>QNUK01000420.1:0-604228 GCA_013621035.1 Clarias magur
TAATGCCAATGCCACGTGTGGCAAAAACCAAACAGCATTTCAGCAGAACCTCCCTGTGAAGTGTGGTGGTGTTTGGGGGGTAATTTGGGCTTATTTTGCAGCCACATGACCATGAGTTTTGTTATGGTTTTACACCAAAGCACATAGATTGAAAGGAGCAGGTAATACTCTATTAAACCTAATTGAAACACCTGGTTTAAGACAGAGATTTATCCCTCCACATTCTCACTTAAATACAAAAAAGTAGGACTAATAAATTGCACCTTTCTCCTTCCCTTTGGTGGTATGATCTAAAGGCAGGGGTTCTTTAACTTCCCCATTTAGCCTAACTCTTCAAAAAAGGTTAAATGTGTAGTATTAATAATGTGTTTTCTGGTTTATTATTTTAAATTAGAACCATTTCCTGAATCCACACTCATAGTTTATTATGGATGTGGATGATTATGGATCTATGGATGGATAGATATATATGTCCAGTGTGGCATAATGTAGGTGTATTAAAATCTTAAATTGCAGGCCTCATGGCTATGCTTTGCAGACCCCTGGGGGGAGATGGTGTCCCAAACTACAATTAAAAAATTACGGAGTTTTTTTTTGGAGTAGTCTCCATATTTTGTATCTAAATTATATATGTTTTACATGGTGATATATAGGGTTCCTTTATCATTTAAAATAATTTAAACCATATGAACCATAAGGACCACTGTTGTACCTATAATTCAGTTTTAGTGTAATCTAACGGTATCTGATGTAGGTCAAGTCTACCCCAGTGCCCCAGTGAGAATAAGATACACAATACATATAAACATACTGTACATACATAGACACATAAGCACATGAAATCATGTACATCACATGTCCTCATTGTTTTCTCTCTCTTCTTACTGGTTTAGAGAATCATTGATCTGTAACCATTTATGAAACAATTTCCTGTGTAAAACCTACTGTGCAAGCAGGTTTCTCTCTCTCTCTCTCTCTCTCTCTTTCATTTGCAATCCATTTGAAATGGGGAGTAACTTTCTGCTGAAACCACACTCTAAGGAAAACTGATTATGCATGGAGAAAAGGGAGGGGCGAACATCCTAAATGATACCCACTGATGTGAACGGGGGTTTCTCAAATTACCAGGATCAAATGTAATCCCAGTAGCCTTAATCCACACTATCGCTATAAGATGATCAGAATGTAAGAGGTGTGGTTTTATTTTAGGGTGAAAAAAACTTTTCTTTATATAATAATCAGAAATGATGTTTGCTAAACTGTGAAATCGTGGCTATAGTATTATAAGGTTCAACCCCACCTTCATTCCTAAGATCTTGACATAACACAAAATAAAAATATTCTTGCCTTACGTGAAACTATCCTGTGTTCCTGAGAGATTGCGTTTATTTAGATAGTGAACAGTAATATGAAAATAATTAAGTGACATAATGCTCTTCATGCTCTTGCTCATATTGTTTTTAATGCTTTTGTATGTCATTTTCATTCCACATTATACATGTAACAATATCTGACAGTTTAATAATATGATAAATGACATTACATTTTCTTTTATTATTAGTATTCTGTACATGATGCTAAACATGGCAAACTATATTCAATTTAAAATGGAAGTAATATTTAGGCATACATCAAAAAATAAATATTTTTACTTCAAGTATATGCAATTAGGTTTTTTCACATCTTTGTACAGTTTAACAATAGTTGGAGTATAATAAAAAGTACAGCCTGAACTATAATTATACTTTATTATACTAAAGTATAATAAATATTGCAATTAAAATATTTGCTGTAAATTATAATTTGTATTTGATCTTATTGCATATATATTTTAGTTTGAACTAAACTGTGTAAAAACAGTTTTATTAAAATCCCAAAAATCTATTTACAAGACACTACTGAAAAGCAGAAAGTGGTTAATGCATTTGCTATCAAGTTGCACCTCAGGGATTCATTTGCATATGCTTTGCCTTGAAAAATACCAAAGGTTCAAAGAAGGCAGATGCGTAAATTCTTGACAGTTAACAGCATGCAGGACATTTAGTCCTTCAAAACTTTCAGGGCATTAAGCAAATTCTGCTGTACTAAAAGTATTGAAGTTAGTTGCATATTTTTCAGCTTAACTGGGTGTTGAAACAGGCAAAACATGAAGACTCTTTGTTTTAGCCAGGTACAGGGAAGAGATTTATAAACTTTAAAATGTCACAGATATTGAGAGATGTGAACAGAACTTGCCCTTACATGGAGATTGTGTCACAGATAACCCCTCCCCCCGCCACCCCAGCGTCGACACACACACACACACACACACACACAGCTCATCAGAGGGACACTTGCTTGAGCTAGTTCAGTGTTTATATTTCCAGTCATGTCGTTAGAAAATCATGAGATGTAATGACATCATTTCTTCCCCCTCCGGGAAAGTGGAAGAGTGCATTACCAGCAGTTTTTCATACTCAGACTGACTTTTGGAACTTCGAATCATCTGATATTCGACAAGCACCAGCCAGTATAAACTAGTGCAAACATTTATAAATAACAGTGACTGGGACTGGATAAAGTTACAATTATTCTTATTCTTACTGCTTCATGAATCCCATCCATGTATTTCATAACACATAACACAAAATGGCACCTCGATCCATGTTTCATTATGCCAACTCTAATGAAGCACTACACAGAACATTGTATAGAAAACTGTCACGTATTATTCACTTGTTTTTAGAAACATAAACCATCCCACACCCATGAAGTACACCCTGCAAAATTATGCAGTTATATCCAAACACACACACACACACACACACACACACACACACACACACACACACACACACACACACACACACACACACATTACATTTGCAGAAATACCTACCAACACACACGCCCTTTATAATGCCTCAGGGACAGTGATAGTTAAACCCAATCAAGTAAAATCACACCATTCACGAACGCATTTCCAAACCATTTTCAAACAGATCTAAGTTTTACACTGACTATTCTGTGCTACCACATGATCTACTGTAGATCTTAATATTGCATGTTTATAACTTAAGTTAGTTATTACTTAATAAGATTACCATGCTTGCTCATTGCACGAGTCTTTGCAAGTGTTGCATGGTACTCTCATAGCTGATATCATTTTGGTCTAAAACAAAAGTATTGAGATAATGAAATATCCAAAGTAAGATATTCCAATCAGGAATTGGGAACTGTAATGTCCAGGCCGTTGCTGCTAAGCCGGCTTGGATTTCAAAGTAAATGACTTCATACCTGATATTATCCACTCACTTAATTGGGTAACTATCAGCATAGTAAATTCTCCAGTGCTGAATTTACATCCAACACTGTTTATCTGTATCCGGTTGGACTCAAATAAATAAACTCTGAAAGTGTTAAATCAACAGTGGGGATTTTACTTTGATTGGAATAATCTAATCCTGTTTTAATACCACATGAACAGGTTCATTTAGTTTGGAAAGATCTCGTATAAGGCTTTAGTATACTGTATAGTACAGCACATACAGTACATGACTGCAAAAGCAAGCACAGCTTGAACATTAGCCCATCTTGATTTACATTGTTTCAAATGTTATTTATAGTTTGGTAGCGGAAGTACCTGTCGTTGACTGGAAAAGAGTTTGTAGAAATAGTTAAAAGGTTAAAGCTAAAAATAAGCTGATCAGCTTTACTGTAATCAGTGACATTATTATTTCAGGTTGAAGCCCACGTACATACAGTATCAGTCTTTTTTGTCTTAAAACGACTCCAGCACATTCAAATTCACTTATACCACTTCAGCGCTGTTAATTCAGCAGTTAAAATATAAAAGTAATTCCAAAAGAATTACTGAAGTTTCATTTAGCTTTTCTATTTAATAGCTATTGGTGCAGGTATTTGTTTACATTGAGCAAGTAGTGCATTAATAGCTTATTTTAAAATAGATGACCAAATCCGGCACATACTGTAACTGTTCATAACATCATGTTTGACTCAACATTTTGATTTCACTTATGGTGCAGGTTGAACTTCAGTCAGATATCTAGGTACTACAAAATTTTCATTAAATTCTGTACAGACAGTTTTGTGTGATGGTGTGACAAAATCTAGCTGGACAGACATACAGACAAACAGGCATTGTCCAAGGTTTCGGGTCCTCCAATGTATGAAACGTAAAGGTATCATTAAAAGAGCAAGTTCTGACAAAACTTTCCTTTTATTTTTATAGATTGCCACATCTGTGTTATGAGCTACAAAACTCGGAAAGCATCCCATTTGTTTTACTGTGTGTTCATTAAAAGGGAAATAAAATCATTTAAAAGGTGCAGTATTTAGGTGATAATTTCTTATCATTACACACACATGTAAGAAGTAAATAGACACTTGAAACATTTACACATCAATTTATACTCACAGTATTAAGTTTAATAATAGTTTCCTTTTTTCAATTAACAATTACAGTTCAATTTAAAGAAAATGCTAAATCATAAACAGAGTATTGACCTGAGCATCTGAACCTTTTGAAAGACATCCTCAGGGACATCATTTAACAACACTTAAAGCATTCTAAAACATTCTTGCTAAAATAATTGGTTTAATAATATGCAGATGGAAATTTCATGGAACCACAAGATTCTCTCCAGACCTGTGAGTCACACAAGATTTCACAACAATCAGACAGACTTAAAACCAGCTACTGAGACAGCTCATTATCATTTAAACCACCATAATGGATAATGTACCATATATAATAATGGTTTTGTGGCAAAAAATATTTTACATTTTCCAACAGCTACATGGGCAATGACAGAATTGTAGATATATGATATAATATGGACATGTTTGAAATGTCAACAAAGTCATTAGTCTAAAAGCAAAATACATATTCCATTTCCACAACACACAGTATGTTATGAAAAGTTTTGGAAGGTACAGTGGTGGCCAAAAGTATTGAGACAATATCTGCCGTTATAGTTTTCTCCCTGAGCACAAAACAGAAAATGTCACTAATTAGTTCTCACCTATGTGGCTGACGAGTTATGCTAATTAGAATCAGCTGGTTTAGTTAATGGATGGAACAAATATGAGGCACAGCTTTGACTTTCTAAAGCCGGTTCTCCGTGTCTGCAAAAGTGGCTAAAACTATGGCGTTCTTAAATAAATTGCGAACTTCTATGGAGAATCTCTGTACATGATTTTCAGAATCAAGCAAACAAGCAGATGTGGATTGAGCACGTAACGTCAGAGTACTCCAGAAGCCTTTTTAGTTCGATGCCCAGCCGGATCAAGCCGGTTTTCAAAAATAAAGGATATTTATTGTTTCTAGCAATTTAATTGCATCAGATAAATTATTCTTATTATCTTAATAATCTTAATTTGGACGTGCACTTTGTTGCCTTTTGCTGTGTTTTGTATAGTACTTAACGTACTAGATAGTTTTTGTTCATTTATGGTGTTCATTTGTTTTGTCTCAGCTAGTCAGGTGAGACAAAGGCATTAGGTATCTTTATGTTTTTAATTAATGTTGTACTATATGTATATAGCACCTTGGTCCAGGAGGAACGTTGTTTCATTTCACTGTGTACTGAAATGTATATGTTTAAAATGGCAATGAAAGCCTACTTGACTTTTTAAAATTTAGATATTTTTTTTTTTCATTTCATTGAATTCCACTTATGCCTCAACACTTTGGCCACCACTGTACGTAACAGCAAGAACAGATGGCATGCCATAAGTGAAGGATTATATCCTTCTGCTTCCTAGAGGATTTTCCAAATCATTTCTTGGCAGTTAACAGTTCTCCTAGGATGTGTGAGATTCCTATCTGTTTGTTTTGTCTATTTACTCAATAGTGAAGAAATTCTCTCTCTCTCTCTCTCTTTCTCTCTCTGGGGTAGTTATGAATAGTTGCCCACTCAACACCAGGATGTCATGGAAATAAGATGCAAATGCTTTTTTTCAAGGCTTGTCTAGGCTTATTGCGTCTCCCTTTAAGGGTGGGCCTTACCTTTGCTTTAAGCCCAATGTATATCAACAGAAGTCAGCCACCAGGCTCTCCAGCACTAGCTCATTAACCACACCGCATCCTATTTGCACTATGTAACGGTGGTGTGGCTCCTGCACACTATTTGACCAGTTATGCCCTCACGACAACAAGCCAATATATGGGCTAAACACAGAAACACAACTGAGTCCTGATAACTAAGTGCAAATGTCAATAGAGTAACCGTTTTCCACTTTGTTGTGTATGCTCTGTTTCCCCCTCCCCCTCCTTCTCTGTTTGTGTGCGCGTGTGTGTATGTGTGTTTATATGATCCAGCCTATAGGCTAACCCCCAGAAATAGTTAAAGTAGAAAGAGCATTGTTTTTGGAGACGTTTTCCTGGGAAGATGTTATCGCTTCATGTAGCATGCTTACACTGCAAACAGTGCGACAAACCCGTATGCTCACATGCCCTCGTCTCCTCCTGCCTTCAACCATATGCTCAACTCTGCACCAAGGCGTTCTGGGATTCTGAGAGCCATGACACACGGTTTGTTGTGAATTAACACAATGGTCGAGAATGACAAAAGTGTTGGAAAGGCATATTGGGGAAGGAAAGAGCAGGAGAGAAAAATACAGGAAAGCTTGTATAACAGCCGCCTGTAAAGTGGATGAATACGTTACGAGTCTGGATGATGTTCTGTGCAAGGTCTTGCCTTACAACAGGTCTTGCCAAATGAAACTGGCAAATATTGACACTATTATTGCAAAGCATTGGCTCCACATTTGCTTCTTTTTTCCACAAGTTGATGAGTAAATGTAGAGGCATTTTTTTGTCTGCCAAAGCCTCACAGGTTGAAACATGTTTTAGTATAAAGTAATACACTTTCTTAAGTTTAGGTGTAAAAAAAAAGAAGAAGAAAAAAACAGGTCACTCGGTCATTTGACAAGCTGTCAAGGTCAAAAATTCATTAAAAACTTATAGTAGACTATATCTGATTTATTACTAGATACCATAATAATTAGTTTTTTTGAGAACAAAAGTCAAGGGTAAAAGTCAAAAGTGAAGGGTATTAAGAGGCATTTACGAAAATGAATTAAACAGCATCATCAATGTTGTGCATTTGAGCATGCATGAAATAATACTTCACAGGTTGAAAACTGCTACAGGCCCATATTTCCATGTACAAATGCTGAGCTGCAAAAAAAACAGCATATCCAAATGAACTAACCCACTTATCTCTGTTTCTTTTTTTCGTCTCTCTCTCTCTCTTTCACTCACAAGCACACACACACACTTTATACTTTTTTTTTTTTTTTAATATATGGTCTGCCTCATTTTCTCAAATTATTGACTCAATTGACTCAAGTACTATGGCAATGACAATACAAAAGAAAAGTACTGAAATGAAAACTAAATGACTTCTTCACCCAATTACAGTCATGTTTGTGAATTTTCTAATGTGTCATGCGGCAACTTGATGGTAGTTCGCAAGCAGATGCCATAAGAAGCCAGTTTCTGGAATGTTGGGGAACAAAGCACACAACATTCCTCAAACATTCCCTACGATAAGTTTTTCCCATAGACCAAAAACGTGACGTGTGCAAAATACAACACAGTTGGCCTCTCTAGCTACATGTTTAGGTGCACTGACAATCAATCATATATACTGTAAGACAGTTTATCATACAGAAGACATGTCTATGCGAAAGTGTGTATTTTTAGCTTTTTAAAACTGAACTGCATTAACAGATTATGATTTAGATGTAGTTTATATACAGCATACATACATCACTGTAAGCGGCTTAACCTTGAATATAGTCAAATTCTTTTTCTATTGCATCATATCATAAAATTAAATCAACCAAATACAAGTCAATGAAACCTATTTCCAGTCAATTTAACTAATGTCAAGTTTAAAAAGATCTTATTTTATTGACATATACAGTATATTGCTCAAAATGTATTGGGGTGGTGAAGCATTAAAAGCTCCTTTCAACTTCTGAAAAACATCCCCACACAAATTCCAAGCTGCGCACCAGTACACAAGGCAAGGTCTACAAAGACATAGATGAGCAAGTTAGGAATTAGAGCAGAGACGTCTCATCCAGCATCAGTGTCTGAGAAACCTTGTGGAAACCTTTTGGAAATCCTTCCAAGGAGAGTTGAAGCTGTTATAACTGCAAAGGTTGGGACAACATCATATTAAAGCCTATGGAATAAGAATTGCATGGGTTAGGGTTAGTTACTGACGTTCATATGAAGCACATTCACACCACATTTCTTACTTATGTATTGGACAACTTTTCATATAAAAATCACAGCTATTATTTGGACTAAACAGCTGTGTAGCCATAAGAAAACCACTTAGTTAGTGAGGATAATTACCCGAAAAGCCATCGATTTGCTAGGAAGCGCAAAAATTATACTTTCGAGCAATGGAAAAACAAGATGTGGACTGATGAGTCCAGAGACTGGGAGACTGACCCTATTCCTAAACAATGACCACGTCAGGGTAAGAGACGAAGTGCATGAAGTGATGCATAGTGCTCACTGTACAAACCTCTGGAGGAAGTGGTATGATCTGAGGTTGTTTCAATTGGTCAGGCGTAGGCTCAGCAAAGTTGTGTGGCAGTAATATAAAGTCAGCTGAGTACCTGAATGTACTGAATGATATACAGGTTATCAAATTAATGGATTTTGTTTTTCCCCGATGGCTCAGTGTTCCCGGACTCAAATAATGCAGGTCATGAGGAATCATTTTTATACATGAAACCACATTGTGTATCATAATCCAAGCTAAAGATGGTTAAAACATAATTAGTGTGCGACCTTTATTATTTAAATTTTTTTGCAGTGTCTTCATGCAGCGTAATGAAATCAAATGACGACATGCCTCATGCGATCCCTGGAAGAAGATGCACCCGTATGACTTCCTGGAAGCAGCTTAATATTTTCCTGTGTTAAGCTTTGTGTACACATACATCTATGGGTAAATGCATACACACACACAGACACATACAAACAAACAAATAAACACACATACACACAAATATATGTACACACACAAAGACAGATACACAAACACACAAAACCTCCACAAGACCCGAGTGGGTGTAAATTTTCCTCAAAAGGACAACAGGTCAGTTGTTAACTGTTCTGTTATCTGTCTTACTATTCCCATTCATCAAGTGACACAAGACGCTAAAAGTCTTGATATCAGTCCACAGGAACGAAGTACAAGAGCAAGTCATTACATGCTCACTGCACACCTGAACTCCTCTCGCTGAAGATCTCAACGACCAGTCTAAAGCAACTGCCACCTCAAAAAAACGTTGTCCAGGCTGAATGAAGGGACTGACAGACTGAGATTGGGGCCTGAAGAACAAGACCAAGAACAAGCTGTAGCCTTGCGCGCTGGAGGGAACGTGTTCCTCTGACTAGCCCGGTTAAGCCTCTTTTACAGCCCAATCAAGTTCTCAGGCTCCAGTGATTTATAAAACACACACACTTTTACAGAGGGAAGATAATGTGTCAAGTGGTCATACTGGTTTGAGGGCCTAAACTGTATATGGCAACAAATGTTTATCTCTGTACTTATATACTGTAGATGTAGATTTAAAGCTGTAATCAATGTGGTAATGGATTGACAGCAGAAGAAAAAAAAATTATTGCATGCCATCATTTTAGTCCATGAAATGTGTGTGGGAAGTTCTGCACTCCGACTGTGTCATTCTTAAACAATGACATTCGCTTACTTGTTTCCACTGACCAAGAAAAATCATTACATACAGATAGTATCAAAAAAGTTGTTAATGGACAGCATTAGACCTGTTCCCATCATAAAACAAGTTGCACAGTTATATAAAAAGCTTATTTGTTTTTTTCAGTTGTGCTGCTCGACTCCAGAGACAAAATGATTAAAACAGCAGTCAGGGGCGCATGCAAATCCCCCTTGAGCGGTTAGAACTTTATTTGAATTGAATTTATATAAATAAAATCAGAAGTGAGATAAAGGGAATCCACACCCTCCACATTTTCTGAATATTATGATAAAATAACCAATGCAAATGCTGTAATAGAATCAATATGGTCATCATGCATGTTTTTTTTTTTTTTCAATGTTCATAGAACTGTTCATAGTAAGCATTAAGATTCTCAGCCAAGCTTAATTCACGGAAATCTGTGCAGAAGTTGGGGGATGGGGTGCATGTGTAAAACAAGCCCTCGCTTTCACACGAGCGCTTCATTTCTAGCTTTTATAGAAGCACAATAAATAGCAATATTAAGAACCTTTCAGGCTACAGAATGACCTCTCGACCCTCACAGAAAGAAGAGATAAGAGAACCAAATATAATGCAAAGCCAACATGACTCTCAGGAAAAGATATGAAGTGAGTGTGAAAAATGCAAGAAAGCCAAGGAACAGGTGGAGGAGGGAGACGAAGAAACCTGGTGTGTTATGTGCCGGATCGGTACAGGTAGGGACACGCAGGAAGCAGTTTCTGTTGTAATCAAGCCAAGGTTTTTGTGCTAAGGTGATCAAGTCAGGAATAAACTGTAGCATTGACAGTTCTACACACACAAAGACATAAACAGACATGAGCACACATGCTACTATTATGAAAAACAAAACTTGTTTTCTTGTTTGTTTGTTTGTTTAAAAAGAAAAATGTCCTCACAAAACCAAAACTGTGAGCTATGCCTATCTATCATCGTGGGGACAAAATACACACACACACCTGTATCTAAGGCTCACCTTTGAGGCCTACACCACCCATGTGGGTGTAACAATAGAAAAGAAAGATATCGAATGGGTTCTTCATAGAAAACAAGCTCTTAGAACGAACTCCACATGACTGAGAACTCTTGTAGGAGGTGGCCGGATGACTCTTGGCTTCTTTCCTAATTTGAAAAGTCAGGTGTGGTTTACTCCTAAAGACAGACAATTATACAGTTATAGACATTTATAGGCTCCACATTCAACTACTGACATGCTTGCAAGTTCGCAACAATTCCCACTCAGATTGCATGATATTATGTTTTAATACAGGTTGCATTAAGGTTACAAACGTAATAAAAGTATTAGGAATCAGGCGCACCTTTAATTTTTTACCTGTTACCTGCAGCAGAAAGATGCAGAAAATAACTACATTATTTTATACCACATTGCCATCACACTTCAGTCTTGTTTTATGTGCACGCTAAATAAAGGATGAACTTTTGTAGTTTTTACATATTAAATACAATTCGTGTTACTACAATAAAACAAGTCCATAAATGTATGCATTTCTATTTCACCAATCTAATCTAATCTAAATTGACCATTATTAGCAATCTAAATTTTATTTATCTAACATATTTGATATCCTCTGCCCCTTTATCTAATTTACATTTTTTTTGTTACTATATTTTAAAAAGAAATCTCAACTTTTTTCTCTACTTTTTGTTCAGTGCAAATATACAATTTCCTATCCTTATCCTATATTTATATATTTAAAAAAAGTCATAAAGTGATTTTGAGGTAGGATCAGGAAACTTTGTGTAGTTCTAAATCCCTAATAAATCAGAGCTTTACCAGACGTGACAGGAAGAACGAGACCTAAAACCTGTTGTGTACACTTTGTAGTTATGAAGGCAGTCGGTATTGTAACAGCTAGCTGTTTGACACTTAAGCAGTTTGTTATAACACTAGCCTTATATTTAAGAGACTGGGAGTCAAAGGAAGCTTTTTGTTTTGTTTTTTAAATCTGCAAAAAAAAATCATAGGTTACACTAGTTATCTAAAGTTTTAAGGACGTCTTTTTCTTTTGTGGATCTTTTAGTTTTACATTTACTGTAAGTAAGTAACATACATTTCAAAGCTTATTTGAAGTTGAATTTGTACTTTTTTGTAGCAGTTATTTGTAGCATAGTATTTGAATCCCTTTATCACATGGCAGTTGAGAGTTCTTTGGGGGGGTGAGCTCTTGTGCGAGTGTGAGTCATGATGGGTGATCTACCTGTGACCAGCTCAGCAAAAAGATGTTTTTTCCTTTCCCGTTAGAATACAATTACAGTAAATGTCTATAATTTGCTTATATTTGGCTATTCAGAAAATTTAGTACAGCACATTTTTTGTTTTACAATACAGTATGTAAAGATGTGTATTTTACACTACTACCTTTTTGTCTAACAATTAGCAGCACTGTTATGACCAAAACAAATCCATATATTTAATTTTTTTTGTACAATTTTGTATATTATTTAAATACATTTCCTGTTCAGTGAAATTATTGACTTAATTTTATCTTATTCAATTTCCCAGATTAAAAGCAAAAATAAATAAATAAATAAATAAATAAATAATTTGTCCTCTTTTAGTTTAAAACAAGTTAAAATATAGCCAAGTTGCATTGTTGAGAAGACTTGAAAAATAACTTCATAAATAATAAAACCGAAAGCAGGTTTTTTTTTTTTTTTTTAAATGGTATTGTTGTTTTTGTTTTTCTTTTAATGAAAGCATAAAAAACAAGTTTCAGTTGAACCCGATCCAGCTCTTTTTACCTGAGGCGAAGAACACAGAGGTGACATGTAAGGCACTCTGCAGGCATTTGTGAACGTGTGATGATTCACCAACAGAAAGGTTTCTTAGTTTTACGGCACAAAAATCAAGTAATCACTCATACAAACCTTTACCTGAAAACTACAGTTTTCTATTTTCAGAATATATAGTTGTCAGGTTTGTTGGAATTTGTTTAAATCAAATGGTCCATATTTGTGTGCTATAAAGTTTCTTAATCCTACTGTACACAGTGTTTATTAAATATATATGATGTCGTTGTCCTCCTTTTCATCACCGCACATTGATTTTCCAAATCTGATTAGCAGGTTAGCAGGCGCTTATTAAATATCTATAACACGTATGTTCTTGTTTCTAAAGTGACAACACAAAAGTTCACCAGGAATTACATAAATGTATTAATGCATATAATTCTGGTGATATTAAGTTTTCTATGAGAGCATGTTAACTGAACACAGTTGGAAAGAGTCTCCAGTGTTAGATCTTTGTAAACCTGGTAAACCTGTAACATAACGGGATGGTTTTCAGGACAGAAGGCTCTGTGTATTTTTTTCTGTAACGGGACAAGCTGCATTTTTCCTCTTTATAATTTCACCAGAAAGAAGAACAAAGAGACTGATGAAGATATGGCATTTAGTCTAATGTAAGAGATTACAGGATCAGACTTGTAAATAAATACCATATGATGTGTCAATCTTTACAAATGAAAAACAACAGTCAATGGAAACTTGCTGTGGTTGAACATGAAAGATACTGTGCACTTTGCAACATGCTGTTATTAACTTCAGGGTGGAGCCATCAAAAATCATAATCATAATTAATCTTGCTATTAAAGTGCATCTTGTCATGTTTAATTCTTTAATGAATTACATCAAGCTTCAAGGTTTCTAATTATGTTGGTCAAATGGCATAAGTACAAGGTACTTATGTTCAAATCAAACCGCTACTTCTGATTGTGAAATCAACCTTTATTTCTATGATAAGATATATGACCATATATGATATACGATATGATACTGTATACTAATGCACTTATGCCTGCATTTCACTATACCATGAATGCCATGAAGATAGAAAGTTTCCTCAGTAAGACCTTTAATGGCCTAATCATGTGAAAATGGCTTGAGGTGAGCATAGGACTGTACAGGGGATATGATAACTCCCAGCCTAGTTCCTGTAACATGCAAGTGGTGTTTGTGAATGACTGTGTATACAGTTCCCACAGATGTGTCTCTTAAAGTTGGCAAAAAGTTATCTGTAGATTTTCAAGGATCAGGTGTTTAACAAGCTGAATGTTCACAGGAATGACTGCAGAGGGATAGTTTTCACAGAAATATGGCCTGTTTGCACCAATCTGATGATCTAATGCAGCAAAAGTCTCATCACCATACTGTGCTTGAAGTTTTTTCTAAACCGGTCAATCAGTTTTAAGCCTTCCTTCACGAGAAATGTTAAGTCCTGGTTTGACTTGCATGCCCCACATATACAGAGTAACTACTATTAGAGAACGTACACTGTCAAATCCATGTTGTTGATTTAACACTTCCAGAGGTAATTATAAGTCAATAAGACTTACATAAACACTGTAGGGTGTTAATTCAGTACTAGGAATTTTGCTGTGTATGACCATTAAGAGCAAATTTATAGTCATCATTATGCAACTCACACAAGCTGTGAATAACCTTATGATTTGCAGTTAGAGTCAGAAAGCATTATATAAAACATAAAATGAGTACTCTATGACTATTTAAACAGTAGACACTTTAACGCAAAGATTGTTTAGAATGTTTTTTCATGATAAGAGATCTTACTAACACACTTGTACAGTAAAGGAACTTTTGCCATTTGCAATAATCACATGTAAATACAAGATTGTTGCAAAGCACTACAGTAATTCTAAATAAAAGTAGTTGCTTAAAAGGACACTACATAATATTTACACTAATATATACATAAATATATATTACATTATATTATTATATGTAATCCAGTTCTGTATCATCAATCACAATGCAAGTCTCTCTGAGCCAATATGAACAAATCCATATGGAAGTTAATCAAAATGAAAATTATAAAACCCGCTAAACATGTTGGGGTTGACTGAAAAAGAACAACAAAAGCAGTCACAGCAGTCAATTATCACTGTGAAAGAACAAGTCTGACTGGTCAAAAACAATCCTTACACTACTCGTAAGACAAAGCCATGCCCAAGATCATATCAGAACACAAAAGACTTTCCTTAGCTGTGGTACTGATAGAAAGACAGGTGAAATACAGTGAATATATGATTGATTCGAATGCACTACAAGATTGTACTTTTCTCACTGGAAATCTGCATCAGCCTCCTGCTCATATACTGCTGATGACTGAGATGTTGCACACTGAAACGGTTTTAAACACAGAGCAGAATATGAATAATGATAATGTTTGTGAAGACAGTGACATATACATTCTGATTTAACATTCTGATTACTTTCACATGTCTGTCTTAATGACATTTAGTTCATTTCCACCGCAATTGTATATTTTTAGTACATTGTGAGAACAGAAGCCAAGTATGCAGGTCTACATTCTGTGCATATAAACTTCATTAATTTTCCCTATAATAACCATACATTTCATAGCAAATATTTAAAACATTAGTAATTGATTTAAAAAAGCACACTATATATGTAATCAGCATAAAGTATGTATATTTAATTAAAATTTTAAATGTCATTTTGTTTATTGGTTGCTCTAGGGAACATGTCATTAAGTATTCATTTAAAGGCTGATATTCTGGAAACAAGTGTACAGAGGGGGGAAATGTTAGATTGTTTTATACATAGAATCTTTTTCAAAAATTCGTTAAATTAAAAAGAGTACTATCTTCATACCTGGCTTGTGATTACATTTTTATTAACGAGGGAAACTATGGTCATTTTACCAGAAATAATGTTTTTACTGCAATTGCAATCCACCAAGCAAGCAGCAGAGGACACTATTAAAAAACTGCCATTACAGGTGGGTGAAGAACATTAAAATAGTAAAATATGGCTTTTTTTTATTTTATTTTTTTTACTCAAAGCAATCTAAAATGCCTGCCTAGTGCAATGCAGGTGAAATAAGTGGTTTAGGGAATGTGAAGGGATGCATACTGTCTTCCTTTCCACTGTATGATTCTAAAGTTCTGAGAATTGGATGATTATAGCTGCATGTTTGATGATTCTGCTGTTTTCTTGCTTTTTTTCAATGAGTACATTATACCAGGATGCGATGTTAAATGCGAGGACTGATTGAATGAGCCATGGGTTACAGTTGTTAAGATGTCCTGTCTAATATTAAAGCTTTTCAGCCTGCGCTATTGGGCTTTCTTAGATACTGTATGCAGTCTGTATGTTGAGTGAAGAAGTAAATGTTTCAAAGACTTCCAGTTCTTGTTGATAATGTAATTTGTAATAAATATTGGACATTGAAAAATGTATTTAAAATAAATTTGAAAAGAAAGCAAAATAGAATCATTTTCATGAGTCTTCTCAGACTTTTGGGCCCCAGAGAATAATAAACCGCTCCTTTTATTCATTCCTGACACATAAGTCGTGGATGATGCTATTTTGTCTGTAGACAGCCAGTAAGGGTTCCCTGAGAGGGAAATCAATACCCAGATCATCCTGCGGGATTTTAAATATCCCCACCCACACATTTATTAGTAAGATAAGCACTAAACACAAAAGTCTTTCTGACCTAGCAGTGGCTTGTTTAAAGCTTAGTGCATTCATTCTCTCAATAGTAAAACTATTAGACATTTTATCATATATGGCTTTCTTAGGGAATTCACAGTCATAAAATAGCTAAATATATATATAAAATATGAAATATAATTTTTGCAGTGCTTGCTGTGGGAAGAGTTGTACTCCAAGCAATAATGTTTATAGTGATAACCCCTTTTACAACCTGGAGTATGTAATTTACACCCATCAGCCATTAAAATATTAAAACCATCTATCCATCCGTATTGGAGCATCTGTAGTCCAACTACATTAAAATCACCTAGCTTTTATCTTCCACTTGTGCCACCAAAACAGCTCTGACGCCACAAGCTATGACTCTCCTCTGAAGCTGTGCTGTTGTTTCTGACACCAGGGCATAAACAGCGTTAAAGCATTAAATTCTTTAATTGTAATTAAATTTCATTTAATCAATAAATTTTTGTACAGTTCGCTAGACAACATAACTAATGCTAATCTGAGTGTGCTAATTATGAAAAATCTGTTTTGAATTGGTTGATGGTGAATAGGGTAAGCTAGTTTAATAATTTTAAATTTAGAAACTGATTTAATTGCAAATTATATTCAATTCAACAAATGGATGATTAATAGTTTGAACTGAAAGTAGATTAAGTATGCTAAATTGAGTAAACAGACCAAACTGGCTAAACCAGCCTGTGATGCTCTTAAGTGACCGCTAGGGGTCAGAATGTACCAAATTGTGGTGCTAAATGACTGCTTCAGAGCAACTCCAAAACTGCGCCTCTTGTAGGATGTTCCCTGCCTCCAGTGGTCAGGACATTTAAAAAAAAAAAAAAAAAAAGTGGTCTAACCTTACTGATGCTACATGGACCAGCCATGGCCCATGTAGTCCAAGCCAATGGAAGAGATACTTTAGCTTAAATTGAGAAATTTTAATATGGGGGGGGGGGGGGGGGGTCAATTTTAGGCAGGTGGTCATGTTATAGCTGATCAGAGTATATAGTAAGTATAATACAAATAATATTTAAATATTGATGTTACGTGGTGCGGTATGGAGAGCCGCACCACGCGATGTTTTTAATGATACGAGCCCTTATGCTGGGCGTTAGAGTGGGTCAATGAAATAGGAGTTAGTGAGAGTGCTTGTGATACACACGGGAAGACCTTCCCGTTTGGAGATAGCGTGGGATTATTAATTAAGAAACTTAAAATAAATGAAAAGTGAAATACAGAGCTCCGCTGTCTACGCGAGAACGGACGGGGCTCTGGAAAATAAAACAAAACTTATCCTCTCGGGGCGTTCGCCCTTACCGAGGACCTATGGGAGAGAGAGAGAGAATATTTGTGCTTCGTGCACTAATAAACCGTACTGAGCGCGCACGCTGAACTGCTGCGTGCCGCTCTCTCTCTATCTATCTATTTCTCTCTCGCGCACTCGTCGGTGTCTTAAATAGACAGAGGCTAGGGCTTTGCCTCTGTCCTTAAGCAGCTAGCTGTTTTTCTTTTCTTTTCTTTTCTTTTCTCCTAATACCTTCACCGGTGCTACCTAAATGATCGCACGAAGTGCGCTGGTATCAGGACCCTTAAATAAACACGCCGTCAGGTGTGGCTCATTCTGGCTGATTGCCTGACGGCGGCGTTGCCTAGCAACCGTGTGTATAAATGGCCGTGCTTTTGCCTGTTCAGAACTCCGCGTGGTAACAGCTTGCGGATCTGCCTGTTCTGAACAGTTTAAGCACGGCTCTGCCCCTCGCGCGACCCGCGTCGTTATAATTGACCCCATAAAGAATATGTAAAATAAATAAAATTGTTTCCTTTAAAACGTTCTCAAGCTCTCTTGTGGCCTCCAATCAAATACACTTTAGGCCCAAAAGTTTCTGGACATCTGACTATCAAACCATATATGAGCTGTCCCCAAACCGTTGCCATAAAGTTGGAAGCACACACTTGTCTAGAATACCACTGTGTATTGTAGTATTAAGATTTCTCTACAGTGGATAACAGTGCCTCTGCAAAAAGCAAGCTCAGTACTGTATAGACATTGTCTGGCAAGTTTTTAGCAGATGGGGCCTGCTCAGAACACTAACCTCAAATGCACTGGCCACCTCTGGGATTAACTAGAATGCCAAGCCTTCAACATCAGTACCCATTTTAATACACATCAGAATTAATTGAACATTATTTTAGAATGATTCTACTCAGATAGAAACTGTAATACATAGAACATGCTATGATTTTTTTTACTTGTCATGCCATTTAATATATTATCACATAATGATCCAGTAATCAATAAAGCATAGCTATAGCTATGATTCTATAGCTATAACTATAATTTCTGAGTATGTGAGAATTCAGTATCATATAATAATATATGCCCCGCATAATAATAATAATAATAATACTGTAAACATTGGAAGGTTTATTGATACACACCAATACAAAGGTTTTAAATGCACAAAAGTCAAACAAACAAACAATTGATTAAATAAAGAATCTTTCCGCAACCCGGAAAAAACAAGGAGTTTGATCCAACTCCTGTCTACCTGGATATATATTTAGTTATTACCTGAAAATACGTTGAATGTAACCAGTTGTATAAGCTGATCATTCTTTTCTCTGTTGATCTGTAGGTTTGATCAGAACATGGGAGGAGGAGGGGGGGGGGTGTAGGAAGATAGAATAAATGAAAAAAAAATGTTTCTGCAAATTGAACCTATTGAATTTCATTCACTGTGAACTATCCAGCCATAGTTTATTAAAACAACAGCTCAATTAATCCTAATCTTACTCTTGCTTGTTTTTTTTTAGCTAGTGTGCTTATGGTTAAGAATTAAATCAGTTTGTTTCGCGGGGGGCTGCAGCCTAATCCTAGACAGGGTGCCAGTTAATTGCAGGGCACACACCATGAGCAGTTTGAGAAAGCATAATCTGCATGTCTTTGGACTGTGGGAGAACATACAAACTCCAGGTACATAGACCCAAGACAGGAATCAAACCCTTGACTCGAGAGATGCAAGCCACAGTGCTAACCACTACACCACCGTGCAGGCATTACGTAAAAATGCTATTTTGTTTATATTCTGGCTATACATCACAGACTGCTGAGGTTTCCAACTTTAACTTTGAGCATAACTGAATAAAAAAATGTATTTAATGACTAGTCAAATTACACTAGTTACCTCACTTCACAGTGTAATTTTTGCTCTTATAATCTCAGGAATCATATTTGTAATGTTTTATTTAAAAATTAAATTTTGCTTCTTATCAAAAATAAAATCGAGGAAAGGGAAACAGGTGCAAAAAAAGTAAATGCAATAAATGTGCTTTTCATGGGACATTTGTACTTATATTGGTATACATATACATTACATTATATTGGTGTGTGTGTGTGTGTGTGTGTGTGTGTGCGTGTGTGTGTGTGTGTGTGTGTGTGTGTTACATATATGAGAAAAGGTGGTTTGACAACATGTGGCAATTATGTGTGGCATATCTGAATCACACATATGTGGCTGTGGCATATTTGAATCAGTACTTTATGAATTTATATATTGATTTTTAAAGGATGCAATTTTCTCTATAATTCAGTCATTAATGGAAAAGAAATATAATGAAATATAGGTGAAAGCCGTCCATGTGCAATAGTCTTGCATGCTGAGTTTGACATTCGATTGGAATTGCCCTACAGTTCTCAGTCACACCCTAAAACGTGTGTAAACCACTGTGAAGTCAGTGCTTGTTTAAGCTGTTGTGATAAAGAATGGTTTTTAAACAGCCAGGCTGGGCTTGCCTAGAACCCCACTGACTCACTCCCTATGGACTACACCCAAGGAACTGTCAACAACAAAACACGCCCAAAAAGTGCCTTACTTCCTCTGAACAAAATTGTAAAATTTTTCATTGGAAAGCAAGACTCTTAGCCAATAGTGTGACATACTACTATGAGAACTGATAAAGATCATAGCCTGTGCAATGACAAGTATGTGGGTACAGTTTATATAAAAAGTATGACCCACTTTAAGCTTCATGATTAATTATCCAGGCTTTTATTTAGATGTAATGCAAAATCTAGTTAAAAGCTATGTGAACTGGATGGGGGAGGGGAATTGCGTTTTTATGGAAGTTAAAAGGGAAGGAGGGAAAGTGAGAAAAAGGGACACCAAGACATTTGTCATCAACAAAGCGATATTGCTAATTATTGCAGTGTCCAGTCTCTACACAACATTAGGACCAGTAGATCAGAAGATACCTACCATGTGGATAAGGGGTGTGACACTGCCTGCATTTCTGTATTTGTATATTGATATCTGTATTTGAATGAAACCCAAAGACTGCATTGCCTAAACAGTAGTGGTCCAGAGATCCCAGAGCTGTGACCATGGTCTGGGGAAAAAAAATGTAATAGTAATAAATAGTAAAAACAGATTTGGTTCTTGAGTTACAAGATAAATATTGTATGTTCTCACGTTCTTGGTTCCTATATCCCTTAAGCATTTAAGAGTAGGAGATCTGCTTTACACTTAGTGTGGCAGTTTCTTACTGCTACATTCAGGCAGAAATCAGTTATTTCCATCTGTTCTGCATGTTGCGCAATAGTGATTACATAATATTTAGCTGATATTATGATCAGGCATTGATTTTGAAAAAAAAAGAGGCTACTTTGACACATCTAGCTGCACACTCATGGACTCTTTTCTGGCATTTAAAAATCTCATAGCAAGTTTAATGTGTTTAATGACAAGATATATAATAATAATCATCATCATAATAATAATATTAATTATTACAATAATAACAAGCCCATTAAATGCCATTGCCATCCAATTCAATGGCAAACTGTTCTATTCTAAATAGTTTTTATAGTCATATGACAATAATCAGTTTCTCTAGAACTAAAGACTAAAGATGATCTAATAGACAACACACACTCATCAAACAATAATCCATGCGCCATTAGCAAGGTAATTATATGTCTGGTGCTTATACTCTGTCTGACATGTTTGCGCCATCAATATCATTTGTTTAACTTTCCATGCTGTTAGTGTCTTATCTACTCTGGCCTTTCCTGGTAAGCACATAGCTAGCAGAGAATGACGAGGATGAGATTTTCATATGCAACGATATCTGCTTGGTTGATAATGCACTGTTATTTGCTAACAGTTGTTGGGCTGACTAAAGATTACGATTCAGTTCGGAATGACGCGAGTACACTCCTGTGACCATTCTCACTTCTCACGGGTGGACTGTTACAACAGAATGATGAATGTATCCGTGTAAAAGAAATGGTAGCTTGTGCTCAAATTTAAATGTTCATATACTGTATATAGACCTTTTCGAATGATGCACATTCAGATTATTCTATCATTAGTCCTATTTTTCCCTGTGAAAAGTATAAATTAGTAGCCATTCTAAAGGATAAAAAGGGGCCAATGATGATCCACATCTACACTACCCATCAGAAAGGCCTTGTTGTACGGAATTTGGTTATAGAAGAATCTAAACACCTTTGGGGCAGGATAGTAGGCTTTCCATTTGGGAATGTGATGCTCTCAGTACAGTTAGAGCAGACAAAAATGGTAAACTGACTGTATACTACCTGCCTTGAGGCATCACTCAAGTTACATGATACTGAGACTGAGTCTGTTCCCATACTGAACACAATACAGAAAAAAAAACATAGAAACTATCCAACAGAAAAATGGTAGAACTATTACATTATTAAATAAATAGAAAGCGTAAACATAACTGGTCAGGGGTTTGAGGTACCATGATAGTTCTGGTGCAAAAGGCAGGGGGCTCTGTGAAAGTATTAGGCTCAGAATATGACAAGACCCTGTTATTATGGTAAAGATGCCAATGATTTCATGCAGAGAAAAATATGGTCACACTACTCTAGCCTGAACTGATCTGGAACCATTATCTCAATTTATTTAAATATCTCTTAGTCATAATATTTGCATTTCAAATTACCACAGAATCAAACCTACAATCATGTCAACTGCTGAACCTTGGTTTAATGAAAATCTCCATGATATGTCAACTTTGACTGGTTTGCCATCTAACCCCATATACAGTAAAGTGACTGATTAGAGGTTAGAAGATAGGTTAGTGTAAATGGCGTCGTATCAATTGGCTGCATGACCTAAGAACCCTTTTAACTCTAGAAAAGTTTTTATTTCCACTAGATCAGCAAAGAAGTTGAAAGCATTATACTGTTCTCTGTTATCTCAGGAAATGTTCCAAATATAATATATGACCGAAAGTACGCTAAACTTTGACCATCATGCCTATGTGTGCTTATTAGACGTCCTATTGCATAGTTGGTCTGTTTGCTTTCCACCAAGTTTTCTATAGTATGGTATAGTCCGTGATACAGTTCATCCCATTGGTGTTCAGTGGGGTTAATATCAGGCCTTTGTACAGATTACTCGAGTTCTTCCACATTCACCTTGGTAAACAAGGTTTCTGTGTCAGGAGTTTTGTCATGCTGGAACATGTTTTACCATGTTTCCAGTGGAAGATAATCTTAATGCTAGAGCATACAGAGACAACTGTGCACCTTTAATTTCATGGTTAGGTTTTGGAAAAGGTTCACATACGAGTGTGAATGTTGAGTGCCCACATACTTTTGACCACATAGTGTAGCATTTCTCTTACATAATGTTGGCAATTTGGGGTGTTCATGAAAACAGAAGGTTTTGGTAAAATAATAATAACAAGAATGTTTTGCAGCTGTTGCCCCCTCACTTTTGCCCTGTCAGCCGGACATCTGAATCTTGACAATACCTCAGTTGTCAGTAAGCTATGGAGCAAAATTGCCTGTGCAGTGGTTAACGTATTGGACTATGGATCAAAAGGTCACCGGTTCAAACCCTACTATCACCAGGTTGCCACTGTTGGGCCCTTAAGCAGGGCCTTTGACCTCAGGTTGAGATTAATAATGTACTGAAAGTCATTCGGAATAAGACCGTCTGCTAAATGTCACAAATGAAAATGTATTGTGCAGAAGAGGGTAGGTAATACTTTCACCCAAGTGTGTTGTTCTGTCCTGTGACACATCATGGAAAAGATTTCCAACGGACTAGAAACAACAATACAATCAAATCCCACACACACTCACAGGGACTTGGCACATACACACAATTTCAGAAGCATCTTAACATAGAATAAAGGCAAAAAAGACAGCAGAACAACAACAGATTTGACAAATGTAAATCACAATATAAGAGAAGTGTGTTCTAACATGCATATCACAATAAACGTAGCAAACGTTTGGCAAAATAAATAGTTACGTAAAAGAAAAAAAAAACAGGAAATCTGTCAAAAAACAGAAGGTTTACAATAGATCCATTTCACATTAGACAAAAAGACAAACATGTAAAAGTAAGCATGTACTGCCCCTTCACTCCAGAAAAAACATAATTAAGAAAAATGTCATTCAATTAAATCTGCAAATCCATATTCTCATGGTAGAAACCTTTTTGTAAGGAATGGGTGGTTTATTAGTCTAGTAAGATTCCTTTCACCACTGCTATTTAAATAAATGCAAACCTGGACCAATTTAATAATAAAAAAAGACACAAAAATATACTGTCCATAAACTTTACACAATAGCTTTGCAGCAATATGATGATGAAGTAATGGATAACAGACTAAATTAATGAAATTACATCCTTGATTTAGAATTACAACATTAATATGCATGCATGAGGAAATCCAATGTAGTGTCATTTATTCTATATAATGTACAGTATAATATATACTATGCACTTAAGTCCTGAGCTGAGAAATGATCCACTTTGGAGGTCAACGGTTATATTTCTACCTTTTAGCACACATATACGATATACAGAACTCATAGATGGCATTAATGACTAAACCTACAGTATCAGCTATGAAAAAGCTGAAAAGGTTCATCAGTACTAACATTAAAGTGTAGCCTATACTGTAGATGCTGTAATACAACTTACCAACATTATAAACATTTAGCGCTATAAGTAATGACTTGGCAGTGTAATGGTATTTGATAGGTTAAAAATTTTTACATTAAATATACTATACCTTATGTCTTGTGACTCTACACAGTAATCAGAAATGCTTTAACCCCCTTTTAATAGTGAATGCATCCATTCATTCATTCATCTATTCATTTTTCTTTCTTTCTTTGTATTTTTCATCTTTATGAACCGCGTTCTCGTGGTCATGATTCCAGTACAACTTGTCCCAAAAAACTAGGCAGAAGGTGAAGGAATTCACACCTAGGGGCAATTTAACTTGTTCTCAAACAGTAACTGTGCCACCCTTGTTCATTTATTTTAAAATATATATTCTAATGAGGTTAAACTAATATGAGAAACCTGCCACACTAAGTGACGACAAACCTCAATAAACTGTATTCCAGCTAAACATTTAGCTTTCACAAACAACATTAAGGGTGTGTGCCTTGATTCTTGATGAGACTGCTTTCTCTCTCGCTCGCTCTCTCTCTCTCTCGCTCTGTTGTCTCATATAGCACCACTTCAGAGAGTTATTATGCCCTGGCATGAATAACTACATGTTCGGACAAGATCAGGCTATTAAACACTTACGAGTACAGAAAGCCTACTGCACATCCTGTCACACCCAATGTTAAACATTTTTCGAGTCCCCAAAAGGGAATACCTCTTGATAGTCTGTCTATCGGAAAGTGGGGAAAATGCATAGCTTTTATAATACATATCTGAATATGATACTCTTTGCTTTACAGGACGGTCAAGGTAACATCACTATTGTCCTCCTTTTAAACATCTGTGGCTTTCCACGCCCATTTTTTAAAACTGGGCTTTAACCATTATTCAGTGAAGCTAACAACAGGAAACCCAAACAAACTGGCTTTGTCACTTTATGTTAATATCTTTCATCTAATGTTGAAACAAAGAGCATGCCATCATTATTTGGTGTTTTATTTGACCAGATTTATTTTTCATTTATCAGATCATCAGTTAAGTATTGTACCAATATATGAGTCCAATTTTTAGTTTATATTGGTTGGCTTTTAGTATGATTAATTTCATATATACTGTAGTCTTTCTGAATACTATGCCAAGTGCTCCTGAATTGCTATACATTTACATTCTGTATAAAACTAAACTGTGTAAATCTAATGTACATAAACCTTAATTGCAAGATTTTAAATGACATCATTTGGTTGAATCATATAATTAGCAACTGTGGCCTTGCACCTTAGGGGTTAAGGGTTCGATTCACACTTCGGGTCTGTGTGTAAAGAATTTGCAAGTCACCCCCCCCCCTCCCCCTCGTGCTTGGTGGGTTTCCTCTGGGTACTCTGGTTTCCTCCCACAATCCAAAGACATCCAGATTAGGCTAATTGGCTTTCCCGAATTGCTTCTATTGTGTAAATAAGTGTGTGTGTGTGTGGGTGTGTGTGGGTGTGTGTGTGTGTGTGCCCTGCGATGTACTGACATCCTCTCCAGGGTGCACCCCATCTCCTCACCTTAGGCTCCAGACCCCTTGTGACCCTGAATAGGATATGCAGTGTATAAAATGAATCATATTTATTGCGATATATTGATCATCTGTATCAATATCAGTTTTACATCTGATATTAATGATGAAATACAGTGATCCAAACAAATTTAAAACTTAAGACAAAAGAAGACTAGCCATTCACAAAAGAACTACTGCAGTGTAACAGGAGCTGGATAAAGCTCCTGTTACAATCTCACTTTGATTGTAGACTGTCTCTGCTCGTAGTGTACACTTTGTTCCCTGGGATAATCTCTCTCTCTCTCTCTCTCTCTCTCTCTCTCTCTCGCTCTCTCCATTAACCTTCATTTATTATTTTAAAATTCAACTGTCAGCTGTTCTGGAGTAGTTCTTGCAAGAACAGTATTGTCAAGTGTATTTGCAAAACACATCAAGCACCATGATGAACCTGGCTCTCATGAAGACCATCTCCGGAATGTAAGACAAAAACTTACCTCTGCTGCTGAGGAAATCACCAATTAACAGCACCTCAGATTAGAGGCGTTATAAGGCTTTACAAAGTATAAGTAACAGACCCATTTTAATATCTTTGTTCAAAGGAGGTTGTTGGATCTTTTATATCTCTTTATCATTGTTTTACAATGTGGAAATAAATAAAAATCAGAAAAAACAATGGAAAAAAACTGTCCAAACTCTTGACTGGTACTGTATTTCAGAAGCATTTTATCAAAACCTATAAGTACTGTACAAAGGTTTGGTGTTTGTTTTTTTTATTCCTCTAAAAAGCACACACTGAAACACTTGTGCAAAAAATGAATAAATAAATGTATTCTTAATAATTGGATCACATTCAACAACATTCCTTTTTTACTGTTACAAATCACATTTTAGATTAGGAATTTTAATCATATATCAGTTTGAGGTGCCCATTAAAGGTGGCAGAAAAAAACATCTATTTATTATATAAATCTTCAAATATTGAAATATTGAAATTAGTCACCTACACAGGAGATGTAGTCAATAGTCAGATGATAGTCAAAGTTTTGTGAGCATCACTCCATGCACATCGGCTATGCTTGGTAAATTGGAGTGATGCTTACAAAACCTTTGACAATCATCTTCTATAAAAATGAAACACAAGCAAAATCTAACAAATCAGAGCGAATATACAGCAAAGGAGAAGTTGATGCATGCATCTATTTCATTCCTCTACTACCTATACATTTGTTTTGGCTATTAAGCAGTACCCTTTTTTCACAGTTCATGCAGTTTATATTTATTTACAGATATTGTATACAGATGTTTACTTTTACAGATTTTATACAGCTATATGGCTTATATATATATATATATATATATATATATATATATATATATATATATATATATATATATAGTTATTTCTTTTATTTTTGATTTGCACTACTCTGTATGCTTTAAATTGCCCCTTGAGAATATTTTTTATTTAATGCAACTGAATTGAATTTAGAGTTACCAGCCCGAAACATCACCAGTTGACGCCACCTCAGATTGCAGCTGTTATGAAGACTACTTCACAGAGCATAAGTAGCAGGCACACCTCAATATCAACTGTTCAAGAGAATAAAGAGAACAAAATCAGTAAAGAATATTGAATTAGAAGGTGTACCCAGTGTGCTGGCAAACACAACATACACTACTCTGTCTGCAGGAATCGGCACACACTGAGCTGCACTCATCGTGATGCTTCAGATGCTGGAGAGCGGATGCGACATCACCATGGCAATGCACTTTAGCCGTCCGCGCGCTCAGATGTCTAAGGCGCGGAGCTGCTACAGCGGACAGGCGCAGTCCTGCTCGGGGGAGGGCTCTGAGGGCGTGGTCATGCCGTACAGCCGCGCTTCCCGTTAAGGAATGCAGTGTACGCTTCATTCGCTCATCTGTTCAGGGTAAAGAGGAGCGCTCACATCTCAGGTGAGGTCTGTTTGTCGTGCATGCATATGCGTTATGTAGGCGTCTTCTTAAAACAAAACTTTAAATTATGGGAGCTTAATTAAGCTAACTTCATTTCTGAGCATGCCACATATTAAATGCTTGCCTTTCCATTTTTAAAACAAACATATAGAAAGCTTTTATAAAGGTATGCATGTTTTAAAGCATTGTAACATAAAAAGGAATCAAGCTTGCTTCTTCTTCCTTAACATTCTACAGTACATGAGAGATTACATAATTTAACTTTCCTCTATAACCTGGCAGCAGATTCTTTAGGTGTGGCAAGGAAGTTCCCGAGAACCTAGCTCACAGGTGTGGTCACCAAAATCACTACATTCTTTTTTTTTCTTTTTTCTTGCTTGCTTGCTTTCTTGCTTACGTTTAACCTTGCATTTGTTTAAACCTTATATTATATCTGTTATATCATATTATATGTCTGTTATATATCTATATATGTTATAACCTTGTGTTATACTGTTTATAGAACGGGTTCAGCTATTGACGCTATTGACTTTTGTTACTATATCAGTCTCTATCTGTTTGTTGAGCACGTTCCCATCCTTCTAACTGTTCTATACAATTAGAATTAAAAGTGCAAGACTTTACTGCCTTTTCGCTAGGGTGGTGCTATCAGTGTACCTTTGTTGTCAATTTATCAGTTGCCTAAGAAACTGTGTGTGGTCTACATATACATGTGGTAGTCCACAAGCTCTGACTATGTGTCTCAAATATATATTTTTTTCTATTAAGTACGTTATAAAGGTACAAAAGATGTACCCAGGGTGGTACCACCCTAATGAGAAAGGCACCTTTATTTTTGAGCATGTAGATGTATATTGTGTAAACTACTTTTAATTCCTATAAGACCTAACATTTGTGTGCTGCAATGATGTCACTGAGGAAAAATGGCCTTTTATAAAAAGAAAACATTCTCAAGCAAATCTCAACGCTCAGGTTTCACTTCTAGCTCCTAAACACGAGGAAGCAAGATCTACTTTTCTGACTCACCATTTTTCAGTGACATTTAATGTCAAGAGAGCTTCTCTAAATTATACAACAGCTACCAACCAGAGGGAGTTAGGCTAACATGTGCTTCCTGTGAGACTTGTGAAGCCTGCCAACTGTGTTTTTTTCCACGCTGCTGAACATGCTGCATCACAGGCAGTGTCACACACTCAGAGGAAAGCACCATCTGGCTTCTTCTACATACATTCAATTGAATTTTAATTATATAGCACCTTTAATAATGGGCAATGACAGAAATCTTAATATATAGGAACTTGTGAAAAATTATGAATACATGCGCTCACATATGGCCGGTGGCCTTTTTCATTTTTGATGATTGACATGGAATAGTGGTTATCCCATTCCCTACTCAGAGAGCACAGCCAGTTTTGTTCCCTTGGCTTCCACTGGATTTGAACTGGCGATCTCTTGATGATAGGGCATATCAAGTGAGAAGAAGGGTCAGCATTATATTTATGAGAAATCCAGCATGGAGATACTGTAGTAGAAATAGAATAAGCAGAATTTAGCGCAGGAAAAGTGTTAACACAGAGTTATGGCACAGACCCGCTTGTAGCTAGTTGTGATCTACAAGATGACGGGCACAATTTTATTGACAGTGTGATATGAGCATGAATCTCATAGCTTTGCACAGTTTGAGTAAAATGCACAGATTAGAAACTGGTCAGTGGTCATAATAAAGAACTGCTGCATCATTGTCTTTAGATAGACATGAAGCAAAGGGTTAAATTCTATCAGCAGCTAGTTGAACAGCACCCTGGGCAATGAGAAAATCAAACAAAACCAACTTTCATGATACAGTTAGACTTGCATGCCACATATCATTGATAAATATGAATATGCATGTCATTAAGGATTGATTTTTAATCTGCAGATTTTTTTTTTCATTACAAAAACTGAGCATTGTTTATTTAAAAAGTAAGACATTAGTTAAAGCAATTTTCAAAATTACTAATGACACTTATTTTTTTACATCCCCAGTTTCCCTGAAGATTAAAGAAGAACTGTGTCCACTGCATCCGCTTAATTAGTAATTCCCCCCAAATTTTGTTTCACTCTTGTGCTACATAGTTTCTTTTTTGTTGCAAACACCCATAAAACCAACACAGAATGGAAAGAGGAGACTTTGTCCTCAAGGCCAAACTGGCTGAACAAGCTGAGCGTTATGATGACATGGTGGCTTGTATGAAGGAGGTGACCAAGGCTGGTGGCGAACTCTCTAATGAGGAAAGGAACTTGCTGTCTGTCGCCTACAAGAATGTGGTTGGCACACGCAGGTTGGCCTGGCGGGTCATAACCAACGTTGAGAGCAATTCTGAAGAAAGTGACAAGAAGCCTGAAGTGGTAAAAGTATACCGGGAGAAAGTGGAGCATGAACTAAGAGATATCTGCAAAGACGTACTGGTAAGGAGTTTGGCAGAGGATCAAGGTTATGTCTTATGTTACTTCTGAGTTTATAGATGCTTTTCCCATACAATCTTATCTGATATCAGATAGACTTCCAGAAGCTGATTCAATATAATACTGATATCTATTAGGTTGATAAAAAATTAACACCACCTGAGAGAGCTGAATCCATTATGCAAATGCACCATGTGGCCTACTGCTTCAGATAGCAATAAAAAGGCAATGTAAATGACATGGATATCTAAAACTGTTCTAAGAATTGAGTTCTTGGTATCTTTAAAATTCAGTAGGCTAGACAAATGGTTCTGGTAAATAAGCCAACAGCCAGCTGCATACCTTTTACCTCCTATCTCCTATTGTATTCTTAGGGTACAATGTTGCAATTCAATGTGCTAGGATATGATGTCTCCGGCTGCATTCGAGATGAGGTTGCAACTTGTATTTCCCCAGCCTCCACAATGTAAAAGGCTCCCTCAACTTGAAATTGAATTACCAAAGTAGAGTATGCCTCTTAAGTATCATGCCCTTCCCTGTTGACAGAATGATGTCAAATCAGCATGGCCACGTACACTGTAAACAGTGTAAAGTGCTCCTTCTCTATTTTTCAGATTAGTTTAAAGCAGTTCTCACTTTAGTGATATATACATAACATTAAATAGTTAAATTAGATTTAGTTGGCTAGCTTGCTTCTAACACTACTCATTAGTGTATGCTGGTATTGTTGTTATACTGCTGTGCAAAATTCTGCTATAATGAACAGTAGAACTCACCATAGAATATTCACTATAGAAGAACAGCACTAATACCCCCAGGTGTGTATTGTACCTGGAAAAAATGCATTAAAAGCAGCTATTCATGACACTTACGGACTCTGACAGAGGAAACAAAAGATGCACTTCCATAGAAGCTTTCATGTATTTTCTTTTCCACTTTGCATGGAGATGGGAAAAGACATTTATTACAACTTGAAAATTGGCACTTACAAAGGCATTAGGAACATTCAGTACATAGTATAGTGTATATAGTCTCTGTGAGAAGTTAATGGTGATTAGAGTGATCACTAATCTTATTCTTGGGTCTTTTAGGTTCTTACTGAGTTTGTTTAAAGGTTTTGCTCATTTAATCTAAGAATTCTGTTTCTCGTCTACAGGACCTGCTGACTAAATATCTAATAAAAAATTCTACAAATCCTGAGAACAAGGTCTTTTACCTGAAGATGAAGGGAGACTATTTCAGATACCTTGCTGAAGTGGCTCCGAAAGATGATAAATGTAAGAAAATACATTTCTAAAACTGCATGTATTACCTCCAGGCCTCAAAGTGAGCATTGCAGGCCACCTTGTGTTGGTTGTGAGAACATATTGTTGACTGACTTTGTGATAAGCACCTTAGACACAGGGCTTCTAAAAGTGGACTAAAGGAATGTTAGGAACTTAAAAGCAAAAGCAAATATGCTTTCCACATGGTCCCGGTCCCTGTATCAATTTGTCTAGGTTTCTATAGTTTCTTTTAATAACGTACAGTGCATACTTTTGAACATGGAGAATAGATGTGAGCATGTGAGCTATTGTGAGCATGAATCTAACATTAAGCAAAAAATATGTGTATTTAGGGGACAGATCGATGTTATCGAGAACCATTGACTAAATTTGTTTATCAGATTAAGTTAAATAACCGGTTGGTTCTCCCTGAGAATATTATGGACAAATCTTGGAATATTAAACCTTTTATTAGCATCAGCTCCAATTACCCGTGCATGATTGTTAGCCTGTGTATGGTTATGTTTGCTCTCCCAGTGTTTGCTAGTGTTTCCATCAGGTTCTCTGTTTCCTCCCACCTATTATACAAAACACATGCCAGTAGGTGGATTAGCTATACTAAATTGCCTCCAGGTGTTAATGTACATGCATGGTGTTGCACTGTCTTAGTTGGCGTTCCAGTCAGGGTGTGTCCCTGCTTCACGCCCAGTGTTTCTGGGATGGGCTGAGGATCCGATGTGATTCTGACCATGTTCGAACAGCTCCTGAAGATGAACAATCATGCATCATTCTATCATTTTAATATCCTATCTATTATGTCAGTTGTTCACTGTTGGTTCCCATTTTTTTTTGTGCCCCAGCTGCTGTAACTGACTCTCAGAAAGCCTACCAAGAGGCATTTGATCTGAGCAAGAAAGAGATGAAGCCAACACACCCGATCCATCTGGGCCTCGCCCTAAACTTCTCTGTCTTCTACTACGAGATTCTCGGCTCTCCGGACAAAGCTTGCAACCTTGCAAAAGAGGTACCCAGCAATGAGACAGACCTATAACAGCTGGCATCTTTATTTTCCCCACTTGTTTTAAAAACTGGGTGTGGTTGCTTGCAGGTACTTGAAAAAGCCACAGAGGATGCAGGTTCCATTAGCGACGAATCTTTTAAAGACAGCAACATCATCATACAGCTGCTAAAAGACAACCTCTCAGTGAGTAACATTTAAGCAAATTTTAAATTTGAGTTGTCATGTCAAATACAGTTAAACCTTGGACTGTGAGCATAATTCGTTCCAGAAGCACACTTGTACAGTATATCAAAGCTAATTTCCTCATAAGAAATAATGGAAACTCTAAAGATTTGTTCCACAACACAAAAATATTCATAAATAAATTAATTATACAAAATATAAAGTACAAATAAAACAAGTTAACCTACACTTTACCTTTGAAAAAAATCGTGGGGGAGAGGAGAGGAGGAGGGAGGGGGCTACTGTGTAGGATGACTTTCACACACACACACCAAATGTATTTAAATGTGCTCATCTTGTAAGACCAAGTTTCTAGCAATCCAAGGTTGTAATCTGTAATCCATATGGTTTTTTTTTTGTGATTTTTATATTTTCTAAGCAGTATTATTTTAATACACATATGTGTTCAGTTGGACCTAGTGATTGCCACTTTTTTGTTAAATCTTTTCTAGTTATGGACAGCTGATACTGGAGAGGAGAATGAAGGACAGCAGAGCTGAAGATTCCATGCCTTCTGATGACTTTAGGGGGAGAAATTATCAAATAGGATGAATTTTTTTTTTTTAATCCATCATACAACGCAGTTGTCTAGTGCACATCAGTGCTGCTATTTAAGTTATGTTGTGGCTTACACACCGATCAGCAATAACATTAACACCACCACCAGCTGAATTGAATAACATTGATTATAAATAATATACCAGTGAACATTGACACCCACGCCTCATTTTTGCCTGTGGGAACCAAATGCCTGGGTGGTCCAATCCCACAGAAAAGCCAGTGCAGCAGAAATTGCTGAGAAAAGTTAATGCTGGCTGTGGCAGAAATGTATTTGTTGATCTGGCCTCCAAATTCCCCAGATTTTAATCAGATCAAATATCCATGATATGTGCCAGAGAAACAATTCTGATCCATGGAGTTTGCAATTTATAGCACTCAAAGTATCTGCTGCAAACATCCTGGAGCACACCACACCACAGCACACCTTCAAAGGTCTTGTGGACTCATACCCTGTTTTTGTGGCAAAGGGGAACCTAAAACCTAGGTGGTTTTAATTTTAATGGTTTTAATGTTATGTCTGATTGGTGTACCATTGTTAGTAGGTCGTAATTCTCCTAATGCTGAAGCAAATGAGTTCACATTTATCCCAGTGGATCTTACTTTAACATTTGAGTAGTGTGTTTTTTCTGCTGTTTATATGTGCATGTGGTGTAATATGATAATTTTATAACGGCATTAGCCATAATGTGGTGAGTTTTCCTTTTGTCATTTCTTAATGGGGAACAAATGCTGACCTTTTTTTTTTCCTCTTCAGAATATCAGGGATTAACTGTAGGTATCATCTGTACTTATGCAACTACTCATGATTATTTGAAAGCCCTAACTGCTCGGTCACATACACAACACAAAAACCCACATGAAAACAACCGCCATAACAGAAATTTAGAATATCAAAATATGAAATAAAACATTGACAATAACATTGAGGAATGATGCTCTGATATTTTCCAAAATCTAAAAACACAACTCAATATATACATACATTTATAATAGCCATAACCATAACTATATGGTGCTTACAATTTTACCCTTTTAAATATCACTTAATAAATAAAAAGAACCTCCAAGCCTTCCCGTTGAGCATGGAGTGGACTGGTGCAAGAACTTCACAATTTATAAGGTAGCTAAAAGCTCGATTATATACAGCATGCAGACAAAATATTTAACAGAACAATCACGAACAGAGAAACAGAGAAAAAAAATTCATTTGACCTATTGTACATGCCCAGATATTAATTCTGCACTATCTTACCATACTTTCAGGACTGAACATACAGTAAATTTATGAACATTCTAAATTTTTTCGTGTCTAATACATTCATTTAAATTGAAGCAGAAGCAGCAGTTTGGTATTTTAACGACGCAAAGTATGGAAGTTGAATAAGACATTGTATGTTCTCATGCATATACTCTGCTTCAGGATATATACAGTATATTACCTTCTTGTCTGTTCATGCTTTACTTCATACTATCTTCATGCCACTTTTACAAAAAGAGTCAACTGAAATGGGAACAAAAACGGAAAAATCTGCAAAAACATAGAAGTCAAACAGTGGTAATATAAAACAAGATTAATGAAAAAATAGCAATACTGTACTTTGCAAAAATCATCATTATGATATTCTTCTTTTTTTTTTTTTTTTACAAGACTGTTAAAGACCTCAATCAGAAGCTATAGCTGGATAATGGTTTTGACCCAGGCAGGAAAGCTATGCTTATGGGGACAGAAATCTTTTTACCTTCTCTCACTGGGCAATGTTTGCTTCAGGGCAGTGTTCATAAACAGTATACTGTATACAGAAGGTGTACACTGAAGTGTATTGAAGGTGTGGCTTTAACGGTACGCCCTCTGGCTGTTTAAGGTGGGTTTTTTCTGTTTGTTTTTTATTTTGTTTGTTTGTTTCTTGTATAAGTCTATGATCTTCTTTATATCATGAGCATGTCAGAAAGCTGATATTATGGGGAAACAGATTATTTAATGGAAAGAAATATGAATCCTAACCACTGGTTACAACCTTATCAAGACCTTTTAGTGGTGGCTCAAATGGTTAAGACTCTGGGTTACTGATCACAAGGTCAGGGGTTTAAGCCCCAGCACTGCCAAGCTGCCACTGCTGAGCCCTTGAGCAAGTCTTCCCTTAACACTATCTACTCCACGGGTGCCGTATCCTGACTCACTGACCCTGTGCTCTGACCCCAGCTATTTTACTGGTATATCTGAGAAAATATATACTGTATAGCAAGTATGTGGCAAATAATTAAAACTTAATCTTTGATTTGCAGAAAATGCAATACTGTAATAAAATACTGTTATTAAAAAGGCATATAAAATTATATAAAATCATTTAATTCTGATACTTAAAATCAGAATTACATCTAAATGGCTAAAGTGTGAAAACTTTTGCTGTATTTTTGTTTCTTTTCTACGAGCCCCTTAAGAGACATCCTCCATCCATTTAGGAACCTCTGTAGTTTAACTAGGGACTGTGAAGGCCAATGGGGGCCATTGTATTTATTTCCATTTTATGACCGTGGTAGGACCTCTGCTCAACATCCACATACCACGAGCAATTTGGGAACACCGGTTAGCCTAATCTGCATGTATTTGGACTATGGGAGGAAACCCACCAAGCTCGGGGAGAACATGCAAAGTCATTGCACACAGACCCAAGACTCGGACCCTGGAGATGCAAGATGACAGTGCTAACCACTAAGCCGACGTGGAACCTTAAGGGGCATAGCAGAAATGAAAATGACATAACATGAGAAAAAATCCATAGGAAAAAAGATCAGTGAGAGTGTATCAGTGGCAGTATAAGAATAGTCACTGCTAGACAAGTACTTTTTCTTTGTGTTTATTCCTTTGTAAAGAAGGTGCCAAGTGTTATATTTGAACATTAGTCTTTTTCACATTTATGCACAATTATGTGATTTATAAATAAATTGCAAAAAAAAAAAAGAATGAATGAAAAATGTCTAAAAGATTCTCGCCTTCTGCGATTTAATTGGTTAAAACAATTTGGTCTGTGATTGGTAAAAAAAAAATAGATGATGAAAGTGGGACTTAAATTGTTGCACTTTCACTCACAGTTATGAATCACTCAAGGTTTTGCGAGATCTCACAATAAAAGGACTATATTTTTTTATATGATATATTTCATAGTTCACATGCATCCCCATTATCGAATTAGAAATTACTTATTCATAAATCACTTACAAAAGAAATTAAGAAAACATGAGAGAAGATTACCATTTCCTACTGATGCTCATGTATACATAAGATGACATTACTAATGTAATTAGTAATTAATTACTAATGCAACTAATGTAAAATATGATTGACTTGAATGGAATATTGTTTGCTTTTTTATATAGAATATAGTGTTATTCACTATATAAATAAATTGATAAATGTTTCCAGCATTTATCAGGCACGTTTTTTCAAGAATGACTTATAGAAAAGCTCAGGAGCTTCTGTGAAAAACACATTCAGTTTACTAGGTCAAGGTCTAAAAATACCACTCAGAAGTTTTAAAAATCCGGTCACTTTATTTTATTAGCATTAACTAAAATATATAACAGTTAAACAATAAAAATAAAAATTATTTGTTTATGTCATAAGTATTGGGAATGGAGGATGAGCCATTTTGCCTGAGCAAAGGCAAAAACAAATGACTTTTATGGTAGAAGCATTAGTGCACGATGATGATGATGATGATGATGATGATGATGATGATGATAAATATTAAATAATATATTTTTTTCTGGCATAGAGTGAGTCAACATTGCCCTCTTAAACTTTTACCCTCATTGTTCATTTTATGCTACCAGGTGTCTGTGCACAAAAGCTTTTTATGGACTTTTGTGGTCATCACTATATGCAGCTGAGCTGTGTCAGATGTGTGCTTTGCGTGTTATTGGTGATGAGCATATACACATGAGCACGAAGAAAATCTTTTGTAAAATTGTATTATTATTATTGTTGTTGTTATTAGGTTAATTAATTTGGTTTAGCTTATGCAAACTTTTACACACAACTTTATTAAAATATGGGCAAACTGAAATATTAATGTATATGTTTCAGATATTCGTCCAACTGAATGAAAATATGCTTAAAATTATGATGATTTACTATATTTTAAAAAGAGACCTGTAAAATATGAGTGAGTGAGTGATAAAAAAAATACTGGAAACACCTAAAAGAGAGCAAACCACACTTACACCATTAAAAAGCTCTGCAGTACCAAGAGTTGAGCAAAGACACCAGACTCCTCATCCAACTGGTCCTGAGTCAATGCTCCACAATACAACTGCCACACACTAACACACCGCCATCATATATTTAATAAAAATAATAGACAGGGCAATCATAATTTGACCCTTCTCACAGGAGTTTCACTTTCAATATCCTCATTACAATGGCAGCTGGAAGTGGGTGGGATATAGTATGCAGGAAGTTAACCTTTTTTCATTAACCAAGTTAATATGTTGGAAGCAGAAAAAATGGGCAAGTATAAGAATTTGAGTGACTTTGACAAGGCCAAATTGTGACGGCTAGAGGACCGAGTCAGAGCAACTCCAAAACTGCGGCTCTAGTGGGATGTTCTCAGACTGCAGTGGTCAGGACCTACCAAAAGTGATCCAAGGAAGGAAATCCAGTGAACTGGCAATGGTGTCATGGGTAGCCATGGCTTACGGATGCACATGGGGAGGAAAGGCTGGCCAACTAGAAGTAGATCAAATTGGTTCATGCTAGTAATGATATGATATGATGTGTCAAAACACACGGTGAATAACTGTTATGGTGGCAAGGGGGGGGGTCTACTCAATATTAGGTGATCATAATGTTATCACTCTTGCTCATTGTCTATACCGCTTTTTCCTGTATACAGTGTTGCAGGGACCTGAAGCCTATCCCGGGAGACTTAGGGGTACACCCTGGACAGGCTACCAATCCATCGCAGGGCACAGATACACACATACACTCACTCATTCACACTCACTCACTCACTCATTATCTATACCGCTTAACCCTGGATTCAGGGTCACGAGGGGCCTAGAGCCTATCCCAGGAGACTCAGGGCACATGGCAGGGTACACCCTGGACAGGGTGCCAATCCATCGCAGAGCACAGACACACACACACACATAATTCACTAATTCACACACTACAGGCTAATTGGTGTGCGAACAATCTGCATGTCTTTGGACTGTGGGAAGACACCCTCCAAGCACGGGTAGAACATGCAGACCTGAAGCAGGAACTGAACCCTCGAACCTGGAGGTGCAAGGTAACACTGCTTATTACTATACCACCATGCCACCTGATCAATGTACAGTATACTTATTTATATTACTTATTCTATTTTATACTATTGTATTGTTATTTTTCTCTCCTTTCTTACTTAATTACTACCTTTTTAAAAATCTATGTATCCCTATTATTTTCTTCAGAATTATCTCTAAGATCCGGCTACACGAATACACGCCAATGAAGCTTCTGTTTGAAGCTTGAGGGGGACTTTTATTTTGACGCGTCGTGACCCAGAAGTAGAAACGGTCTGCTTCCGGGTGCTTTAATAGTAAGAGCCTTTTAAATTTACAGCAGAATGTTCAACAAGAAAGCAAGGAGGAATTTTAGACAAAGGAGAGACGACTCGAGTGAAGAAGATGAAAAAGAGCAAGTCGGTGAAAGTGTGAGGGAAGCGGAAGTGCACAGTGTAAAGCAGCTGAGTGCGCGCAGAGGGATTTCCTGCAGCTCCAAACCCAGCAATACTCCTCCACACAGAGGCACTGAGTCCAGTCCAGAGCACACACAGGAGCCTGAGACATCTCACACTCAGACTAAAGAGAGCAAAAAGTCTTCTCAGAAGAGTCAAACCCTTAGTTTCCTGGATGAAAAAGAAGGTGAGTCTCAGTCTGGGCTTCTAACTAGAGTTCTCCCCTGCTCACAGGTAAAGTACACTCTATGGACAAAAGTATCAGGTCAAACATGTTGATTATTGAATTCAGGTGTTTCATTTAGGCAACTTATTCTCAGTAAAGGTCAATCTTAATGCTTCTGCATACCAAGACATGTTGCACAATGTTATGCTTCCAACTTTGGCAACAGTTTAGGGAAGGATTTTTTTTCTATTCCAGCATAACTGTGCACAAAGCAAGGACTATAAAGACAAGGTTTGATGAGTTCAGTGTGGAAAAAACTTAACTGGTACGCACAGAGCCCTGTGACGTCAACTCCATCGAGCACCTTTGAGATGAACTGAAACAGAAATTGCGAGCCAGGCCTTCTCGTCCACCATCAGTGCCTGACCTCATAAATGCTTTACAGAATGAATGGGCACAAATAAATCCTCACAGAAACACTCTAGAATCTTGTAAACAGCCTTTCAAGAAGAGAGGAAGCTGTTAAAGCTGCGAAAGGAGCACCAACTCCATATTGAAGTATATGTATTTGGATATAGTGCTATTACAGTTTTGGGCAAATACTTTTTGTCATCGAGAACCTTGTGAAATCTGTCCCTCTTTTATCTGAGATCTTTGTGTAAGAATTGTGCACTCGCCTGACCAGCAGTTGCTTTTTATAATTTGTCAGCTTCCTCTATAAACTGTCCTTGACTGGATAGAGAGCACCTCGTCTGTTTTGTGTCAGCATGTCACTAACACAGCAGTGTTATTGGTATTTCCAATCACTGTTTGGCCAAGAGCATGTACACCACCTGAAAACATTACCAAAGGGCTAGATGATGATTAACATGCGTGACTTGATTCTCCCTTATGATCAAGAGCACTGGGTTGTGACCATAATATTATCATAAATACAGGGAGTGAAAATTAAGATTCAATTATTTATCAAATGTACCTTTCAGCATAGTGAAATTATTATTTTTCATTTCCGTATATCCCAGTTTGAGAGCTCATAAAAGATAAGTTTGGACAAAAATGGAGTACTTTTTCTGACAGATCACGTTCAATATGCAACTGGTCTATTAACGAACATTTAGTATTCCGTCTCCACGCTCAAGTGGTTATGGATGCAACATGATCATTGATTTTTATATATACATATAATTTTTATTTTTAATTTTTTTAAAACGTATATATGTGTGTGTATATAAACATCACAGTAACGCTTGTACTAAATGTAAATGAAGTGACCTGCCAGGTTTGTTACGAGTGAAGATTATAACAAAAAAAAAAAAGAAGAAACAAGCAAAAAATTATTGTCTGTGATGTACTTCAGAAATTCTTTAAGGAAATTCTGGAAATGTTAAAGAACAATGGCGGCTAGTGTTTCTAAAAAATATCCATGTGCAATGCAGGCGTGGGCGAGGGTGACTTCAAGTTGAAAAGGATTGTGAACAAAGCTGTGGTCTTCCAGGCTCGCAAAAAGGAAGATTCTCCCGTTAAGGTGACAACTTCACAACAAGGTATGTCACGTTACATATTTCAGCGTACTGACTCCATAACCAGAGCTTTCAGAATTTAAACCAAGAATCCTGTTTAGATGTGGAGGACATTAAGCATAAGGAGCAGTCCGAGAGCAGTTCTGCTGAGGACATGTCTCCAGACAGCGATGATGAAACAAACTCTACAGCTTCCAGCTCCTCCAGCTCTATTGAATCTTTCAAAACAAAAACCGGTAAACTGAGTCAGGTCTCATCATTGGATTTGAATCACTATTTTTTAAATACCATTTATGATGGGGTCTTTCCTACTGTAGTTAACATCCCTAATGCTGAGAAGATCCGTGCAGCTAAAGAGCAGAGGAGGAGAGCGAGGGCACAGCGAGACTACATCCCTCTGGAAGCAGATCAGGGAAATGATGTTGAAGATGGAGACAGAGTGCAGGACGAGAGCAATGGAGAACATTGCAGTGATGATGAGCCAGATGATCATGAACGCAGGATCGAATTTGCGCCCAAACCCAAAACACTTAGAGAGCGCATGACTGAGAAAATGGGTAAGGAATGAAAAGTAAAAGCAGTGCAGATGCAAGGAGCTTTATGATTTAAACCTTAAACAGACCTAACAGCTTATTTTGGGTTTCTGTAATATTTCTTTAATGAAGATTTTTTTAATGCAACTGAATTACATAAATTCAGTAATTTTAAGCCATTTAAAATAATATATGTATAACATTAAATGGTTAATATACCCTATAATTAATAGTTGAATGTGCATAAACATGTTCTTCTGTCATTTTTAAGATTATGATAATTAGGTGATAATTAACTGTGTTGTATAAGAGGTGCATTCAAATCAAATGGGACTTGTGAAATTTCATCGTGCACACTCTCTAAAATGTTTAAATAGTGCATTTTAAATAAGTTTTTACGTTCGTGAAAGTCTGTCACAGCTGAGGTATCTTGGAGCCCAGTGAAGTTGTTCCTGTGAACGTTCAGAGTGTGATCCTTGAAAATCAACAGATAACTTGTTACCAACTTGTGGAAGAGACGCATCTGTCTGTGGGAGCAGTCTACACAGTCATTTGCAGACACTACTTGCACATTACAAGAACTCGGCTGGGTGTTATTGCAACATCCCTCTTACAGTTCTGATCTTGCTTCAAAGGATTTGCACATGTCAAAGCCATTAAAAGAGTTCCTGTGAGGTCAGCGTTTCAGACCCGAAGCAGACAGCCTGATCAGGGTCCAGCATACTAAGAAAACCTTCTACATTGGTGGTATCCAAGCACTCGTGAAACACTGGGATAAGTGCATTCGTTTAGCAGGGTGTTTATATAGAGAAATAAATGAAATTTCACTCTCCTAAATAATTAGTGATTGGTTAATCTGCACCATCAAAAGTCTCGTTTTGACTTGATCGCCCCTCAGGAATATGTTTAAAAGTAACTGTCAAAAACATGTTAAAATATACCATGAAAAATCAAATATCCTCACTAGGGAGTGGGAGTGAAGGGAGTTTCTCTGATAGCCAGGATGAGGACCAACACCTCTGGGAGGAGCAGCAGATTGGAAAAGGTGTTAAAAGACACCAGGTGAATGTCTTTTATTCATTTATTCTTTGCTTGTTTTTTTTTTGTTGTTGTTCAAGAAAATTGATTGAATAGCAAAATTCAAGGTATTAACCTTGACATTATATTTTGTTTTCAGAAGCAAATCGGAAATGATTTCAAACCTCTCAGACGAAAAAAGATGTTTGACATCCCCAAGACTCTTTCTCCAGTCAGCATTGATATTGTAAAGAAGAGAATCACTGGAAAGTACGTTTTCATTCTTTTTGTACAATATAATTATTAAATATTATGAAATGTGTTGCATTAATCTGTATTCTAAATTGTATTGATTGGTTTTAAACAAGAATGTTGCCTAAAGGATGACTGTGACCCACCGTCAGCCTTGCTATCATTAACATACAGTGTATAAAATATACCAGTGTACCATGATCAGTCATTAATCACTGCTCTTCCGTAAACTCAACTAAATTCCTTAAAAATATCTCAACTAGGTGCTTACAAACATATTTCCTTCTGCAAAAAAAATATGCAGAATTTGGGTTAAAAAGCATGCAGATCTCTACCACATTGTCCTGCAGTGAGGACATATGTTCCCAAATCATAATTCCTCCATCTGTCTGACCCTAGTCTTAACCAATAAGTCAAATGACTAGCAATCTATAGATTTATTTTCTTTTACATGCATGTCTCTAGGCTTGAATCTCTAAAGGAGGTGCAGAGAGCTCATGAAGCTGAGCTCAGGAGGATGCAGCAAGACTTAGAGAGTGCGAGGAGTGCTGTAGAGAACCTAGAGACCCATCCTGCTGATAGCCAGCTACTCTTCTATCGCAACATGAACACTTTCACCCAGAACCTAGTGGAGTGCCTGGCTGAGAAGGTCAGGAGAACATAGCATGTACCTCATACCTCCTACCACGTACATCAGGATTAATCACAGGCTTGACTTGTGAGTTGGAAGTGGTACATTTTCAGATCTCATTAATGCAGTGAGTTATGATTGTTATAGATGCAGCTGATAAACTCTGTGGAGCTGGACATGCACAATCTGTATATTGACCAGGAGGAGGCGCTATTGTGTCAGAGAAGAAATGCAGTACAGGAACGCTCAAGACACCTCCAGGAGTTAACATGTAAGTGGAAGGTTACTGCATTACCCGCACATGCTCACATTAGGAGGTATTTTTGATGTCTGTCTGAATTATATGTCTGTAGGATTACACAAGATGGTCTCTGAGAGCATTAGTGACTATGCTTCTAATATGCAGAAATTTCTAATTATCTCTTTCAATAAAAATTTAAAACAGCTTCAGTGAAAAAGTAGAAAGAATTCTTTAAAATATTCACATGAATGAGTTCCTTAGTATGAGGAGCAATTGGGACATTTACAGAAGACTGGGCCTGATCTTGCTCCCACATATTTTGGGCCATTAAAGGAGTCCAAGCACTAGTGAAATGCTGGGATAAGTGTATTAGTTTAGCGTGGGATTGATTTGATTGCAAAATCAAAATTTCTGGTTTGATTTGAACACCCCTCGTATTGTGTCTGCCCCTTTTTGCTCTAATGAGATTGAGCGCTTGATCTGTCATGGACTCTACAACTTTGGATAAAACCTTATGTCCGTTTTAGATCAAATTCTAAGTGTCCTCTGAATAAAACGCTGCATGAGGAGAATCTAATCTATTGTACAAAGCAGTTTGGTCACAATCACAATGTTCACACCTTTTATACAGAGACCTAGAAATAGTAAATATTCAAGATTAATTCTAAAAACTACAGTCCTGGATTTTTAATATGGCCTCAGACTTTTGAACCCCACTGTATGTGCTGGGTGTCTCATTATTTTAGCTATAATTAGTCATAACTACTGGTTAATACTTGGGAAATTCACGAGCATCTCTGACGGTTCTCACTCTGAATCCATTATTGTTTTATTGCACTCATTCACCACAGCACTCTTGAAGACTTCTCGTCCTCCATTAGGAAATGATTAATCATTTATATCCTATAACGTGTCCTCCTGTAGACAGCACTAATCCACCAAGCAATGGAGAAGCACTGGGGAAAACCAACACAGCTCAAGACAGGTGAGAGACGATTCAGCATGATGCATAAATTAATTTCTTAATGCAGCAGGAACATATATTGAAGAAAACAATTCAACGTGTAGTCAGGCTATGCAGCTTTATATTGGGTCGACTCGGCTTCTTGAGAAAAGACTCACTGCAAATCAGTCCAATGTTATTTTTACGTATCACTATACGTATTTACGACACATTTCTATCCTGATGGGAGCGGTCTCTTTCAGGAAGACGATGTCACCATCTGCAGGTCATGAGGGTTCACTGAATGGTTTCATTAGAATGTAAATCATATTCTGTGGCTTTGTCAGTAGATCTCAACCCAAGTAAAAACCTATGGAAAAAGAATTTGGACTTCGGTTTTTGACAGCGCCCTCTTTGACCATCAACAAAACAAGAGTTGATGGAATATGTTTTATGTATTATCCCAGTTCAGTTTCAGAGAATTTGTTTTTGTGGCTCTAGGTGCCCAGCTCTTCACTAACGTGTGCTGTTTTTTTATTTGTCAAATACATTTTTTACATGCTGTTCTGTAAACTGTTGCATGATCTATAAATCTCTACTCATATTCCAGTGAGCTGTTAAAAGAAGAATGTGGGAGCATCCCGGCAGATTTGGGACCAACCGCAGAACAGGAGGCAGAATTGCAGAGTAAAAGAAGTGCGTCTTTACTCCAGATTCTATGATCGTATCAACTCTTGACAGCACATTATATGTTACACATATTATAAAATAGTTTTATTCATTTACTAGATACGCTTCATCTAGTACATCTTCGCTTCCCGTGGGCCGAATGTGGTGAAACAAAGTCTATATGTTACCTCAAGCTCAGCCAAATATATATGAAAAAACTCGATTAAAATTACTTCCGTAGTTTTTGCGTGATCTGTGCACAAACATACATACAAAAATTCTTATTAAAAAAAAACGTCTTGATGTGTTCTATTACTCATCTCACTACTCATTTTCCACAATACACACCAACTTTGCAGTTTTATTATATGGATAGATATGTCACTGCAGTGCTAATATGGAATCTCTAACTCTATCTCAGAGGAAATACTGAAGCGAAGTGAGGAGATTTTTGCTGATGTTCAGGATGACTTCTCCGATGTGAAGAAAATCCTGTCCAGGTTTAACGAATGGCGTGTCTCGTTTCCAGAGTCTTATACCAACGCCTACATCAGTTTGTGTCTTCCTAAACTCCTGGCTCCTTTGATACGACACCAGCTCATTGACTGGAACCCTCTCAAGGTATCGTACTCCACACACAGTTTCTCACTTTACATAGTAAATGTGTGGGTTTTTGTTTGCTACCACTGACAGATCATTCTGCTACCTTGAAAGCAAAGATCGTTCCCTAAATAGACAGGGTGATTCAAAGACGTTTAACACTTGCGTATCATTACAGCACTAGGAAATGATTAACCTCCATACATGCCATAACCTTTCTTCTTTGCTCAAACTCGGTCTGAAAAACTGTAATGTTTTCACTAACTTTATTATTTTTTATTGTAAATATTATTACTTTAGGCACCCAAATTAAAACCTTGTCCATTGATCATCATTTCTGAGTGCTTTTCCAACCCCATGAAAAATAAAAAAAACGGATTACAGAACTATAGGCTCTACTTCCCAGGTATTGTTACAGATTTGTGTTTTTTTCCCTATGCTTTCACCATCAAGGGAAACCTTATGAATAAATAAATACATTAAAAATGTCAGACCTTGTTTTTCCACTTTTAAAGTGATACAGCAACAGATAGGTTTGGCCTTAATCCAAAGATTTTATAAGAAGACTAATCATCCAAAGAACAAAATATTTAAAAATAAAGCATGGTGCTGGCAACATACTGCTATGGATTTGGTTCTCTTCAGTTGGGCCAGTGGATCATGGATAGCACCAAATAACAAAAATCTATTTTGCCTCCCGGGTGGTGCTGTAACCTCTCGCAGCCGGAGGTCTAGAGAGAGCTGATTGGCCGAGCTCTCTCAGAGGGGAGGGATGAGAGGTACATAGTGCTCCGACATTAATCACGGCTCTACAGCCAGTCAGGGGCGTCAGTGAGCTCGCGCAGCGGAGGGAGCGGATAGCGCTGTCCTCCGAGTGTGTTACGCCGCCCCCAACGGTGCGCGAGCGAGCAGTTCGAAAAGAAGCGGTCGGCTGGCGTCACGTGGTTCGGAGGAAACACGTGATAGTCTTCGGCCCTCCCGGCTGAGTGGTAGTAGTAGCCTTAATGTGGAGCCCCCTAGTGACGGGGAGGAATTGGACACGACTCAATTAGGGGGAAAAATCGGGGAAAAATCCAAAAAAAAAAAATCTATTTTGCCATGAAACCTGCATCACAATACATCCTCAAAGAACAAATCCATTACGACAAAGGAACGTCTTCATTTTGGAATCCAGATCTAAATCCTGTTGAAAGACGTGAAGAGATCTAGAAACAGTTTGACTCCCACACAATTTGAAAGATAGTATTTAACAAGACTCCTGCGCTGTGCAACAGTAAAGTGTTCGTTCACCACAAACATCTGGCGATCTCGTAATTATCCGTCATGCTAGAGAGTCCAGAGTGCAGCTTGACCGTGCTTTCTCAGGCATGAGGTATGGTACTGAGGGTATACCCGCACTCTCACATCAATTATAGTGACAGCATACGATCATGAATGTTTGTGAGCTCATGCAAGCAGTGGGGCGGATAGGGATTTCCTCCAAGTATGTTGTTCCATCCCCAACGTTGCTTGAGCAAGGGTGCAGCCAGCTGGCGTCACACGTCTCAGACCTGATGGTCTCCCTGATTGGCAGGTGTCGCCTTGAAGGTAGTGTGCCCCTACAGAGAAATGGGTGGAATTCAAAAAATGCAACTAAATTAGTGAAGAAATCTAGGAACACAACAAGGTCAAATGTCTGCAGTTTTTTTTTTTTTTTTTTTTAGTTTGAAGCATGGGTTAAGGGTATTTCCACCATCTAAATCTTGGGAATAGATTTTTTCATATGACATTTATGGAAAAAAAGCATTATAGATGCGTTATGCTTACCTCAGGCCGAGGGTGAAGATTTTGAAGCACTTCCATGGTATGCTGCTGTCGAGAAATTCTGTCATGGACAAGGCTATGAAGAATGTGAGAATGCTGATGAGAAAACGCTCCCTGCGATTGTGGAGAAGGCCATCCTGCCCAAAATTCGAGGTAAAACCCAAGATCTTACTCTCAACATAATATGCAAATTGTTTCATCCTTTAAGTACGGTGTATTCTTCTGAAGTCTATAGTGCTCTTATACTTCAATATCAATATATATATATATATATATATATATATATATATAAAATTTAAAAAAATCAACCTGCACTTTACCTTTGAAAAGAATCGTGGCTGGTGTGAGACAAGAGAGGAGAGGAGGGGGGGGTGACTTCTTTAACAAGGAACTTCTCTAATGACATTGCTTTGGCAGAAATGTGACGTTGCATTGTCGTTAAATAGAATAATCTCCCGCACTGCTACAGCGTTTTTAACCTTTTTCTTCACAGTGGCCGTTGTTGCAGTACATTTACTAAAGTAGAGTCTTGGACACAAAATTTAAAAATGCTTCACAATAGTTGACTATACGAGACTGAGCATGGGAGACGATTACCCACAATCCCGAGAGAGTGGGCTCAGTTGTGATAAGACGCTCAGGGAAAAAAGTGCAGTGTACAACTCGTAATTCAAGACCTCATTCGTTTATCAAGTTAAAATGTATTTAAAAATACAACTTGCAAAACACTTCCACTGTACGACTATTGACTATCTGATTGGTCAGAAGATTAAGTTTCTGTACAAGTACTGTTTGGACAATTATTGCAAGGCAAAGCACAGGTGGCTTTTTCTAATACTTTGTCTCTAGGGTAACCCAAAAGGTAAGGCTGCTATTGGACTGCTATTGTTTTCTTTACTAGTGCCTGGACTTGTATGGTGGATGCTCTATGCAAATAAGTTTAAAAACTGTGTGTAATGTTTAATTTGATGTGGTGAAGTGTTCTATAAGGCATGTTTGGAAGGAGTCTCCAGTGACAAGTCTTTTTAATTTGAAGTAATGGTAAACAGCAAAGTATTCAGGATGTTTTATTAGCTGATTAAGTTTATTACACAGAGTGTTTAAGTGCAAGGTTCTTCATTTGAAAAAATAAGGTTGTGTTGAAGGAGGAATTAAACCTGATGTTGGATTACATTATATGTTGATTAGTCATTTAAAAAAAAAAAAGGAAACCTTAACACTCGGTCAAGTTTGAAAAATGTACATGGTTCATTTTGAGTATTTGTTGTTTTTGAATACTTCACTCATGTCATAATGCCACTACACTCTGCTCTTTCTATTTAGAAATTTCTTAATTAATCCACTAGTTTGCTTGTTTTACCTCCAAGGTTTTGTGGAGCTCGTGTGGGACCCTTTGTCTCTGAATCAGTCTCGGTGTCTGACGTCACTTTGCAAGAGGATCCAGGAGGATTACAGTGTTTTCGATGGTGAACAGAGCAAGCCTGTGAAGGTATCGATCTACAGAATTTAACAGCACTGGTGATGTAAATGGTCTCAGCCGTTAACCTCTAATGTGAAGTATACGATCCCTTGCAGGCTTTTCTAGAAGCTGTAATCCAGAGAATCAGAAGTGCTGTGGACAACGATGTGTTCATCCCTCTTTATCCGAAAAGGTAAGGATGCAAATGGCTGAGATTTTCTAGAGCACCTCAATACTGCAAAGCTTGTTTTTATTAGATTTTGTGAAAATATTATTTATTGATAAATTATTAATATTCTTTCTAACAAGGCGGCTTAGTGGATAGCACTGTCGCCTAGCACCTCCAGGGTCCGGGTTTGATTCCCGTCTCTTTTCCTCCATGTTCTCCTCATGCTTGGTGGGTTCTTTTGGGTACTCGCAGTCCAAAGACATGCAGATTAGGCTAATTGGTGTTCCCAAATTGCCTGTTGTGTGTGTGTGTGAATGAGTGTGTATGTGTGTGCCTTGCGATGGTTTGGCACAAGGTGTACCCCACCTCGTCCCACTCAGTTTCCTGTTATAGGCTCCAAGCTACCCATGATCCTGTATACAGGATTAAGCAGTATAGATGATGAGTAAGTGATTATAGCAGGTTGCAAATAGACATTTTATGGATACAAGGCTTTGTAAGCTAAACAAATTCGCCCAGTTTCTTCCCAGCCAGATTCACAACTGCTAGTTTTAACAATATGTTTCTGTTGTTGTAAAAATGTTGTGATTGGTCTAATTGCTGTTTAACAGGTTGTAAAATCAAAATATAAAATTGTGTAATTTGATTTACAGAAAATAATTAAATAAAAAACATTGGATTCTGACCTTTTTTCCCTTAGAATTCTGACTTTAATAATAATAATAAAAATGTGATAACTTAGGCCTAAATCTTCCCTCATGTATGAGGATGAGTCAAATAAAAACATTGTGTTTTACATTTGGCAGCACAGGGGTGTACTGGGTAGCACTGTATACAGGATAAAGCGGTATAGACAGAGTGAGTGACTGTTTTACATAACAAATTAATAAATTGTTCTTTCTCCACGCATAAAATGAGGACTGACTTGCAACTTGCAATTTAGAACGTGGACAATATCACTGCTGCTCTCTCTCACTCACACACACACACACACACACACACACACATACACAGAATCATTTCACTTGGTGTTTAACTCGTATAGCAGTTTTATATACTTTTTGGTATACAATTACGCTTTGTATATTTTTATATTTATATCATTTGTATATTTCTATTTTAATTATATTTGATTATAACTTTGTCTGTACATTTGTAGATTTTTACATTCCATTCCAATTATTTACATTTTATATAATTTTTTTTTACCGGAAATTCCATCTTTACTTTAATTGTGTTGTTCTTGTACAATTTGTATTTTTTTGTAGTATTATTTTTTCATTTTCGGTCACGGGCAGTGAGATAAGTGTTTCACACGCATTTTAGATTGTGTACGGTTCTGTACTTGACAACAGATGTCAAAAATTAACTAGAATTTTTTGTATCAGAATAGTGCATAATTCTTATAGAGTTCTACATGATCTTCATTTTATTTAATGCAACTTTTTTTTTGCATCATTTTATTCATTGATTTTATTACTTCTTGTAGAGGAGAGAAGATCTAAACATCAGTAATCACTTGTTTATATTTTTTCCTTCTAACACTTTATTACATTATATATTTTGTTGTATCTTTTAGTTATTTGGATGACAAGACTTCCCCACAATTCCAGTTTCAGAACCAACAGTTTTGGAGTGCCGTTAAGGTACAGTGCTTTCCACTTCTCCACTCAGAGTTAAAATCTTAAGACCGGTCCTGAAATGGCTGTTGAGCTCTGAATGCATGTAATCTGTGGATTCTACTACAGAAATACTCTAAAGTTTATGTTTCCAGAGAGCAGTTTAAGTCTCAGGCTTTCTTTAGAAAGATTAGTGTCATACTGAACATCCTTCCAACATTCTTGGTACTGTTTGACTTTTTAATATATGAATGTAATAGCGTAGTGCTTTATAATTGCATTATGTACGACTATTTACATTTCAGTTTGGTTCCATTCAGGATTTTCTTCTCAGGTTGAATCAGGGAGTTTTTCTTGCCACTTGTCTTACTTACTTGAATTTACTAACTTGACTTTACTAAAGCTGTTTCATGACAGTGTCTCTTGATATAAGTGCTATCTATATGTACAGTACTGCGCAATAATTTTAGCGGCCCGTTCATCTGTCATCGTCAGCACCTGTTTCACTGGTTTCATGCCTTAAGTTAGATGTTTTTTTAATGCTTAAATGATTCATACTGTGGGTTTCTGTATGGCTTAAAAAACAAAAAACATTCCTCTGTAACTAGTCAGGTACTGGACTGAAAATAAGATATAATAAGTCCGGGACTGGACTGAAAATAAGAGCCAAATATTTAATAAAAATAAAAAAACCTCTTCAGGAAGCCTGATGCACTATTCCTCAAAACTACATTAAAATACTGCCTCTTTGGAATATTATTCAAAATGTTGTTGAACTGAATAGAAAATTTAACTTTTGTCATTAAAATTTTGTCATCTATCAAAAAATGCATTGATCCTTGCTGGTTGGTCATATATATATGCCTTTTACTTTGCCTTTTACATATATATATGCCTTTTACTTTGATTACGGCACACATTCACTATGGCATTGTTTCGATAAGCTTATGCAATGTCACAACATTTATTTCCATCCAGAGTTGCATTTATGCTGCAAGTATTCTCCATCACATCCCAGATTTCCAGTAGGGTTAAGGTTTGGACTCTGGTGAATCCATGAGTGAAAATTATGTCTCATGCTCCCTGAGCCACTATTTCCTAATTTGAGCCTGATGAATTCTGGCAGTGTCATCTTGGCATATTAATTTTGGGTCATTCATTATATTCATGTGGTCAGCTGAGCTCATTTTTTGGGCATATAACATTGCTGAACCTAGACCTGACCATAGATGTTGTACCATAGACACAGGATGAGTACATCACTTCTCTTCTTATCCTGTTCCTGAGTGATGCGCCCATCACTCTGGAACAGGATAAATCTCAACTCATCAGACCACATGACCTTTTTTCAATGCTCCACAGTCCATTCTTTATGCTCTCTAGTAAAGTGAAGTGTTTTTTTCTGATACAGTTGTTTAACTGATGCGCACTGAGCAGCCTCATTTCTTAGTGTTAAATAACTTGTTGCCAGCTCAACCACATTAATCACTGCAATAATTATTTAATGGAAGGCTCTTACCTATTTGCTTAATTAAATCCAGGTGGTGACACTTTTTTGGCCAGGCAGAGAATGGCAGATAATATATTCTGTGCCTGAGGAAAAAGCAGTCACACAGCTGTAAAATGTAAAAGACGGTACATAAACATTACTGCATTTGATTAATGAAATGCAGAAAACATTATACAAGGTGTAAATTAAAAGCTTCATCAGATTGTTTTATAGTATGTCACTCATAGAAACCAACAAAGTGAACTAAAATACAGCAGAAATTTAATTAGTCGAAGACATTCCCAATACTCATCTGGGAAAGCATCCTAAACGTGAAACCATTCACAGCGCTGAGCCCTTACAATACATTTATCATATTTTTTGCGATAATTAATTAAAAACAGATTTATTATTAGTAGTAATAGTAGTAGTATAATAGTATTATTAGTAGTATTATTATTGGTTGGACAATAATTACATTTCAGAATGCCATTACTGTAACACACTGTTATTTTCTGCATTGCATTTCATTTTCATCAATCACTCCTACTACATGGTGTGCTATTTTTAGTTCCCTAAAAATATTTTTTGCTCTCTTTCATAGATTGGCAGTGGCATGTCTTAAATTGATACTAAAATGACAGAAATGAAAAGACCAGAACAGTGTTTGCAGTTCTTTATGTGACACACAAATAGCAAAATTTATTTATCATGGTATTAACTTAAATTAAAACTCAGGATTAATATCTGATTGATTGTTTTTGGGCATGACATGTTGATTCAGCATTTTGTATAATTAGTTTAAGGAAAGACTCTGCTGATCAAGTTCAGGTTGTATAATGTATCACCTGCAGACTTTTATCAGTAACAATATTAATCCATAAGTAAATTTTATACATTTATAAGTAACAATATTAATCCATGTCCAAAACATCCTGTTTTTAAGTTGCTTGGAAACGTGGCATTATGGGATGGCTTGATTGCTCAGGATGTCCTGAAGGAGCTGATGCTGGACAAACTTCTCAACCGTTACCTAATGATGACTCTTCTGAATGAGTCTAATGCACAGCACGTTATACAGAAAAGCAAGAAGGTAATGGTACTCTGCAAAGCATTAATCAGATGCATTTTTAGCTATTTTTAGGCGTGTCAGTCATCCTGACTAAGTGTACTCTTTTTTTTTTTCTTCTTCTTCTTCTTTTTCCCCTTCCCAATAGGTGGCGGAGTGTTTTCCAAAGTCTTGGTTCATGGATCTCAGCACTGGATCATCACTCTCACAACTGCAACACTTCAGCAAGCATCTTCTCCAGACAGCAGATTTATTATGTAAAGACAGGAAGGATTCCACCAGCTGCAGGTAACGGGGGGGGGGGATATGCTTAAATACTGACAGGACATTTGAAGAATGTTTTACAGAGCTTTTTATCTGTTGGTAACTGATTTTTGTTCTAAAATAAAAGATGATTTATGCTATAAACTAAGGGGTGACTGACAAATGAAGCTTCTCCTGCTGCCCTTTCAGAATCGTGTATTAAAATGTCAGCAGTTAAGCACTAGATATAACTAATGATATGCTTCGTGTCTTTTTTATTACTAGAACTCTTCTATCTGATGTCATGATTCTTCTTTGGACCGTTAAGGCATCTGAGAGCATGAGGATTGTAGCAGAAAAATACAACTGTTATGATTTGTTAGAATCTATAAAAAGGTCATAGTTTTATATCAGTGTAACAATAAATATTTTTATAGCCAAGAAATTACTGAATTGTGATATCAATAAATGTGCCATTGCTTTTCAAACTGTTTAGAATTTGTTTTGTTTATTAATCAGGGTGTTTTTTTTATTTCTTCTTTTTTTTTCTTTGCTTCTCATTAATCCACTCTGGTGTTTCTAACCATGAGCACTTATAACCCAAAAGCTACAGTACTGTAAAGTCGTGAACCAGCCTTAAGTTTAATTACATTTAATTCAATTGTCTGTAATCTTATTTAATTATGCATATTAAATTTAAATAGTAAAAATGTATTGTTAACGTAACAACCTGAGCAGGCAACTCATTTCTCTTCATGGCCCATGACTTTTGCGTAGTACGGTACATTTATGAACCTGAGAATCTTTTCCCCTGCCATAAACATATATACATTTACTATACAAATAGTGTTAATTATAAAATAATTATATATGAAGCTAGTGAATCTTGTTTAAAGGATTACCCTGTGCAAACATCCACAATCCAGGAATTATAACAAATTCCTGGAAGTGAACTGACGACTTATTGGTAATATAAGACCTGTGACATCAGCTGCTACTGTATGTTGTCCTAAATACAATACAAATTACTTCAATACTTCCCATAGTTTTACTATAACAATATGTACTAGAAACTAGAGATAATTCATTCATGTTATGTAGTCTTGATTAAGATAATCAGCTTAAAGTTCCAAGCAATTGATTTAACGGAAGATGCCCAACCCAAGTGATGAGATCTTACAGTGGAAACCAGATTAGGACTTCTTTTTTTTATTTATTTTTTTATTTAAATTGTAAATGAGCAGAAGTTTTTATATTTTTGATATATTGTAAACAAAAATGGATAAATATTCAACATATTGAACAATATTTAACATACTTAACTATTACCTATTTAAATGTAAGCAAGTATATGGTATTAGTCCATGTTAAGTCCTTTGTATAAAATTTTTTACAGTTATTATATCTTATCTAATTTCTTCTACTAAACCATGCGTTCAGGTGACCTTTAACACAAAGAATAAATAAATGCCGACCTTCATGTAAATATTCAGCTTTTTCCTGAAGTCTCTCAATCAATCCATCACTTCTTCCTTCCATATGAAGTGGCATTGATGTTTGCCTGCAGTGACCTGTAGCTTCACACCAGCGGCCATTGCTATAGGGGCAAGTTCCGGTGGACACCAACCTCTGGAAACCCTTCACACAATTTTTCAATAATAGAATTAGTAATTAATAAAAATGCAATATTGAATTTGTAAAGAATGCAATGCACCAAAACTAAAAACACACAGAGAACATGCACACAGACCTGAGGTGGGAATTGAACCCAACCCTTGGAGGTCCAAAGCAATCGTGCTAACCACTAAGCCACCATGCTGCTGATTCATTTAATTGAGAAATCACTATAAAAACAGATGGGGGGAAAAATCAAATCAGTCAACCCTCAAGGTTAGTTCATTCATTTAGTGGTAATCATTAGGAACGGTTTTGTTCTGGTCAGGGTCACAGTAGATCTGCAGACAATGCTGGAAATATTTGGTGCAAGGTAGGAGAATCCACCAGGGGTAACAGGGTGGTGGGTTTTTTTGGGGGGTGGAGAGGTGAAACCTAGGCAAAAAAAAACAAAACAAAGAAAACCCAAGCAAATATGTGGAGAACATGGAGAACTCAGACTGAGATCAGGATTGAACGCAAACCAAAAAAACTGGAGCTGTGAGTAGCTCGAGAGAATCAAAGTGTATTACAGTTATCAAACTTTTACTCAGTATACTACAACAGTTTTCTACTATTTCCTATATATCTAGTGATGAAAAAAGTGGTCAGATTTGTATTTTGAAAAAGGTTTTTTTTTTTTTTCTTTGTTTTTTTTTGACATTTATTCTAAAACGTTTACAGTTTTACTGATTTCAAGATTTTGTTTTACAAGTCTGGCAGATTTTTTTTAAAAAAAATTAATTCCTTTGTTCTTTGTTCCATTTCCGTCCATGTTGTACTATCTATTCTAGCTATTTTTACCAGGAATTTATCGACAGAAACATCAATCACTTGTGTGCTCGTTCACTCGCTCAGTTGTACAGTATCTGTGTGCACAAGCGCGCACACTCTCACACACACACACACACACACACACACAGACAGCGTGGTTTCCTTCACCCACTTGTACTCTGGAATGGGCATAGCTATCTCTGTGCTGTTTACATCCACCCGCTGGATCAACTGCTCAACTATAACTACTCAATTTACCCAATTAAGGTCAAGACACAGACAATCATGAGCAGCACTCTGGGACAATTTACTAAAGGAGCTTCCTGGGAGGAACTCATTCAGGCAAGCATCCAGTCATTCGGTATGTGATCCGTTTCCTTCTGTTGACTTGTGCTGATGTTCCTGCAGGGTAAACGAGGCCACGATCTGTTCATTTCATTCAGTAATTTACTGCATGACCTCATTTGACTGTCTGTGACCACGGAGGAATATTAAACATGTTTAAGGAAATTAAAAAGAAAGAATGAGCTGTGTGGGGTTTCATTCTAGCTCTGGACAAGTATTGTGGGGGTTGTATATTTTTTCTAGTTAATAGGCATCAAATAATAGTCAGATTTTAGTATGATATTAAAAACTCTGTCAAACCTTATATATACAGTATACAGAGTAAGCCGAAAAAATATGTACACACTTGTATAAATATTTTGACACTGAATTCATCACTATACGTTATATATTGATATATGGTATATGATATTATTAATATTATATTGGTATAATGCAAATCATACGATTTTTCTTTTCCTGAAGTGTGTATATATTTTTGGTTGACTCTGTATATTTAAATAGAGATTATGCTTTATTTAACATAATTAAATTTGACTATGACTATGGTTGTAAATTATACTTAAGTCTCCAGTCTGTTTAATTTGTTGCAGTGGGTATAGGAAAACGTCCACATAGAGTCAGTGCAATAAATGAGATTAAACATCAGGTTTAATTGGCTTGCATTAAAAAGATTAATGCTAGTCTTGTAGGATGAGGTAAATTTCAATATGGTAGGTCTGGGTGCTCAGTTCCAACATCAGAAAGCTTCCTGTGGTTAAGCATCCTTTTGAAAGGTGAAAGAATCCAACCGGACCGATATGATTACCTGGAAGCCGCTGCATTTTTCAGAAAGGTCACTTCTCCGAATGAGGCCTCTCAGATAATGGTCAGTCTTTGAAGCTTTCCGAGGGCTGAATCAATAGCATGACATCATACCCCCTATATCACACCCCACCCTCCACAAGACAAGTCCAAAGAGAAAGACGTAAAACACAAAGAGTGTCATACAGCATGGTGCATTGATGATGCCTGACATGTCATTGTAAAGAAAAGTTTTAACACGTAAATAACTTAATCATTGGCTTAAATACAATATTTGCTGATTCTCCCTTTCCACAAATGGCTTGATTAAAGCCTGTGACTATATTTTCTTGATTTTTCCTTATTTAATGACTTATGGCGAAGGTGGCATGGTGGGTTAGTGGTTAGCATCGTCACCCTGCACCTCCAGGTCCCAGAATCGATTCCCGTCTTGGGTCTGTGTGCATGGAGTTTGCATGTTCTCCCCATGCTTGCTGGGTTTCCTCCCACAGTCCAAAGCCAGTCCAGGCAGATTGGGCTAATTAGCGTTTCCAAGTTGCCCATAGTGTGTGAATGGTGACTGGAGGCACTACCAGGGTTGTACAAATGGGAATAAATATAATGAACCCCATTGTCCCCAACTGGCCTCCATGGTTCCTATTTGGACTACAGAAGTTCCTAGATGGAATTAGATTTTAAGAGTTTTAAATAAGGGGTTGGACAATGAAACTGAAACATCTGGTTTTAGACCACAATAATTCATTAGCATGGTGTAGGGCCTTATTTTGTGGCCAATACAGCATCAATTCGTCTTGGGAATGACAGATACAAGTGATGTACATTGGCCAGAGGGGCCATGGCCAGGTCACTACGTGATGCTGGTGGAGGAAAACGTTTCCTGACTTGCTCCTCCAAAACACCAAAAAGTGATTCAATAATATTTAGATCTGGTGACTGTGCAGGCCATGGGAGATGTTCAACTTCACTTTCATGTTCATCCAACCACTCTGTTACCAGTCTTGCTGTGTGTATTGGTGCGTTATCATCCTGATATACGGTACCACCTTCAGGATATAATGCTTGGACCATTGGGTGCACATGGGCCTCCAGAATGGTTCGGTAGTCCTTGGCAGTGATGCGCCCATCTAGCACAGGTATTGGGCATCAGGGAATGCCATGATATTGCAGCCCAAACCATCACTGATCTACCCCAGGCTTCACTCTGAGTGGTACGCTTCTTCGGGGGCTTCTCCACACATTAACTCTATTGGATGTGGGATATACAGTGAAGGTGGACTCATCAGAGAACAATACATGTTTCACATTGTCCACAGCCTTTCACAGCCAAAGATTATCTCTGCTGGCACCATTGAAACCGACGTTTGACATTGTCACGAGTGCCCAAAGGTTTGGTTATAGCAGCACGGCCATGTACCAATGTATGTACCAGTTTTGGAGGAAACAGGAGAGTTGAGGTGCACATTTAATTCTGCAGTGAGTGGCCAGATGTGGTTTTATGTTTTTTGGATAAAATCTGGGTTAGCACCCGGATATCCCTTTCAGACAGCTTCCTCCTGCGTCCACAGTTACTCCTGTTGTGTGTTTTGTACATGTCTTCTTGTAATATCTTCCTTTACAGATGACGATGGTAATGTTTGCCAAAGCAGCCATCTTTTGAACATCACCCTCACCATGCACAGATTACTACTGTCCTCCAAAGATCTACTGGACAAACTGATTATCCTATATCCTTTTACAGCCACTCCACAGGATATCAGCCACTCGAAAATTCTTACTTGTTTGTGTTCTTGAATTGAAATCTATTCTATTATATTTCTATAGCACTTCCACATAACTACTATATGTCATTGTCTATAACAGTGTCACAAAGCTAATTAACTGGAATGTGGATATAACATTTAAATGTATGCCTGATAAGTAAGTCAGAGAGCAAGGTAGCAAGGAAAATCTCACTGAGGCACATGAGGAAGAAACCTTGGGAGGAACCAGACTCTTCTATAACTGTATGCTATAGAGTTATCCCCCGCTAAAAGGAACTTGAGGATGATTATCAATAGAGCTTTAAGTCTATCATATCAAACTGAAGTTATCACCGGTTGTTTGCAATCGCAGTCTTTAGACTTTCCAAGGAAGAACATCTGTAGCAAAAAAACCTTCCATTTTCCTGCTTATGTTCCTTAAATTGTATTTCTTACCTTTCAAAATACACTGGAGGGTGAAAAGTCTGCAGCGTGTCTGAAAATCTGCTATTTTATTCGGTAGGTTCTTGTCTTGTCTCGCTAATTTGTCCTTAACTACAACAAACTACTTGCACTGACGTTTTTCTTTTTTTACTGTATAGGACAACAACACACGGAAATCTTAATTAGTTCACAAATGATTACTGATGTACTGTATGCGAAGTAACAGTACATTGATAATGCAGATTTGCTTTGTATATTAGAAAATATTAGCATTAGCACAATATTAGATTTAGAAACACTGCAGAAATGTGACATCTATTGATTTTTGGTTTTTAGTAAAAACCTATTTTCTTTGTTTAAAAAGTAAACATACAGCTGTGGTTGGACATTTACATGATTTTTTTTTTTTTTTTTAATGAATACAGGGACAAAATTCTACATTTTATGTATATACACTGCACAAAAAAAATACTTAAACAATACAATGTAACTCCAAGTCAGTCACACTTCTGTGAAATCAAACTGCCCACTTAGGAAGCAACACTGATTGACATTGATTTCACATGCTGTTGTGCAAATGGAATAGACAACAGGTGGAAATTACAGGCAATTAGCAAGACTATATAAAGGAGTGGTTCTGCAGGTGGTGACCACAGACCCCGTCTCAGTTCCTATGCTTTCTGGCTGATGTTTTGGTCACTTTTGAATGTTGGCGGTGTTTTCACTCTAGTGGTAGCATGAGACAGAGTCTACAACCCACACAAGTGGCTCAGGTAGTGCAGCTCATCCAGGATGGCACATCAATGCGAGCTGTGGCAAGAAGGTTTGCTGTATCTGTCAGCGTAGTGTCCAGAGCATGGAGGCACTACCAGGAGACAGGCCAGTACATCAGGAGACGTGGAGGTGGGCAACAACCCAGCACCAGGACCGCTACCTCTGCCTTTGTGCAAGGAGGAACAGGAGGAGCACTGCCAGAGACCTGCAAAATGACCTCCAGCAGGCCACAAATATGCATGTGTCTGCTCAAACAGTCAGAAACAGACTCCATGAGGGTGGTATGAGGGCCCGACGTCCACAGGTGGGGGTTTTGCTTACAGCCCAACACCGTGCAGGACGTTTGGCATTTGCCAGAGAACACCAATATTGGCAAATTTGCCACTGGCGCCCTGTGCTCTTCACAGATGAATGTAGGTTCACACTGAGCACATGTGACAGACGTGACAGAGTCTGGAGACACCCTGGAGAACGTTCTGTTGCCTGCAACATCCTCCAGCATGACCAGTTTGGCAGTGGGTCAGTAATGGTGTGGGGTGGCATTTCTTTGGAGGGCCGCACAGCCCTCCATGTGCTCGCCAGAGGTAGCCTGACTGCCATTAGGTACCGAGATGAGATCCTCAGACCCCTTGTGAGACCATATGCTGGTTCAGTTGGCCTTGGGCTCCTCCTAATGCAAGACAATGCTAGACCTCATGTGGCTGGAGTGTGTCAGCAGTTCTTGCAAGACGAAGGTATTGATGCTATGGACTGGCCTGCCCTTTCCCCAGACCTGAATCCAATTGAGCACATTTGGGACATCATGTTTCGTTCCATCCACCAACGCCACGTTGCACCACAGACTGTCCAGAAGTTGGCGGCTGCTTTAGTACATGCCTGGGAGGAGATCCCTCAGGAGACCTCATCAGGAGCATGCCCAAGCGTTGTAGGGATGTCTTACAGGCACGTGAAGTATTTCATTCACTCAGATCTAGGATGTGTTATTTTAGTGTTCTGTTTATTTTTTTTGAGCAGTGTATATACAGTAAATCTTATATTTATCTGAGGTAGTTCTCCTAAAAGAGTTTGTAGGAAAAGGTAAAGGGTTTAAAACTGCAAAAAATCTAATCAGCTTTAATGTAATCACTGATATTATTATTTCAAGTTGAAGCCCATGTACATGTCTGCCTGTCTTTCTGTGCAGTAGAATTCTCTGCCTAACTTATTAATACAAGGAAATGAAATTGTGTAAGGTTGAGTATCTTGCGCCTTGTTTACGCTAAGTTGTAAACAATGTTGTGTGCGGATCAGATGTGGCGACCATTGACCGGAACAGACGACAGAAAGTTTCATTAAATCCAGAATATAACTTCTCATAACATCGCTTTTACTCAACCTTTCACTTATGGTGCAGGTTAAACATCAGGCAAATTTCTAAGTACTGCAAAAAGTTTATTCAATTCCATCCAGGCAGTTTTTGTGATGCTGTGACAAAATCTGGGTGGACATATGGACATACAGACATACGGACAGAACATTTTCTGAGACTGTGTTTTGGTCATGTATTGTATTAAAGAGCAAGTTCTAAATGTAGTTCTAAATGCACAGACAAAACCTTTTCATTCCACTCAAACTTTAATGGAGGTGTGAATTTTGGAGCTCCTCCAGTTTAGAAAAAAATCAAGAAAGAAAAACAGAAATGAAGAGGAGCTAAATTATGCAGCTACAGTATGTTCTCTCTCTCTCTCTCTCTCTCTCTCTCTCTCTCTCTCCGAGGATAATATTGAAAAAGGCTAGTATTACACATATGTTTGCTATCCTGTGTTGATAGCTTACATAACATTGGATATAATTTGACAATAAAATGATGATAGCTGCAGGCTACATACTGTACAACTAGGATATAATTGATTTGTTTAACTTGCACTGAGGTCACATCGAAAAGGTTTTCTGTGATTCTATTGACTCGGTCCTGAGCTCAGTCAGGGGAATCTTTAATGCTGTAGGCGAACATAAAATCCATTTTTATTGTGCTGATGTTCTGTGTCTTTTGTGATACTGTATATTAAGACTTTTGCAGTGCCTTAGCAAGAGCTAGTCAAGGTGGGTGTAGGGTTCATTTGATTCTGAACTATATGTTATGATTATTTATTTGCGCTGTTCCAACTGTCTGGCTAAAATGTAATGTAATGTGTGTGTGTGTGTGTGTGTGTGTGTGTGTGTGTGTGTGTGTGTGTGCGCGTGTTTATCCTATCTTTCTGTCTATCTATCTATACAATGCCGTGAAAAAGTATTTGTCCCCTACATTGCTGTGGAGGTATGCCTAATTCTTTTATGCATAGTCGATTCAATTCAACCACATTGGAGGGTTTTCAAGCACAAACAACCTGTTTAAGGATCTGAATCGGATTTAAGTCCGGACTTTGATTAGGCCAATAAAAAAACTCAATTTACAGTGTTTATTTTTTGAGCAATTCAGACATGGACTTACTGGGGTGTTTAAGATCATTGCCCATCTGTATTTTTCACTGTGTGTGTGTGTATATATATATATATATATATATATATATATATATATATATATATTTTTTTTTTTTTTCACGCTGTATGTATAATTCAAACTTGTACATCAGATTCTTGGTGTTTTCTTCTATTCATTTAAGTAATTTTGCCCTGGAAAATGACCAGTTGAAGTAAATTAATGAATCGCATGATCTCTATCTTCATGATGATTATATGCAGATGTTCAACCACACCTGTATTTAAGACTTTCTGTTGAATTTGTCAGAATGCAAGATATTCCATAACGTGACCCTTTATTCCACAGCTTAAAATATATAGATTAATGGTTTTATGAATGAATGAACAGGCCAGTTTATTAAAGATTACATACTCTGTCCTTTTTGTTTTATCTTGGACTGCTTAGAGCTATGCAAAATGCCGATGAATATCTAACATAATTTAGGAAAAAAGCTATGTTATCTGCTGAATAGTTTGAGCATAAACAGTTTTCTGCGTGTTGGGGTGGGGGCTCAATTTAGACTTTTTTTTTTTAAACAATATAAATAATACACAAATAATACAATTTGACAAGTGGGATGATAACATCAAAAGCGAACATACCTCAGTTTGTGAACTGTACATATTTTCTCTATAGGTATTGGATGAGTGAGTTCTGGACCATGTTCCAGTTGCACAGCTGTCTGGCGGAAACCTTGGAGCAATTTAAAGAGGTTATGAGGGAACATGGCCATGAGAATCTCTGCTCTTTACTGCACACCAAGTGGATGTCAGTGTTGTAATAATATCAGTTCAAATAATTCTTCAGACAATCCTGCTATATTTTTCTGGATATTGAATAGATTGCAAACAGATATTTCAGTAGATTCATGCTTATGTCCGATCTCCGCTGATCTGGTTTAGGGGAGACAGAGTGTGGTCTCACAAATCCAGTCAGAAAATCAAGGTAAGAAGCAGCAGGAAGAGAAAAGTCTCATTGCTCTTTGATCATTTGGAGCCAGTGGAGTTGGCTGAACATCTCACCTACTTGGAGTTCAAATCTTTCTGCAGGATCTCTGTGAGTCCTTTTTGTTTTGTTTTGTTTTACAAAGACTGATGAAATGCATTATTTCTCATTCAGGACAAAATAAATCTCTATTAAAAGATGTGTGTATGATGGGGGGGAGAAAAATTGGGGTGCAAACTGTTGCACACTTTTTTCATGTCAACAGTTTGCTTTTGCTGTATGTAATGTCAGAATGTTTCATTGGATTCCATTTTGGTCGAGAGCTTGTATTGATGTCTCCAGCAAATCCTAAAAACTGTGGTTAAGGTCAGTGGAAGGTGGACAGTAACTAAGTTCTTTTACTTCTTTAAGTACATGTATAACATTTCATGTATATATATTCTTTACTAGTGGATACTTTTTACTTTAACTCCACTTCATACTACAGCAAATGCAGTATCTGTACTTTCTACTTCACTACATTTCTGTGGTTATAGTGTTGCGTTACATAACCACAGTGATGTGTATATTCGAAGTGGTAATCCCGCCTTTATTGCACATGATTTGTCTTCCCTCCATGAAATGCTTAAACTAGTAAGTTTTTCAAATTCGAAGGTTGCAGATAGAAATCAAGCTGCACTTTCACAGTCTGGAAGTACGTACAAACAGATGGAGACACTTTTCCTGTGACTTAAAGGCTACTGGGAGCTAATTCACCTCAGTATTTTTGATACTTAAATAAATTTGAAGACGACTACTTCTTCACTTTTCTTTAAACCGATGACTTCTGCTTTTTCTTGAGTAATATTTTACTCTCCTTCAACTCATGTTCAGGAATGTGTACTTATGTCCACCACTGGTTCAGGTCTGTGGTATTATTTATTTATTATGGTTATTTATTTCAGTTTGCAGATTACCAAAAATATATCCGAAATGAGTGTTTGTCAGAGAACCCTACGATGGAGCGTTCCATTGCACTGTGCAATGGTATCTCCCAGTGGGTCCAGCTCATGGTTCTCAGTCGACCAACCCCTCAGCTCCGAGCCGAGGTCTTCACCAAGTTCATCTATGTAGCACAGGTAACATGCAGCACATTTCACCTACACCACCATGATGTTCTTCCACAATCAAGTTTGCCATCTGAGATGAGACATGTTAGTATATGTTGTAGTAGTGAACCTAAAACTAACTTCAGTAGTCATAAGAGCAAAAGAATGTGCATTAGTGAGTACAGGCTCACTTTAAGTATGGGATTGTGGAGGGTTAAATGTTCAGTGTTGTGTACTGTAATTTGTATAATGATGCTGTCAACTGTCTTTTAAGAAGAGGAATTTCCTGTGTTAGTGGAGATACTGCATGTGGGAAGAGATGATTATCACCCTCAGTGTGCTGGAAAGAGGTCCAGTTAAAACCGAGACTTCTCGAGACTCAGACTGAAGCCATATATATATATATATATATAGTGTGTGTGTGTGTGTATAAAAATTAATAAGATCTAGACTTTAACTCTAGACTTTAGACTTTAACTAGTAATCTAAAACGTGTAATGAGTTTCTTTATCGGATGTCAGGAAAACCCACAGTGGAATGTCCCATTAGGCTGAGCAATGGTATCGCTATTATAGTGAATAAAAATATGTCATATGCTGCTGTTGACATCCATCTAGCAGAAAAGAAATCACAAAAAGGCAGATCCATAAACACTTATACATATTTTCTGTGTGTAGTGTGATGATGATTTGTATTCTCCTGCTGCAGAACCTCCATCAGATGCAGAACTTTAACTCTCTTATGGCGGTAGTGGGAGGCCTGTGTCACACGTCGATTTCCCGACTGAAAGACACATGTACACACGTGCCACATGAAACCACCAAGGTATGAAATCAGCCATACCTTCTGTCATAACTGTTTTTACGTGACCTGAATTTCATGGACATGGACGTACTGTAGAAAACTGTTTAAATGTCCTTTGAAATCATGGAATTTAATTCAGTGACATTTTATGGTAACTGTAGAAAGTGTTAGAAAGCAGTAAAACAACTATATGTAGATTTAGATCCCTGATCGGCAGTGGCAAGGAAAGGCGAAGTGAGGATGTGGAAATCTGTAGTCTGTTCATGTAGGACTGCCTGCAGCAGCAGAAAGTGCAGAAGCACCACACAGAAATAGAGTTTCAGGATGAATCAGACAGTTTCAGAAACTGAGTTGCTCAAGGCTCTTTTTCTCCACAGGTTCTGAATGAAATGACCGATCTGCTCTCGTCATCTAGAAATTACGAGAATTACAGACAAGCATACAGCAAGTCCACAGGCTTCAAGATTCCCATCTTGGGGGTCCACCTGAAGGACCTGATCGCCGTGAACGAGGCCATGACTGATTATGTGGATAACGGCAAGATCAATGTGCAGAAACTTCAGGCTCTCTACAACCATATAAACGAGCTCATCCAACTACAGCAGAATCCACCACTCCTGGATGCCAACAAAGACCTAGTGCACTTACTGACCGTCAGTAATCGCTTTATATTCTGTTTACCCAATACTTACTTAACATACATCTTATTAATTCTGTACGCCTTTTCATGGCAATTCATTTAAAAATACCTAATACACTGTACTCATCATATGAATTGGCAATATAAAGAAACCCATTATATTTGCTGAGGAGTGTGTGTGTGTGTGTGTGTTGTGCAGGTGTGAGGGCATATATGAACTAAACATGTTATGAAATATGAAACTAAAACCCATATTTGCAAGGACCATATATATATCTTTTTATATATATATTAGAATATGATCCAAACATTTATTTCAAATTTATTTGAGTCATTCAAATCAAAAGTGAAACCCATATATTATATAGATTCATTGCACACAGACTTATACAGCATATTTTATTAGTTTTTATTTTATTAGTGTTTATTATATTATGAATTCTGAATATTGAACTTTTGCACTCACTCTCTCACTCATTATCCGCTTTATCCTGTATACATGGTCATAGGGGAGACCGGAACGAGGCGCGTCCACCCTGGACGGGTGCCAATCAGTTCGCAGGGTGCACACAATCACACAATCATTCACACACTGTGGGCAATTTGGGAACAGAGGTGTGAACTGAACCTGACCTTGGAGGTGCAAGGCGACAGTGCTAACCACTAAGCCACCGTGCCACCTGAACTTTTTACAATATTCAAATTTTCTAAGATGCTGAATTTTCGTTTTTTCATTAGCTGTAAGTCATAATCATCAAAATTAAAACAAGTGTGTGATGAATTTATATAACATATAATTTATATGATAAGTTTCACTTTTTGAATTAAATTACTGAAATAAATAAACTTTTCTATGATATTCTAATTTACTGAAATGCACATATATATATATATATATAATGTGTATGTATGTATGTATGTATGTATGTATGTATATATAAAACCTTTATAAAATATCACCTGCTCCTCAGAAAGCATTTTAAATCTACACGTCACGTCATTTTAGAAAGTTTTCTGTTTTGCTTTATGTGATTTCAACTGATTTCTGAAGTGATTTCTCTTTCTCTGACTTGTCTCTTGTTATTGGAAGCAGTGAGTCATGCGGGTATTTTACATGTTAGACAAAAACCATCAAAAATTTATGCTGTTTCATTCAGTCTAGGTGTGGGTGATGGAAAAAAAAAAAAGAAAAAAACATCCCTCGTCCTCCCTTGGCTTACATCGTTCCTCCTGAGAAATGACTAAGAAATGTTTTGCTGGTTCTCCCACACAGCTGTCTCTTGACCTGTACTACACCGAGGATGAAATCTATGAGCTGTCCTACGCGAGGGAGCCGAGGAACCACAGAGCGCCTGTGAGTGCGGCGAACTGAGTGTGTGTGGGGTGCAGATTTATTAGAAATGACAGTGTTTGGAGGGTTTAATGATGGACATTATTCAGATGCTCGTACTCTGTTTAAGTATGGAGTTCTGTGCAAGAGCAGAATGCAAAATACAAAAATCAAAAACACAACACAAGTGGTGACACTTAAATCCTATTGTAGGCTTTTAGTAGTCTCATTGTCACTATTTTTGTGAAAAGCCCAGTGCAGTGCCAATTATGACACAATGAGCCAATAAAAAAAAAATTTTTTTTTTTATACCTTGTATATATAAAAGCTTCTCATGGAAACACAAGACAATGCCACCTAAAGCATCTTCAAACAGTGTTTGCATTTCAGTGTGGCACAGTTACCATGCAGTGATGAAAATGAAATGCAGTGCGATAGGTAATTACTATCACTTTTGCAACCGAGCAGGAACTCTAAGGTTGGTCGGCCGTTGCAATGACATCGACTCTCAGGACAACAAAAAGACTTTAATAAAATTGTCTTGAGGTAATGTTGAATAAAGGACTGAAACATAATGTTACCCCAAAACGATGGATTTGTAAATTTGTCCTACCCATCAATCCCGTCAAAGCAGCTTGTTTCGTTCGTTTTGTGTTTTATTATTGCACATTTTTATTTTATTTGCATGGTTAATTTAACAGTCGACTAGTAGATTAACAGTGTCAGAAAGTGCTACCAGTGATAAAGCAAAAGGGATTATTTCCTGATAACATTAATAACAACATGGCACGTGCTACCAGTATGTTAGGAAATGTTTCCTCTGATAAAAACATACTATAGTTTTTGTAGTCCTATGACCATTCAAAACTATAGATAGAAGATATTGAAAAAGTAGCACTGACTGATACTCTCTCACTTATTGTCTATGCCGCTTTATCCTGTATGCAGGGTAGCAGGGGAACTGGACCCTGGATGGTTTGCCAGTCCACTGCAGGGTGCACACACTCCCACGTTCATTCACACACTACGGGTAATTCGAGAACGCCAGTTAGCTTAATCTTTGTCTTTGGACTGTTGGAGGAAACCCAACAAGCACGTGGAGAACATGCAAACTCCATGCACACAGGTGTGAACTGAACCCGCACCCTGGAGGTGCAAGCCGACAGTGCTAACAACTAAGCCACCGTGCCGCCGACTGACTGATAACTTATAAATATTTGCTACTGGCAGGAAATTCTAGCAGTATAAAAAAAAAAAACCCTCAACAGCTCATATCTCTTAGTGTTCGGAATCATTCTTGTGAGGTGCATCTTAGCTCCCAAACTACTGTACTGTAATATGGTCTTTGTATAGCATCCAAACTGCATCGTGTCCACTTTGATAGAATAGATCTCAAACATTAAGCTTTACAATTTAATATTTTGCCAAATTGCTGTTGTCTGGTATTTTTGTTATGCTTGTTGTTATGTACAGTACATGCACTTATTAGCATGAGCAGCATGTTCTCTAGTGATCCAGTGCTAAATGTGCAGAGGTTTCATCTAAGTGTCTGGAGTCCCGCTCAGGCCATGGATTTGGTATTAATATTGTTTTAAAGTCATTTTTTGCAACATTACGTTAGGGCCATTCGTTCAACGTTATCTCACCGTCATGTGGTCAAGGTTGTTCCGACGTCATTTCATCAAACTCATTCTACTGTATCTTTCAAAAACAACTGAATACCAACTTTGTTGCACTTTCCATAACATTGCCAAATTCACATCACCACAATGCTTTGACAACCAAAAATTCCTGCTAGGAAGACAAGTTAGTTTTCATTTCTGAAAAACTCCATTCACTGCTGCGTTTTTACTAAACAGATAACCAGAGCTTTTCAGAGAGTTCCAGTTTCTGCATGTGATGTATGAAAAATAATACTTTTGTGTATTGTTTTTCTCTTTTTTTTCCACTGGTTTTTACTGTGCCATGGAATTTTTTCCCCTTTTTTTCTTTGTTGTTTTGCATCAGCCATCGACTCCTTACAGACCCCCTGTGGTGGTAGACTGGGCTTCAGGTGTGGCTCCCAAGCCAGATCCCAAAACCATCAGCAAACATGTGCAGAGAATGGTCGATGTGAGTGTTGCATGAAGCATAAACACTGTTCCTTGGATTTTCCTCTGCTTTCAAGAATAATGCATTAGGTTTTATGTGCCGTGAAAAAGTATTTGCCCCCTTTCTGAATTATTTTTTTAAACATTTTTTTGTGCATACATGTAATTCATTTTGTAAGAAATTTTGGTAGGCCAGCCACTCCTGGCAAAGTTCATCACTGTTCCAAGTTTTCTCTCATTGTGGATAATGGCTCTCACCATTGTTTGCTAGAGTCCCACAGCCTTAGAAATGGCTTTGTAACCTTTTCCAGACTAATACCATCAATTGCTTTGTTTCTAAAAGCAATGTGTGTTTTTTTTTTTTTAGATCTTTTAGCGTACATCACTTTTTCAGCAGTTCAGGCATTAATCAGCCCTGAGTGTGGCAAGTGAAATTTAACTCAGCTTTCCAAAAATCATCATCAATCATGATTTAGCAAGGGGGCAATTACTTTTGCACATAGGGCTAGGAAAGTTGTGGGCCCTTTTTTCTCTTAATAAATGAAATCATCGTTTAAAAACTTTGTACTTACTTGGGTTATCTTTGTGTAATATTCAAATTTGTTTTGATGGATGAAGTGGAAAGTGCAAATTTAAGTGTACAGTGGAACCTCGGATTGCGAGTAACGTGGTTTACAAGTGTTCCGCAAACCGAGCAAAGATTTTTAATAAATTTTTAATCGGAAACCGAGCAAGTATTAGTTTACGAGTGCCGAGTATCATGTATCACGCATGCGACTCTTATTTTGACACCGAGCGTCTCTCTCACCTCCGTCCACCCCCCTCCCTAATTCCACACACACACACACACACACACACACACACACACACACGGCGCCTGCGCGCACCAACGTAAACACTTATCTGTCAGGATTTATTTGTACTTTTTTTAAAGGTAAAGTGCAGATTAATTTGTTTTATTTTTATTTTATAGATTGTATTAATTATTTTTATGTAATTATTTTTTGGGGCTGTGGAACGAATAATTTGAGTTTTCATTATTTCTTATGGGAAATGATGATTTGGTTTACGAGTGTTTTGGAACGCGAGCCCACTTCCAGGAACGAATTATGCTCGTAATCCAAGGTTCCACTGTATATTGTATATATAGATATATAACCATATTCTTTTTGCTTTCACCTCTGTTTTCTGGCAGTCTGTATTTATGAATTATGATCATGATGAAAGGGGCTTCATCTCCCAGGAGGACTTTGAAAAAATTGCTGCCAGCTTTCCTTTCTCATTCTGTGTTACAGACAAGGACAAGTGAGTACTAAATATGAATAAAGATTGCAGCAAGAAATGTTTGTATATGTATGATAGAGTTTCTAACTTGATGGTCCAATCGGATCACATGTGGACACATGACCTTATATGTGTTGTTTCATTTACAAGTCATGTAAAATGTATTACTCCTTGCTACACAATGCAGAGACGGATTCATCAGCAGGGACGAGATCACGGCGTATTTCATGCGGGCCAGCGTCATCTGTTCCAAACTTGGCCTAGGCTTCTCGCACAACTTCCAGGAAGCCACATACATGAGACCTACCTTCTGTGACAACTGCTCAGGATTTGTAAGTCACATTGACAGACATGATCACGCTGCTGTGTGGGTTGCGTCAGACTGAAATGACTTTTTTTAAATCCTGTTGCAGTTGTGGGGCGTCATTAAACAAGGCTACAGATGCAGAGGTGAACATTCATTCTTTTACTATTTTTTTCCCTACTTAATGATTTTTTTCCCTATGTTTTGTGCACTCTACATGGCCAAAAGTTTGTTGACACCAGACCATCACACCCGAATGTATTTCTTCCTCTAAAGGTTGCCACAAGGTTGGATGCATACAATTGTATATATGCTGTAGGCCTTATTTTCCTTTTATTGGAACTAAGAAGCCCAAACCAGTTCCAGCATGATAATTCAAGCACCTTGAAGGCAAGGCTGCCAAGACTGAAATGGAAGAACTCAAATGGGTATTACCTCTGATGTTTGTCCACATGTGTCTTGGATGGAATGCTGACTGGACCCCAGTCCTTCCTTTCCCCAGATCAATGCCACTAATTCAATTAAATTAAATTAAAATTTTTATAGCCCTTTTATACAATTGTGTTATATATACTAATGGTGGCTCAGTGTGTTAAAGTTCTGAGTTACTGATGATGGGCCCTTGAGCAAGGCCCTTAACCCTATCTGCTCTGTATAATGGCTGACCTTGCGCTCTGACTCCAGCCTCCTGAACAATAAAGCTGGGATATTCGAAGAATAAAGAATTTCACCAATAAAGGCAATACTTAATGGGCTTGTGGCTTAATGAGCACAAATCCAAAAAAGCAACACTCCAAAATCTAGCCTTTCCTGAAGATTGGCGGGTATTATACATATTAGCAAAGTGCACGCGTGGGTGTCCACAAACCTTTGGTCGTATATGGCGGGAATGCTATACTGCCTATCTTGTGATTCCATAGACTGTGGAATGAACTGCCATAAATCCTGCAAGGAGCAGGTAGCATTCGAGTGTAAAAAGAATGCCAAACCAAGCAGCAGCGCAGACTGGAGTCCACCATCTAATACTCCAGATACCTCAACACGTGGTCATGATGGTGAGATAAAGTGTAAAGAAATAAAACCTTTTAATTATTTGAATAAAATCAACAATTTATCCTTTGGTTTAAGTGATTGATGATGACGGTCAGTTTTAGATCGAACCAGACTATAAAATCTGTTGAAGCATTTTGAGAAAGTTTTGGACTTCAGCTGAATTTACATGTAATACTCCACTATTGTTTTTTGTTTTTTTTGACGGTCAGATGAAACTCGGTTCGTATATCCACCCACTGCTACAACTGACAACTCCGAGCGCCATAAACAGTTCAGCCCGGGCACGGGACCAAGAACCATTATGGTGCACAGAAGTACTCAGACAGACGGACCTTCATCATCCAGCCACGTGCAGTCATCTCTGCTGAGTCCAAGCGGTCTGTTTCGCACACCATGCCCGAGTCCTGTTCCTCAGCGCAAACGAGTGTGTGCTAACAAGACTCCCAACCCAGTCAACCCTGCTGAGGAGAACAAGCCCACCTATGAAGCTCTGGAGAAGGTTGTTGGTGTTTCAGCATGATATATATATATATAACCTTTAACATACTATCATCTCAGTTTTGGTGTAGGGTTCTAGTTTTGCATTCCTGTGCACGTGTGTGAATGTGCATGGTGTCCAATCCAAGGTGTACCCTCACCTACTGTACCACCCACTTTCCCCAAGATTGTCTCCGGATTCACTAGGACCCTAATGGGATAAGGTGGTGTGTATGAAAGTGTATGCATGAGAGAGAGAGATATTACTAATACTAACAATATTGATACTGGATGCTTAACGATCCTTTCAGTTGCAGGTGTTAGAGCATTTAATGTGACAGAATGTCTGTTTGTCTAGTTTAGTGCAGCTAGAAGTGCATCCATCTCATGAAACCTGGGTGTGCGGTAGGAATACATCTTGGTTGGGACAGCAGTTTATTGCAGTGCTCCTTTTCACACTTGGGTCCAGTTTAATAAACTGAGATAAACAGTAACTTAAACTCAACTAATCATGTGGCCGCAGCATGATGCAAGAAATCATGCAGGTCCTGGTCAAGGGCTCAGGTTATCAAGACGTGTCGCGTTGGTCTAGGTTTTGATTCCCACCTCGGGTCTGTGTGCATTTGCATGTTCTGCCCGAGCTTGTTGGGTTTCCTCCCACAGTCCAAAGACATTCAAAATTGCCCTTTGACAAATTTTCCCTTCTAGGGTGTACCCCACATCGTGCCCATCACCTGGGATAGGCTCCAGGCTTCCCGCGACCTTGTATACAGGATAACCCGGGGTAGACAATGAGTGAATGATCAATCATCAGAATGAAGACTAAGTGTAAACTCTTTGATTCTTAGCACATATTTGGTGGTGCCAGATGTATTGGTATAAGGATTTCTGCTGGTCTGGGAATTTCACACAGAATGGTGACAAAAAACAAAAAAAAATCCTGTGAGAGGATGATCTGCAGACCGAAACACTGAATGTCGATGAGACAAACCAGACTAGATTATTTCATTTTTTATATATATAAACACACACACACACGTGGACAAAATTGTTGGTACCCTTCGGTCAATGAAAGTAAAACTCGCAATGGTCACATAAATAACTTGTCTGACAAAAGTGATAATTTAAAAAAATTCTATGAATGTTAACCATTGAAGTCAGACATTGCTTTTCAACCATGCCTCAAAAATAAAAAAATAAACTCATGGAACAGGACTGGACAAAAATGATGGTACCCCTAGAAAATACGGAAAATAATGTGACCAAAGGGACATGTTAATTCAAGGTGTGTCCACTAATTAGCATCACAGGTGTCTACAATCTTGTAATCAGTCAGTGGGCCTATATATAGGGCTCCAGGTCGTCACTGTGTTGTTTGGTGACATGGTATGTACCACACTCAACATAGACCAGAGGAAGCAAAGGAAAGAGTTGTCTCAGGAGATTCGAAAGAAAATTATAGACAAGCATGTTAAAGGTAAAGGCTATAAGACCATTTCCAAGCAGCTAGATGTTCCTGTGACTACAGTTGCACATATTATTCAGAAATTTAAGATCCATGGGACTGTAGCCAACCTCCCTGGACGTGGCCGCACGAGGAAAATTCATGACAAATCAAAGAGACAGATAATCTGAATGGTAACAAAAGAGCCCAGAAAGACTTCTAAAGAGATCCAAGGTGAACTTCATGCTCAAGGAACATCAGTGTCAGATCGCACCATCCGTCGTTGTTTGAGCCAAAGTGGACTACATGGGAGACGACCAAGGAGGACACCATTGTTGAAAACAAATCAGAAAAAAGCCAGACTGGAATATGCCAAACTACATGTTGACAAGCCACAAAGCTTCTGCTATGAACAGATGAGACAAAAATGGAACTTTTTGCCAAGGCACATCAGCTCTATGTTCACAGATGGAAAAATGAAGCATATGAAGAAAAGAACACTGTCCCTACTGTGAAACATGGAGGAGGCTCTGTTATGTTCTGGGGCTGCTTTGCTGCATCTGGCACAGGGTGTCTTGAATCTGTGCAGGGTACAATGAAATCTCAAGACTATCAAGGGATTCTGGAGAGAAATGTGCTGGCCAGTGTCAGAAAGCTGGGTCTCAGTCGCAGGTCATGGGTCTTGCAACAGGACAATGACCCAAAACACACAGCTAAAAACACCCAAGAATGGCTAAGAGGAAAACATTGGACTGTTCTAAAGTGGCCTTCTATGAGCCGTGACCTCAATCCTATTGAGCATCTTTGGAAGGAGCTGAAACATGCTGTCTGGAAAAGGCACCCTTCAAACCGGGAACAACTGGAGCAGCTTGCTCATGAGGAGTGGGCCAAAATACCTGCAGAGAGGTGCAGAAGTCTCATTGACAGTTACAGGAATCGTTTGATTGCAGTGATTGCCTCAAAAGGTTGTGCAACAAACTATTAAGCTAGGGGTACCATCATTTTTGCCCAGGTCTGTTCCATGAGTTCATTATTTTTTATAATTCCGTTGAAGCATGGTTGAAAAGCAATGTCTGACTTTCATTGTTTAACATTCATAGAATTCTTATTTATTATTACTTTTGTCAGATTAAAGTTATTTCTGTGACCATTGTGAGTTTTTCTTTCATTGACTGAAGGGTACCAAGAATTTTCTCCACGTGTGTATATATACACACAGGGTGGGCCATTTATATGGATACACCTTAATAAAATGAGAATGGTTAGTGATATTAACGTCCTGTTTGTGGCACATTAGTATGTGTGAGGGGGCAAACGTTTCCAAACTTTGACCATGGTGGCCATTTTGAAGTTGGCCATCTTGGATCCAACTTTTGTTTTTTTCAAGGGTCATGTGACATATCACCTTATTGGGAATCTCACAACAAAAACAATGGTGTGCTTGGTTTTAACATAACTTTATTATTTCCTGAGTTATTTACAAGTTTCTGACCACTTATAAAATGTGTTTAATGTGCTGCCCATTGTGATGGATTGTCAATGCAACCCTCTTCTCCCACTCTTCACACATTGATAGCAACACCACAGAAGAAATGCCAGCACAGGCTTCCAGTATCCGTAGTTTCAGGTGCTGCACATCTCGTATCTTCACACCATAGACAATTGCCTTCAGATGACCCCAAAGATAAAAGTCTAATGGGGTCAGATCGGGAGACCTTGGGGGCCATTCAACTGGCCCACGACGACCAATCCACTTTTCAGGAAACCGTTCATCTAGGAATGCTCGGACCTGACACCCATAATGTGGTGGTGCACCATCTTGCTCGAAAAACTCAGGGAACGTGCCAGCTTCAGTGCATAAAGAGGGAAACACATCATCATGTAGCAATTTCAAATATCCAGTGGCCTTGAGGTTTCCATTGATGAAGAATGGCCCCACTATCTTTGTACCCCATATACCACAACATACCATCACTTTTTTTGTTCCAACAGTCTTGGAGGGATCTATCCAATGCGGGTTAGTGTCAGTCCAATAGCGGTGGTTTTGTTTGTTAACTTCATCATTCACATAAAAGTTTGCCTCATTACTGAACAAAATCTTCTGCGTGAACTGAGGGTCCTGTTCCAATTTTTGTTTTGCCCATTCTGCAAATAGTGTGCGCGCGATCTGGGTCATCCTCGTTGAGATGCTGCAGTAGCTGGAGTTTGTAATGGTGCCATTTGTGTGTAGCTAATATCCGCGAAGGGATGTTTGACTAATGTCACTCTCCAGTGACATGCGGCGAGTGCTACGCTGTGGGTTCTTGCTGAATGAAGCTAGGACAGCCACTGATGTTTGTTCATTAGTGACAGTTTTCATGCGTCCACATTTTGGCAAATCCAAGACTGAACCAGTTTCACGAAACTTAGCAAGCAGTTTGCTAACTGTAGCATGGGAGATGGGTGGTCTCGTAGGGTGTCTTGCATTGAAATCTGCTGCAATGACCCGGTTACTGCGTTCACCAGATAACACAATTTCGATCCGCTCATCACGTGTTAACCTCTTCGACGTGTCAATGGCTGTGAACAAAGAGAAACTTGCAAATAACTCATGAAAGAATAAAGTTACGTTAAAACCAAGCACACCATTGTTTTTCTTGTGAAATTCCCAATAAGTTTGATGTGTCACATGACATTCTTCCTATTGAAAAAACAAAAGTTGGATCCAAGATGGCTGACTTCAAAATGGCCACCATGGTCACCACCCATCTTGAAAAGTTTGCCCCCTCACATATACTAATGTGCCACAAACAGGACGTTAATATCACCAACCATTTCCATTTTATTAAGGTGTATCCATATAAATGGCCCACCCTGTATATGTATATAAATAAATAAATAAAAGACACAGTATACGGTGTACATACACAGACATTGTATATTGTATAGATTTGTACAGTGTGAAACTGTATGGAATAACTGTATCTGTCTGGTGTGTGTTTAGGAGAATCGTTCTCTACAGAAGAGCAACGAGAGGCTCCAGCGCAAGCTAAAAGATGCAGAACGTGAGGTGGAGATCCTTAAAACGCTCTTGAAGCGGCATACTCTCCATCCAGTGGAAGACGACTCCTCTTCTTCCTCTTGATCTTGTAAACCCTTTGTTTGTATGAACCCAGGACAGCCCTTGACTCTCGGAATAGTGATCCTCTTCCCCCTTATATATTTATATTTTCCCTAAATCACCTGAACTCGGGATCACTAACTCGCTCGACACATTCAGACACAAAGCAGATTCTCCTGCACATCTGCATCTACTGAATAATCTGTTATTAATAATTATATGTACGGTAATTATTAGTTTTTAAAAAAAAAAATGTATTTCAGTGCAGCTTTGAGATTCTGGCTGTACACCAGCACTGCAGCTACAATTTTAATTCACAGTATAATAAGTGATATCTGTGTAGAGGAGCTGATACGTAACAGCTGGCAGAATAGTAACACATCTTAGGTATGTGTAATAATGACTTGCTTAGTTTAGTTGCACCTAAAGTACTTACAGATCATGATTTATTTATTTTTTAATGATTAGTAGTTACTTTATTTAACTTTGATGTCGCTGGTGCTAGTAGCCTTAACAAGATGGAATAGTGAAAACCTTTAAAATGAAATTTCTCTTGAAAAACAGATTAAGTTACTAAACTTCAGACAAAAACAATGTCTTGCATAATAATTCTCCTCTTAAACATTTTTATGTTAAATCAGAGAGAAATATATGGATTTCATTGTGTTAGTATTGTTTACTAGTTGTCCTGGGAACATTTTCTCCCATCTGAGCTGTGCATCTCTACAGCACAACTCACAATTTGAGCTCTGGAATGTGCCTGTGCCATCATGGAAAGAAAAAAAAAATCAATTGATGTAATAACCTGGTCAGTTACTACATTACATTCAGGTCGTCAGGTGACTTCATTTTATTGCCAAATAAAGCTGCTGAGTCTAGACCTGACCAACTGAAGCATTCCCAATCATAACACTGCCCCAGAGGCTTGTACGGTAAGCATTAGGCATGATGGATCACTCTGGAACAGGGCCTTTTCCAACACGCCACAGGCCATTCTTTATGCTCTTTACCAAATTGAAGCTTTTTTTTCCCCCTGATTTTCTGATTAGCCTGATGATTGATTTTCTTAAGGCTGCACAGCTGTTTAGTCCCAATCCTAAAAGTTCTCTTTGCATTGTGAGTGAAGAAATGCTCTAACTTGCACTGTTAAGCATAACCATGAGTGCTATTGTTTTATTTGATTTCACCAAACGTTTAAGGGATCTCCAATGCTGATCATTCAATTTCTTTTCTTTTTCTTTTTTTGACCCACCCACATTTACTCAGTGATGCTTCACCACCATCCTTCCTGGTTTAAATGCATCAGTTAAGGTTAAATAAACGTATTTCCAGATGCACCAAATTAACAACTGCAGTAATTATCCAATGGAAGGCTTTTACCCATTTGCTTACTTCATTCTCTGGTGGCTTTTTTTTTTTGTGGATTAAATTACTGGAATTCTACAAGGAGCTAAGCACATGAGACAGAGTCAGGTTGAAGCAAAATAATTTGATGGGAATATACAAAGTTAACCTTTAACCGCGAACCATCTGTCATCAATGTAAACAGAAGTTTTGGGGAGAGGCCTGCAAATAATTTCAAAAACTCAAAAGCTGCTACTAGTCACTGAGTCATTATCAAGGAAGCCAGCAATATAATGGGCATTAGTTATTTTTCTGATTCAGTAAGCTGAACAATTTTTTAATGGAATTTTTGAAATACATAAATATGAATTTTATAGTTGTTATATACTGTATAAGCCATAATATAAAACACAGACCTGCATAACATCATTTCATTACATCAGAGCACCTATTAGGGGGTATAATATGTTTAGTTTTCAAAGTTTTGTTGAAGCAGGGAAAATGGATAGAAATGGATCTGAGGGAGTCTGATAAGCTAGACTAGGGCCAGAACATCTCTAAAACAGGAGGCCTTATGGGCTGCTCCCAGTATGTATATAGTACCTACAAAAAGGAAGGACAGTCTGTAACCAATGACAGGCTCATTGATACCTGTTGGGAATTAAAGTTAGTTACTGTAGGACAAGCTGTGCATAAGTTAAATCTGGCCATGTCCGAAAGGTGTCAAAACACACAGTGCATCGCATCTTGATGCAAATAGGGTTGTGTAGCCGCAGACAGGCCAGCATGACCATGACCATGCTGACCTCTGTTCATTGCCTAAAGCACCTACACTGAGCACATGAGCATCAGAACTGTAATGATAGATGGTGGCCTGGTATAATGACTCACATTATCTTTAATATGTGTATGGCCAACAACTTGTACATCATAAGCAGCACCAGGATGCACTATGGGCAGAAGGCAAGCTGGCAGAGACAGTGTGTTGGTCTGGGTAATCTTCTTTGGGAAACTTTACTGGATGTCTCTTTGAGATGAGATGTACCAGCTATATAAACATTGTCACACTGTAAGACCCCTTTCAACAGGATACTTCACTCTGCAAGAGTTTTCATGTTCCTTCATTTGCCACCAAATTCCCTAGATCTCATTCTAATCAGACTTCCTAACGTTTAGGTGCCAGACACCACAGTTGAAGCTTAGTCCATATGAACTAGGAGCTGTTTTGGTCGCACAGGGATGACCTACACAATATTAGGTTTTTATATTATGGCTGATTGGTATATACAGCAATATATAGCATGCTATAGCATGCAAGTCTTGGTTTCTATTTTCTTCCCCTTTAAAAATATAGATCATTAAATATATATGGTCTAAAGGTAAAACTTAAAATAGAATATTGTGCAAAAGGTCATTCATTTTAGTAATGCAATTTAAAAGGTGAAACTAATATACGAGATAGACTAATTACATGCAAAGCAAGATAGTTCAAGCCGTGATTTGTCATAATTGAGATGATTATGGCGTACAGCTCATGTAAACCACAAATCTACAATCGCAGTAAATTGGAATATTACATGCAATCAATAAAACAAGGATTGTACATGGAACAATATCGGACCTCTGAGAAGTATGCATATGTACTCAGTAGTTGGTTTGGGCCCCTTTTGCAGCAATTACTGCCTCAATGCGGCGTGGCATGGAAGCTATCAGCCTGTGGCACGGCTGAGGTGTTATGGAAGACCAGGATGCTTCAAATAGCATCCTTCAGCACTTCTGCATTGTTTTCTCATCTTTTTCTTGGCAATGCCCCACAGATTCTCTTTGGGGTTCCGGTCAGGAGAGTTTGCTGGCCAATCAAGCACAGTAATCCCACGGTCACTGAACTAGATTTTGGTGCTTTTGGCAGTGTGGGCAGGTGCCAAGTCCTGCTAGAAAATGGAGTCGGCATACCTATTAAGTTAGTCTACGGAAGGAAGCATGAAGTGCTCCAAAATCTTCTGGTAGTCGACTACATTGACTCTGGACTTAATCAAGCACAGTGGACCAACACCAGCAGATGACACGGCTCCCCAAATCAACACAGACTGTGGAAACTTCACACTGGAATTCAAGATTCTTGCAGTGTGTGCCTCTCCATTCTTCCTCCCGACTCTGGGTCCTTGGTTTCCAAATAAGATGCAAATGTTGCTTTAATCAGAAAAGAGGACTTTGGACCACTGAGCAACAGACCAGTTCTATTTTTCTTTAGCCCAGATAAGACGCTTCTGACGCTTGTTGTTCAGGAGCGGCTTGACGAGAGGAATGCAACGTTTGAAGCCCATGTCCAGGATCCGTGTGTATGTGGTGGCTCTTGATGAACTGACTCCAGCCTCAGTCCACTTCTTGTGAAAGTCCCCAACACTTTTGAATGGCCTTTTCCTGACAATCCTCTCCAGGCTGCGGTCATCCCTGCTGCTTGTGTACCTTTATCTTCCATACTTTTCCCTTCCACATAACTTTCTATTAATGTGCTTACTTATTACAGAATTTTGGGAACATCCAACTTCTTTTGCAATTACCTTTTTTCATGCTTTCGCTCCTTATGGAGGATGTCAGTGATGGTTTTCTGCACAACTGTCAGGTCAGCAGTCTTTCCCACGATTGTGCTTCCTACTGAACCAGACTGAGAGACCATTTAAAGGCTCAGAAAACCCTAGGCAGGGGTTATGGCTTAATTAGCTGCTTAGAGTGGGACCGTTTGAGCCTAGAATATCGAACCTTTTCACAATATTCAAATTTTCTGAGATGGTGGATCTGGAGTTTTCATTTCACTGTAAGCCATAATCATCTCAATTATGACAAATCATAGCTTGAAATATCTGGCTTTGCATATAATGAGTCTCTCATATATTAGTTTCACCTTTTAAGTTGCATTACTGAAATAAATGAACTTTTGCACAATATTCTAATTTTTCAAGTTCACCTGTATATTCTATATTTGTAAAGCCTGATTAAAAGTAATTTGCATATGCTGAGGTTTGCTAATTCTGCACAGGCTATAAATCTCTAAGCTTCAATGAATAGAATGTGGTTATATGAACTAGCAAATAACACTTGACATACTTGTGAATGGCATAAAAGCACAAAAATTTTCTAGAGCCCACATTTCTCGGTAGAACAGGCAAAAACGGTATTACATCCACACACCTCTAATCCATTCTTTAATTCCTTTTGTCACAATAAAAATAACAACTAACAAAGACTTCATTTGGATTATATTATGTACAGATGCAGACAAAATAATCAGTTCAACTCCTTCACCTCAAAATTGGCTCTTGTTCCAACCCTAGGAATGCAGAAAAAAAAAAAGACACAGGCCTATTGCTCATTGACTTTTCTGAGGTACAGAAGTGACTACAAACTTTTTAGCAGAAAGTATTAGACAGATCAGTTGCTTAAGTTCATCATGATGTTCGTTCATCAATCATTACCCCTCAGCAGGAGCATTAGTTGTTCAAAAAGTGCACAAGATCCACTGCATGGAAGATCAGCAAAATGCACACCGTTCCATAAAATGTCTGGATATGAATGAAGAATTCTGACTGATGAAACGTTTCTTGTTCCAGAGAATCGTTCCTCGTGCTCTTGTTGAGTGTGCGGTTATGGTCCCTGAGGGGATTTCTTGAGTGTGTAGGTTATTGTACGTGCTCATTTGCACATCAGTCCACGTCATTGTGTAAGCCGTTGTGTACACGTTTCCGCCTTCCACTGTGCATCACTTGGTAACCTTCATATCATTAGACGATTAACATTACAGGTCTATACCAGTCCAACAAGATGTGCAGTAGACAAAGCAAATGAAATTCTTGCATAAACATAAATAAATGTTCTCAAAAAAGAGAAAGAGGGGGAAAAATGCATTAAAATTTACATCACAGCATTATGCCTAACTCACCAAATGCATTTGTAACCGGACTCTCCTTAAATCATATTAGAACAGCAGTGTGGGAACAGGGTTCAGATATGTGAGGAATAAACAATAAACGGCACTCACAGTCTTCTGGCCTGCACGTAGGTGGAGTGTTAGTCACATCAAGTGGAAATCTATGTGCCATAATGTTAGGTGCAGTTCTTTTTTGGGGGGGAAATAAACATATCCTGGAGTGCCAATCTCTTCATCATGCTGGACGTAATGATGGTTTAACTCAGTATTTTTAGACTGTTGACAATGCAATACAAATGATGTATAGAATATAAAAGGTGGATTTCCTCTAGTTCATGCTGGCATCGCTGGGTGACCCGTACAGCCACAAAGACTATCCCAACAGATGCCTGATCACACACGGCTGTTTCTATTAGATTATTACAGGACCATGAAAACACTGAAAAACATCTAAAAAAATAATTATAATAATAAATAACATGGATTTTCTTTTCCGCATGATCATTAAGAAGGCTCAATCATACAAATCTTAATGTGTCGTCATGCGATGCCATCACAAAGCACTGTGTTACATGCTTTATCTGCTTTTCTACCACAGTGATTTTGAAATCGTAAATTTGTGTATTCGTTTTCTTTACCAGCAGTTTGACAATAGTTTCCAACCACTGAAACAACTGGAAGTTTTTTTTTTTTTTTTTTAAAGTCCTGTTTTTTTTTTTTTTTTTTGTCTTATTAGCTTTAAGAGAGAGGGACAGAAAAGGAGGCTGGTGTTATTATTTAGCAATTCTAGCTGCTAAATGATAAGAAGAACTAATCTGTTTCATGGATGGGCCATAACAGGTAATCCAACTACAGTTAAACCTTGGATTGCGAGCATAATTGGTTCCGGCAGCGCGCATGTATATCAAAGCACCCGTACAACAAAAAATTTCCCCATAAGAAATAATGGAAACTCCAACGATTTGTTCCACAAACTAAAAATATTCCTATAAAAATAATTAATACAAAAATGTAAGTAAAAATTGAAAACAAATTAACCTGCGCTTTACCTTTATGGCTGAAGACAAGAGGGGAGAGGAGGAGGGAGGGGGCTACTGTGTAGAACGGCTTTCGCACACAAACACACGGAAACAGTGCTCTGTCAGGAAACTTCTTTAACAAGCAATCTCTCTAATGACACTCATGCGGAAACATACATTAACGGAATCATTGCTCTCACAGACTGGATCTTTAACAAGGAACCTCTCTAATTTCACTTGCTTTTGCTTTACGCACGCACACACACACACACACACACGGTAGCAATGTTATAATGAACAGCACATGTGCGCACAGATGTTGACTATGCAAGTGACACGCACTGATACTAAGCACGGGAGACGGATACCTACAATCGCACACACGAGAGAAGAACCTTTGGCTCGGTTGTGATCACTTGATGCTTGGCAGAAAGGCGTATACATATTCTACTCGTTTGTCAAGACCTTTTATAATGTTTATCAAGTTAAAATTTATTTTAAAATTTTGCTCGTTTTGCAATACACTCGCAGACCAAGTTACTCGCAATCCAAAGTTTCACTGTATATCTAGATCAAAAGTGGCATTTGTTATTAAATTTAACAAAAGATTAGTCAAATCCTTGGCAAATCATTGTAATACAAGAGAAACAACTCTATGCAATGTGCCATTATGACAACAACAACAAAAAAATCCATATTGCCCTTTATTCCCTACTTTGATGTGATTTTGATTGCAATGCTTAGAAAAAGAATACACACTAACAGGTAATGAATCATCTTTGATAATCTTTCAAAGCAAGCCATAGCTGAAGGACTTACAAATAAACCTGTCACTTCTTTTCATTAGTGGTTGATCAATGAAGGGGGACGGTTTTTGGACGAATCTCCAGTTTGTTTCTCAGATTCACACCCAAGCAGGGCGTCATTAGCTTAACCTTAGCTTCATCCTTTTCCAAATGCATAATAAAGCCTGACTATACAGTGTACAGCACCTGCATGGAAGGAGCAGTCCTACATTTGAAAGAAAATGCCTGAGCAGGTACTGAGGCTCAAATACAAGAGAGGGTAAAAGAGCCTGTAAAGAATGTGTCCATTAAGAAAAGTGAAATCAGTAGAAATAAAATATTTCTGTAAGTAGATATCGGAACTGCAGTTTTAAAAGATCCACATTTGCAGGATTCTATAGTGGTGTGTTTTAAATATGGCTGTCAGGATCATCTTCCCCTGAGAGACTGGGTAAAACACAGCGTAATCCTGTTCACTATTCATGTCACTTCAGAATAGAAATTTTGTGCACCAGGGACATAGAAAGAAAGTTACACAATTTCACAATATTCTCTCCCTGCTGTTGTCACGTTCACACATTTGGGGGGAGGGGGGGGACGAATGCAGTGACACTAAGGTATATCAAGCACAATAATGGTGAAAACACTATCTAGAGCAAATTCAGAGCTCTGTAGTAAAGCTAGCGGGACGGCTTTGTGCTTTTACGTACAACAGGAACGTCTTCGTTTTCTTCAAACGTGTGAACATGACATCTCAAAGACCACACTGTATGCTTATGGCATGACAAAATCACACAATGGCTGTAAAGAATCCTGAATAAAACCGAGTAGTTTTCATATTAAGTACTGTCCTTGAGGTTTTAACCAAGTGACACTGTAAAGCTAGAACGGGAATCTCTCATAGATCTCCTGCAGTACGGAGAGTGGATGAAGAGTCTCATACGGCTCTGATCGCAGTCTCAAATTCAGGCTGCAGACCAACACGAGGAGAGCAGCAGCAGTCCGAGAAGTAAAAAAAAAAAAAAAAAAAACGAAAAGAAAAAGAAAAAAAAAGGGGGGAAAAAATCAATACTTGTCTATGAGTGCGAGTCTGGTGTTTGTCTGGCTGCACAGAGGCTTCCTCGGCTTCATTGCCTCAGACGTTCAGAAGACCGAAGAGGTGGATTGAGACTCTGGAACTCATTTTTATTTCCAAGAGTAGCTCATCTCTCCCCTTCCTCCTTCACTATAGCTCTTCTCTCTGCTGTGGAAAGAAAACGGACAGATGAGCAGCGATATCAATAGCATGACCCATAATTCAGATATACAGAATAATATACGGACAACTGGGAAAAAGATTTTAATCAGGCTGTTCACATTTCCGTGTAATAGCACAGGAACTTCTTGAAATGGTACTGCAAATGCTCAAACTGATCATCTCTGACTATGCTAAATACAAGAACGTCCATGAATGCGTCAGAATAGATGTTACATGCAGAGATGATTTTCTCTTTTAGTGAAACGAATATTCTGGCATGATTCTGATAGACTACTGACTTCAGATGACCCCAACTCAGAGTGGTGTTGTGCAGAGCTCCGTGATTTGCAATTTAATTGATATTTTGGTGGTCAACTTTCAATTCAGAATTTAGTTTTCTACAATTCAGAATTCTTAGTTTTCTACATTCTACTAATTATGTAATGCCATGTGTTACTGCATAGTTTGGAGATTTAAAAACTATGCAGTAACACATGGCATTACATAATTAAGTGGCAACAACAGTCAGATTTTATTTTAAGACATGAAGGTCAGCTGATCTGGAATAGTTCTTGCAAGAGCAGCATTGTCAAGTGCATTTGCAAAACCTATCAAGCACCATGATGAAACTGGCTCTCATGAAGACCTTCCCAGGAAAGCAAGACCAAAACTCACCTTCGCTGTAAATGAGAAGTTAAGATTATCAAAAATCACCAATTAGAAGCACCTCAGATTAGAGATTATTGCATATTTTGGATGTCATTGCTTTACAATGTAGAACAAAATAGAAAATCAGAAAAGACTGTGGAATTAGAAGGTGTAGCCACACTTTTGGTAGTTTATAATGAATAAACAAGAAAAATCCTGAGTTTGCCAAAGGCTTCAGGTAAAGGTCAGTCAAACTGCTGATTTCGGTAAACATAGAAGGTTCTTGGACATATTTATTAACAAAATGTACCAGATACTATGGCAAAAAAATTTTGGCTTGTGTGACTAAGATGTGTAACATCAAAGTCTTAATTCTTGACAGATTTGCCAATATGGTAAACATTGACAAAAAATAAGATGGAGTCGTACTTGGACATTCTAGGTGTGAAAAAAAAAACTGTTATAGCACTTTCTCTTGTTCCAAGATGCACCCACACCTTTAAGCAACTTTTTTTTTTCTTTTTCACACTATTAAAACCATCCAACTATCCTTACCTTTCCACAGCCAAGATCTTCCACATTTAACCGGTGATTCAAATAATCTCTTCTTCACAACAGCTCCTTGATTTCCATAGAAGCATGAGAGACGGCACATCTGCTACTCCTCTCCTTAAAAGTTGTCCAACTCCATTTTGGCGCAGTCACAGTACACACGACTAAGTACCCAGTTGACTTATTGAGGAGATCTCGGTTGCATCCCTTGGCAATTCCAGTGACATGAAACGCTACCAGTTTTTTTTTTTTTTTTCTTCCAAAGTTTGTGTCTTCTCTTCACTGACTTGTACTCCTTAACAGGGGCAAGGTCTCCTTTAAAGTTTTTTTGTCTTTAGTCTCAAAAAATGTTTCCAGAAATAAATCTGCAAGTAATCTCGGTCCATTACAGCTTTTATAATATACCATAATTTCCCCTCAAGGGGGGGAAAGTACAATAGAAAAGTTTGTTAAAATAATAATAATAATTCAAAAACAAACAAACAAAAAAAAAGTCTGTTCCTATTTGCTCTTAATGTATAAATAATAATATTAATAATAATATCCACAACTCATTAAAGGAAGATAAGACTTTCATACATCATCTTCTGATACAATGACTTGTGCTTCCAATAAAAGGAACAAGGGAAGAAAAATAAAAACAAACAAACAAACAAACAAAAACCTTTAAAAAGAAGCAGCAGAATTTTTGCAGGGGGATGCGCTGTGTTAGAAAGGAACAGCACGTCTTTTAAACTGTTCTCTATCTTCCCTTTGGAGAGGCCTCGCTGCTGTTAAACAGAGGCTCTTCGAGCTCATCCTCCTCAAAGCCATGAAATGTAGAAGTGTCGCTCTCGGAGCTGGCACCAAATAGCTCCTCTGCTCCAGTGAAACGCTTGTCCTCTTTTCCTTCATCGACTCCACCTGACCAAAACATATCACAATGTTGCTTTCTAACTGCTTATAGAACTTTCTTCTTTTTGTTACGATCATCTCATTGTTTTTTATATTGTTTTTCACACATTTCGGTTAATTATCCTAGCTGCACAGTGGTGAAGACATTTTAAACAGCATGCACACAAGAAAACCAGTTGTTCATTAAACATAAGATCTACACAAACTGAAATAAAGCTTAAATGAGTTGATCTGTACAGATGACTTCACATAGTTTGGCACAATCTACGGTTTAGATACAATTGCAAAGTTTAACCATAATAGTGCAAAATCTTTTTTACTGCCGCTGTATGGCTTTTTGCATGTGCACAAATTGAATTTTCGCTTTGTGTCATGGTTGCCAAATCATACCGACAAAATCCACCTATGCAGTGCTGAAACCCTGCTCTCACTTCGATAAAAACCAGGGCAAATAACATCTGTACTCGCACGAATAATTTAACCCAAATATATACACTGATCAGCCATAATATTACATTATTATTACCATAACAGATTATCATATACACGCAGGGTGTTCAAGTGAAACCAGGACATTTAATTGTGCAGAATAACAGAACATAGGAATGAGAGAAAAAAACTACCTATATTTCTCTGCTACAATAAAATATCTATCCCAGTGTTTGTCTAGGGCTTTTGTATACCATGAAGCAAAGAAAGTTCTCTCAGTACACAGAGCCATGATCAGACTGCCAGATTCACGTCCTTTGATGGCCCAAACATGTGGAAATGTCTTGGAGCAAGGTCAAGACGATAGAGGGGATGTTGCAATAACTCACAGTCAAGTTCATTTAATACCATAATGAATGTGTGTACAGTTCTCGCAGACATATGCCTTTTCTGCAAGATGGTGACAAATTAACCTTCAATTTTCAAAGATCAGGCCTTCCACTCACTGAATGTTCACAATTACTTGAATGTTTAACTGCAACTACGAGTCTCATCATAGTACTATGCTTCTTTAAATTTCATTTTTACACTTTAATTCAAGAGAAATTTCATATTTCCCGGGTTGACTTGAACAGCCCTCATAATTTATTTAAAAAATGAACAACATTTTAAAATCTACACTTTGTGCTCATTCAAGTCTCTTTCATGGTATAAGTGTAAAATTTAAAATGTTCGTCAGACACACTTTTATGAGAGAGTACAGTGTGTCCGTCTTATATCATATACATAACTCTGAAAGAATTCCATCTATTCAAGATGTAAATGATTGCAAAAATGGATTTGTATGTTTTTAGTCATAAAGTTTACAGGTATTCAAATGAAAATCTGATACCAAGTTGTTCATTCCCAAAGTCCAAATGTCACATTCATAACACTGAAACTGCCCTGCAATTAAATTATCTTATCATTTAAAATGAAAATTAAAGTGATATGTATTAGATTATGACAGACTTTTTACAACCCAGTCAGTCAAAATGATGGACAACCAGAAAGTCTAACAACCCCTGGGTTAAAATAATCGAAACAGAAAAAAGCCAGCAGCTGTATTCGTGGAGGGAATGACTAATCAAATTATTTAACATGCTCATTTCATTTATATAAATATCAAATTTCACCTTCTCCTAATATTAACTGTGGCTCAGCTGTAGTTTATTTACATAGACACTGAAATGGTATGCATGTATGAGGAATGAAATAAAGGGAGTTTTGGGTATGAAATAAAAAACCTTTAAAAAAAAATCAATCATCTTTCTTCTTGAGTATTAAACACATTGGGAGAGCTCTAAATCCTATCTTAACTTGATAAAGAAATATAAAATATGGGTTATTTAATTGATGAATAAATAAAAACCAAACCATAAACATCAACTAAGAGTCAATAAAGTCTGTGAAAAAAAAACTATTTTTTAACATTTAAAATGTACTTATTTTATACAGCATAAAATATTAAGGGTTGACATCTACCACATCTATATTTAATCATGCTACTTCTAACAGGAGTGGAGAAACACAACACTCTTAAAACAAAAAATGCTTGAGGAATGAGACTGGTATTAAGACCATGGCATACCTAACCGGCTACATTTGAAGCACTTGCCATCCTTCAGTTTGGAGTCTGAATGCACTTGACAGACTTTGCACAAGTTGTTCAGTGTATGTGCTTCATCTGGACTCTTCTGATCTAAGAGCAGAAAACAATACACAATACATAGATTTAGAAAGACAGGCATTGCCTAAATAACAATTAAAATTAACAATCAATTTTCAGTTGTATTTTAGACACTATTCCATCTAAAATGATTTATTTTTGTTTGGAAAGTGGAGCAAATATCTTACGCTTGCGACTGTGTGGACGGTGGTTGATGGCTGGAGACGGTGATGGCTCTTGGTCTCTGGCTTGAGGTTCCTCTTTATCAGCAATGTGGCTATGGCCATAGTGGTAGCTTAAGCCAGTGCGATTCCTGTAGCGTTTCCCACAGACTGAAAAATAAGGAGTGCTGATTAGGTAGGAGGCACAATCACAAAATCCTCACAGCATGCAAAACCTGTGAATGAGAAGGGAGGCAACCATTATCCTGTGTGTGGGCCAAGTCTTTGTCTAACATGAGTTAATATGCATATATTATGTAATATATGCAAAAAATATTAACGTATTTGGCATTATTAACAAAGAATATAGAAAGGCAAATTTTTTCACTTCCTAATCCTATTTTTGAATCCAAAGCAGACAAAAATCCATATACCTGAAGGTGCAGTTTTTGAGTTATGCTTTTGTTTGTATCTGTCTGAAACAGAGAAGACACAAAGCAAAAAGAGACACAAAAAAGAACAAACATGAGCAAGGGTTACTCAGAAAGGTGGCACAGTTAACCCTGACACCTTATCTGCCTTTCGGGGTATTCCGCAGGGAGGTTATGCTGAACGAAAGGCCAACAAACGAAACCGTACTTGTTTTACTGAAAGTTTCAGTGCTTCGGTATGCTTTTCACACAATACATATTTTTATCAGTACAGGTTACTTACTTTCACAGATATATGGCTTGTCTTGGTCATCATGGTCTGTCCTCCGGCGTCCTGAGCCTCGACCCTGCAATGAGACGAGCAAATTATTTAATCTCTACATTTTAAAGAACTCAACTGTATGCTGCCGATAAAATTTGAGTGTTATATTTATGTCTTATTAATAACATGGTTTTAAACCATGCTTTAAACTCATGGTTCTGGTTCTTTTTTTTTTTGGTAGATCATAACCAATTGACATTAATTAATAAGATTTTTGAATCTTAAAAGTGCCTAAAATGTATGATAAAGTGTCCTGTAACATTATATTAATCCTCTAATATTCTCCCCTTATATCCGTCCCTAAGCATGGAAAGTCCCAAAACATCATAAATATATTTCACTTTTACACTGATGATGCACAATTACAGTAAGTATCCGACTTACGAATGAGTTCATTCAATTCAATTTTATTTGTATAGCATTTTAACAGCTGCTATTGTAGCAAAGCAGCTTTACACAGCCAAAGTAAACTGTGGAAGTTTATATGAAATGTGTATAATTAAAAAAAGATCATATAGTTCATAAGTCGAATTCGTTTGTAAGTCAGACAAAGTGAGTCTTATACACACGTGGACAAAATTGTTGGTACCCTTCGGTCAATGAAAGAAAAACTCACAATGGTCACAGAAATAACTTCAATCTGACAAAAGTAATAATTTTAAAAAATTCTATGAATGTTAACCAATGAAAGTCAGACATTGCTTTTCAACCATGCTTCAACAGAATTATTTTAAAAAATAAACTCATGGAACAGGCCTGGACAAAAATGATGGTACCCTTGAGTTAATTTTTTTTTTTAATAATTCCGTTGAAGCATGGTTGAAAAGCAATGTCTGACTTTCATTGGTTAACATTCATAGAATTCTTATTTATTATTACTTTTGTCAGATTAAAGTTATTTCTGTGACCATTGTGAGTTTTTCTTTCATTGACCGAAGGGTACCAACAATTTTGTCCACGTGTGTACACCTTCCAGACAAATATACAATGTAAAGAAAAAAACAAAACAAAACAAAAAAAAAAAACAGGTTTGGTGATTGGGTTCTGTATATTACTCTAGCAAGGGAACCCAGAAAGACGTAGGGGGCAGGACAAGGCTATATGGTGTTTACTGTGAATTTCCGCGGAGGTCTTGTGAATGGATGCCATTTTGTTTCAGAGCAGTTTTTTTACTGTGAACTTTCCGAAATTAGTATTATTCTTCAACTTTACACGACAGACATTTTCTAACATCATGCTCCCAAGCTGATTCATTGAAACCAGTAAGGCCAACTGATTTCTCCTGCACCCCCACAAGCGTACACATAAAATATACCTATACATTCACGTACACACTGAAAAATATTGTATACAGTTATAAATATTGGTATTTGGTGCACTGCAGTGTTTATTTTTTGTACAAAACATGTCAGCTACTTCCGCGATTCGTTTGCGTCCAAGAACGTTCGTAGAGCCGCAGTCCGTTCTTATCTGCGAAAACGCATAACTAGAATGTTTGTAAGTCGGGGATTTACTGGATATTCCTCGCTCAGCTCGATTTAGTGGCATGGGTACATAAAACTGAGAGAACGCTCTGGAGTTAGCATGTTCCCCCTAGGCTTGGTGGACCAGTTTCCTCTCAAACACATGTGGTATAGACTGATTGTTGTTTTCAAATGAACTTTAAATTCAGTTTCCCCACACACAGAGTACCTAAGTACCTAAGAGTACCACAGAGTGCCTAAGTATTTTTGCTCTGATTGATCGGTCGCCAATCATAATCGGCCGATAATTGCTTTGGGAAGTTTGATCGGCAAGCTCTATAATGGCCGATACAGAAAAGCCGGTCAGATGACGCAAAATTCGCGGGACGTTTTTTTGCGTGCTGCTAAAATGGCTTCACCGGTCTGGCAATTCTATGTGTTGTGTGAAACAGACAATACATTAGCAATCGGCAACCTGTGTAACAAGACAATTCCACGAGGCGGGAAGCATCCAAAGCATTTTAACACCACAAACCTCATCAGACATTTGAAGGTTAGTCACGTAAAGAAACACGAGCAGTTTTCAAAGTTGACTTGCACGCCACCACTCATTCAGCTGTTGGCAATTCCCCTCTATCACCTACGCGGTTTCACTCGGTGGCCGCAAGTACAGTTCATCATGATTCTCTACGAGTTTTGGAGCTGTGATTACGTTATAGTAGTAATTAAACATGTTTCCATCTTTCCACTCGAAAAATTAAACATGTTTTAATTGAAAAATTCATTAAAAAATTTATTTTTTTGACGGTCCTTGCAAAATTTTATACAATCTACAGAAAAGTTGTATTTGCCAAGCTCTAAGCTGTTCCCAATTACTAACCAAGCACAGGCTGCTATATTTTAAGTTGACGTGTTGCACATGTTGCTTGCACATAAACACAGTTGTCAATTCATGATATTCCTCTTCTTGTAATTTCAATACTTAATTTACATTTTTGTTAGATATAGTTCAATAAATAATGCTACATGATAAGGTTTCAAGTAGACCCTGTAATCGGTGACGGCCGATATAGCTTCTAGTGATCGGAGATCGGCCTAAAAAATCCTGATCGGAGCACCCCTAATTTTTGCCGACGTTTTTTTTTTTTTAAATCTGTGCATCTCCCAGCCGTGACTGATTAACTAGTAGCAGACGGTTCACTCTCGCACTAGCAGAATAAACCGGATACATGAGTGGTAGCACCAGAACTGTGTACCGAGACACAGTAAATGCAGTGCATGTCAGCTGCCGTAAAAGTATAAAAATGTCATACTGAGGGTCACAGGCTCTGCTGGTGAATATATACATAATATTAATAATATCGTATTATAATGTTAATATAATATACATCATCATATTATTTTTCTTTCCCTCAAGTTTAGTTTTATGATTACCTGTAATAAATTGCAGTCTTTTGCATTGAAATAATAATACCACAGGTTCATATTACAATATAGATTTTTATGTGATTATCTGTGCAGCAGTTACAGAAATAAACCACATTACATATTTTTTTAATAATACAACACCCCAAATTAAGATTGAATTCCACATTTCTAGATTTATGTCTAGGTTATAAATATTTCCACACATGTCCAAATTAATCACAATGCCCTTCCTTACTGATATCCATCACCTGATATTTTGGACGTGGAAACAGTGTGAATGAGCAATGTCGAAAGGAGGAGGAAATTTCATCCAAAAAACAGGCCACAACGGTATTCAAGTTCTGGCTCTTATTTCCACTGATGTTATCAGGAACATTATCATAACAGATCGATAGACGAGCGTCAGCGTACGGTGTGTAGCGCTGTGTTGCCTTTTGACTTCATGAATAAATCAGAGAGGAGTCACTCACTCTGCCTTTTCCCCGGTGTTTCCTTTTTGGTATGTCCACTTCAAAGTCTTCATCGTCATGGTAACCATCTTCGTTGGCGTCAGCCTCTAAAACTCTCTGTAATTGAAAATGTGGGGAGGATGAGAGGCAGAGTGAAAGAGTAAGGGGGAAAGGAAGTGCAGGATAGGGAGTGAGACACACAGGATTTTATTGCATAAACAAACAAGTAAATAGGAATTTTATTTATTTTAAGCAGTACGTTCAGAATCGTCATGTTATTTTATAAAAATCATGATTTTATTCGAAATCGAATAGCATATAACTAGCACTACATAACGACTCGTAACTGTTCAGCCATATACCATGGGGTATTACACCACACACCAACTGAGCTACAATATATTTTTGTTCACTTGTTTGTTCCCCACATGCTGCTATTGCTGGTGTGATACTCGGCTGGTAGCAATTTAAGTGTCTTCTGTAATACAGATGGAGGCTGAAGTCAGCATTGTTGTTTATAAAAAATAAAAAATAAAAAAATAAAAAAAAGAAGGTTGGTTGAAAGATTGTCACCATTTACATGCAAACAGTCAGGTGATTAATTCAGTGAGAATATGTTTGTACAAAGATCCAGCAGCAAAGAAATAAAAGTCTTCTCTCACAGCAAAGAAAAAAAAAAAAAAAAAAAAAGCCTTCTCTACAGAGGCTGTCAAATGCTGTGTCTAAAAGCAGCTGCTCACCTGAATCTCCAGCAGGTCCTCGTCTCTGGTGCTGTTCCTCTTGTCCAAGTTGTCTCCTCTAAGCAAAGCCTCCAGCGTAGTGCTCGGTGTAGGCAAGGCATCTTTAGCTGTCAGACCATTATCTATAAAAACGGAGACATAGCCATTTAGTGAACACGACAAAGTGCAATAGTCTCAGTAAACAACAAGCTGTTTGTAAAATCGCTCACCTAAAATCATTGGCTGTTCTCTATAGCAGAGTCGACAGCAGCACGGAAAACTGCTGTAATTATTTACAAGCAATATCTGTCTGTCAAGCCACCGCACACAATATTGAGCCTTTCCTTGAAAGCTAAGAAAACCCCTTTCCTTTCAAGAGCAAAGATCTTTTCTTTCAAGTAAAAAGCAGCCTACAGTTATTTTCTGTTTTTCATTTACTCATACTTTTTCAAAGATTTCTGCAGGATTAAATTTTTTTTTTTTTTTTACCAGATACTGAATTGCATAACAAACACCACCTTCTGCTCATTCTTCTTCCAACCACTGGGTCAAATTTGCTAGTAGTCAGAAAACATTAGCACAATCCACCCTAATCGCTTACAAATCAGTCACAAAAAAAATGACAAAGATTTTTAAGCATGCAGCTTTTAATTTATGCATTAAAAAAAAAAAAAAAAAAAAAAAAGTCAAGCACTCCACCCCCTCACCCCAATCAAAGCTTGATTGACACTCTTCTGACGATTAAACCAGTACAAGTCATATGGGATAACTGGAGTCAGGATGCCCTATATATTACCTATATTTAGACCGTAGAGGTGAAGGCTTGAATCCATGGAAGTATGTAACCTCCTCTTCTTTCTCCAGCAGCGGGCAGGGTATGTATACATCTGGCCAGACGCCAAACCTGAACACATAAAATAAAAATTAAAAATTAAAAAACAACAACAACAAAAAAAAACAGGCAGGCAATAATTAAATAATTCCAGCCAACTGGTTTAGAATTGCATGTCATTAACCCTTTTAGACACCATGCTGCCTTCTAATAAACTGTGCAAGACAGATGATGTTTTCTGGTGAGGCACAAGACAAACAGTCAGGGGGAAGAAAAAAAAGAGCTTGCAAAGCCTTTGGAATTGCCTGAATTTCTGAGTTATTAAATAACTCATAAAATGTCATCTGATCTTCATCCAAGTTATAAAGATGCACATGCATCTTGCATAAACTAAAGGAACACAACATTTTATGGTATTATTATTATTATTATTATTATTATTATTCTACTGGACACTCTGATTAACCATTATGGAAAACTGGGCGACATTGGATTAAATAACTACTAAAAGCCTGTTTAGCAGCGAAGACCTCATCCAAAAAGGGTTCTCTATCTGCTGATCAGACATGCACAATAGGAAGGAAGAATTTTAGACTATTGCTCTGCATAAAATAGTTTCAGTTCATCAGTATTTCGGTCATGTCCACAAGTCTGCCAGAGACAAGGAGCCGATGGATGACAGTCTGAGGCAGAACGGAGCTGTTCTCACTGAGTTTACTGATCAGGCAAGGAAGCTAATTTTTTTTCCTCCCAGAAACTCGACACATCATCTAATGCTATCCCTACATGGGGTACAAATGTGCAGAAAGAATAGATTTCTTGCAACAAGAGAGAAACAATCAGACCAAGTGTTTCCATGGCAATATTTACCTGCTGAATGGATTATTAAAAGTTTACACCTCTTATTTCTGCCAGTTCAGTCCAGTCTGATCTGATTGAGGTGTTTACATGATGCATTTTACTTCTGATTGGAACGGATTATTAGTGGAATTTTCTGAATCAGGCTTATGATCGTAAGCTATCCGGAACGCATCACTATGCTTTACAGTTAAACACAGGCTCAAATTGTGTACTGTGCAAAAGGCTAAGGTAATATCAAAGAAACACTGTAAAGCAAAAAGGGCAAAACTATTCAATCAGTTAGTGTAACAACATTTGATTTGTTAACCATTTTATATATGATCAGGACTCTCGGGTATAATTCATACCAACAGCTGTATAAGAAAAGTAATTGGTGAGCTTCTTAGAGAATCTGCCACAATTCTTCTGGAAACTTTGACCATCTCACTTTCGTCTATTCTTTTGCATGCTAATCCAAGCAACTATCACACTACCAGTAAAAAGTTTAAACAGACCTACTAATTCCATGATCTTGCCTCATTTATTTTGTTTTTTTGAACACTTGATATTGAGATGCGTGTCTGCTACTTCATCCCTTTGAAATCTCCAGTATCGTTTGAGAGCGTAGAAAATAAATCACTAAACAAAAAACATTAAATCAGAAAGTGTTTGACAAGTACTCTATGCAATATGTAGCTTTCAATGTTCAACCATTTGGAACATTGAATCTTTCGTTTGGAAAATAAATGTTCAGAGATTTAACATTGTATACTGACTAATGCAACGATAAAAAATAAGCATCTACAACAAACATACTAAAAACGAGCAGGATGCTTAAGACTTTTGCATAGTACTGTATTAATATTCATGTTATTAGTTTTAGAAGACTGTTTTTGTGATGGCATGAAAAAAAATCAGACATTTCATAAGTAACTAATGCAGTAATCCTGGTTCAGTTAAAATAAGATATTGACTTATTTTACATTTAATTGCACAAAATACAGTGGTTCAATTTTGATCTGTGGATTGAGACGGTTAAAATCTTTTATATAAAATCTACATGATTGAACATGTGCGATAGGATAGTTCACTGGCTCCAAAAATGGAGAAATGCCATCACAATATTCTAACAACCCAGTCTCCTAGCCATGCTATGCTGAAACCATCAAAACAATCCAGGTGACTGCAAACTCCTTCACAGAACTGCACATGATTATAGATAAGACCGAATTCCACAGCTGTCAATCATTTTTAGAATATTAGCCAATCAGATCGCCTGGTTTTTGTAAGCCCTTTATTACAATAGTGCTGCCATATTGTCCCATAAATATAGGTACTCGTTAGCACTTGTTAGTAATGAGTAATTTAAAATCTTTGAAGAGACCTGGTTCTTACATGCACTTGTTCAAAAGTAAGTGAGCGAAAAAACAAGCAGATGCCTCCTATAACGAAGTCTTAAACTGTCTATACGTCCTTATTTCCATGTAAAACCCTGTCTCCTGCTTAATGCGCGAGCTGAGAACCCTCATTCAGTGTGCGGCTACACCTCTCCTAGTGTGGTCTCTGAGCTCGTACCACTTACCTACATGTAGGCAGTGATTGCTGTTATATTTCATACGACGACTCGCCTCGCTTTGCACGTGCAGTACGACTCCATTATCTCGATCTGCTTTACAGCTATTTCTATGCTTACTTCGTGTGGTGTCGAGTTCTATTCATCGCACGCCAACGCTTAGCACTCTAAAACATGCTCTGATTTTTCCATGAAATATTTTCATTTGAAGTGTTTAAAAAATGTCTAAACCTGTTCAAAAAAAAAAAAAAGTGTGTTCATTTGGTAAAACATGCGCAGAGATACTGTATAGAACATGTGCAAGAAACACTCTGCAGCCATTCCTCTCGGTGTCTATTTTCGGATAGCTTGTGGTACCTAGTAACTAAGGGGGAGGGTCCTACCACATATTATTAAGACACAAGACTGAATGTGCACGGATAAGAACGGGAACAACGACAACAACAACTGGACCCTAATCTCAGGCCCTGGTAAAACCTCACCTGGTCCACGATGGTGACGCTCCATCCAGATGTAGCAGTTGTTTTGGGCGACGCCGGTTTGAGAGTCGAGGAAGGGCAGGCGGACGCTGCGCTCAGCACACAAGCGAGCATTATAGCTGCGACAGTGCTCGATGGCTTCTCTGTAGAACTGATCACCCAACCTGAAGGAACACACAAAAAAACGATGCTTTAACTGCTGCTGCATTTTTGAGCTCTTACACAAAGCTAGCATCTCTGTAGTCAAGCGTCGGATTCGAGTGCACCCAGCGCGTAAGCTGCTACTCTGAAGCCAGTCACCAAACTAAGGATTCATTATATGATCCAAAATGACATAAGCCACCTGTTATGTTAATTTATTTTAATGTAAACCAGTTTTACAGCGGCACCATTTGGCCTTTAAGCTTGTGAAATGAGACGCTTCGGTAGTTTGCAATGCAAAAACGCTGCACAAAGACAAGTACAAGCCCCAAGTGTAACATAAAAGGCACGATAAAACTATTAGGAAGATTGAAATTCAACGAGGGAAAAAAAACAAACAAACTGTGGAGCGTGATTATAAAGACAGTCATGTTTAACATTTAACTTGACTCTGCTTATTGAACTAAGAACTTTAATAGTAGAAGTCATTACTGGAATTGAATGGGAACTTCTTTAAAAAGAGGATACTAGGAGCCAGTGTTTTTTTGTGTTAAGCTGCACACACTTGACGAGATCACCATCCCTCATATGCCTCATAGGAGCGTAGCTGAACTTTAAGGTCTAAGCGCTGTGGTCGCTTACTACAAGTACTGTTTAAGTAAGTTAATTCATAAAATGGAGATCAGTCCAATTTAGGGCATCCAAAAAAAAAAAAACCTTCATCTAGCGGCAATTTAGAGTCAACAGTACACTTTCTGGGAAGTGGGCGGAGACCAGAGAACCTAGAGGAAACGTATAAACAAGGGGAGAACATGTGTGACTAAAGCTGATGATTGTATCAGGGAGAACAATAACACCACTACAGAAATTTGGTTATTAAGAGATTTTTTTTTTGTTTCCCACCTAGGTGTGATGTCATTCCAGGTAAAAAATAAATAATTCCATTAAAAAAAAAAAAAGTAAAGAAGTCCCATTTCCTGCATTCTGACTGATTGGGGGAAAAATGCACAAAAAAGCAAAAAAGAGGGATCAGTAAGTCATTTAAAGATGGGAAGCTACAGGAATTTCAGGAATGACAGAATGCACGATCTGAGAGGTATTTTTAGCTGGAAGATGACCAGACCACTACGACAGATGTTAACTTAAGTATAATATGACACCTTTGACTGATACTCTATTGATCTCCAGTGTTTCCCACAGGTCTGAAATGTATTACGGTGGTAGCCAGCTGAATGGGCCGCATTACCAGCCAGCACAAAAGTGGTCTACTACATGCAACAAACAAATAATGCATATGACCTGATAATATTATTATTTATTTGAGATTTCTATTAATTTTACATTTCAGACATCCAACCTACAAACCCCCCTCTCCATTGATTGATATATGGGTCAGGATTGTGCAATATACAGCAACATATTCTTTTTCCAACACAACCTAGGTAATATGATGAACTGAATTTTACATAAAATTTCAACAAACTATACAAACATGGCTAAGCAAAAAAAAAAAAAAGGTCAACTAGGCAAAGAAATAGCACAGATTTATAAGATCGTGTGCTTTGATGGTTGTTTTTGGTCATTTCTGTTGTGACTACTACTTCTACTACTATAATAATAACAACAACAACTTTGAACAAACAAAGGTATTTTTCTGTAAATGCACGCACGATTTGACACCTCTTTCATGGGGCTACGACAAATGGTATGCTTATATGACTAGTTATGCAACAAATTTTGTACGGAAGTATAAATACAAAGTGCACCCACTGGGAAGTGTTCAATCTGCCTGAAACATAACTGAAGCAGTAGTGGCATTTTTCTCTTTTCCAATGAATTCTGCCTTCTGCGTTATGATTGGTTACAAGAATTCTGTCTCATGTATGATTGTTTAGATGCTTTCCTACATATGAAATGCTTTACTGTACATATGAAATGGCAAACCCATCACTGTCCCCTTCCTCAGCCAGAGACCCAGTGGATGAAACTAAAGACATAAAGCAGTTGTTCTCACGACGTTTACTGAGCAGGAATGGAAGAATAATTTTTCCTCCTGAAAATTGATCATGTACTTAATGAGCAGTAAGAATGTATTTATTCCAACAAGCAAGAAATGACCTTTCAGGCTTTGGGAAGGAAAGTGCACCGTACTGTTTTGAGTTTGAATACCAAAGCTGATACAACCATCCATAACCAGGAGTCCAGGAGGGCACGCCCTGCTGTCTGTGTGGGAAGGAGTGACAGGACAACGCTCTCCAGCCATACAGGTCTGTGAGCTCACGGTTGAATAAGAGGGCAGTTAAGGTCTTCTTCGTGCATGATAAACTGTGAGATTGCATGAGCAACAGTTTGGATGTGGGGGTATGGGTTTACAGCTTATAGCTGCAGTGACAGTTTAGTCATTGCCAGTTCACACCTAGCTGTCCCTGGGCCATTTCAAAACACAAAAACAGTAGCCACAAGCCAGTAAAGTCATACCTTTGTCAGTCTGAAATTAAATTCTTGTGGTCGGTTATACACAATGTAGCAGAAATTCTATATATATGAATGTATTATAACATTCAAAATCTAATTTAAATGAAAGAATTTTGCAATCAATCTCCAATTGTAAAACAGGAGATAACGTTATATGAACCTATAGACAGCGATAACGCTATATAAAACTCATTCAAACAACCCTTTCAACACAACCATTTTTTGTATGTGTAAACTAGAGATTCACCAATCAATCAGCCCTCGACTTAAATCATTTCAGCCTCTTTTCATATTTTGGGGTTGTTCCCCTAAAAATGTGCATCCTGTTTCCATTAATAAATAAATAACACAACAATTAATGATTGTTAATGCACTCAAACATGGGTTGGAAAAATGTGTTAGAGGCCATCACAAAAAACTTGTAGGACCCTCATGTAGTTCCCACCAACGTAACAACCCAGAAATGTTACAAACCACAAGTATACTACAAATCTGCAGCGTTTAATGTGATAATCTTACCAACATCATAAACTTCCCACAAATGTAATATGACATTTATGTGATGTTATTGCAAATAAAAAAACTGACGATTTTCACCACATTCATGGAAAACGTATTGTTTTTGGAATTACTAAATTAAAAGCTGCAGATTAGAAATACATCTGTGGTTTATTATACTTGTGGGCTGCTATTATGCTGGCAGGTGTTACACATCATCTGAAATTTGCCAGTCTCCTATTATGTCATCTAACTATGGCCAATTGACAGCACTGCCGGTGGTTCCACAGGGTGAAAAAAAAAGAGCAAGCATGGTCAGAGTTACAAAAGAAGTGGGCTATACATTAGATCATCACTGCAAGTCAGGAACCTAAATATACACTACCTCACCAAAACATTACCATCTTTAAAAAAAAATTATAATAATAATAAAAAAAAAGGAAATAGAATGAAGAATGAAGAAATAGAAGAAAAATTATAAAATTATTGGGACTGGGATAAGAATCCTTCAAAACATTTATCAAGAGAAGGGTTAGGGAAATAAATAATAATGAATGAAGAGCATGGTGTGGCAACAAGAAAACCACATTATAAAGACTAATCAGGAAAAAAACGTCTTCAATTTGCTAGACAGCGTAAAGATTGGACTTTTGAAGCAATGGAAAAACATCTGATGGGTGCATCAGGGTAACCCTTCATACATATTGGGCAGTGTACATGCCTCTGGGGTTATGACTTGGGGTTGCTCAGTTCAACGTTATGTGGCAATAAAATGAAGTCAGCTGATGACCTGAATGTAGAGAACTATCACATCAAAGGAGTTTTTCTTCCCTGATGGAACAGGCATATTACTGCACTCAAATCAGCAGAGTGGTTCTGGGAACCTGAGGAATCATTTTAAAACCTAAACTGGTCAACATATTGTGTGCTGCAATCAAAGCTAAGGATGACTGAATAAATCTTCAGTGAGTGCGACTTTTTATATATTATATATTAATATAAAAAAAAAAAGTCAATAATTGCTGTGACAACCCTTTGCTTAGTATATAGTCTAGAGCACAAGTTTGTGTGGTTTTATAAGGGACTGAACTGCTTAGTTTTACTGAACATCCTGCAGAACCAGCCACAGTCCTTCTGAGGACTTTGTCACACCTGCTTCTTTTTTCAGTCATGCAAAACCCAGATGCTTTTTTTTTTTTTTTTTTGGTCTGAAAGGTGGTCTTTTACATATTATTCTGCTTTCTTTTCTGGCCTACAGACATTTTCCTCTAAGGACATCCATTTTGTTTTTTGCAGATAATCAGAAATGCTTTTTCGGTACGACTTAGTGAAGTCATGAAGTCAGATAACAAACATGTATAAAAAGTTTGTACAAAAAAGAAAAGAAAATGAAATATATAGGTTGTGTTTCAGACAAGACCTCCCCAGTAGACTGCTTAGTAGCTAATCTAAAGCAATGCTCCTTTCCAGCTTAAACTAAACAATGTAGTTTTTCATTAGTGTACGCAAACTTTCGCAGAAAAGTAACACGTTTCCGGTTTACAGTTGGTACTTGCTAATCAGTAAAGTAAATCACCCTGAGCACACTCAGTGTTTCCCACACACAGAGTATACTTGGGTGAGCTACCCAGGTATAGTAATGTGATCGATTAACTAGAAGCGGACAGTTCCCCGTCGTACACGAAGGGTTGTGCGAGAGTGGTGTAATGTCTGCTAGTAAATAATCAATCGCAAACAGTAAAAAGAATGAGAATGACATACTGACGGTCGCACATGCTCTGCAGAGAAACACCTTTTTGCATGGTGAACGGCTCTTCATAAAACCCAGGAAGATTAATAAAACTCAAGTGACACGGATCCAACACTAGTCTATGATTTAAAAAAATATTCTAATAATCATTCTAACTAAAACATTTTTTTTTTTAAAACATGAAAACCGAAAGTCCCGCTGGTGTGTCAACGGCTTCAGACATCACACTGTGCATTTGAGTTTTCTGATACGTCATTTTGAACCAAAGTTATCATTACTTTTAAATCGTGTAAAGTTGACTTCTACCGAAATTTGTGAATGACATCACAAAAATGCAGAACTCGCAAAATGCGCATATTATTATTATTATTATTATTTGATCACCGAAACAGCCTAAAACAACCTTAAAATGAGTGATCTCACAAATCTGTGCTATTATTTTTAGTTTTTCTCAGTCATGTTTGTTTAGTAGTAAATTTAATTCATCATATTGCCTAGGTTGCCAGGCTACGTGCTCTGACAAATGGTGACAAATGTTTAGTTCTTTTGTCTTTTTTTGGATCTCGGAAATTAATAGAAATATAAAATAAATTTAAATATTGTGTTAAAGGACATATGTATTTATAGTGGACCACGTTCGTGCTGGCAGGTAATGCCGGCCTGTTCCATAGACTACCACCGAAAGTACATTTTTAGACTTGTGAGAAACACAATTACAGAATAGCAGAATATAGTAAATAGCATACGTTCCTAATTTTAGTAAACAACACACTTCCCTAATCTGCATGGCATAAATTATACCTTTTGTGATCACTAGATAAAAGTTACATTTTAAAATTATTTGTCCATTTAAAAATTTAATTTAAAATTTCAGTGATAAATATGCAAGCCTTTCTCAGAGAAATACAATTAATACCATTAAAAGATTGTGGGGAATGTGGGGAAATGTTCATGTGTAATATATACAGTGTACATATATTTAAAAACAATAAACGGTTAAAATGTAATTAGCTAACTTACTGGCTAGTTAAGATGCACCACTCTACATATATATATATTGTCAGAACTGACAGACATCGCAATAGTTGGTATGTACAGTGAAACGGCTTTTTTCACCTCAACATAAAGATGTCTGTTAGAGCAGTGGTCCAGATAAAGTACTAGCCACTGAAGCAATAAACATTCACTGTCATCTTACTGAAACAGTGTCTTGTACCATGAACATTCATGGTCATGTTTATCAAAGAGTGTATTGTACAATGATGCACCATAATACTGAAATTGTCCATCTAAAGCTGCAGGCATAAAGGGAGCAAACTGAGCAGCAACAAAAAACAAAATTAATTCAGACATTCTTCCGTCACTAGAAAAAAACAGGCATCACTCTGCAAGACCTGCCTGTATTGCATGCAGCAAATTCAGGGCACTTTCACACTAGGCAAGATTGATTTGTACCATGTCCAGGAAAGATTACTCCCTCCTCCTCACTCCTACACTGCCCAGCGTTCACATAATTATCATTCTCAGCCTCCAATACAGCAGGTGGCAGTATACACTTTTAGGTTGGCATTAAACATAGAAGGATAAAAACAAGAAAGTCAATCTTCACACGATGAATAATATTATTGTTTAAGTTTTACGGAAAAAATAAAAAATGTCAAGAGCAACACTTGTGTTCTTTCCTGCTTCATCAGCTATGGCTATGTAGGTTAGAAGATGAGAGACAGCACAATGACATTGCGTTCTAAACAGCAGTCCCTTTCCCTGTCCAGGTACGATTTTGCTGTATCTTCTGTATCTGATTTTCCAGTGGACTAGACGCTCATAATTTCAAATGATCAAAAAAACCACTTTGGACTTTTTGGAGTCAAGTGTTCTCAGAGACGATCCTGAGGCCCTGATGTGAAAATGCAACCAGATCTCTTCCATCTGCATGGTGCAAATGAAACCTCTACTCGCAGTCCTCAAGGGAACAATTTTGATTCTCCTACGCACAGAATGGACACTTCATGCTCTCACCTCATGAGATTTCAGATCTTAATCCTCCAAAGATATAAAAAAATAAAAATCTATTAGACAATTTGAAGAGGAGACCTAAAAAACTGGGTGGGGAAAAAACTGCATGCTGATTTACTAGCAGAACCTACAGAGAATTGCCTCTGTTTAATAAAAGCAAAAACAGCACACCATGGTCCTTTATGTTTTTGTGTTAATAAAAAGGGGTTTTTCCTCATGTGATCCGAAATCTGTCCCGCTTTTGAGAGCAAACCGTATATGCAAAAACTCTGATTTTCCATTTTCACTTTCATCATGTCTCTCTCTTTTTTATTTTTTTTTAACTCTCTGCGCCCGATGGCACCAACAGAACTCTCTCCAAATCATTCAATTTCCACCATGAACTCTGTGCACAATTTACAACTGCAATCACAGTACATCAGTACTTGTTATTCAAGATCGTAGTTAATCACAGTCGAAGTCTAATCAGCAGAACTATGGCATATTTAGTTCTCCCTGCATTTTAAAGAGGTCTCCTTTACCTTTAATTGAAAATGCTGATGGAGCGTTACCGATATGGCTCATTTCCTTGTTCAAAACGCTCCGATACTAATGCTACATGAGCTACGCTTTGTGAACACTTTCAGACAAATGAACAGGCGCCGGCAACCTGGATGCGTTTTATGATTAGCAAATCAAAGGAAAAAGGAAAGCCAACTCTGTTCTGTGCAAATTTCAGAAGGAAATAACCTACAGCAAATAACCCAATAAAATATGTCATAATATGTTTCAAATGTCCTGTGTTTAAGCACTTGTCTTATGTAAGAACTGAGTGTAGAGATACAAACACTTCTTTTTATACATTACTCATGTATATTAATCAGCCACAACATTATGAGCACTGACAGGTGAGGTGAATAACACTGGTTATCTCATTACAGCGGCACTGGATATATGAGATAGTGGGATATATTGGGTAACAAGTAAACATTTTGTTCCTGAATGTGATTTGTTGGAGGCAGGAAAAATGGGCAAGTGTAAGGATTTGTGTGACTCTGACAAGGGGCAAATTGTGATGACTAGACAACTGAGTCAGAGCAACTCCAAAACTGCAAGTCTTATGGGTTATTCCTGGTCTGCAGTGGTCAGGACATACCAAAAATGGCCAAGGAAGGAAAACCAGTGAACCGCAAGTAAATTTTATTTCATTGGGAGCCAAGGCGTGAATACAATTGAAGAGCTACTCTAGCTCAAAACTGCTGAAAAGCGAACACTGTAGTTAAATAGAAAGGTGTTAGAACACACAGTGCGTCTCAGTTAGTTGTATTAATGGGGCTGTGTAGACGCAGACCGGTCAGGGTGCCCGTGCTGACCTGTGTCCGCTACCAAAAACACCTACAACGAGAGTGTAAGCATAAGAACTGGCCCATGGAGCAATGGAAGAATGAGGATGAATGAAATTGAAGATGTATGATGATGGTCTGATGAATCACGTTTTATTTTACATCATGTGCAACACTTGGTGCCATCTTTTCCCCAGGTAGGCGATACACAAAGATGCACTATGGGGAAAAAAGGCAAACCAATCATTCTGCTGGGAAATCTTGGGCGCTGTAATTCATGTGGCGCATACCTAAACACTGTTGCTGACCAAGCTCAACGTTTTCATGAAAACGTTAGTCCCTTATGGCAGAGTAATGCGTCCTGACACACCGGTTAAAATTTTATTTTACATTTATATATATTTGCATTTCAGAGCCAGTGTGGTGATATGAGAACTGCTATACAAAAGAACGATGATATGAATAGTCCCCATCTCTGACGCTCCTGTTTGGATTGTCTTAGCAGCATGCAAGGCAACTAACATGCATTAATGATGTAAATTCTTTCTTAAACAGTCAACTGTATATACGTTTTTAGATTTCACACAGGAATATGTCTGCCCCCACCACGTCGCGCAGTGGTAAAAAACTCGCACGATCAACCAGAGATTGCAAGTTTGAATCCCAGATGATGCTGTAACCTCCCACAGATGGGACTGTAGCTGATTGGCCGAGCTCTCTCTGAGGGAGGGATGGGAGACACTAGCGTCTATCAAGTCAATCACGACCCGAGCCAAACATGGACGTCTGAAAGTTTGAGGAAGGGAAGGGTTTCGCGCAATCCTGCAAGCATATTACGGATTTAAGTTCAGCAGAAATCTGGGGGCCAGGGGTATAAGGCATTGGACTACGGTTCGGAAGGTCCCAGGTTCAAGTCCCACTACCACCAAGTTGTCCCTGTTGGGCCCTTGAGCAAGGCTCAACCCCAACTGCTCAGATGTATATTGAGATAAAAATGTAAGTCGCTCTGGATAAGGGCGTCTGCCAAATGCCTAGATGTAGATCTGCACAGCTCCAGCCACACTTGTTCCCAGGAGTAAAAAGAAAGTCGTGTTGTGCAGTTGTTGGAAATGGGTCTCTCCATAAAGAAAAAAAAAAAAATTCACAGTTAAGTATTATTTCCGCTCATACCAAAGTGGAGCTAAATGGGGACCGAGTTTGAAAAAGGCGGCCTTCCCATATGCGAGTATCCGCAAAGAACTGTCTGCATTATGCGAGCAAATCGTCGCACGAGTCTGCAGCAACCTTTTTTCCGGAATATGTATAAGAATCTGCGCGAATGATATGAACACACACTTCGAACGCTTACATTACGCATACCGTGGTAAATCAGAATGCTAATAGTGTGTATGTCAATTTCCTGCAGGAGAAATAATGTCAACAAGGTACTATTGTTTGTCTTTTCATTTCAGTATTGTATATTTTGGCTCATACTGTACATGCTCCCTTTTCACTTCTTTCGAGAAAAAACATTTCACTGCGATGTGCAAAAATAGCAATTGTACTAAATAATGCTTTTTTTCGAAAAGCTTGTTTGCACTATTTGCTGTAGACAGTGCTGTTACTATTCACAACTTAGTGCAACTAGGTACCTAGACGCAGGTATGTTGTTTTTTCCTTTTAAGCAAAGAGAAATGTGTCTTTATCTGCATTCCTTATGTGTTTAAGATAATATGGCCATTTCACCAGGGTTTTCCTGCAAGTTTGTACAAGTTTATACGTTTACCAGATAAATTCATAATAAATGAAAGTTCATGTCATTTTTTCCCCCTGCTTCACCGTCCCGAAGTGTAACTTTTACACCTCTACCTAAAAGTAACCAGGTCACTCATTTCTGTATCAGTAATGACAAATATAAAATAAAAGATATACTCATATGTTTAATCTCTGTAATAATAAAAGTTCCTCTATTAAGTTAAGTGTTTAAGAACTTTTTTTTCTCACACTGGTGCCTCGGCAACTTAAAATAGTCTGATGATTATTCTGAGTGGTGACAGTACCCAGGGTTTCACATGCTGACGGTTTACAGAAGCGCAATATGACAGACAGGTTACACGAGCAGGAGCAGCGGTGTGAACGAATGCGCTGACTGATTGGGACGTTTGTTGGGAGTGTGTTCGTGTCAACCGTTTACTGTGTCACATGTCAGAGTCCAATCTCTCCCAGATGGAATTACATAACTTAGTTTGCATACTGAAGATGCATGCCCACAAACATTCTCTCTCTCTCTCTCTCACACACACACACACCTTTAAAATACTCTTTTCCAACCACAAAGCCACAAAAAACAAACAACTTCCCTTCAACGTTCACCCAACATCGATACCGATCGTCAAGTTATATTTCTTTTAAGGAAGTCTTTTAATAAGGGAAAAAAAATGAAAAAGAGGTTTGAATTTAGCATGCTGCTCTAAAGCTGAGGTCACTGACCGCAGAACAAATTAGTGCCTAATCAGATCAGAAATTGACGCTTCGACGTTGGCAGCTTTCCCTCCAGTGAGAAGAGCCTGGGCTGTGAGGTCTCTGGAGACCATGCAGGTGCACTTTAGTGTTTGAACAGGAAGTCACTTTATCTGCAGCACTGCAAGCTCAAAGTTTCACATTAAATGTCTCTAAAAAAAACAAAAACAAAAAACATATACATATATATATATATATTTTTTAAAGGCAAGAGCTAACAATCCAGATCATGCCAAGATGAGGACGGAGTACGAGTTCCGACGCATGGTGCAGACTACAGCGCAATCTAACCAGCGCTGCACCCAGTAATTGTGCTATGACTCAGCATGTTGGGGTGTTGAAGCAAAGTCGCTGGTTTCAGTCTGACATCGCTAACTGCATCTTCTACACGTAATAGCCTGCAGGACGGGAAAATCTGAAATCAACTCGACACGTTAAAATGAACGTGCGTTGAAGGCCACGTCTTATCTTACAACTGCTTATCAGTCTCTCATCGATTCTGAAACATGGAGGCATGCGCTGCCAGCTTCGGCGTAAAAAAAAAAAAAAAAAAAAAAACGTCTACTGCAGCGTGTGCTGGAGAAGCGCTCGTCAGTTGAGGCTGGAAAATTACCCTGAATACACAGCTCAGAAAGGTTCAGCCTGCAGCTGAGGTACTGAAGAGAAAGGACGGTTAGGTTACGCAGGCTAGACAGCGATGCATGAGGTTGTGTGCGGCCAAAGCCCTGAAAACCTCAGCATGTACATCAATTGATGATTTGCTTGTCTCCTTCCGGCAGCCCGTGCCTTTTCTCTTTTCACCTCTGCGGTTGGTTCTTGACATTACAACCTCACGTACAACATGCAGGAGAACTCATGACGGGTTTGTAAACCTGCAATTAAAACTTGCCCTTAGAACAAAGATCTGGTGTGAAAAGTGTAAAGGCTGATGCCAGGTAAATTATTTCAAGCGTATGGACGTCGTTCACATGCCTCGGGCAAAATTCACGGCTAAACGTGCTATGGGTTTCAATCTTAACTTGAGTCTCGCAGAGGTCGTCTCTACAAGCATACTGAAGACCTCATTCTGAAAAATTTCATATCAAGGGGCTAACATGGTACTGACAGTAAAAAAGCCACTTTTCCGTGAGACCTCATAAAACCCTGACTCATACTTCCAAAACTTTTTAAACCAGTGCTTCTCAACTTCAGTTCTGGTGACCACTGCGCCCTGTGCCTTCTCTGCTCCCAGGACAACCGATTTAACTAATCTACAGGCTTTTGTGGTAGAACAGAGACAACACTAAAATAAGTAGAGCAGTGGTTCTCTCATCCAATCACTGACTAGATCAAATTCCTGTAACCAATCATAATGCATAAGGTGGGATTTCTTAATCCCGCACGACATCACAGGCATTTGGAGGATGCTCTTATCCAGAGTGACCTACGGAAAGTGCTACCATCAGTTACCACTGTTGGGAAGTTTTTTGCGTTTTGGGCAAACATTGTGCAAAACCTGGCTGAAAACAGAACAATTCAGACCCGGCTTCATGCTATAGGTTTCTGTCCACTCATACACGAGAGCAGATTCGTGTAACCAATCGTAACACAAAAAGGGGGATCCAAATTGATATCAGGGCACGCACACACACACAAAACATGTGATTTGGGAATGCCAGATAGCGTAATCTGCATGTCTTTTGACTGTGGAAGGAAACCCAACAAGCACGGGGGAGAAAATGCACACAGACCCGAGGTGGGAATCAAACCCTGAACCCTGGAGGTGCGTGGCCACAAGAGCTAACCACTACGCCCCTGTGCCACCTTACAAATCATTATTATATTTATAAATCACTTAATTATACATAAATGTGATTTAGCCTGACACTGAGATTTAATAACTTACCAAACAGTGTGCTACACTGAACTACAAGCACAAAGATTTGAATCCTGCCTTCATGCACTAGGTTTATACTCAATTAATCTGTAATTTGATTCACAAAATGTCTTAAAATGACTCCTCTCCTCCTAAACACAGACTAGGATATACTACCCACCGTTTCTAAAAAGTCCATCATCTTATTTTTCTGTCTTTCATTTTTTCTTCTCATACAGTATGTCCCTTAAGGGTCTCAATAGAATCCATTAGAGTTGAGTGATTTAATATTAACATCAAAGGAATTGAGTCACAACACACTGTTCTAAGCATTGTAAACTTTTTGCTGTTAATCTTTTATAACATTTGACAGCATTGTATCTTGAAATATTTGCAAAATTGTTCTAAATTTTTTTTAGCCTATTCCAAAGATTTATTCTTGGCGACAGAATAAACAGCCGACACTCTGGATTTGATGGCAGTTTGGTAGCCAATGCAAATATCATGTTAATCGTAGTACGTCACAGAAACATCTTCCAGTATCGCAACATGATACGCTTTTTATATCGCCCACTCCAAAAACACACTCCTTCCATGCAAGATTCAATGCAAATCATTGAGGTGCTTCTTTCACTCTCACACGGTTCCACCAACATGCGTCGAAACCGCACATCTTTCCTGACCTTGTGGTTCCTCTTATCTTTTATTGCGAGCGATGTTTACTCTGCAGTCCCGAGGTCACCTGATCTCTGCTCCTCGGCTCTCTCCCGCTGCCCGCTTATAACGCACACGTGGGAAATCTGAACTGATTTCAGCTGCACATGCACTTCAGGAGCACAGATATTTACTGAATAATGGATGTTAAAATACTCAAATTAGATGTGTTCATCAATTGTAGATATTTTTATTTTAAGTTCAAGTTATAAATGTGTATAAAAGGGAAATGCTGTTCTAGTCACCACAACAGGAACAGAAGAGTATACTACTGCGGAAAGTTGTATAAAAGTAAAGATATTCCCTTGATTTATTGTTGATGATTAATAAAACGACAAATCAGCCTAGAAGACCTGTAAAGCATGATATAAAAAGAAAATGCATGCTTTCCTCTCAAAGATGCTGTGATTGAAAACTGGCCTTGAAGGAATATTAATTTTCATAAGAAAACATTAAATATTAACTAAAATAAACAAATTAATCTCCAACACTTACAAAGAATTATCATTCATGTTATTCTTACACATGTTGACCGCAGGATCTACAGTGGCCCAGGGAGTAGAGTGTCTATAAAACGATTGGATTTGCATCCAAATGCAGACAAGCAATCAGGACCAGAAGTGAGTTTTCCATGATGGGTCTTGAACATGTCCTTCCATGTTACTTGCACATAATTTATTTTTATTTTTTTTAAGCGTTTGCACCTTTTAGTGAAAAATACTGCTGGAACACCATTAATCCCATGAACAGAAATAAACAAAAACTTGAGAGAGAAAAAAAATCTCTGCTTTTTGTCTTAGCGATTTTGTATTGCCTGAGGCTTAGACAAGCCAAACAGATTTTCATCTTACTATGACGACATATGAGCAAAACCCTCCCGCAGCGTGTTGCTCAGATCTGCTCTGCTCTGACAGGGCGTGGCTCAGCATGAGCTCATTTACATAGACACTGAAACGGTGTGTTCAGAGGACGAGTGAAGCATGAAAAAAATATTATCTGAGAGGTATTTCAGCTGGAGCATTAACACACACACACACACACACACACACACACACACACACACACACACGAGTTACCTTAAAGAAATGGTAAAATATGGGACCTTTAAAGAAGAGCATTATGTACATGGAATTGTCTCTACATACACAAATGTATCTTAAAGTCACTACAAAATATAGCAAATAACTTATAAAACCTTATAGAGAACCTAAAGTTGTTTTTATTTAACAAGCCCCATAATAAAGTGCTCAAGCTTTTATTAAAATTGTATTACCCGGGACCACTCATCTATTTCACTGTAAAACTTTTTTGTCTCAATATTTTCTATGAGGAAGAAAGATGTTCGTACACACCTCTAATGCAATGTGGAACCACACGGTGAAGGACAAACTCTCGCTGTGCCTCCGCCTGGAATGTTACTGAGCCTCATTCTGGCCTACTGACTGATTAAACCACTTAGTGCAGGTCAACACCCAATATGCACGCTCTCGGAACGAGATGAAGACAAACATGTAATGACCTGAAGATTGCTGCTGATTAGCAACTAGAGTAGATTATTAGAGACGAGAGGACGATTAATCATTGGGCAATCAGCCAGCTAAAAAAAGAAGCTGGGGTCAACAAAAGTCAACAATTTGACTGCATGACAGAAACGGGATCAAAATTATGCTCTTTCATAACAAACTAAATAAACCATTGGACCACGTCTGTGTGCACTTTGTTCATCACGCTAAACTAGGTAACCGACTATACTGTAAAGAATCATTAACTGAAGGGAAGACAGTACGGACGTTGAGCCAAACTAAATTCATTTAGTGAACCGATGCCAAAAAGGGATCCAGCACCCGTGCCTGATAAAGTACAGACGTAACCAAGCAGATCGAGCTGGATTCTTAAATGGTACAACTGAGACAATGACACAAAACAGCTGGTGAGCTAAAGATAATGCAGAGGAAAAAAAAATTTATATTTAAAATAAAATACAAACCTTCTGTCTAAACCGTGTTCACGCAGACTTAGTTGGACTATCTGCATATGAGCATTTTCCTTTTGTTAATAAATAAACATCAGGCACAAATCAGATGCATGGTGCGTCCCGCTGGAACAATTCCTCTACGAGGTGCAAATTATTATAATTAGTCCATTTGTTTTTATTTTACATATATAAAAGATTCCAAAATAAATAAATAATAACAAGGTTTGTATGATGATTAAAAACAGAACATAATATCTCAAACATTTAAATGGAATCTTTCTTCTTTATGTTGCAGTAAATACTTAAAAACCATAGGAACACTCAAGTCAAGCCTGATTTATCATGGCTGAGGACAAAAAGTGGACCATACAAATAAGGAATAAGTTAGTTATGGGAATGTCCGTGATTAATCATAAGAGTTTTACAGATTATCGATGTATTAAAAATCACTAATATTTGTTTTGCGTAAAGCTTCCCCGTAGTTCACGTATCTATTAACTTGTGCACCACAAGAGGGCGCATTTGCAGTTTGAGTGGTGCACAGCATTAAACATTGCATTTTTAGTGTCCTTGTTTTGAGTACAGAGAGACAAGAGCAGTATTTTCCACTGCCTTGTTGTCATTGTTTTCTCTGTTTAACTATTTGGCATTCAGTCATTTTCCCATGTAAATAATTTGTTGGAATAGTACCACTAGAACTGTATAAAGAAAACTTTAACTGATGATAAAATGTGCTTCTAATTTTAGTGATTACATTGTTAACGTGTTTAACTAGCACTAACTAACAGATTCCTGTACTTATTAACCATAAGTACTTATTAAACTGATTGGTACTGATTTAATATTTGTATTGTTATGGGATAACTATATTAGCTACATTCTTATTTTTGTTACGCGAGGAAGCTCCTTACTCCAGTGCTTCTCATGCCTTTTGTGCCCGGCTGCGACTCCCCAAACATTTTACAACCTCGTCCCTAAGGACTCGCCCTGAATTACACTACAACGTGCTCTGGTTCTCAGCACAGGGGACGTGACTACACTGTAAACCCTGTAGCTGCGTAATGCTCTACTGCTATAACCACGTTACATTTCTAGCTCTAGAAATGACTCTACTTCTGGCATGTTTATAACTTTATCATACACAACAGTGATGAAAGATACAGAAACAAACCAACAACCAAAAAAAAAGAATTAAAAAAAAAAAATCATAGCATTGCTCATCGCTCAGCAAAACTAAACCAAACTATCTTTTGGCTGCTCCCGTTGTGGGGTTGCCACAGTGGACCATCTGATCCACGCACACAACTTAGCTCAGGTTTTACGCCGGATTCCCTTCTTGATGCAACCCTCCCATTTTATTTAGGCTTGACACTACATCCGGTCGCTGGGATTTGGGCATTGGGTGGGAATTGAACCCGGGCCTTTCTCATGGCAGGCGAGAAACCATCCAGCACACTGGGCGATGCACATACAGGCAGTTTGGGACCGCAGTACCTGGAGGAAACCCACCAAGCACGGAGATAACATGAGAACCCGAGGCAGGAATCAAACCTTCGACCCTGGAGGGGCAAGGCCACTATGCCACCATGCTGCCATATACACATGCATCTTTTTATATATATATATATATATATATATATATATATAATATTTTGTCAATATTAGCTCAAATCTTAAGACAACAAAAACAGAAGATATGAAGAAAAATGTATGGAAACTTCAAGTTCAAAAATACAGCCCTACATGAAGACCTTGTAATGAATTTCTATTTTTCATTTTTATCACTGGATTGTGATTTCTGCATCTGGACAGTGTTGGGTGTGAAACCCTTAAACTGAAAATACCCGAATTGATATGACAGGGTTTTCAAAAATGGGAGGGGGAATAAAAGTTGTACGAAAACGATGCAGTTAGACTTTCTCGGTTTTGTTTACCTTTGTTTCTGTGCTTTAGTGTAAAGGTAATAAATGCATATTGGCATTGATACTGAATCTATACAGTTTAAGAAAATTGAGAGAGATATTGAAAGAAACTAGAAAGAAATACAGTGTGTCTGTAAAGCCAAGGGTTAACTAGGAACTGAGTTATTAATCATAAATATAAGCATGTAGATCCAGATGTTAGGAACAGTGAAGTGGACGTGTAGCGATCTGATTAGGGGTGCTTTTAGTGTGTCCACCTGTACTGTACAGACTCACACAGAGAGAGAGAGAGAGAGAGAGAGAGAGAGAGAGGGAGATTTCTATGTTGATTAATATGAAGACAGAGCAAAAGACCAGCTCAGAGCCTAATTAACAGAGAAACAGACCGCATTGAGTCTGGACTGGACCGGGCAGAAGTGTGAACAGGAGCTGCCCCTGAGTGCTGCTTCTGCCCTGAGCTCGGCTTTGGCCCTTTATCGGAATGTAAACACCACACACACACACAAATTATAAAAGCGACATTGCTAACAGAAAGCCTGCTCTTTGTGAACGAATAAAACCTAGCAAAAACGTCGACTCGTATAAATTAGCTAGCTAGTTAGCTTAGCTTGCTAGGAACTTCATTTCAAAAGGAGACTGAACAAAATTTCAAACTGCAAACCCATAACTGTGCAAAGAGACAGAAATGAGAAACACGTCGCAATGACACCGGTTTCCTTTAACACCAATTCCACAGAGTTGCATTCATTTTCCAGGAAAATTGCACTCCACTCATAAAGACGGTGCTGTTTAACAAGCTAACAAGCCCCGAGACTCTTTGCCAAACACCGTGTTCTCACGATTTCTGCACAAAACAAACGTACTGTTTATTTCAGGGGGGCAGGGGAAAAGATACCCCAAACCTTTGCTTAGTTATAATCTATCGTTAAAAGCCACCGACTCATCACGAGAACAAGAAAATGCACATGAACACGTTCCCGTTCCGGAATAAAACCGAAAAAAAGTGTTTAGCATTTCCCCACCAGTACTGTTTTGCTTTTCACGCCGACTCCGCGGAGTGTAAACGCGCCGGTTGGAAGAAATAATTCGTTACTTACGCGTTTAAAGGATTCTGAATGACAGCCGCCATTTTGCCCCACTGTAACGGAATAGCAGCGGAGGCAGCGCAGATCCGAGGGAGAAGCCCGAGAACGGACAACCAATCAGAGAGCAGCGTGAGAATTCCCACCAATCCGCGGGCGGCACTGGGGGACGGGGCGTGGTCTTTGTGTCTGAGCTGTCAGCCCGAGAACGCCCATGTTTGAAAGGTATTTTAAAGGGATTTCCTTTGTGCACTGAAACAGTGTGAAGTTTAATGAAACGCGCTTCATCTCCACAAAGCCCTCTTCAGGTCAGACAGTATGACCGCATAAAACCTCTTTCAACAAACTAAAGTCCAGAAATCTCGAATTTGCCAAAGATGTATGTCAACCTAAAATACAAATTACAGCAATTATGGAATGAACTAAAATTCCTTTCTTCCTATCAAACACCATCAGCTCCTAGAGTGCATGAAAATAAATTTAATTATGTTCAGGTTTATTTTTAAGCCAAAATCATTCAGGCATAAGTGAAGGTTCTTTAAACAGGGAAGATGTCTTTTCTTCCTGAGAAGGCTGAGCTTCCATCACCAATTCTTACCATTTTCTACTATAGAGAGAGACTATGGAGAGCATCCTGAGCAGCCTGCATCTCTGTCTGGTTTGGGAATTGTGCCATCCCAGACCACAAGGGCCTATGTACAGCAGATAGTGAGCACAGTTGAGAAGATCATCAGCGTCTCTCTCCCCTCCATCACGGACATCTACACCACATGCTGCATCCGCAAAGCCACCAGCACTGTAGCTGCATAAACACCTCTCACACACACTAAGGATTTGGGCCCTCACATTCAGACTGTGTAACAGTTTCTTCTCACAATCCAGCCGACTCCTCCATATAATGGGGCTGGACTGATAAACACACTCGGATGAATACCATCACCTCAATATAATAGTACTTGAACCGACAAACACACACACACTCACTCACTCACTCAGATGAACACCATCACCTCAATACAAAGGGAATTGGGCCGATAAACACACACACACCATCACTTCAATAACATGGGACTTGGATTGACACACACACACTTTTTGATGAACATTATCCCCTAGATACCATGGGACTCAGACGAACATCATCCTGCACAATTGTTTTTTTTTGCACAATATTTGCACACAAAGTTTTGCTATCAACTACTGCTATGAGCATGAAATGTGTACTGCATTTTTGGACATGGACAATTTATTTATTTGCACTACCTCAGTTCAGCTCTGTGTACTGGTTGTCACTACATTATCATAAAATTGCATTATGTTGTGTTTGTTACTGTCAGGGACATTTCTTGTAGGCTGAGTGGTGTTTCCAAGCTGGCGCTAGTGTATGATTGTGTGTATATCCTTGGCTTGGCACTTCTTCCATTCAGAATTCACTGGTATAAGCTCTAGGCCCACCATGGCCCCACATACATCCTGTGGGTTTGTCCAGTTGACGTGAAATTCTGACTTAGCAGGCTAGAACCTGATTGGTTGATTCTGGTGTGCTGCCTGATTGTCAGGGAATGCAATTTTTCCAACAATTATTTATAAATTGTTCCCCAACTCCACAATGATTTTTGAGTGTTGGATGTACGCCTTGTGATGGAATCCTTTCCAAACTAAAAAGGATGTCTCTGAATATAGCATTTTTGTTCAGGGTCACTTCATCAGAAAGAGTGGTCTGTTTGGTGTTGTGAGAAGTTGGCTTTGCACATTTTGGTAGTTGTTAACCAATTGATTTATCTTGCAGTGGTCCACCATGGCAAGCAGCAGAGTGATTTGTTTTGTACCCTGTACTCTAACTATAGTACTTTTTCAACTAAAGATTGGCCTACTGGGTGATGGTCTATTGTAGTCAACAAAGAGAACAGAAGCCTGGGCACTACTTTGCCACCATGTCACTCTATAAGCGAGTCTCCAACTCTGGACATTGCGGCTGTTTAGAGGTACAGTGTGTTCCAGGTAGACTATAAAGCTTTTAGTCACTTTTGGAACAATCAATGCATTAAAGAAGCTTTCCAGTATCCTCACACCCCTCACCATTATCTGTGGTTCACACAATTAGAGTTGAGCTCCGTTACTACCATATAACTCAGTATACTAATAAATCCTATAAAGGGATAATGGTAATAAAGCCAGTGTAGTATTTTTATTTTTATATTATTTTATTAAATAATATATTTAATATAATTCTCTACTCAAGGTAATTTCTAAATGCTGTCTACATACACATTTTACCATTAAATTAGTCCTTAACTTCAATGAATGGTAACAGTCATATGACAATCTTGTGTCATCACAATCATAGATCATTGTTGAGAACACTCGTCTTCTATATTATACACAGTTTTAAACACAAGTTGAATTTCTTCTTATAACAAGTCAATAGAATCTAGCTCCTCTGCAATTATGTAAAAATTTACACATTAACTCGCATGACCGGGTTCTATGATTTTATACTATGCGTAATCTGACGGTTTCACCCTGGAACACGTAATGAAGACAGGACAAGTAATGAAGATGGCGAACAGTATAAACTGATGTCGAATGTATGGAATGGGCAAATTGGGTTCACATGTCCTACTGTTTCATTAGAAAGATTATCGTTACTGACACCATTTTATTACCCAATTTCTCACTTTATACCTTATGACACGGTTTTTCCACCCAAGTAAAACTAAGCACCGGGGCAGGTAAAGTAAAACACAACTGATGGTTAATCTGTGGTTAATTAAGGGATAAGCATGCGAAAATAACTTGTGTAGTTATAATAGATACTGCTCTTCCAAAAATACTGTGAATGATGAAAGGAATTAAACAGTCATAATCCATTAGACTGGGCATTGGCACACAAGTGTAGGTGGTCTGTAGCTCAATACATAAATCGGTCATAACATTAGCATCACCAGCAGTTCAACTGAATAACATTGGTTAGCAATTATATAACAATAAATTGGTAATAGGATCATGGACACCCAAGTCTCTCGCATGTCTGTGGAGACAAAAGGCCTCTCTGGTCCCATCCCTCAGAAAAAGCTAATGTAGCACAAATTGCTGAAAAGTTAATGCTGGCTAAAAAGAAGTTAACCAGAACACTTGGTGCATCATATCTTGCTGTGTAATGGGTCTCAGCAGGCAAAGAGCTCAGTGTAGTTGATCTGGCCTCCAAATTCCCAAAGTCTAGAGCCAATCGCGCATCCATGGGATGTGCTGGACAAACAAGTCTGATCCATGGCGGCCTCAGATAGCATCGTAGAGCACTTCAAGGATCTGCTGATAACATTCTGTTGTCAGACATCACAGCACAGCTTCCAGAAGTCCTGCCTTGAGGGGGACAAAGCCGTTCTGGCGACACAGGGGAAACTAATACCTAGGTGGTTTTAATGTTAATGGCTGATCAGGATATATTAGTTATTGCATTATTGCAGGTTCATGGATTAGACATATTTTTCATTCTGTATGATCTTACTGTCATTGTTCCCATGTACTTACCAGACACCATAAGCCCTACCCAACTTCTGTTTAGTCCACATATCAGCTGTTACACCCAAATCCATGGTAAAAGTACAATGTTATAAAAATTCAATGGAAATTGAACTGTTGCGCAAAAGGAAATGGAATTTAATTTAAAATGGACCTAAAAGCACTTCAACCAGCTCTCTCATAGCACCTGAGGTAAAGTGGAAAATAAATCTAATCTAATCTAATCAACAGTTTCAAATCGTTGCCCCTTTCAATTCTTTTTAATAGCAATTAACCGTTTCCGGCATCAGCCTTACTACTCCGCCCAATAACCCGACAAAAGCGTTTTTTAAATGCCCAAAATATTTTTAATGGAATAAATGTCTTTACATGTGAAAGGTTAAGGGAAATATTACGACATGCTACCGCACGTCGGAGATAACAGTTTCCAACAGGAAAGAGGATCCAGTAATGTCTGCAGAGAGAATGTCAGAGTTCAGACAACGGAAAATAAGCTCTATCAGGAGAGCAATACGAATGGGGCGAACAACACACAGAGGAAATGTGACATCGATCGAACAAGCACAATTAAAACAATGATCAAACTCTGTGAAAGAGAGAGAGAGAAAAAAAATCTTGCTGTCTTTTCAGGTGCCATTCGTTTAGAACAAAAATAAAAATACAATAATAAAGGGGTGTAAACCACATTTTTTTTAATCATAGAAAAGGCCATTTTAAGCTACCAACGACTTCCCTTTAGTGACGTTCATAAAGGTTCTCCAATAGATGGCAACATTTCACTTATCTATAACAATAAAATGCAAAAAAAAAAAAAAAAACAACCCAAAAAAACAATTATTTACAAACAGCTACACAGCACTCTGCCAAATCCCCCCCTTACCTTTACATCTTAAAATGGCATAATATCATAAAACAACAAATAAATATTTTTTAAAATAAGTTTTCTTTTTTTAACGGGCAATTGTACAACAGCGGCTGTGAATTTCTTTGTAATTATACACAATAAGATATAAATATTTACCTTATGACACCAACCATCTATCAGTAATATATCATCCTGCTCTAGAACAAGTACTGTAGCTGATATACAGTAGGTCAAGTTACGCATAAGGCTGTGGATCACATTTGCATTGATCTTTTAAATATTTCAAAGTGGTCAGTTCAAATAAGGTGTGGACCTTGAAGCGTGATTGAGTCTTACCAACCACAGGTACCTTTAAGATGAGCGTATTATCGTCATCTTAATACTTGAGCAGGAGCGAGTAACGTATCTGACCGCAGTCAGGCTTTACTGTACGTTTGGCTCTCAGCCAGAGAGATTATTGAGGCAAGTGTATTCCTTTGCACATAAATACATCCATCTGAAAATGTTTTCATCAGTGTAAAATGAAAAGCAAAACAGTATCCCTTCTTATAACCGTCAGTAATCAAATACAACATTCAGGAAAGCAGTCAGTGGCAAACTAATGTACATCAGAGCCAATGGTTAGGTGTATATAGGTATTAGTTTTAAAACTGTCCAGAGTAAGGCCGTTAAAACAACACGGGAATGGCTTCTGCTGCGTCATTAACGAGCCAGAGTTTTTATTCCCAAACATCTAATGCTATGAGGCAAATGATCTGTAAATCCCCCACTTGGTCCACCCGTCTCTATCTGAAAGTGTTTGTTAATATGCTCACACAGGTTTGAACTGCGCAGCATAACCAACTTAATCAAAGCTTTCTTTGCAATTTCTTAAGTAAATTTCCATTTGTTAGCCTTGAGCTCATTTCTTAAAGGACATCACATTACAGCCTAAAAACAGCGAGGGAGTGAGCAATGAAACGAATTAATGACCACGAAAGAAAAAGTGTCTTACACTACAGTAGTTCTCCTGATATAAAACAAATTAAATAGTTCAGTCAGATCTGGCACTCAGTAGGAGGTATGCCGAGATATCCTCCCAGATTCCAGGACAATGCAGAAACACATGCGGGGTTCTCATCATGACTTTATATATGACTGAGAGGAGTCACGGTGAAGCGTTTGAACATTCACGGTGAAGCGAAGTCATATTGCATTTCGACTGGGGCAATCTGGCACCGGAAGTGTCAGAGAGTCAGTTCATGTCGATGGTGTTGAAAACCCACTCTGTGAACTTCTTCAGTTTGGCCGAGGCGTTCTGAGATTCCTCCAGCAGTCGCTGATTGTCTGCCTTCAGACTCTGAATCTGGGCCTGTAAAGAGGCCTTTGCATCCTTCTCCTGGGGGAAAAAGGGGGGGGGGAGGGGAAGAGAGATTTAAAAAAAACAAAACATTTTTTTAAAGGAAACTATGAAGAGGTTTATTTGCAACTCGAGATGAGAATCATAGGTGGATTCGATTTTTCTTACATTTATTGAAGTATATATTAAAAAAGCTACTAAAAGTATCTAATAAACACAGAAATGCTGTATAACCTGTGTGGTTGGTCGTTTAAATGTCATGTTTTGAACAAAGCGATAATCCCCCCTCCCCCCAGTAGGTGGTAGTATTGCACCAAACGCCTATACATTTAAAAGAAGAAGCGATTCTCTCGCAAAATGGTTTCCATTTTCTGCACAAGATGAAATACAGTGGTACCCTGGCGTGTGATCGCCCTGCCTTACAGATAATCACCTTAAGAAATGCAATTTTGTAAGGTATTTGCCTCGACATAAGAAGCATTTTCGGCATACGAGCAAACGAACAGAAGCAAACGCTGGCAAAGTTGCGTGTACGTCCAGGAGCTGTTAAAAACATGTTTGCGTGAATGGAAACGAAAGCGAAGTGAGTTTATTTTATTTAATTTTTTAGCTAATAGTGCCATGGGTGCCAAGAATGTTAGCAAAAACGGTTGCAAGAAGCATTTCACTGCATATCGTACTGTGTATGACTGTGTATGTGACAAATAAAATTTGAATTTGAAAAGGGAGCCACTTTCATCATAAATTAAGCTCAAGTAAGGTTTAATATCTATTTATTTAATACTTTACTTCTATTACATGTCTTTCCTAAATGTTATGATTGTTTTTAGATGCAAAATTATGAATATAGGGCTGGCAACTGGTAATATTGGTAATATTATAGGGTGGCTGGAATGGATTATCTATTCCTAGGGGAAAATATGTTAAACAATATGAAATTTCACCTCCTGAACAAATTAAATTCATTTGCAGGGGTACCACTGCATATATTTAAGTAATTCTTCAATTCGAGAGAGTGAGTCGATTCTAGATTGAAAGCTGATCCATCCATCAGTTCAATTAGCTGACCAACAAAACATTGATTAAACTGCATAACTGGTTAAATCACACAGCTCTGTTTGTGACACACCTACCTCATAAGAGATAAAGACTGGAAATGGAGGGGTTCACATAGTGTTTCATTTCGAATAAAACGTCTGGAATAACTCACTTAATTGAATCAGTAGCTGCAGTAAAACATTCCGAAGTACATTAACCTGCAGCTTTACATGCTGTAATCCAATTCACCTTTTTCAGATCGTCCTGCAGCAGTTTCACCACGGACTCCAGCTGGCTGACCTTCCCAAGCAGACTGGCAGAACTCTCACTGCGCAGGAGAACACCACAGGAGTAGGTTTAGCAGTTAAACATTTCATTTTGCATTTCAAGAAATACTCGGGCTAAACAGTGAAGTGATATCTGAAATTTATATAAAACATTGAATAAATGCTAGAGCACAGACTAGGGATGCACTGATACTTCAGCATTTACACTGGAGTACGAGTATGCGTAAGAAGTCCAGATCGCTGTCAACTTGCTTAATGGTGTGAAGGGGAGCATGAATAATCATGGCATCAGACCCAGGACCTATACCACACTTCAGGTATCACTGCATCCCTAGCACAGACATTTGGCACAAAGCAGCCATGCACCTGGATGGGATATGCTCCTGTAGAGAGGCCTGCAGCTCTGACTTCTGTGAGCAGGGAGTGTGCGTGTCTGACCTAGAAGCGCCATCTTTTACTGCCAAGAATGTCGCTCTTTGAACTATAGACACAAAAGGAAAGACAAAGAAGGAACATCAGCCCAGGTAAGGCTTTAAATGCCATGGAGATGATCAGCCTTTTTATTTTTATCTCCAGAGGATAAGAAAAAGTGCCGTCTATGCAACAGTAATTCACTTGTCAGCAAACCAAAAAACTGTGAAACACCATTGTCACTTAAGGCACACACTAAGAAAATGACCACTGCTTAAACGTTTTTTCATGAGGAATGAAGGCAAAAAATTGTCTGTCAAAGCTGAAGGAGAGTTATTTGACTTATCCTGCTATTTTAAAAACATATAAGCTAGACTGAATCATCTTGCATATTAGAAATGTCACCTTAATGCAAAATGTATATATAATTAAAAAAAAAAAAAAAAAATATATATATATATATATATATATATATATATATATATATATATATATAAAACTTCAACAAACATCTACAGAGGTACAATGAAGGTAGGTTATGATCTCTAGAGCCCTCTGCTGGCTAATAGGTGAACTGCAAAGAAGGACTAGCAATAGAGGCAAGGGAGAAGAGAGTTCATCTTTCCATCGGCTCTGTTCTGAAAGACTGGAATAAATAAAAAGTCTGAACTAGTGAGAAAATATTATAGAAGAATCAAGTACCTTTGAACTACAATAATTATGAATCTATAAAAACAACACAGACCGAGGGATCTTGAATACCTTCAAAAGCTCTGGCCGCATCCACTAGGTCAGACCAATCGAGTCCACTGTCCGCACTGGCATCAGGAAGTGGGATGAGGCCGGGGTCCTGCTGGGACTTCCTGCAAGGTGCACCCTCAAAAGCACTGCTCTCTGAAAAGGTGAGGTCACCTGGGGAAGGATATTAAGTATAAGGCATGCCACTGTGCATCTAAACCATAGGTAGTCATGAGCTGACTTCACTACGCCTATTTAAAAATTCATTAACTCTGTCTACGGCTATTTAATTGAAATGATTTAAAATATGTGGTCAAATTCTCCACAAAATCTTTCTTCAAAGGGTTTCAGATTTTTAAGAGCAAAGGTGAAAAAATGCACACACATTTCCAATATTAATTTCCAACAGGGGATCGTGTCTTGTGTTTAAAGCTAATGCTCACCCAGAGATTTGGCACCCTGCGCGTAGGAAGGTTGGTACAGTGAGCCGCTGCGTGCACTGGGTGAGCGTGGCATGGTGGAGTGACCGAACAGGTCGGTGCTCTGACGGGCTGCTGTGAGCACCCTCTGCCCGCTGAAGATGCTCTCATCAGAGAAGGTCCGCTGTAAGGAGCGGGGACTTGGTGTGCCCAGTGAGAATAAAGGCTAAAAAAAAAGATAAAAATACAATAAAAAAAAAACTGATTTACCAGTAGGAATATGAATACCACATGTGAAATACACCATCAAATTCAAAAAGTTTTAGCTGTATAATGAGGGTGGCGGAGTACCTTGGCTTTGCTACAGCTAGGAGGAGGGCTGTCCAGAGCGATGAGCTTCTTTAAATCCTCCTCTACAGTGGATTTAGGAGTGGGCTGAGGGGACTGGCTCACCTTCATAGTGGCCCGTAGCTGAGGCTGCCCACCTAAATACCCATCGCTTTGATGCCGCCTGTATCAGAGAGGAAAGACACAAGGCCAAAAACCACTTGATCACACGATCATACATGGTACATCAATTCAATTCAATGTGCGTGGGGAGTTCAAGTCAAACCGGGACTTGTGATGAAATTTCTCCTGAATGAAGATATCAAGCACAGTACGGTGATGAGACTCTGTAAAATATTTAAAAGGTGCAAGAACGGTTTAAAGAAGTCCACACGCCCACTGCAGAACGTTCCTGTGAGCATTCAGCAAGTGTAACTTCTAATCAATTGATAATTTTTAAGCAACTTGTGAAAGGCACGCATTTGTCTAAGGGAAGTGTACAAAGAAACAATACTTGCACATTACAGGAACTCAGCTGGGAGGTATTGCCACATCCCCTGTACAGTACATACCCTGCTTCAAGTCATTTCCACATGTTCGGGCAATTAACGGATTTCATTTGAGGCCAGTGTTTTAGACGTGAAGTAGGCAGGTTGAGCATGGCTCCGGTGTACTGAGCAAACTTTCTACCTGGATAGAATGAAGTGCTAGGACAAGTGCATTAGTGTAGTAGTGGATTATATAGGAAAATTTCTCTCTTTCTTTTGGCTGCTCCTGTCAAGGGGTTGCCGCATCGGACCATTCGATCTGCACACAACTTGTCACAGGTTTTACAGCGAGTACTCTTACTGACAAAACGCATTTTGGGACCAGCACTGCATGCAATGATTTTGTATTATGGCAAGTATGGCAATCCCACCCACGGTGGGGCTTGAACCCAGATCCTCAGATCCCCAAACCAACAACCTAGCCTTAAGCCACGTGAGCCACCACTCCCCAACATTTTACAATGGGCATTGTCACAAAGCAGCTTCACATAAATTTGAGAATGTAGATGTAAATTTGTTAAATTGTTAACGAGTGATGACAGTGGCAAGGAAAAACTCCCTGAGAAATAATGAGGGAGAAACCTTATGAGGAACCAGACTCAAAAGGGAACCCTTCCTCCTCTGGGCGACAATGGATAGTGAGAATATATCGAGTCATTTCTCACCATTTATGCCTTTCACAATTTTAACCAGCCACAGAGCTCCTCTAAAGTGAACTAAATTCTTATGCAGAGACAACATTACTTACGATACAACTACTGTACAATCAATATTTTTGTCCAATCCAATATTTTGTCCACACCGAACAAGCACGGTCATCACGACTAAACAACCTAAAGTGTATTCATGTTCACAAATGTAAGCCATCCTGTAAATGTGATTCACTTATACTGTATAAGAAGTGGTGACTGATCCCAGACCGATCCACTGCATTATAACCAAGGATTTAAACAAAATTAAATTATGAATAAAGTCCTATTACTGACTATAAGACATTATAGATATGTAGCGCACTCAATGTTAAGCAGATACAATATTGTATTATTAATGTAACATCATGAATACCAAACTGTGAAAAAATCTTAAAACATCTGTCTACAGAGAATCCTCTATTTCCACACTTGATCCAGGATCTTTGATCTTGCTTACTTTTTCGTTATTCCCTTTTAAGTTGCAGGATGCAAGTTTTTCAGTCTTTGTAGAAAAAGAAGAGCATTTCATATGATAGGTTGTGCCATAGCCTTCCCCACCACACTATAATTATCTGCCTCATTATTGTCGCCTCCCCAGAAATTACAGTGTTAACAGTAACAACTGTCCATCCTAAGCACTACCAGAAACGTAGGGGTGGATGGGCCCCTGGCAGTTCTTCTTTCAGCCAAGATGGCAAAGGATACAATGACAATAGATGAACCCCCAGAGGAACCAGCCCTGACTTTTAAATAGAGAATTTCCAGGGCACCTTACAGGTAGCTCAGAAACATCCTGTTTTAGACTGGTGGTATGCATCAGAACTAAGATCCAAAACAACCTCTTGGTCACCCACACATACAAGGCAAGTCAATCAAGGTTGATCTACCAGTCCTTTTGTTGAAGTGATGAGTGGCGGTATTAAGGGAACAAGCTCCCTACAGAAAGGTTGGGGCAAGTTTTTGATGCTGGGACAAATTAAAAACATTCAGTGTAGAAACGGAGTACTTGAGACTGGGTAATGCAAGCACAATAGCTATTCTGGTATACACAAGAACTTGCTTCAACACAATCAACATAGAAAGAAATAGACTTGTTAAATGTATGACAATAGTTGCATTTACATGGACCCCAACATTCTCTTAATAATTAAAATAATAGCCCAATCAGAATGAAAATACATTATGTAAACAGCTCAATCAAAACAATCTGACCTGATCAGGTCGGAATGAATCCTTAATCGGAAAGAGAGGAGTGGTGGAAACCATTGATAATCTGTTCAATAAGTATACATCACCCAAGTGATGTAGAATAAACATATTGAGAATTCAATATTCTCTTGGTAGAATAAACATATTCTATCTGCGCATGTTTGATCCACATAGGGGAAAATATTAGAAGGAAAGCTTTCATTCCCGATCTGTACACCTGAGTAAAGATCGCTGGCTGGCTCGCCATTTCAGACATATTAAAGCATCTAAGCAATTACAGGTTAGACTGAACTATTTTAACCAATCATAACACAGAACGTGGGATTTTTAAAAAAATAGGAAGCATAATCTAACCTATGCACATGTCAAAAAAAAAAACAAAAAAAAAATTTATATTCTAAATAAAAGTTTTAAGCCTGTAAGTGCATGCGTCCATGATCAGCGATCATGTGAATAGTTAAGTCGGAATCTCTAATTGGAAAGATTTAAATTGGATTGAAGAAATATAGCTGGGATGTAACTCGAACACACACAAGTCAAAAATGACACTGTTTCTAAGCACCAATTTGGTATTTCTAAGGGGATGTGAATGTGTCATGGCCCACCAAAATGGCAGAACAGTCTTATAAATGCAGTGGGACAAGGTATTAATTTTAAAGCCCCGTTAAAATTAGGTGGTCCGAATGACTCTAGACTGGTCACACATTTGGCGCAGATGGTGGTATTGGTCAGAAACTATTTGGGAGTCTGTTGAAGGTCATCTATTTTGTCCTTTCACTCAATAATATATTTTTTATTCATTACAAAAAACCCAATCACTCTAACATTTAATACAAACATATTTCTAAACCGTAATTAAGTTTGAATGCATTCAAATTCATTATCATTTTTGTGTTATAGTTCCACTTTTTGAACAAACTAACAATGCTATTAAAAATCTAGCCACAAGATGGAAAGACTTAGATTAGCAGTAAAAAAATAAAAAAATTAAAAAATCATCTAGGACTATCGAGTTTCCCAGACTGTGACTGAGGGTTCCTGGTCTAACCCCTATAGTCCGTTTTGACAGAAGTCTTTTGACTAGCATAATGTCAGGCACAATAATGCATGGCAGAAGAACCGTTAACAGACATCAGGCTACTGTGTATCTTCATTGATAATTACGTTTGTGATTTATTTAGGATCCAAAAAAAAAAAGATTACCTCATGCTTTATCACAAAAAGCAAATTAAAGTTTCGGTTCTGCAAATTATTTTCATATGCAGTGTGTTGTGGTGGTAACTTATTCAAACAAGATACAAGCATTGGAAAATGGATGAAGAAGTTAATAAGCATATTAACTTGCAGATGTTTGATACCTGAGATGGTGTACAAATACATGATTCCTTCTGCATTTCTGTTGCAAATCAGATGATGCTATGGAATATGCTTTGCTTTACGCTTCTTAAAAAGATGTGCGAGTAAGATTTCAAGCTTTCTAACTATTACAGGGTTGAGTCACAAATAGCGTGAAATGGAAAGCTAGTGCGCTATGCTGGGCGTACAATCGCAGGGGGTAGCTCAGTGGTTAAGGCATGGTTTGGAAGGTCCCAGGTTCAAATCCCACGGCCACCAAGTTGTCCCTCAACTGCTCAGATGTATACTGATGAAAAAAAAACAAACAAAAAAAAAAAACGTACGTCGCTCTGGATAAGGGCGTCTGCCAACGAACAGAACATGGACGATTCAGAATGACTCAGAAGCAAGAAGGCAAAGTGTTATCTAAGGTGACATAACCGTTACTGGTTTTGGCACTTGCATCCAGTAAGTAACGCCCCTTTCGTCGACCACAAGAAGACCATGATGCACAGACGTCCTGGTGTCAGTTGTACAAGTTCTATTCTGGTAGTTTTACCAAGCGACAAAAACTACAGTATAATGTTCACCAAGTCTTCACCTCATCAAGGCTTAGGGTATGTTGCGAGGTGCTACGTAACATCTAGCCATGTGTTCATGAATCCAACAGCACTTTCAAATAAAACTCTTGAAAAACTGACTGAGATGAGTCTTATTCACATGATTACTTGAGCGGCCCTAAACTCAACTGTGTATTGCACATTTCTGACTAGAACGGAACTGATTTCACTCACAAGGTCAAACCCTTTGTGAGTCATCGAGAGCTAAGTGCAGGGGAAACACGCACAATACCCTGTTTTTCCTGAACTCCAGCTTATGTAGTTTTTTTTTTTTTTTTTTGAACCCAAGACTTACTTGCGACTGCTACCAAAATCCACCGAGTTGATGGTGCCCCCCGGTTTCTTCCAGCCAATCAGGTACTTGCTGGTGGCTCCCTGGCGGGGGTAGAAGCTCTTGGCTCCAGGAGAGAGGGATGGATGTGTGGGGGAGGATGTGGAGGGGGCTGATTCCTCCAGAGCGTAGCTCGGTGGGCTGCCCGAGTGCACTGAACTCAGAGTGCTTTCAGACACAAAGAGAGTATAAACAATCAATACTTTCCCTTCTCTCCTTCTCCAAGCCATGCACACAGCGAGCACATTACTCAAACCTCCAATGTATCGGTGAAGCATGTTGCCAGATACATATAGCATAATGCCGCAAACATAACTGAAGCAATGATGATTAGTGAAAACTGCACCGCCTAAAAGTGCAAGCCATGCTCATTTTTATTTTTATTTTTTTTGGTTCAGAGGCGAAAGAGGAAAAAAAAAAGCGTCATATGCCACAACAGCTAGAGGTCAAAACAGGTCAGACTTTCTTATAAGACAAGATTCTTGCGTTCCGCATTCCTGAGTGATTTCTGCGGTCTCGCTTCTCTCAGAGATGGAGCAAGCATGCGCATTTTACGAAAAACAAGCTAGTGCTTGTTAAATATAAAAACACCCCGACCACTGGAGCACTTCGCCGTTCCCATGTTAAAATGACGTGTTTGAAAGAGAACATTTCTTTCACGCATGCAAAAAAACAAACAAACAAAAAAAAATACAGCTCACCACATTGTGCACGTCTCAAACTCGCGCATACACGCATATTAAACCAAACCATTGACCTTACTGTATTGCCTGTGTGAGCTTCGAGAACTACACTTTATTTTTTTTTACACTTTTAAGCATTTGAGATCGTAACTGCTGTACTAGAATGTCCCATTCCCTCTTTCTCTTCCCTCCTGATATAATGCCAAAGTAAGAAACGTGGATTATTTTGCGATGGCAACCCAAAAGTATTTCATTCTTCTTAGACCGCTCTTATACGGTCATGTTACAGAGAAACCGAAAACTCTTATCCTGAAATACTGTATCCTGAAAACTTACGGTTATAGTATAAACTTTTGACACACGAGACTAAAATGTTAAAACTGGCGTCTCCTTAGGGCGGCACGAAAAAAATAATGCAATAATGCAATAACGCATGCATACATGCATACGTGCGATCTCATTTCTGCATGACGAAGATTCACTTGCATGTATTTCTGAGCATTCAGGTCACGCCGCAGTCATGTGTTCACTTGATTTGAGAACAATCCCAAATTACTGTACACATTCATTGGTCACATTCACAAGTCACACAACCAGGCCAGAGATTAGCGAATGATTTAGTCATACAAACGCGATCAATTCTCTCATCTCGTTTCCTCATACAGTATCTTAGCACGTGCTTAATATCACAACACTCACTCGCTCAATTCCAGCCAATCAGACGCTAGAGGAGGGGTAGCATCGGCCAATCAGGAATTGGAATGACCCGTTTCTGATTGCCCCCCTTTGATGTGCTCAATGTGTACCTTTATCATCAACTTTACCATCGCATGCGTTCGTTTATATAAATTTTTTTTTTTTTTTTTTTTTTTTAGATTTTTCCCCGATTTTTCTCCCTAATTTAGTCGTGTCCAATTCCTCCCCGTCACTAGGGGGCTCCCACATTAAGGCTACTACTACCACTCAGCCGGGAGGGCCGAAGACTATCACGTGTTTCCTCCGAACCACGTGACGCCAGCCGACCGCATCTTTTCGAACTGCTCGCTCGCGCACCGTTGGGGGCGGCGTAACACACTCGGAGGACAGCGCTATCCGCTCCTTCCGCTGCGCGAGCTCACAGACGCCCCTGACTGGCTGTAGAGCTGTGGTTAATGTCGGAGCACTATGTACCTCTCATCCCTCCCCTCTGAGAGAGCTCGGCCAATCAGCTCTCTCTAGACCTCCGGCTGCGAGAGGTTACAGCATCACCCGGGATTCGAACTAGCGATCTCCGGATGATAGGGCGAGCGCTTTTACCACTACGCCACTCGGAGGCCCGTTTATATTATTTTTATCAGAATTATATATATATGTTAACTAAACCTGAGGCATTGATCCAAACTCTTAAACAGAGACTCTGAGAACAAGAGTGAAGGCTACGTAGAAGGATACTAAAAGCATGTTAAGAGTGAGCAAAAACAAAATCTTCCACACTGTAAAATGTATTTCATTTTAAACTACCCGGCAAATTCCGTAAAATTGACATTATGCTGCTGATGATGATTTAAAGTAGCGCATGTGATGAACTGCAGTAGTAGGCGGAGTGTCCACAAAGCTTTAAGGGTTCTAAAATCGGAGTTAGTGATTATTTAAAATTTCTTGGTTACAAAATAAAAAAGTCCAGCGTAGACAGAATTTTTTACTTTTTTTTACCTGAATGCAATAAATGTTATGGTTGAAAAAAAGGTGAATCGTGTGAAAGAAGCGTGTCCCATGAAGAAAAATCACGGATCACATTTAGCAAGAATTATACAGAAAGGTTCACCATGATAAGAAATATACAGTAGTCTGAGTCCTATATGGCTGTGTTCACATTACTGGCCTGAAGTGTCAAAATGACCGATTATTTACCCTAATAAGCAGAGGTGGATAGTAATGAGTTACATTTACTTGGGTAACATTTTTTTTAAAAAGTAAAAAGTAAAAAAAAAAAAAAATGTTTTAGGTTTACTGCAGCATACTTTTACTTGAGTAGATTTGTAAAGAAGAAACGTTACTCTTACTCCGCTACATTCGGCTACACTCGACTCGTTACTTTTCTTACAATTTATTCTACACATACGGCCAGTGGATCTACCACATGACTGTGTTTCACCAATCAGACGTAGCAACAATAATCTCACGACTCCGTTTGACCAATCAGCCGCAATAACAATAACCACATGACCACACACTGGCGGGAGAGTGCTAGACAGGGAATAAAAACAAAATTAGCAATGCTAAAACAGAAGAGGATGAACATCCCTGGCCTCATATACAAACCATGCTTCGGCTTACACACAGTGCAAAAGAACAGCTTGATACTTTGGTGTCGTCACTGTCTGCCGAAACAGACAGACACTTCAGCATATAAAAACTCGACGTCTAACCTGAAGTTAAGCCGTTTCACTGAACGTTGCAATGTTAGCATATATAATTATAATTATATATAATATCCTGTGCGTATATATATATTATAACAATATATCATTATAAATCAGACATTATGATTGAAACAGTTACTCAGTACTTGAGTAGTCTTTTCACCAAATACTTCTACTTGAATAATATTATTTTGAAGTATAGCTACTCTTGAGTAATTATTTGCCTGCTCCACCCACCTCTGCTAATATGGCATGATCAGATTTTTTGCATGCCTGTGTGATCTGATCGGATCCGAGTCACGTTTGAATGTAGACCGAGTTCGGATGTACAGTATATACAGTATGCGCAGAGTCATGCGACTTGAATGAGAACGGTCAGATCCATGCGACTTTTTGCCTCTGCGCATGCACCGGCAATGCGGGGGACTAGCAACAACCGATAAACCAGCTAAGGCAAGGCTTTCTTCCTTCGTCTGGACCCCAGCTAATACCGACTGAATGCTTCCCGTCCTCCAAGGCAAAACCCCAAGCGTATTATTTTTTAAATGGCATTGGTTGTTTGAAATAAATAAGACATGCTTGACCCCAGATGACGCATACGTGCTGTTTCATCGACATTCTAGTCGGATAAAAGTCGCCTGTGTTTATGGACTGTTGTGACATGCAAATCCAGTCTGACCAAAAAGAAAAATAATAAAAAATATCGTGATTTGACAAATGTAGCGTGTGATTTGATTCATCGAGAGGTGTTCCAAGCACACCTATATTTCCTAGAACCACACACCTATATTTCCACTTCCTAGTACTACAGTGGAGAGCCAACGACAACATCAGCGACAACCTTTTTAGCATTTTCACCGAACGCATCTTCAACAAATTAACTACCCCCCCCCGCCAACCGTATTAAACAGCATATCAGCATTACTTTTTTTAATGCAATTGTAATTGTGAAGCATCTGCCGTACAGTCCCTGTGCATGATTATATAACATATGAGAACCTGGTCATTACTAAAAATCTATCTACAGATTTAAAGTTAAATCAAAATCTTTTGTCCAATCAGATTCCTGCTTTCAACAACTTTATCAAAAAGTGAAAGTCTAACAAAATGATCTGAACTCTGGATTGTAACATGCGCTGTTTGATTGAAGGTGTACCTGGAATGAGAGGCTGTATCACTGATCGCATAGGAACTGGGATCTGGAGGCAGGGGGCTCCTGGCCCGGTTCTCAGCGAGATCTGTGTAAAGGGGTGTCTCCGAGCTTGCAGGTGAAATCTGCGGGGCCTGACAGGTGGAGGTGACCTCACCCCATTGTGCAGAGGCTTTCTCTTTAGGCTTGAAGCTGATGCTAACTGGAACGGAGTCAAAGCTCCTGGACGCGGCCTCAACCGCGCCGTCGGAGGAAGGTCCCTGGGGGAAGTTCCCTGCCGTGAAGCCGTTCAGCTCCGAGTCCAGCCTCCCACCCAAATCGAACCACTTCTCCTCGCTAAGGGTGGAGCTGGAGGCATGGCTAGAGAGTGCGCTGCTACTGGATTGGTTGATGGACGTGGCGTCGTTCTGTATTGGAGATACAGAGACGTCAGATCGACCGGTGTGCAATCTCATATACGGTGCAGTTGAATAATGAATAAGACCAGACCTTAGACTCACCTTAGAGTTCGTGTAGAGTGAAGTGTTAAAGTCTTTGGGGTGTTGGTCAGTGCTCATCAGGACTGGCTTTACTTTCGTCAGGTCTAAAATGACAAAGGGTGGAGACGGAAAAAAAAAAAAAAAAAGATTTGCAGACAAATTAAGGGTGTGTTGGTGCACAGAGTATATGCAAGTAAGCACTCTCGAATAAAAGTGCAGTGTAGGTGTGAACTCTTATTATCTACTAGCGGGAAGATATTTTGTAACCTGCGTTTATCAAAGAGTTTTCGGTCTCATTCACAGCAAAGGACAAAGTACATCTCGTTCTCAGAGCTCGCACAGAAACCACTCACACTCTTTATCTCAACAACTAAGAGTTTTATATTTGATCACTGTTATATTATAAAGTCTGGTTTACCTTTCAAGGCACAACCTTATAAATGTGCACCAGCACTGTCAAAGCTGGAACACAAATCTGATAAACCTTCAACCAGCTGCAATAAAACAGCTATTCTGAACGGAGCACATCGTACAGTTTTTCTGATTACCTGCTGGTGTCCTGCTGGCTCCTTCTCCCTCAACCACTCTGATCCAGCTGGGTGTAACCCATACACACTCTTTCACTATTTGACGATCGGGAGGTAATGGTGAGCTGCGGCTTGCATTGAACCTGAAGAGGACATCATCAGGAAAAGCAAGCATTAGACGGACACTAAGCAAACTTTAAATAGCATAAGGAAGCAAACACTCAGGATTCCTGTACGATTTAACAGACGAGTTGGTGTAATTATACAAAGAATATACATTTGTTTAGTGTTTTGTCATATATGCATATTTGGTTTTCCTACCCCAACAGACTGCGTACGTATAAGAATGAATCTTATATCATCAAGGCCATTTTCACATAAGGTAGCAGGATTGTTTCTGAATACACATGACTGGTTCACTTTGATCAGTGAGAACACAAGCGTTCCAGACTTGAGAACCGTGCCAGAGTCCGCTTGAAAAGGTAGTCACGGGCACAGTACAGTGTATTCGGGTACGAATTAAATCAGATATGAAACCTAAACTTCCGTGGACAAGGAATTATAGGCTACTATTTAGACGATCATCAAATGTCTGTCTCCCCAGAAACCTCCAATCTCATCCTTTGACATACAAAGACATAGCTGACTTGTTTGTTTGGCGCATCACCATGTGAGCATCCCATGAGCTTAAACGGACTGGGATGGGGCGAGATTGGCGGGACCATGGACTCTTTGTCTACCGAGCCTCGTGGCATGGCACGCCACTGTCCACTGGGTGTTGTAGTGCCTTTCTATTGTGGCAAGCATTGACTTTTTTTCAGCAGGTTGGGCTACGTTGGATTTTCTGTGGGATCGTTCTGAGTAGGTTAGCCTTTTGTCCCAAAGGCATAAATGAGCCCTGTATGATCCTGTCAACAATTTCCTGGTATTTAACTGATAATGTTTTAAACATCCTTTTTTTTAAATCTCAATTTGAGGCAACAACTTTGTTTCGGATTCAGTTTTTTTTTTTTTTTTTTGGATTTTTGATTTTCTCCCTAATTTAGTCGTGTCCAATTCCTCCCCGTCACTAGGGGGCTCCCACATTAAGGCTACTACTACCACTCAGCCGGGAGGGCCGAAGACTATCCCGTGTTTCCTCCGAACCACGTGACGCCAGCCGACCGCATCTTTTCGAACTGCTCGCTCGCGCACCATTGGGGACGGCGTAACACACTCGGAGGACAGCGCTATCCGCTCCCTCCGCTGCGCGAGCTCACAGACGCCCCTGACTGGCTGTAGAGCCGTGATTAATGTCGGAGCACTATGTACCTCTCATCCCTCCCCTCTGAGAGAGCTCGGCCAATCAGCTCTCTCTAGACCTCCGGCTGCGAGAGGTTACAGCACCACCCGGGATTCGAACTAGCGATCTCCGGATGATAGGGCGAGCGCTTTACCCACTGCGCCACTCGGAGGCCCGGATTCAGTTTTTAATACTTCCTGCTTCGTTTGAATTTTTTGTTTCAAAACTGCAGAAAAGTTCTAATTATGCTATGAAACTGTTGTAATGCATTCTTTAAATACCCTAGTAATGGCAGCAAGTGGGAACGTGCAAACAAAACCATCAATATGACATTAGCATATAGTGTCGTAAATCATCACAACCGTAAGTAATGTTAATCACGATAACCCTAAATCTAAAACGTTTACTCAACTGCTTTTATTATGACAGAATTTGACTTGACCTTATTTGATCAGCAAACTGATTCACCGGTTATTAGATCTGTGTTGCTTTTATCCATCATTTTGCAACAAGAGTAGACAAGTACATAAAAAAAAAAAATAGTATCAATGATAATGGAGTTAATTTCTACAACATATATCGGATCAAGGCTGTGTTCACATCAGATGTCACCTTCTCTACAACACCTAAAATGTTTCGTCCTTGTGAAGCAGCCAAGACTAACAAGACTGTTACTGGTAATGCTTCTAACCTACCCCGATGTTTCGTCATATTTGGGAACTAGCTGGTGTGTGATTATTTGATTATAACATAGCATTTACCCATCTGGATTGGATTTCTGACGCCAATGGGTGGAGCTGGAGCTGCCGTCGCTTGAGAACGATTGGTTAGGGGAGCTGCGGGTGTGTGGAGACCGGCCCATCACGATGGAGCAAGCCAGGGCGTAGTTATCAGAGCCTGGAGAATACCTAGGGGAGAAGAGGATCCTTTCACTCTTTGAGTCAGCTGTCTTTATAAAAAGAAATAATGTGTGACGTAAAGCAATCAAGGGCTTTAAAAGGGAACCCACCAGAGTGCATTAACAGAGCTAAAAGCAATATTAACAGCCATTTTGACCAACTTAAGCATATGCACATGTACACTTCCCTTGGGAACTATAGAATATCGATTCTATTAAAATTGACTAATACAGGGATAAGTAGAGTTCTAGTATGACAAAGAACTGAAGACCTTTATGCAAAATGCATGCAAACTGATTCATGGCTGCATTTCGACCTATCTGCCAAAAAAAAAAGGTTTGCTACATAATCAGACAGTGAATCCTCAATTGACAAAAAATGTCATGTTTTTGTTTTTTTTCCTGAAATAATCTTTGAATGTTTTTTGCAGCCTGATCAAGTCAGATGCATAATTGCTACAGGGGAAAAAAAGCTAAAAGCAATGGATTAACTGTAAATTCCTGGTTAACACTGAACCTGAATGTCGCTCTAGTAGACAGACACTGCAACCTTCAAAAGTAGGAATGAAATGAATTCATATCTGAGTTCTCATATTCGCTCATCAAGCTCAGACGGCTACCTTTTAGCGTTCAGTGGACGGCCTTCGCTGGACACGCTGCGAGGAAGAAGCGACCCACGTCTTGCGTAGTCTGAATTCTGCGCCTTATTTAGTGCTGGCCCTTGGCCTTGGCTGACATTTCGATTCTGAGAAGTACAGACCACAGTCTGCGGAGGGGCGGTAGGTCGAGGCCACTTCTCGTTGCAGTTGCGAAAAGGGAACTTGTACTCGTAGGGCATCCCCTCCTTGTGGTTTTTGTAGTCCACCAGCGGCATGTGGTATATCTCCGAGCATCCTCTTCAGAAAGAAAGCAAACACTCACTCAGTAATTTAACTGCCAGCCACAGAGTGCTGATAAATGAGGTTCTAATGACCACAAAACAACTGTTATGGAGTTGAGAAACTGCAATATGCCCGGAAAAAAGAAAGTGACAATAGACAAAGTAATGCCAATCTTTTTTTTTTTTTTTACAAGTATATTCAAGCTCCACTCCCATTTTAAAGAGAAACACTTTCCTGCAATATAAGGGGCATTCAAGGCATACTGGGAAATTCGTTTGAACCATTACAGCCGCCTTTAAAGTGTCTTAAGTTTCTTATCACTGTACTGTACTGCAAATGTTCTGTAAATATTCAAAAGATTTACGCCATTATTCAGAAGAAATTTTATCTGGACAAAGTTCCGGTTTGCCCCTCGCATCTTCGAAATCTAAACAATATAGCAACATTTATATTATATTTGTTCTGCATAAGATCACCTGCGAGGAGTCGAGTCTTCGTGTGGAGGGATGATCACCACTCGGACAGTCACCGAGGTGCGCAGCAGGTCAATGATTTGCTCGTGCGACAGTGTTGCCACAGCCACCTTGCAGATCTCCACCAAACGACTGCCCTGCCTCAGGCCTGCCTGCCACGCGTAGCCGTAGGGCTCGACGTCGGCTACGATGCCCTCGAAATTCACGTGGAAGCCGAGCTGGCCCAGTGCGTTCCTCCTCAGAGTCATCTCCTTCGTCTGACTGCCCTTAGTGACGAGCTGAGGAAGAACAACAACGTGCTAACAAGTTCACACGAACACAATTTCCTTCAAATGGTATAATAGCTTGGAGATTTGCATGCACATATTTATACGCTGCATGGCCAAAAAAAAACAAGAAAAAAAGATGGTGGCCAGTTCATGTGTGAGAATGATTCATGCCCCCCAACCACTCAGAGTCCTGAAATATGTCCATATTTCATGGATGTGAACCTGGGCATTAAGTACATTCAGGTCATCAGCTGGCTTTTTATTGCATCTATAGCATTTTATTGCCATATAACACTGCAGAGCCTAGACCAGACCAGCGAAAGCAACACCAGATAACGGATAACAACACAACACTGCCTCCAGATGCTTGGACAGTGGGCATTATGCATGCTGGGTGCATCGCTTCATACTCTTACCTTCTTAACCCTGATGCACTCATCAGACCACATGACTTTTCTTATTGCTCCAAAGTCCAATCTTTATGCTCCCTAGCAAACTAAACCATTTTTCCTGACTAGTCTTCAGCATCAAGTGGATTTCTTATGGCCATGCAGCTGTTTGGTCCCAATCCTGAGTTCTCATCAAATTGCATGTTTATTTCACTATTAAATATAGCTATGGTTTCTACTGTTGATTTTCTACCATGCAACTTCACCAAGTGTTTAAGTGATCTCTGTTAATAATTCTTTTTATTTGATTTTAGGGTCAATGTGTCAATATGTGAATTGCTACACAAAAGAATGACCATCACATCACAGAATTGTTCTCCACAGAACCCTGACATAGAACTTATATTTGAACACCTATGGATTAACCAAGATGCTGGCTCCTACCTCCCTAATGCTCTCATGGCTGAATAAGTAAATCCCCACAGCCAGTGTTTCAAAATCTGGTAGAAAGCCTTAACTGAAGAGTGGAGATAATTATAAAAGCAAAACTACATCTAAAGTAAGATATTTAAGGAGCAAATGCATGTTATGGACACGTGTCCACATACTTTTGGTCACACACATATACATATATATACATATACATATATACATATACATATATACATATATATATATATATATATATATATATATATATATATATATATATATATATATATATATATAGTAGACTTGATACTGTGTGGGAATTAATGCCCACATGGAGGCAAAAAGCTCCACTGCTGCGAGACTGATGACAATTATAGACAACTGCATAGACAATTATCTACTAAACTACTACTACTGCATTATCACACACTGCAAACAAATTTATGCACTGGCCGAAACAAGAACACACACTGACAGATAATATATCTGACTATTCCTGTGTCTGCATGTGTCTATGTGAGAGAGAGAGAGAGAGAGAGAGAGAGAGAGAGAGAGAGAGATTAAGAGAGAGGCAGGTGCAGGGTAAAGTCAGATATCCCCTTTATCCTTTATATCCCGAGATAATGACATTGATCCTCCCGGTTTTCTCCAAATTTAGTCGTGTCTAATCCCCCTGACCCACTATACCCCGCCCCCTACATCATGCCAAGTAAAACCTCTTTCTTGAGCAATATTGTGCCCGTAAGGATTGCATTACTGTTTGAAGCCTCACACTGACCTCCAGGCGTTTGACGACCTCGCCGAAGTCTTCCGTGTTGTTATTGATGGATCGCAACGAAACACTCTCACCGCGCTCATAGTAGACCTTCATGGAAGCAGGACTTCCCAGCGACCAGCCAATCACATCTCTTGTGGAGCAGTTGAACGCCAAGGCTTTGATCTCCTGGTCGAGGATGATGACGAACTCGTTTGAAATGGCTAGCAGACCTTCGCGCTCCGCCCCCATCACCAGGTCCTCCAGATGCACTCCCCAGGTGATGGCGCCCAGGCTGCGCAGCTCTGCCCCTGCATAAGGACGGATTTTCTCCTTTCGCTTATGTGCCAGAGAGATGAAAGGAAACTTTCCAGACGATTCCACCGGCGTGCTGGTGACGTGCCGCTCGGCCAGGTCGCGCAGATACTCCTGACGTGTCCGTGTAGCCATCGCGCCAAACTTGGACGATTTATGAGCGGCGTTTTCAGCGTTGATGACTTTGGACAGAAGGAACTCTCTGAATACGGTGGATTTGGGTAAAGTCACTTCTTTGGGGATCGGAGGACCGAATGAGGGCACATCACTCGAGCGACTGACTGCCACGCTGTGAGCGAAACGGCAAACAGATGAAGGAAAAAAAAAATCTGTGATAAACCTATTTAACTTAAAAACATTTAAATTTAAACTTGACTGTTACTTTGTAAATATGAAAACCACAATAACCACATGAGAAAGATATAGGATAAGATAAAGGAAAAACATATACTACTATAATAATTAGTTTTTTATATATAATAAAAAATTACTACAATTATTACATTTAATAATTGAAAAATTATAATAAAAAAATTATAATTTCATGTTTTCATTTCTTCAAACATGCGATGCAGACAATGCACTGGCGCTGTCCAATTCTATGTTCCTCAAAAGCTCAAGTTTATTTACAATTATTTCCTAACCTCTAAATGCTTTGATGCTACATGTTTAAAAACCTTCACACAAGTCACTGTGGTATATATATATATATATATAATATATATATATATTATATATATATATATATATATATATATATATATATATATATATAAGAAGTTGTTTCTTACTTTATCCTACAAAATGTTAAAGGCAGAAACCACTAGAAAAAGAACAGTGGTTTGGCTGTACCTATTTCAAAACCACACACAAAAAAAGAGCACTATTGAGTCAGGTTTCTTGCTTGGCATGCTTTGTAGACCAACAAAAGAAGTAGGTCGAGTGGACTCTCCCTCGGGATAGCTGGAAAGAAGTACTAGGAAGGTCAAAGTGAGGTAAAAAAGCAAATAAATAAATAAATAAATAAATAAATCCATTATCATCAAGCAAAAAGCTTTCCTTTGGCTACTGTTCCGGCCAAGCCTTTTCGCATTCCTGCACAAAAAGGGGTGTGAACTTTCCAGTGGACTGAGACTTTATTGGGCTATAAACGTTTGATACTGCCTCATGATGTGGTAGCTGACCACCAATGAATTACTCCCACACACACACACACACACACACACACACACACACACACACACACACACAGCAACAGGCTCTTATTTATCTGAAAACACGACTGTAGGGAGTAAGTCTGTGTGAAAACGCAAAAGCAAAAGACATAATGATTCTCTGAGGATGTCACAAAAGCATGATTAAAGTTACACAGCAAGTTATCCCTTAAAATACATGGCTCATGTTTGCACCAAGTAGATTGAGCAAGTAAAACTAGGTAGGTCACTTGGGCAAAAGTGTCGGTCTGGAAATAAGTATGGAAATTTATGGAAATGACTGGGAAAGTAGGCGGGTATTTAAAAACCATGCATGTCTGAGTGCTAAAATGAAAATGAACCACGAAGACCTGTTGAATTTAATAGAAATTTGTTAGCTTGTTTTATATACGCATAGGATTACTCATATATATATACGCATAGAAATGTTAACATATTACTAGTTTTTAATGCAAATTAGTCATACGATCAAGTTTGACCCTTGTGGCTTCCCAGAATTGCAGCACAGTCACCTGGCTGTTCATGAAAATGACACGTTTAACATGGATAATAAAACCTTACCAGACATGCCAAGGTTTCATTGTGAAACGTTTCTAGATGGAAGGTTGGATAAAACCAAAGTTGTGTGCTCGAGCTTCCTTCAAGGCGAACTATTTTTATAAGAAAACATTAAATGTAAGACATGGGAGTAGTGGCTCGGGCGGCTAAGGCTCTAGGTTGGTTGCTACACTCCATTCTAACCAACCAATGCATGCAGTGCTACTATTTCACCATTGCATATTTATAATACAAGTAAATCTGAACATTTCAAAATTTTGATTATTCGTTAGAATAATCCGTATTCGAATAATTAGTATTAAATCACAGACTACTTTTTAATCGGTTGACAGCATTTGCTGTCGTGCTTTACTTGCGACGTCATGTCAATCATTCTTGACTTTTGCTCCTCTTGAGAACTGCGCTCAATTTCAAGAAAGGGAGAGGGGCGCGGTCTTTTGAATAACTCCAGGCACAAGTTTGGGGGCAGATAAGAGACTTAAAGTATAATAGATTTCTTGCTACGGGTTGGTACATTTTGTAAGGTTGCGAGTAAAGAAATCTCCAGTCTGAAACTACTGTGGTGTAAATTTATATGCACTTTTTATTATAGCACAGAAAACACAGAGCAATGATTCTTGCAATCATCCTTGCAACTTTTTTTTATTTCACTGTTCAAAAAAAATACTGAGGTAAATATTGATCGAACCATCGTCTACCCCAGGGGACTCGAGGTACTAGGTAGGGTACACCCAGGGAGGGGGGTGCCAATCCATCACAGTCCACACATGCACCCACTCACTCACACAATATGGGGAATTTGGAAACACCAATTAGCCTGTGGAAGGAAACCGGAGCACCCAGAGCAAACCCACCAAGCACGGGGACAGCATGAGAATCAAACCCTCGACCCTGGAGGTGCGAGGCCACAGTACTTAATCCCTATGCCACAGCACTGAAGATTTATTATATAAAGTTAATACTATGATGGGTTACAACCAGTGCCTATCCATCAACATTGAATTAAAATACATGCCGCTGTATCAGTCAACCCCCTAAAGTTAAATACTGTTGGGTAAATTAATGATACACTTAACTGCACACTAAAATTCATAATGCTTTCACAACTGTACAACAAAAGCAAATTAATAAAAGAGATTCATATTACCCCCACCTTCAGTAAGAGTCCAGTGACAAACAAGGACAAGCAATGCCCGAGAGGATTAAAGTCATGCCAAGGACGAGTGCAGCTAGTGGAACAATCACAATATTTCTCTAATTCCTAGAGCAAGCTTCCTCTTCGATTTCAAGTTCCTCTCAATCCTTAAAAAAAAAAAAAAAAAAGAACATCAGTGTCCAAGATGAAAAAGGTGCTATCCATTAATGCGGGAAATTAGATATCTCTGCGCCAGGGTGTTCTTCAAAAGGTGTTATCAGAAGAAGAAAAAAAAGACGTTTCTAAATGTTGATTGGTCAAGCGTATAGAATCAGTCCATCAGCCTTTAACAATAATAATAAGTCAAAAACTAATGGATGGTTACAACAGCAGGTGCATGTGCGTATGGAGCTTTGAGCCTTGAAAGAGCAAAGCATTTTCTGTGAGCAGTGAGTAGTGTCATTCAGCTGGAAAACCAGCGTGTACGAGTGTATGCGAGTGCATGTGTGAGGGAGGGGGATAAATGTCTGAGGAGAAGACATCACACACACACACACACACACACACACACACACACACACACACACACACCACTTAACTTTTTCAGATTCCTGAAGCAGACAAAAAGAAATGTGTGTACATGTATGTTCAAATATTTAGCAATTCAATCCAGTTTCATGAGGAACAATAAGAAACAATAAAACACATGACCAAAAAAAAAAAAAAAAAAGACGAAGAAATAACTAAACACACATTTTAAAATGTGTGAAAATCCTGTGCTTCGGTGTTTCCATCACATTAGCTAACAGTTCATGGAGCAGACACGTAGTCAAATTTGATTAGACCAGAATGCATTGTACAGCTCTTCTGAAACAGTCATCACAGCTTAAATCATTTTGACATGTATGTCACAAGCCAAGCATTTCACTAGGGATGGGACTGGAAGCTACAGTGCCTTCCAAAAGTATTCATACCCCTTAAACTTTTCCACATTTTGTCACATTACAACCACAAACATAAATGTATTTTATTGGGGTTTTATGTGATAGACCAACATAAAGTGGCACAAATTCTCCCCCCCCCCTCCCCACCCCATAGGTTTCTTAGAGAACAATAGCAAACAAACAGCATCATGAAGCCCAAGAAACACACCGGACAGGTCATGGTCATGGTTATGGAGAAGTTTAAAGCAGGGTTTTGTTGCAGGAAAAATACCCCAAATCTTTAAACATCTTACGGAGCACAATTCAATCCTTTATCTGAAAATGGAGTGTGGCACAACTGCAAACCTACCAAGACAGGCAGTCCACCTAAACTGACAGGCCAGGCAAGGAGAGCATTAATCAGAGAAGCAGTCAAGAGGCCCATGGTTACTCTGGAGGAGCTGCAGAGATCCACAGCTCAGGTGGGAGAATCTGTCCACAGGACAACTATTAGTCGTACAGTCCACAAATCTGGCCTTTATGAAAGAGTGGCAAAACCCCTGAGCCCCGGCGTAGGTCACTGGTTAAGAGATTGGACTACAGTTCGGAAGGTCCCAGGTTTAAACCCCAGGACCACCAAGTTGCCACTGTTGGGGCCCTTGAGCGAGGCCCAACTGCTAACCATCAACTGCTCAGATGTATACGAGATTTTTTTTTAAATGAGTCGCTCTGGATAAAGGCATCTGCCAAATGCCTAAATGAAAATGTAAGAAAGCCATGGTTGAAAGGAAGCCATAAGAAGTCTTGTTTACAGTTTGCAACAAGCCATGAGGAACTGCAAAATGGGACTTGTACAATTAAGTTTGTGGTTGTAGCATGACAAAAAATGTGGATGTTCAAGGGGTATGAATACTTTTGCAAGGCACTGTAGTATTCTCTAGACGAGGCACTAAACTTCGAAGCCATAATCAGAAACTATAGACTATAACCATTAAATGTAATGAATTAATGAATTTAAATAATTATTCTATAGTGACCTTCTTTCTTTTTGTTCACAGCAAGTTAGAGCAGGTGCAACCACATTTTCAGGCCATTTGTGTTCCATGTTGAAAATGCTGGTCATGTATGCCAAATATGTCTGAAATTCAAGCACTGTTGCATGTGTACAGTAATAATGTAGTTAGCAATTGCATAGAATTAAAGGCAGAAAACAGGATCACAATAAGTTTCTTGGGATCTCGAAATTTTGCAGATTCTATGACAATCGAAACGATGGATTTCAGTAATCAAATGTCATTGCAGTGACTTTTTAACAGTTCACTAAGGTGTCTGGCATCTCCTGCTGCCCTGCGCTTGCAACAATAGACTCATTGAGTAGCCCACGTGGATTGCTGCACAAACTGGAATACATTTACATTTAGGCTAATAACCAGTTCACTAGGTTATTACCTTGGAGCACTAGTAGTCAAATACTGTTGGGAAGGATTTATTTATTCATTCTTGTTTGTCTAAATGCATGTCCAACTCAAAACCTGAGAGATGGTGGGACCAGTCAAGCGGTGCTAGAGAATCGGATGGGCAGTGGTGCAGTGCAGGGTGTGATAAGAGCTTTGAGGTAAGTTGGTGCTGGGCCATTTTTAGCTTTGTAGGCAAGCATCAGTGTTTGGAATTTGATGCGGACAGCTACAGGAAGCCAGTGGAGGAAGCGGAGAAATGGGGAGGTGTGGGAGAACTTGGGAAGATTGAAAACAAGTTGTGAAGCCGCATTATGGATCAACTGCAGAGGACAACTAGGGCGAAGAAGCAGGAGCGAATTGCAATAGTCCAGTCTTGAACAAACAAGGTACTGAACAAGCACCTGAGTGACCTGTGTGGGGAGAAAGGAATGAAATCTTCTGACGTTATAAAGAAGAAATGGACAAGATACTTCCGTCACAATAACAATTAGAAAAAACTGTTCCTAATTGTCTTTAATACCTTAAATCCTTATCCTTGCAAATTCTTACACTGTACAGTAACAAGCATGAAAAGTTGATATTCCATCACTACATGCCATGTCTTTTTGATGTTAAGCTGAAGAAGCTTTTCCCCACGCCACAAATCAGTCATCAACTACCTCCTATAATCATCTCCATTATAAAAACACTCTACAAAGAAGGAATCCTTCAAGAACATCTGCAGGTAGCATGAGCTGGTGTAGTACTGAAGGTCCAGTATAGAGTGAAGAGAGGGGAAGAATGGCTGGGTGCAGGGAGTTTCCCAGAATTGCTCACCATCCCCTCCGATACAAGTCTAGAGTCTCACAATCTGTGGCCTTTTAGTCAGATCAAGATCCAGGAGACTAAGAGGCAGGATGAAACATGATCCTCCCAGAAGCCCCAATTATATCCAAGAGTGAGTAAGCCCTGTGGAAAATTTATAGACGAGAGCATCCTCCACAACTATGCGTGCCTGTTAGAGATATTGATGGTCTATTACTAAAGAGATGAGCAGTCTGAGGACCAGCCACTTAAACGTCTTGATTACGTTAGATGTTATTGCAGCAGGCCCATAGTCTTTGTAGGAATTGAGTTGTGTGGTCTTCAGCATTGGGACTATTCTTCCAGAGCTAAGGTAATTTCTGCAGCGCTAGTAACCCTCTACAGAACTATCCGTCACAGGTCTTCAGATAGCAGGAGGAGTCCAGCAGATAGCAGGAGGCAGCAGGCATTGGAGTGGTAATTGAGGAGGGGATGTCCTTTGTGTAAATGTGTTCTGGAACTCCCAGAAAGAAAAGAGTGAATGGGGTGGTGTCTAGGTTGAAAGAACCTCAGTTGGGCAAAGGTGCTAGAGTTTGGGGAAACATCTTTAGCTAGTCAAGTGTAAAATTCAGTTATCTTGAAACAGAGAGGGAGAGAGAAAATGGATCTTTACCCTCTAATGAGACTTGCTTTGGCTTTAACGCGCGTACACGTGTGTTATAAGAAACAGCACACGCGTGCTGTACACACATGCTTACAAACACAAAATAAAATATGTTTTACTTGCACACACGTGGTCACAGTGTTATAGTAAACAGTACACAGTAGTTGATTATACCAGTAAGAGACGAGCACCAAGACCCAGCGGAGAGACAATTACTCACAATTCCGCAGCGCAAGAGAGAAAAACCTTTGGCTCAGTTGTGATCATGTGACACTCGGCGTCAAAAAAAGAAGCGCATGCGTGAGTCATAATACTCGGTACTCGTAATCCAAGACTTGCTCGTTTTTCCAGTCAAAATTTATAAAAAATGTTTGCTTGTCTTGCAAACCGCATTACACGCAATCCGAGGTTCCACTGTATTAGGATTTATTGCCATATGAGCTTCCCAGCCTATTTCATGACATTAATTGATTAATTCATGACATGAAATTTATTTCAACCAATATAATATTATGTTGTTATAATGTAAGTGATTTAAAAAATTGTGGAAAAAGTAAATAATAATAAAAATAAATAAATATCACATTATAACATAGCCTTGGCCAGAAGAACAAGAGGGTAGCTCAGTGGATAAAGTGGTTCACTACTGACCCTTAACCTTCTTTACCAGCTCATATGCTTAATTAGATAAATGTCACTCTGCATCTCCCAAACGGCCACATACTACTTATTCTTTTTGTAAGCAGAGGGATGCAGAGGCTTTTAATGCTTTCCCCTGCTTAAATTGTAAAAAAAATGAGACACCAAAACAGGAGAGAAGTGATCTTGAAGCATGGAGGGGATTTATCATAGTACATATACACATATTAAGACGCCAAATACAGCAGTGTTGAATGCCGTCATGTAGGGCTAATAGCATGAATATGATGAACCCGGTACTTCTGTAACCATTTCAGTAATGCTGCAATAATTTCAGTGAGGCTGCAAGAGGACTCAACTGCACAGCAGGATCCAGCATCAGTTAAGTGCTGGCTAAGCCTGGGTTCACTTGCTAAATTTACTAACTACCACAAACCATAGGGGCAAATGATATAAATTGTACTTTTTAAGGAAATCTGCCCCAAGTATATATTTCTTACATATAACCAAACAACCTAAAGGTCCCATATTTTACCATTTCTCAGTTGCAACACAGGTCTCAGAGGTTCCAAAAAATCTGTTAATGCTTTTTTGACATTGCTTCAGCTATAATACTCTTCAGAAAACACAAGTATCACCATAATAAATAATAATTAAATAAAATATTTATAAATATACATAAAAACACAAATATATACACACACAAGTGTGTGTGTATATATACACACGACTGAAAATGCAGCTCAGTATTGTTGCATCTGTCTGGTTTGGGGCCAGCTCTATTAACAGCATAACCGAATCTCTACCCCTTTGCTGGTTCTACTGTTTACCTGTAGCAGGTGTTGTCAGAACAGGGATTGTGAACACGGACGATGATGAAGACATGTTGAAAATGCGATCGGATGTTTTTGGGCGTGAAGGGATGAGCTCCTGGCTCCTGGAAAACGATCGTGACGATGTCATTCCCAATGTGCCTTTTCCTCAACAACTACAAAAAAAAAAATTAGAACTTTGAGCAATGGTACAGAAAGGTAAAATATTGAATATTACATGTTATAAGTAATGCATGGTTCTGAAGCACTGTTCTTTTTTTTTGTATCACAGTATCACAAAGACATTTAAAATGTCCTAGGAATGTCACAAACGCCAACCATAATTATGTTTTGCATTATCTAAGTAATATCTGTACTGTGCAATTTACTTGTAATATGATGCCTGTCTCACTGTTATGCAAACAAATTAAACTAGCCATACAGGTATCTTCAGGAAAGTGTTGAAGAACTGGTGAAGTAAGCCCCAAAGCAAGATCATAAACTTGAACTTGAGCAAGGGCAGACACTGTGTGGAACAGAGAAAGAAGCTTAACCTGCTGTTTGTTGTTTGGAGTGTATGGCAGCATGGTTGTCACGTGAAACATGATCTCATAGTCCTTGTATGCAGTGTAGAGAGAGTGGGTCCCAGTGGAGTCCGCTAGAAGAGAAGAGGTAGCCGACCGTTAATGACAACACCAATTTTTTATTTTTTTTTTCATGCTAAAACTATATTCACACCAGCAAACGTCAAGTTGCATTTCTCAGTTTATGAATCTCTTATGGCCATGTAGTGATCACTACTATGTAGTTTTCATTTCTAGTTGCGCACTGTGGCGTGGTCTATTTTTTTATTATTATTCCTAGTAATAACTAGTTAAACAAAAGATGCACAAGATGATCAGTTGTATTCAGCACAACCTTGAGTGCGATATTGCTTTCATACAAGAGTACAAATCAACTAAATTTAACCAGTTATTCAGCCAACACATCCCTGGTGAAACTAACTAGCCACAACTGGCAGAGGTGGCGACCGATAGTTAGTTAATTAACGGGGATGAAAGTAGTTTTAGCTATGTAGCTATGTAACCAAAAGGTGAGGGGAATAAACCATGGAGTTGTTGCACAGGCTTTATATTTCATAGCATTTCATCGGCTATGCTAACTTCCGGGTTTCAATCCCAAGTTGGCCTTTAATGGAAAGCTAAGGCGCTAGGGTGTAGGGTCACTTGTTCCACATACAAGGCAGTGGTGTGATTAAGTGTTAAGAGTGGGATTTTGGATTCAGCCTTATGTTAGAAGCTACTTAGTTTTGTAGCCCGTGTTAGCCATGAACAAAACACCATGGATGGTTCAGAGGCAATTCAGAACGACTTAGGAACAGTTACTAAGGAAACAAAGAGATGTTTAAGAGGACATAACATTATCACACGTGTGCCTTTTTCAGAAAATGTTTGTGACTGGTTATGAATTTGGGTTTTGGCAGCCATCTGCTCTTCCCAGCACTGCGGACCATACTGACCTACTTTCAACCATGCTGGTGCCTGACAGTTAGTGTAATTAACGACTGTGACGCAGCGTGATGCATATGGTTAAAGTCCTAGTCTCAGTGCTGTTATGCTCAAGATCCCCAAAATATTTATATAATTATGAACACTGGATATTTGATTTACATGTTGTATTCTAGACCTTGTGCTAGCTGATTAGCAAAGCCAACTAATCTAGACACACAGATTCACCAGACACACCAATAATCTGTTACATCCTTGAAAGGTTTAGTGTTTGAGTTTTGATTCAATACATATTTAAACAGAGTTTATCTATGATAGGATAAAAAGAAATCAGTTTCTCCTTTTTTGACACATCAAACAGTGAACTGCAGGTAGAAACGTAACTTGAGCGGAAAAGTGAAAAATTTTGTGACCCGTGTAGACCAAAGAAAGAAACATCTAAACCATTAGGTTGGATTTGTCATTTTACCATGTCAGAGTAAATTTACATAAAATTGAATGATTAAAAAAAAAAAGAGCTAAATTAAAATGTCTCTTGATTCCTAAATCACAGCTCGGTCTTGTGCATTTACATAAAAAAAGGGAATGTAGGGTAACAAATAGACAATATCTTCTAACAGGGAAAAAAATAATTTAAAAAATGCCCCTTCGTTTAGGTTACATGCAATGCTGATGGTTTACAGGAGGCAGCCTGAATCTGCAATAAAGGCAGCAATGTCTAATAACTACTTTTAAATGCAATAAGAATCTACTTCGCTTTTTGAAATAGAGCATTAAAAATGAATAAACAAAATTTGCAACAGGATTCTTTTTGGTAAAAAAAAAAATGAACAAATAGATGGATAAATAAATAAATCAGCCATGTACTATCTACGCCTAATGAGACTCAAAAGAAAATAATAATACACAGCATGCACATGCAACATAAAAGGAATCTACTCCTCGAGTGCCTTCTAAGATAAAAGGTTATTTCTCATGAGAAACTCGGATTATAAAGGGGCATTTGAAAGGATGAACATGAACATGTAATTAAGCCTGATTAGAATTATCCTTCATGTCTTGGTTTTATTAGATGCACAAAAAGATTAATTCAGGCAAATGGACCGTGTACATGCGGCTGTGGGGGGATTATTTTAAGTCTTTCGGGGAAAGGAATGAAAGAGAAAAATACAGCTGCAAAGGGAGAGACAGCGGAAAAAGCCTACAATGCTGAAAGAGAAAGGCACCATGGTCACATTTTATGTGCTTGTGTTTGGGGATGGACTAAAGTCGATATTTATTCAAGTAAAACATAACCAAAGTGAGATAATGACAGATCATCTGGAATATCAATAGCAATTTTATGGACATTTTAGTAAGTAAAATACAAGTTAAAAATCCTGATTCAGATTTATTAAAGATAAAGCAATTATAAAACTCTTTCTGGTAAACCCTAAAGAAACTCTCTCTGAAGGTCTCATCAGCACTGTCTGATGACCTTAAATGCAGAACGCGTCAATAAAATGTGCTTCCAAGTCAAAGTCCTACATGACTAAGAAAATGGTCACAACTCAACCTTAGGTAAACATAAATACACTGGCAGGCGAAAAAAAAAAGTTGCACACACTAAAATTTCATTCAATCACCTTTAGCTCTGATTACAGAAAACACAATGCTGTGGCCAGTTCATTGGTGGAAATTATTTCTCATGCTGCCTGAACCACTCTTTCACAATTTGAGTCCTGGAATTTACCCGTGTCATCAGGGAAGAAAAACACAAGTGATGCAACAATCTAGTCATTCAGGTCGTCAGATGACTACGTTTTATTGCCACATAACGTTGCTGAGCGTAGACCTGACCAGAAGCTCACTGCCTCCGGAGGCTTGTACAGTGACACTCTGACACTGACACACACACACACACACACACCTCTGAAATAGGATCAATCTGGAATCATCAGACCACATGAAATCTTCATGCTTTCTAGCAAATTTAAGCCTTTTTTTTCTGATTAGTCTCATTAACGATGGTTTTTTGTTTAATCCCAATCCTGTGAGTTTTGTGTATGTCTGGAAATCCTCTTCCCTTCACTATTAACTATAGCTACGTTTTTTACTGCTGCTTTTTTACCAAGCAACTTTACCAAGTGATTAAGTGATCTCTGTTTATGATTTTCCCCCCAAAAGTTGATGGTTCAGCACTATCCAACAAGGTGTTGTTAGTGTGTTAAAGGATTCTTAACCCAGTCGTTTCACATGTCCTTAGTTGCTTTCTTTGCTCAATGCAACTCAATAATCTGATGCTTATGAAATTGGCCAGGCAGCGTATATCCGACTTATATGTGTAAATAAAAATTGACTGGACTACCATCCTACAGAGAGCATGCCGAGTTAAGGAGACAGTTTAACAGTGTGGAAAACAGTCAGTCTGCCCAAATCACCTGCTTGTTAAGGTTTCCGGATCGAATCTTGTCATGCTGTAATCAAGCTGTTGGAGAGCTAGAGACTTCCTGTATGTATTATCCGGTTTGATTGAATGAACCAGAACTCAAAAACAAATTTATAAATGCTTTAACGCCATTTAATAATGTTAATAAAAGGCATTTTGTAATTAAATGGCTCAGGGATAAATAGTGCTAGGTCTCAATATAACCTTTATAAAGAAAATAGTGACTGAATTACCTAATCATTTATTGTAATTATAGTACGTACTGTACATACACTTCAAGTGCTCACTGACCACAGATTGTTGAAGAACGCATGTTTTCAGGAACACTCCATTTAGTTCGGCATTAAACCTGGGTAAGCATAATACTTACTCTTGGTGTCGAGCTGAGCCCGGTACTTGCTGAATCCTTTCAATCGCACCTTCTCCCCCAGGAGCTGCAAAAACTCCTCAAAGGCAGGACCAGCCGTCTCATTGTTATACATCTCCTCTTCTGTGCTCTGGCCTGCACGACAATACATTACCCCCACCTTCACCTGGAAACTAAGCTGAAGAAGAAAAACGTCCAGGGCATTTAGGAATGTAAGGACAAGATAAAAGATTCTTCTGCAATGAAAGTGTCAGAGTATCAGAAAGGACGGTAACGAAGATAACAATGCATCATCTTTTATCATTTGCCTTTTGACCCACGTACCCCCTGCTCGTCCAATTTCATCAGCTGCTCTGTGACTTTTGGTGTGTTGAAGGCAAGCCGCAGACAGGATATATCCAGCTCTGGGAGCAGGTGTTCCAGCACTTCTTTAATGGGTAACCCTCGAGTAGTGCCGTGTTTAGCAGTGGAAGGCACACAGTCCTCGAGTATGGACCCACGCAAGGTCGTCAGCTAAACAAAGCAACAAAGGATCAGTGCCAGAATTATTGGCTTATTTTGCAAAGACAACCATATACAAGCAGGGCGCAGAGGTACACTTAGAACACGGAAGAAATAGCACTCGATTGTACAGATCTACCTTATTGATGATGCTTATTGTTTAATTAAAAAGATTTCCCAAAACTTTGGACCAGTGATATTAAGGAACAAGGGTTCCTTCCTTCTTCATGTAGCCTTTCCCCTGTGTGCTGGTGCGCTTGAATTAGTTATGCAACAGCACTGAGTGGCCTGTCAGAAGAGATTAATGCCTCCGAAAGGTTCTTTCAAACAATATGAGACAGCATGCCACAGAAGCTGTACATACATTCCATGAGTCTTGTATCTAAGCTAATAACTGGGAAAAGCTTCACCTTGATTTTGCACTAAGTGTTGTTGCTCCTCAAACATCAAATCAACAAAAGTTAGAAACAAGTCAAAAATTCTGTATACAAAAGCAAGTTGTTTTTTTTATGTTTAGAGTGACACAGGAATGAACTCACCTCACTGGTCCTGAATATTATTCGGTAGTTATACTGCTGGCCATGCTCCTTGTGGTCCTCCATCTTCTCTCTCCTGATGCTTATTGCCACTGGACCCAACAGCTCGTCTATACCAAAGTAGTTCCAATGCTCTGAAAATGGATAGGGCGCACACACAATATAAAGATGGGTGCTACACATCCTTTTGCGCAATAAGGCTGCTGTATCCCAAAGAAACTGCCTTACCTCTCAAGTAAAACAATTTCCTGTAGTAATAAGCGCCAAGATCCACATGCTCAATGACGTACTGCTTGTCTCGATCACAGAGCAAGCTGGCTGCATCTCTGGGACCCTCTACGACAGCAATGCCTCCATTGGCGCAGTGATGGCTTAGTGTATTTTCATCTCTTCCAAAAACCCTAGAACTCCCACTTCCTGGTAGTTCACCTTGTACATTAACCCCTCCTTTATGTCTAAATTCACCCCCAGTTTCAGTACAGAAACAATGACATTTCAATACTAGTCCGCTGCCCTCATCATCAGCTGGGACCAAAGGGGGACTATCCCGTGTGTTCAGTTCCTCCTGGCTGCCACTAGGAGAGCTGCTTTGTAGGCTGTGTGTTGAAGATAGCGTTGAGGTTGCTGAACCAGAAAAAGCTGAAGCAGCAGAGGCACCAGAAGTAGTGTTTTTGCATTTGGCTGCAGAGTTCTGTCTGTTCTGGATCACCTCGTTCATGTTAAACATCATGCTCTGAACATCATAGTGTGCAAAACCTTTTTGGCAGACCCAGGGCTTTAAAGGAGGTTTGCAGTCTTCAAGACGATTGTCCTCCATATCAGATCCCACCCTAGGAGAATCCACATCTGTCCTTGCATTGCGGAGTTTCCTGAATATTGATTCGCCCCCTGTCTCCGATTTGGACCTCCTCTTTGGGGGTTTGTCTCGCTCTCTCAACCGACTAGGAGGAGAATCGTTTTTCGAGTCCTCTACAACAGAGTCCAAGAGATCCTGCTCTTTGGTAGAGACTGTTAGAAGCTCTGCTAGCCTTTCAGGTGCTGGGCTTCGTTGATCTGGCTTGTCCCTTTCGTAGCCCTTTAGCATCTCAAAGAAGCTGTTCCTTGAGACTTCAGAGGAGGAAGCCGCATGCTGGTCAATGGACGAAGTGCTGCCATATTCCCGGTGCAATGGCGACCACTTCGTCCCCATTGTGCCCCAATCCTCTCCACTATCACCACTCCCATCAACTTCACTTAGAGTCATGTCGCTATTACTACGTTGCCGGATACGTCTAGTTTTACCACGAGAGGAGTATCTGTGGTCATCAACTGTGAGCAAATGCTCTTCCATGGAACTTCCACAACTGGCTGAATTTATCTTGCTCTGCAGTGTTTTTTGTATGCTTTGGAGCATGAAAGAATCTTGAGAAGAAATCAGAGCACCAAGTTTGGGTTGACTACCTGAGCTAGCTCCCGTGTGAGTTACTGTATCAGGATTTGTACCCGGGACTCGCAAAGTTCCTCCATCTCTCCTAGGTGGCCAATCAGCAACCCGAGCTCTGACTCCCATCTTCGGAACGCCGATCATCCCCCCGGTCTGGTAAGAGCTATCTGGACGCAAAAGGGCTACTCCTCCATTGGTCTGACGCATCGGACGATTATAAAATTCTTCCGGGGCCTGGGCAGTCCCCACAGCAGGTCGCTCCGACGGTGAGCGTTTCAGGCTTGTCATGGTGAAGCCTCACCTACTGAGCATTTTAAGTCTGCAGCATTTTTGAGGATGGGGTTGTGGAAGCTAGCTCCACTCCACTGTGAATGGTCCTTTTGTTTCCACGGACTATGGGCATCAGTGCAATACTTCTCAGGCCTGCATGGTGGTCTTGTGAAATGGTCATCCCTGATCATTAACAAATCTACAAGAAACAAGACCAGAGTTAGACGTGGCACCAGATGGGTCTCCTCTTAGTGCTCAGCATAAAATATAGTTTTATTGCAAAAAAGTTTGTATCAATACACATAGTGAGCTCTGTAACAGAAACAAATATCCAAAGCTGGCTAAACTGCTCAATCTATGAAACACTTGTGTTATCTGAAAGCTTCTGATAAGTCTTTCTACCGTTATAACATGATTGTGCAACTAGATAGAGCATAATGCAAGTTTTCATTGCAACCTGGAGTTTTCAGGCTATTTCTCTTGACAAGCTCTCCATGGAAAAATATGGTCATGTGACCAACGAGCGTTTCATAGTGATGGAGTGCAAATCTATCGAATGTGTAAGTAATAGAAGAGACTTCCCACAATGTGAATCGCACATTTCCACAATGCAATGTCAGTCAGATCTTTGCATTGGGAGGCATTATGTCACAATGTATTTAGACCCCAGGTGCATACACACATGGACAAAATTGTTGGTACCCTTCGGTCAATGAAAGAAAAACTCACAATGGTCACATAAATAACTTTAATCTGACAAAAGTAATAATTAAAAACAATTCTATGAATGTTAACCAATGAAAGTCAGACATTGCTTTTCAACCATGCTTCAACAGAATTATTTTAAAAAAAATAAACTCATGGAACAGGCCTGGACAAAAATGATGGTACCCCTAGAAAATACTGAAGATAATGTGACCAAAGGGACATGTTAATTCAAGGTGTGTCCACTAATTAGCATCACAGGTGTCTCTTGTATCAGTCTTGTAATCAGTCAGTGGACCTATATATAGGGCTCCAGGTAGTCACTGTGTTGTTTGGTGACATGGTATATACCACACTCAACATAGACCAGAGGAAGCAAAGGAAAGAGTTGTCTCAGGAGATTCGAAAGAAAATTATAGACAAGCATGTTAAAGGTAAAGGCTATAAGACCATTTCCAAGCAGCTAGATGTTCCTGTGACTACAGTTGCACATATTATTCAGAAATTTAAGATCCATGGGACTGTAGCCAACCTCCCTGGACATGGCCGCACGAGGAAAATTCATGACAAATCAAAGATACAGATAATCTGAATGGTAACAAAAGAGCCCAGAAAGACTTCTAAAGAGGTCCAAGGTGAACTTCATGCTCAAGGAACATCAGTGTCACATCGCACCATCCGTCGTTGTTTGAGACAAAGTGGACTACATGGGAGACGACCGAGGATGACACCATTGTTGAAAACAAATCATAGAAATATGCCAAACTACATGTTGACAAGCCACAAAGCTTCTAGGAGAATGTCCTATGGACAGATGAGACAAAAATGGAACTTTTTGCCAAGACACATCAGCTCTATGTTCACAGACGGAAAAATGAAGCACATCAAGAAAAGAACACTGTCCCTACTGTGAAACATGGAGGAGGCTCTTATGTTCTGGGGCTACTTTGCTGCATCTGGCACAGGGTGTCTTGAATCTGTGCAGATGAATCGGTACAATGAAATCTCAAGACTATCAAGGGATTCTAGAGAGAAATGTGCTGGCCAGTGTCAGAAAGCTGGGTCTCAGTCGCAGGTCATGGGTCTTGCAACAGGACAATGACCCAAAACACACAGCTACAAACACCCAAGAACGGCTAAGAGGAAAACATTGGACTATTCTAAAGTGGCCTTCTATGAGCCCTGACCTCAATCCTATTGAGCATCTTTGGAAGGAGCTGAAACATGCTGCCTGGAAAAGGCCCCCTTCAAACCGGAGACAACTGGAGCAGCTTGCTCATGAGGAGTGGGCCAAAATACCTGCAGAGAGGTGCAGAAGTCTCATTGACAGTTACAGGAATCGTTTGATTGCAGTGATTGCCTCAAAAGGTTGTGCAACAAACTATTAAGTTAGGGGTACCATCATTTTTGTCTAGGCCTGTTCCATGAGTTCATTTTTTAAAATAATTCAGTTGAAGCATGGTTGAAAAGCAATGTCTGATTTTCATTCTTATTTATTTTTAAATTACTTTTGTCAGATTAAAGTTATTTCTGTGAGCATTGTGAGTTTTTCTTTCATTGACTGAAGGGTACCAAAAATTTTGTCCACGTGTGTATAAACTTGCATATAAAATGTTTTTACAGATATTATAACATGCTTCACTACAATTAAGTAGTAGGTTAATTAATAATATATCAAATTTATCTAACATTATACAAGTAGTAAATTTATTGAGGTTTCCTGCTTAAACTATGGATTCAACTTTTAATACACTTTTTTATTTTTTTATTATTTTTTTTATTTTTTATTTTTTTACACAGGACAGGATGAAACAAACAAAGAAAAAAAACGAACATCTGGTGAATATTTATGGTGGGTAATAAGATCCGAGAGTCAGCATTAACTCAAAGTACACAGAATTGACCAATCCTGGAAAAGGTGTTATAAATCCCAGTCAAGAAAACTGAACATTTTACACTAATTTCAGAAGAGGTGTTTCCTTTTTATCAGAAAAAAAAAAACATTTTGGAACTATGCAGAAGCAAAGTATAAGAACCTTCTGTTTTAGATGACAGCACCAATCTTCAATTTCCATGCATATGTAGAACACACATGTGCCATGTCAGTGTGATTTAATTCAGTAATCATTCCTTTCTCAGGTTTCTCATTTCCTATTCGACTATAAATGCACAACTTCACTCTCTTTTCACAAGGAATTCCTGCTCCTGTGTTCATTATAACACTCTGCAACCATTTTGCGGAATCAAAAGAAGTACTGATCTGAACCAGATGGAAATGAAATATGTGAAGCACAGATCTGAAGTGAAGTCATTAAGACTTTCCTAACAGCATTAAAAATAAAACAATCATCAGCTTTCCCAAGCTGTCAACACCATCACCGTTGGAAGCATTTCATTTGGCTTTGAGATACACCAGGCATGACCGAAGCCTGGAATAAAAAACATTAAGTGACTTGTAATAGGGATAAGACCCACATCCACACCAGGGGGATTTATTAGAATTTATTGGAAAGTTCTAAAATACCAAAAGTAAGTATACAAAAAATGAACAAGCCATTAAAAAAAAAGAAAAAAAAAAAAGTGGTGGTCTCTTACACAATCACTGGCCACTTTAATAGGAACACCCAAACCCCTGCACATTCTAGCCGTTATGCAACCAGGAGATCATATGAAAGAAGTGCAATGCAATAAATCATCTTGATAGACGTTCACACTGGGTGAAATTGTGATCTCATTGACCTTGACTGTGACCGTGACACAGTTTCTGGTGCCAGACAGGCTGGTGGGATTATTTCAGGAACAGCTGATCTGCACAAGATTGAGTAAAAAAAAATACAACAACAAAAAAAAGACATCAAGTGAAACTGCAGTCCTGTGAGCACAAACGTCTTGTTGATGAGACAGGACAGAGGAGAATAACCAGACTGGTTTGAATAAGGACGTCTACAGTAACTCAACCACCCACTTTATAACGGTGATGAGCAGAAAACCATGTCAAAACACATAAAACATCAAATCTTGAGGTAGACATGCTACAGCAGGACAAGACCAAAAGACTAAACACTGTGTGAGGACAAGTGTAAGCTTTGTGTAAGCTCCTGGTACTGCTGCACAAATCGAAATCACATATTGACCTGTGCAACTATTTTGTAACAAAAGGCTGCAATTTATTGCTGGCAATATAAGCGCACAAAGGCGTTAATGTACGCAGAGTTTGGCAATAATTTACGGCACTTTCACATTAGGTACGATTGATTTGTTCCGGACCCAGGAATGATTGCTACTCCCTCCCTGCTCCCCAACTTGCCAGCGTTTATGTTTTTGTTTTTCTCCGTACTCGGGTACACTTGCATATTTTCACCCTCCGATACAGCAGAAGGCAGTATGCACCCAGTTGGTTTGCAAGCTGTTATTAAACATAAAGAGGAGAAGAGACAAATCTTCGATCTTCAAGCTATGCCTAATATTACTGATGTATGTGTGTTTATGTTTTATGCTTTCGTGTGGCTTCCTACTTTATCCGCGACGGCTGTGTAAATCAGAGGATGAGATCGTCACATACTGTCCGTACACTGAGATTTCAAAGGAGACAGACGGCATTAATGACATCATGTTTAAACAGTGATCTACCTCCATTTTCAGGTAAGACTGGCTGGTTCGATCATGCCCGAGTATGCTGTATCTTTTTTTTTTGTTGTTGATTTTTTCCCCTGATTTTTTCCCTAATTTAGTCGTGTCCCAATAGGGGTGCTCCCACATTAAGGCTACTACTACCACTCAGTCGGGAGGGCCAAAGACTATCATGTTTCCTCTGAACCATGTGACACCAGCCAACAGCATCTTTTCGAACTGCTCGCTCACACACCGCTGGAGGCGGCGTAACACATCCGAGGACAGCGCTATTCGGTCCTTCCGCTTACGTGAGCTTAGAGACGCCCCTGATTGACTGTAGAGCCGTGATTAATGTGGGAGCACTAAGTACCTCTCATCCCTCCCCTCCGTGAGGTGATGTATCCTTCCTGAGACAAATTTTTCCAGGTGGTTTGGGAACGGTTCCTGAATGCGAAACGCTTGTGTTCTCACTGATCAAAAAGAACCAGACTTTGGGCTCTTAGAAATTATCCAAGTCCAATCTAGCCACCCCAAAATATTACCAATATTACCAATTTATAACAGTAATCAATATTTTTGCATATAAAAACAATCCAAACATTTATAAAAGAAATGGAAATGAAGTAAAATATGAAATATATAGACATTAAACCTCACGTAACCCTAACTTATGATTCCTCTTGGCACCAGCTGCTTTAAATATGAAACTGAAAGTGGCTTCCTTTTCTTCTTGCTACCGTCCTGGTTAACATTCTTGGGACATATTATGCTTTTTTTTTTATTATGTCTTCACTAAAAAAAAAAAAAAAAAAAGGAAACTTCGTTTGGCTTTCCACAGACAAAAGTTTTGAACGGCTACCAGATGTAGTTGCTGTTCATTCAATTGCTGTTCATTCGGTCCATTCGCTCGTATGCAGCAAATGCTTTGTATGGTGAGGCAAATTGCTTGCAAAATTTTAGTTAAGGTGAAAATTCATGAGATGGGACGTTCATATGCTGAGGTATCGCTGTATTGGCAAACATCCTCTTAATGAGACCAATAATGTGATCATTTAATTTTAAGTTATATTATAAATTGCAATCCCAATATGTGTTAAAATAATGCCAATGTACTTTTTTTTTTTTTAAGTTCCTGGGTATGAAATGTCAAATCTAGGCAGATTCATAGCCCAATAAAGAAAATATCAGAAACACTGAAATTCTGAATAAAATTGCAGACTGACACCTCATGACTGACTTTATTTAAGAAGTGATATATTTTTTAACTGTGCTGTATGTGACAAGTATAAAATTATAGGCCAATTAATATTGAAAGACAATAAAACATAAACGCAATTTTAAAGAATTCGTATGGCTCCAGGGGGGAGAGAGAGAGAGAGAGAGACAGAGAGAGTGACAGAGCTATTCCGGAGCTCCTGTCTAGACTTCTGATCTCTGTTGGTCATGAAGATGACTCAAAGGCCATAAAGCCAAAAAGAGCACCATGTCCCAAGTGAACTTGAAGGTATAATGAGGTGAAAGTGCAGGGAGTTGCTAAGCAACAAACACTAAGGTGTCTGTCTTGCAGAGAGAGTATAATCTAAATTGCACCGTGTCGTTTTTCAGCACTGCTGATTACATATGTATAGATATCCATCTTCTCGGGTCACGTTCATGCCTCGAATTTAATTTGTCTGAAGTTTCCCATTCTGAAAACATGCATTTATATAATTAACATTTATCTCAGCCAAAGCACCATGAGATGACTGGCACGAACATCTGACACCTGGCTAAATACATTTCGTTATCGGTTTTCGAGTCAAGGTTTTAACGAGAGAATTGTCTCAGGATGAATGTGCCTGTTGGTAAATGTACTCAAGTCATGTTAAGCGTTGGTTGTTATTTTGTTCGGTGTTGGAATGTTAACTTGGGCTGACGCCACGGCTGCTGCTGGACTGAAAGATTTAATCTCGACATGGACGTCCTGGTTAAACACAGATTTTTAAAACATTTTATAAATAAAAAGAGACATGTAAAAATCTACCATTAAAGGCGATAGGAATAATACTTTCAGGATCGTCTTACACCTAAACCTATATATATTTTAGCCAAGGCCTTCTCAAAAATCTCAGTTTTTTTTATTTTTTTATCAGCAAGCACGAACAGGGACAGCATGTTGAGTTACATTTGAAATATGATTTTCCTCAATTCTGACGAATTGCGATACCATAAAACAACACGCACAGCATTGGTCGGAACTCATATGACCTGTATGGAGTGATGATGGATAAACACTACAAAGCAAAGGAAAGTCTGGAAGGGAGTAGCAGAGATTGAGACACCTGAGTGAGAACACGTTGCCGTTTCTCTATGTACTTATTAATAGGAGGAAATAAACATTTTTAAGGTTAAGCCTTGTTCACTCCGTGTATAGAGTGAATCACAGGTGAGAAATCGACAAAGTCCTAACACCAAAATTTTGTTCTTAAAACGACTCCAGCGCGTTAAAATTCTGTTATTTTATTCCGCTGAAAATATGAACTAATCCCAATAAAAAGATTCAGTTTAGCTTTTCTAATTAATATCTATTGGCGCAGGTGTGTGTTTACATTGAGCAAGTGGCTTATTAGTAATAACTTTTTTGAAAGTAGATTATTAAATCTGGCACACAACATCGATTTTACTCAACTTATTTCACTTATGGTGCAGGTTAAACTTCTTTTCATTTATTTAGCACGCGCCCACAGTCTGACGCAGTCGCGGTATGCTGTTAAAACTTGTGATTTATAATCCGGCACACAACTGCTCATCTTTACTAAACATTCTGATTTATGATTTATGGTGCAGGTTTAACTTCAGGCATCCAAGTACTGGTTTTGGGTTCTCTAATGTATTGCAGAGCGAGTTCTGAACAATTTACAGGCAAAACTTTTATTTTCTTTATATAGCTAGTTATTACTGTTTCAAAAAAAAAAAACCCTGGACAGAACACATCCAGAAGCAAGACCAGAAGCCGTCACTAGACTCCTGCGAGAGGTGAAGAACGAGCAGCGCATCATTAGAGAGCGTACTCTTACTGCAACTCAACTTCAGTTTTCTGCAACTCTAATGAGAAACGCATACTACTTGCTCTTAGAGCTGTCCGACTTAATGCATGGTACAATTTTGTTGATCGATTCAATTAACGGGAACGATGGGACAGTTTTCGGTCCGGTTTAAAAATGTCAAACGGTTTAAAATTTAATTTATGCAAACCTGGGAGCATTGATCCTGGAGCTTATCACAGACAACTTCCAGCACAAGGTAGGAAAGACCCTTGACGCATGTCAAACCAGAGCAGTGCACAAGTACACGCCAAAATCACACACACTACGGGCAACTTGGAAATAATCATCCTACAATGCACAGACTTGGGTCTGTCGGAGGGACTTGGAGGACCTGCAGGAAGCACATCAAGCACTGGGAGAATAAGCAAACCACACACACATACACACACACACACACACACACACACACACACACACACACATACACACACATACACATACACACACATACACACACACACATACACACACACACATACACACACACACATACACACACACACATACACACACACACATACACACACATACACACACATACACACACACACATACACACACACACATACACACACACACATACACACACACACATACACACACACACATACACACACACAACATACACACACACACATCCACACACACACATACACACACACACATACACACACACACATACACACACACACCACACAACACACACTACACACACACACATACACACACACACATACATACACACACACACACACACACACACATACACCACACACACACACACACACACACACACACAACACAAACACCACACACACCACACACACCACATAGACACTACACACCCACCACACACACACACCACACACACACACATACACACACATACACACACATACACACACATACACACACATACACACACATACACACACATACACACACACACGATTAGAAAACCCAAACCTAGACGTGTGAGGCAAGGTTGCTAAACAAAAGGATCTCCCCCATGGGGGTTACTTCATTTACAAATGGTGTCGTGACCCTTAATTTGGAAACCCCTCATTTAAAGAGCAAATTGCTCTTAACTATTCAGAGAGCAACAGGGAGGGAGAAAGAGTGTGCGAGTGCGCGAGTGTCTGGGAGGCCAGTGTTTTTCTCCACTGTGGACTTTGGCCTTGTATGCGTCTGGACAGTGTATATAACATCACAAAGCTCACACTGTGACAACATTCCATGCCAAAATGATGGCTCTGCTTTCTCAAGGTGCAGGCACAACACCGTTTCTAAAATCAATCGTCATTTAGTATCTTGTTACAATCAATTGATTTGCTTTATCAAATGGATGTCTGAAGGTTCCTGCTGCCTGAATGCTCTCCACTTTAACACACACACCTTTAATAATAAGTGCAGACTAGACCTCCCTGTCAATCAATAATTGATCCTCTTCATCCCCCCCGAATCGTCTAGTACACTAGCTCACTTCAGTGCACTTGTCCTTTTTTCACGACTGACATCAATCTGCTTTACAAAAGTGAATCAAATAACAAGGCCACTGAAAAGCCGCTGAACGAACGTCTAGTTTTACGGAAATCTTTTGCCCCGGTTCCAGAGCTGGCTGTGAGAACGTTTTTTCGAAACACTGTTCAAGTTCGAAACAGGATATCTATTAGTGAAGCTGTTCAGCATTAAAACAGGCTAGGATGTTAACATCGGGTCTGTAGAGCGGATTTAAACATTTTAACCGGCGACAAGATTTAACGGTTTCGGAATAAAACTTTTTTTTCTCCCTCCAAATAAAAAAAAATAAATCAGGGTGTCGATTACTTTCTGTATCGGTTAAACGTAACCTTTTTACAGAATCATGTTGTGCTGAATCTATATAAATAAAAGAAAGGCTTTGTCTGTACATTGGTCAGAATCCGCTCTTTCAATCACATCTTTACATTTCATATGTATGGACGTGAGGACCCGAGAAATTTCTGTCCGTATGTCTACACAGCCAGAATTTGTCACGGCATCACGGGAAAAAAAATGGACAGATAGGATCTAATGACACTTTGGCAGTCCTTGGGTATTCGCCTGAATTTAAACCAGAGCCATAAAAGAAATCAATATGTTGAGTACAAGTGACGTCATGAGCAGTTATGTGCCATCTTTTTATTCCCAATTTAGCGCTTTTTCCCTTAAGGTGACCATGGCTGTACTCGTCACTCAACAGAGCTAATCAACACCAGGTATAGACCGAGTATGCGGAAAAAACTCAAACAACCATAATGCACCTGCAAGCCGGCAAAATCCTCACGAAACACAAGTGAAAGCCCGGCAGCATGGTTTACTCCAAAAAAAAAAAAGGAAAGTAGACTATGAAAACTGAATATTTAAAGATGACTGGACGGATCAATGATTGCTTGTTACCAGCAAACCTCTTTCAGAACATGCACGAATAAACAGTCATGTGAAGCGCCACTATGGGATAAAACATGGGCTGTTCAAGCAGACATAACCGTAGCAGTCCGAGATGAGGGCGTGTAAAACACCTGCACTGAGACCACAGTGTTGTATGCTAAAACACTTTAAGACAAAACTTCACTTTTTTTTTTTTTTTTTTTTCTCCAGGTTTCTCAATTTCCGAACAGCATGTGTATTTGGCTGATGGAAACAAGGCATAAGATAAATTTCCTGCCATACAGAAAGACAGCCAGACATGTACGTGAGCTTCCGCCCAAATAATATCATCATCACTGGCTGGATTGAAGCTGATCAGCTTATTTTCTCCAGTCAATGACGGGTACTTATTCGAGTCATCAATAAAAGCAATTAAGACGTTATACAAGATTTTCATTTTGCAGCTCTGGCTCATGCTCCCTGGACTTTAGCGTCACAATTTCACAACTCAACCGCAAAAGCTGCATCACAGACGAAGGCTGTGATACGATTTAAATGATTAACAGAGTAAAAGTACAGCTGTCTAAACAAATTGTAAACGTAACGCCTACTAGCCAACAAGCATCCCCATCAGGTAAGCAAACAAAGCTGAGGTGAAACCGAGGGGAATCCCGATGACACAGGAACCAACAAGACTGAGTAAGAGGAGGAGCGGTTTCTGCAGGTCTAGACAATCTCAGCAGCCTCGATGAGCGGCGAGACTTCTACAGGCAGAGATCGCTGGGCTCCAGGCCACACAAGGCTCATTAGGTTTTGCTGATATAGCAATTTTTAAAACATACACGTTGGCAGTGCAAGTATGACGCACAGCCTACACAATTTACTGCTTCCTGTGAGATTTTTGGAACGGACAAGGCAGCATTGTATTGGTGACAGAGGTTTTGGGTGGGGCAGCTATAACTGTAATAACTAACAAATTAACTTCTGTCTAACAAGTTTTTAAAGTAGCGCCACATTAATGATTTGATAACTGTCATTCATTATTAAGTCAAGAGCAGGTGTGTTTTCTGTCCCTGCTGTCAGAAGTACAACATAAAACCTCGGGTCGACATTTCACAAATTAAATCTTTTTTTTTTTACATAATACCTTTTTTTGTTTCTCAGATCTACTATTTATAGCAAAATTTATCCATATTTACACCTGACCAAAAAAGTTGCACACACTAAGGGTTAGGGTTCACTAGCGTTCAATCAACCAGCTTTAGCTTTAATTACAGGACAAAATATGGTGGATTTATGTATAAAAATGACTCCTTATGCACCCAGAACCACTTTCACAATTTAAGTCATGGAATATGTCTGAGCCATTAGGGAAGAAAACGTACTGATTAGATTAGATTTTATTGTCATTGTGCCAAAGTACATGTAAACAGCAAATGAAGTGCAGTTAGCATCTAATCAGAAATGCAATACGTGGCCTACTTATAACAAATAAATAAAGTAAAAATGAGGGTACGAGTCCATATCTATAGGGTGAGTGATTGTATATCATCCTTATTGCATCTTCTGTACATCAAAGTAATATACAGCAAGTCCCCTACATAAGAACGAACCCTTAGAACAGAACTCGTTTGTAATACCAGTTTGTTTGTAAGATGAATATATACAGTACAGTGTCCAGAGATACAGTGATCCTTAGAATTGGTCAGATGGTTGAATGATTCATGTTTTCATCTCGCTCCATTCTCTCAATTATTTTCACTTTTGTCTCCACTGTTATTACTCAGCCCTTCTTAGAAGCATCCTTTTCATTGCCGCTACTTTTACGCTTGTTTTCTGACATCCTGGGCTTGTACTGCACTCACAGATGATGCACACTGCACGCACGTGACAAAGTATGCCAGACGTGATCGATCTTCCACAATCAAACATGCGCAAACATATGTCTGTATCTTTGAAAGTTGGTAACTCGAATGTTCGTATGCAGAGGACTTGTTTATATTATATATACACCTTATAATATACTATATACTAGGCAAACATTTTGCAGAGAATAAGACATGGTACAGATAACACGTGCGCGCGCACACACACAACATGCATGGCTTTATCCGTGGTTCCCTCTGACATGAACAGGATGAATCAGGACTCCTCACACCACATAATCTCTCTATTGCTCCAAAGTCCAATCTAACACTAACATGTGAGATCTTGTCACACTGTGTGTACTTTCACTATAACACATAGCAAGGATTTTACAGCAGATTTTTTTTACAACATCTTTACCAAAGAGTTTAAATGTTTTCCAATCCTGAATTTCTTTCCAATCACATTTCTTCTGCAAAGTTAACCTTTCAGGGCCATGTTTTCAGTAGACAGTTGCATTAGACAGATTTTAACCAGTAACTCTAGTAATCTGACCCTTCAGAAAGCCAGTGTATTTTTTTTTAACAGTTCTCACATATTTACATTGATTAATAAATGATCCAATGGCTCGGCCGAATTACACGATAACACCAACAGGATGATCACTTTTACAGTCACAAAATATGTCCTGAATTCAGGCTGGGCATTCCCGGTAAACCTGTGCTGTTTGCCATTTGTAAAAAAAATAATAATAAAAAAAATAAAAATAAAAAAAATAATAATAATAATTAATAAATAAATAATAATAAAATAAAATCCAATGTTTACATGTGGAATCTTTATTCACTGTGGTGGCAAAACCCCCCAAAAAACTGTAAACAATAAATATCTTAGATATTTATTTTATTTATTATTTTTAGTATTATATTTCATGGAAAAACGCAAGTCTCATTTTATGGCCTTGGAACTTGCTATTTATTGTACCCGACTTCGGGATAACTGGAAGATCTTCTCTTCTCACCTGCCGTTCTCCAGGATCTGAGTTTCTGAGAGTCTTTGGTCGAGCGTTTGATTCTCGTAAATCTTGTTAATGGCAGGAATTTGACGGCCGAACGGGAATGTAGGACAAAAAAAACCCTATAAAATCTGTCATTATGTATATCTGGTGTTTCTCACATGATCAGAGTTGGCTAGGATTGTATAATCTTGTGTGGCATGGGTCAAGTCCCTACTCACATAAGCGGTTTTGTTTTGACTGAAAAACTGCGTTCCTTAGCCATAATTGCTACCAGACACGAGCCTCCCAGCTCTGCCATACTCCTTCCATTGTGGAATAATAATAATAATAATAATAATAATAATACTCTTTCATCATCATCTAAAGAACAGTGTGACTGATATTCCAGGCACACTCGTGTGGATTCTGGGACTGGTCACTCACTTGTGGCAGAATTTCAGGACAAGCCGAAGGGGAAAATAAAAAGCCGCTGTGGATCCAATGCCAAAGGGGAGCGAGTAAAAGATGGCAGCAATATTTATTCTCTAATTATTCTCCTGCTGCGTTGATTCCAATACTCTTCACACATGATTCACAAGACTAGCTAAGCCTGGGATTTTTTTTTTTTTTTTTTTACATGCCACACAGCTGGAATAAATTGCAGACAAGCACTGAAACAGTCATTTACTCCAGTAGTTAAAAAACCTCTCACAGAGGACCACTTCGCAGCAAATTCTTTTCAAGTTTGTATTTGTTTATGGGGCATTTTGCAGGATTTTATATAGTATGTTCGTTTCTCTATATAAACACTGTATGTTGTTTATTACTTAGTGCTGCTTGCATAACATTTTGTGAGCCTTATTTTAGGGCTGATTCGACATTTAAAGCTAGAACGGGTTTTGGGAAACAATGAGTAGTAGCCACCTGTTTGAGCTAATAGAAAAAAATATATATCATATAACATGGTGTTCCTGTGGTGCGGTGAGTCAGAGTAGTCAGGCCCGGATTGGAACTCGTACTTTCCTACAAAAGATCTCCGGCTCATTGCTGGATTTGCGTCACTGGTCTCTTTACTCACTGCCCAGTTGGATAAATCCACCTCTGGACAGTTTAGAATCTAAAGACTAATGCAACTAGGACAGTTTTTGGACAAACGACCACTCGCTCATCATCTATACCGCTTTATCCTGTATACAGGGTATCAGGGGGGCTGGAGCCTATCCCTGAAGTCTTATGGCATGGGGCAGGGGTAGACCCTGGACACACTGGGGAAGCTAATTAGCATGCCTTTGGACTGTGGGAGGAAACCTACCAAGCATGGGGAGAACATGTAAACTCCATGTACGCAGAACCGAGGCGGGAATCGAACCCGGACCGCGGAGGCGCAAGGGACGACAGGCCTAACCACTATCTATATAAATGATCTATTTTTTATTTTTATTCTTTTCTGCACTTAATCGTACAGAACCAAAAGGTTATAATAGGGCAGGAAAACGAGTATGTCCACCTTATCAGGTTCAGGGAAAGTGAGAGAGGGCGTAATAACAGACCCAGGTGTGCAGTCCGGAACTGCAGGAATTGCGAAAAAACTCAGCTGGATAGATTTTTTAGCTACTCCGCCTCATTTTCCAATGGGGTGGATGAACTGGACCAGAAATACCATCTCTGTATTTTTTGGCCTATTTCTTATAGCTGCACAATATATACTTACTGGCCACTTCATTAGGTTCACCGTGCTGGTTCTGGGTTGGACCCTCTTTTGCCCCTAAAACTCCTCATGGCACAGATTCAACAAGATACTGGAAACAACATTCCTTTAGAGATTTTGCTCCATGCTGATGAGATAGCATCGCGCAGTTGCTGCACATTCTTCCGGCTGCACATCCATGATGCCAATCTCCCGTTCCATCACATCCCAAAGGTTTCCTACCGGATTGAGATCTGGTGTTCACATGTTCACAAAACCAGTTTGAGATTCTTCCTGTGACATTTGAGCCGTTGAACAGTTTAATCCTATGCAAACTGTAGCCTCAGTGTCCTGTTCTTAGATGACAGGATGGGACTCGGTGTAGTCCATCTGCTTCAAAGGTTGACGTGTTGTGCGTTCAGTGATGCTCCTTGTTGTATCTCAGTTGGAACAAGATGTTATTCAAGTTCTTGTTATTCTTGGGAATAACAATCATGCCACGTTCAATGTCACTTAAATCATCTTTCTTCCCCATTCTGATGCTTGGTGTAAACTTCAGCAGATTGCCATGACCATGTCTATACGCACTTCGCTGCTGACATGTGAATGGAGATTTGATATTTGCTTTTAACGCACAGTTGAACATTCCATTTACGGAAATTATCCAGAGCGACTTACAATTTTCTCTCATTACACATCTGAGCAGTTGAGGGTTAAGGGCCTTGCTCGAGGGCCCAACAGGGGAAACTCGCTAGCAGTGAGGTTCGAACCTGGAATCTTCCGGACCGTATTCCAATACCACTGAGATACTCCTGCCCTACGCATACCTAATAACGTGGTCAGTGCATATTGCACCATTTTAATGTTTTTTTTTTTTTTTTTTTAATAAGTGGGATAAGTGTTGAGTTCAAAGAGCTCACAAGCACTTTTATTCAATTATGAATATAACCATGAAATAAAAAAGGTCTCTCTCTGAGAATGATCCTTCAATTGTTCTCGACAACAGATTGATTAAATTGAGTTATAAACACTACAATAAAAAAAAAAGTATAAACCATACAAAAATAACAACAGACCTACTTGCTCGGATGAAGCGGTAGCGTTTTTGTTAGACTACAAAGCTCCTGCCGTGTCACAGAGAGAAATAAATATTGATTCCATGTTGAATGCACTCTTATGAAAGATGATCTTTTTGGGGGGTATTAACTATAAGAAAAGACTTTCTGCTCACCCGGACCTGTATAATAATGTCCGGCTAACTCTTACCTAATCATCTCTTAAAAAAAAAAAAAAGAAAAGAAAAAAGACTGCAGCAACTTGTTTTAACCTTTGACCTTTCAGTTGTATCCTGATTCCTGTCCAGGACACCTTCTGCCCCGATGCCTCTTTCTCAGCTTCCTGCTTTCCTGTGTAGTGCAGTTTTCGGCGATCATAAAAACAAACACGTGCATGACCCTGTAATTAAGAGCGAGATGAATGACTCTGTGTGTGTGTGTGTGTGTGTGTGTGTGTGTGTGTGTGTGTGTGTGTGTGTTCATGTCTATACAGTGTATAATCTCTCATAAAATATCTGAAAAGATTACAGATGTCAGTGGTTTAATTGCTATTCTTGCCCAAGAGGCAGGAATCAATCTCATATGATGATTGTTAATGAGTAAAGCAGCAGACACACAGTCAGAATGAGTAATTTCCCCTTTTTTGCCCCATCACTCACCATACAGGGCAAAAAAAACTAAACAGGCAAAAGCCACCACAATGTCCACTGGATGACTAAAGCAGGCCTAATAAAAAACAAACAAACAAAAAAAACAGTCCGACTAAACGTCACTTTTTTTCCCCCACAGATTATTTTGAATCGGGTCAGACGTACGTAAGCGACGAGTTTGTTTTGCCTTTAACCAAAAGTTCCAGGTGATGGTTTGAGATAAGCTGACTGCATGAGTCAGAAGGTTGTGTAAATGGTATGTCGGTGCAAAGCGGCGTGTGTAACACCCGGGAGCCTCGGGCAGCCGAAAGGCACGATTTCGGCGGCGCGCTACTCTGCAATCTGATTTTAAAAGAAGTGAAGCCAGAAGAATGCGAAAGACCACGACACCCTGGTCTGACGAGTACGGAGTAAAACATGACGTGGCATGCACAACGCGGTGGTGTGATGCAGCTGATTACTGGTGCTACCACAGAGATGATCATCAAATAACAGTGTGCTGAAAATGTTTTCTCTCATCCACTACAACAGTTTGTATCTGTTTTTAATTTTATGAACAAGGCCTACTTTTTAACCAGTTATAGTTATGTTTAATGTTGCGTTTCCTGTGACCTTCTATGCAACATTTACTTTTTAGATATTCCGACGAATTTGAAGCGCGTATATTAAAATGATCACTCACTGCTTTTCGTGCGTTAAACATTTTTGTACTTGGCGGGGCTTAAATGGGCCAATCAGATTTCCCCCCTACTGTGACCTCATATAAAAGCTCTCCCCTGCCCTGGCTTGCTGCTCAGCTCTGCTGTTCTCTGCCAAGTTGTGGCTCAGCGGTAGCTAATTTAAACTGATGCTAAAACGCTTTTGGAGGACAAGTGAAAAAGAGAGTTTGAGGTATGTACATTGCATTATCCAAAGGATATTTCAGCTGAAGCATTACAGGGCGCAGTTTTGAGTCATTCCTTATTAATTTATAGTAAGTTAATAAAGATATCGATTAAATTAAAGAAATGGAAACAAATGTTTTACAGTGAAACAGTAAAAATTTGGTTTGTTTATGCAGCAACCTCATTTCCCCTCTCGTCTGTTCCAACCACTTCAGCATTCAGCATCAGCAGTATAATATCCGGCATCACCTGCACCCGTTTCTCACTGAATCATGCCTTAAGATGGATGATTTTTTTTTTCAATGCTTTAATGATTCATAGGTCACCCTGCGGCTTAACAAACAAACCAAAATAAAATCCTCAGAAACTGTTCATGTGCAATGATTGGATTGAAAATGCGAGCCACAAGGGCTTCAGGAAGCCTGGAGAAGTATTCCTCAAAACTGTCTTAAAATACAAGAAAGCCTACCTCTTTGAAACCAAAATATGAAGAAATGTTGGGGGCTCAAGACTTTTGCACAGTACGTCATGATTGCTTGTTAAGCAAATAGTAAAATATGGCACATTTAAATTACAGCCAGCACTAATGTCAGAACTACTGTTATGTAATTCCTCACATAGTCCAGCCTAGAGCTGTGTGATTAAATAGATTAGGCAATTTAATCTATCTTTTTGTTCGTTGTTTCAATTCACCGACATTCAAAGACAAGTTAGCTCCTGTTCTGTATACTACCTTTATACTTCTTTATACTACTTTAGACTATCTACTTTATAACCACAATAAACAGTCATTCCCCCGCCAGCTCGCCTTTTTCACCCCGGAAGGCGTGAACTCCTCTGTCCTCAAGAAATTCCACAGCTGGAAAACTATGCGAAGCATTGTGACTCTTACAACAAAGACGCCTTCTATAAATGTTAACTAAATGTCTTCTATATATTGTACAACAGTTAGGTCCAGATGAGTAATTTTTTTTAAATATTTTTTTTTATTTTTTTTTTTATAAGAGGCATTCCAGGAGTGCTGATCTAGAGAATAACAGCATGGGGACATTTAAGTACATGCATCACAAGCGTTCTAATTAGAGGGTTGTGGCCATTACTTAACTTAAAGGAGTTTGTGTCCCCTCCCCAAATTCTTCAGATTAGACGGCTATAGAAACTAGAATTTTAAAAAATTATTCTGTTATGGGTCACGCCTTTTATAGGCAATTAATTAATATACAAATTTGATTTGTATTTGAGGTGGGGGAGATGGTGCTGTTCCTCTATAATCCTGCAGGTGGTGCACTCTCAAGTTTGTTTACAATTGTAATAAAATCTAAAAGAATTTAATATGTCGAATCGGGATATTTATAACATGATACAAGAATCGCCATACAAATCGTGTGTGTGTACATATATATGTGTACCATGGAGAGAGAGAGACACACACCTGTGTGTGTGTCTATATATAGGTGTACACACACACACACACATACACACACACACACACACACACACACACACACACACACACACACACACATACACACACATACACACATACATACACATACACATACACACACACACACACATACACACATACACACATACACACACATACACACACACACACACACACACACACACACACACATACACACATACACACACACACATACACACATACACACACACACATACACACACACACATACACACACACATATCACACTTGAGGTAGTGCTGTAGTATTTAGTATCACCGCTGTGATATCTTTGATAACCTCATGATATTCAGCACAACAGCACAACCTCGACATTGATTAAATATATAGAATTAACGCATTAGCTCAAGCATAATGATTTAAAATTATTAGAACTCCTGGAAATACTTCAGATCAAATCAGACGGAATTCTGGAGAATTCACCAGTTTTTTTTAAACAGAAGTGGCAACAGAGTTTCATTGCTGATTCACTGCGCAGGAGGTATAATATCATTAAAGGTAAAAGTAGTACTGGTCTAACATAATAAGAGAGCAGACAGACCAGGCCGACAGGACCCTTCTTCCCTCACGGAGAATTCGATTACTACTGATGCATTTACACATCGTCTTATTCGGAAAGGCTTTCAGACGCAATCACGACACATTAGACAAAGGACAGTTAAGGTTACGGCGGCCCAGCAGGTGAGGCTGGAAACCTGATCTGACTGGAAAACAATTCAATGTCCATAACTGAAGCTTCAAGACATGCTTTACCCTCATGTACAAGAGACAATACATTAGCAGCCTCAAAACAACGTGTTTGACTTGCATTTGTTAGTAGATGAGTTTAGATTAGTTGTGCACATCATGTCAAGCAGTTCTATTGAACACACTCATTAAAACCTTGTTTTTCATTTCAGCCCCATTTGTGAGAATTATTTTAGTAGCAAATCCTGGCTTAAGAAAAATAAATAAATAATAATGCACCGTATCAGTGTTACAAGAAATCCAGCTTATTCTGCCCCTGCTTGCATGTCTGCATGTTCTCCAGGACGACTGGTGAGAAGATACAACCTAAACATGTCCGGGCGTGTACATGTTTAAAGAAAAAAAAAAGTGCACAGACACTGCTCCAAGCTGGGAAGAGTCTCTCAATTCTCTTCGCTTAAGCCCCATTACACTTGTCTAGTTAGAGAGAAGCCTGCCAAGTGCTAACTATTTTCAGACCCAGCTGGGTTCAGGAATGGGAGCGAGACCGAGACGGGAAAGCATGTGCTGTTTAGCTCGGCTGCGGTTCGGGCTTCAACCACATCGCGCATTTCTTTCCCAAAACCAGAAACGCTGCACTTAGAACCTGCACGGCCCTTCCTCGATCAGGAGGAATTAAAAGAATGCGCGTCGCTTGCGCTCCAAACCTTGTGGTCTGTTTCGGCTCCGAGTTTGGAGTTTGGAACAGGACTAAAATGTGAGGGGCAGGGTTCGCAGAATTCTAAACACCTTTCGAAACTGTGCTTCAGGTCATATAAGACTCCGGCGTGTACTGCTCCTCCTAGTTACTCTTTGTAGCCTGACAAATCAATAGAGGAACGTGCCCTTTCCTGTTGATTCATCATATTTACTAAGCGAGTCCTCGGGGCATGGCCACAAGACTAGAGCCATGCAAGCGAGCACTGCAAACAATTACGTCAACCCTGATGCGTGCATCCGCTAAATCCGTTCTGTGAATGCGGACGTAATGCGGACGTAATGCGATCGGGGAGACCGTCGGTATTGTTCGGATGCATTTCCTTCTGTGCAGAACTTGCCAAAAAAAAGAGGAAAGAAAATAACAATAATAATAATAACAATAATAATAATAATATCTCACACAGGTCTCGGTTGGGCTCCACAGACACACAAAGCTTTTCCGTTCCCAGCAGCACAACAGGAAGCGAAGTCATAGGCGTTATTGAGGAACACAGGCAAATTAATCAGTGGTCACAGAGCGACGCCAGGGCGCGTTACAGAAGGGCACATTGACTTGCAAATTCACTCCGCCACACTCCCGGCTTTTCCAGAAGCGCAAAAACTGCTGAGTCTCCTTTTATTCATGTAATCGTGTCGGAAGACTGCACATTACGCCAGGAGTTAACGGTTATTCCAAAGTGCCTCTTGAAAAAATGATGAGAGCAAAAGGCTGCGACTATAATTCATTCATTAGCACTCCAGGAGCATCACTCCTACGCTACATGCACCGCCGGCCAAAAGTGAGGACACACCCTTCTAATCCCATGGTCTTTCCTGATTTGTATTTCTTTATACACTGTAAAACAATGCTGAAGGCATCCACAATAGGCAGTAATCTTCACTGAACAGGGATATTGATATTGACACGCGTCTGCTACTTATGCTCTGGAAAGCCTTCAGAATGGCTCTAATCGGAGGTGCTGGTTGTTCATTGGTGATTTCTGAGGCTGGGAACTCTAAATGAACTTCTCCTCTGCAGCAGAGGACAGTCTTGGCCTTGCTTTTTTGGGGATGGTCTTCATGAGAGCCAGTTTCATCATGGTGCCTGATGGGTTTTGCAAATGCACTTGACAACACTGTTCTCGCAAGAACTAATCCAGGACAGCAGACGTCCGTGTCTTAAAATAATTAGCTGCTGCTGTTGTCATGTAATTAGCTAATTCCATATGTGTTATTTCATAGTTTGAAATCTCCAGAATTGTTCTAGAATAATCAAGTGCCACCACTTGGACTAAACTAAGCGAATAGTTACGAGCCTTCCGTTTGGATAATCAGTATCCACATGAGTATCCACTAAATAATCGACCCTAACTGATACAGTTCTTAAAGAACCATGTCAGAAGACGCATCCCGTGGTCATGGCTAAGATGTTCCTCTCTTTCAGGTGGGAGTTATATTAAAGGGAGAACATTGTTCTGCATAAAGCAAAGAAAACAACTAGGGAGATTACTGAAACTATTGGGTTAAGAACTGAAAGACGTATTATTACAACCTAGTGGGATAGTGGTGAACCATCAGCGTGGAGAATAGAATGTGGTAGGGAAAAAAATGATCTGAATGATCGTGATTGGAGATCCCTTAAACGGTTGGTGAAATCAAATCATGTGGTATAATCAAAGCTGAAATGAAATTTTAGAGCGTGTGAACCTTTTTTTTTTTTTGACCGGTTCTCTGTGTGTGTGTGTGTGTGTGTGTGTGTGTGTGTGTGTGTGTGTGTGTGTGTGTGTGTGTGTGTGTGTGTGTGTGTGTGTGTGTGCGGTGTAAAGGTGCCTGGAGAAACGGGTATACTGCAAGAGGCCCGTCCAGCAATCGGAAAATCTCCCCGTGTTATAAACAGTGACATGTAAGACTACCCGTGCGTATTTAGTTCACACTAGAAAGAGCCAGTAGTTGGCTTGGCCTGCGGTTACCTGAGCTGCTGTTAGCTAGTAAATCGTTTGTTCCAAAAGCAAATTTTTGCTTTGATGCAAGAGGCCACACAGGGTTGCACGTAGTGAACCAAATCAACACCTTTCAACAGTATTAAAAACTAGATCTTTGAAAGATGTTACCATGCAAGACTTACTTGCTCCAACATGATCGCTACAGTATATCAAGTAGTTTTCATCATCTAATGGCCTGTTTTGCTGAAAAGGGGGTCAAAAAGGGGGTCAGAGGGAGGAGACTGTGGACATTCATAGTGACCAATCAAAGGAGCGGAGACATCAGCCACTGTCCCCGACTCCAAACTCCCCAAACTCACCCTGAATATGAGCATGAAATATTGAAACATAATATTCAGATGTGTGCAGCTTTTACCGACACGAGCTTTGACACACAAGGGGTTTGAGAGAAAGGCATGCACGATGTACTTTTTCACACCTTTGACACATTTGCCGCCATACTATGAGCATATCAGGGTGGATGGATACAAGGAGCGGACAGAGAAATAAGTAGGCAAGCAGTGCTGTATACCTGTGCATGCGCTAGAACGCTGGCGTCAATGCTCCAGCTGAAATGCCCCTTAGATAATGCGTTTATCTCACAACTTAATATAATTTCCGTGGCTACAGTCAATGAGCTGCTGTTGAGCCACGTACATCCAAAGAACAGCAGAGCTGAGCAACAAGCAGACGGGGGGGGGGGGGGGGGGGTTCATTTATGAGGTCATATAAGGGGGAAAAATCTAATTGACTTGTTCAATACAAAATGCAAAAAAAAATAAAAAATAAAAAAGGGAATGGGGTTTTTTTTTTCTCCAGAAACCAAAATCTCATCAGTCATCAAGCCATTACAAAGCTCTGACGCACTAATATATATATATATATATACATATACACACACACACACACACACACACACACACACACGTATATTTATTTTGTCTCACAACTACATTTCAGTGAACTCTTTCTGTAGAAACAAACCCATGTTAGAACACAGCCCTAATATAAACATGCCATGTGATATAGAGCTGTGACTACAGTCAGTGCCGCTGCTCTCGAAAATTAACACAGAGATTAATGTTTGTGTTTAACTACAGAGAATTCAGCCATCATGTGGTATTATATATACACGAAATAGACGGTGACATAACTTCTCCATATTTTAACTTCATAACCAGGCAGCCAGACGTACCTCTCTCAGTCTCTCACACGCACAATCACCAGATTATAATGCATTCACAGACACTCGACGGAGCATCACCGGGGCTTAGATGCCGTCATAATCAATAGGCAGGATCATTTTTGTTACCTAATCCTGGACTACTTTTAAAGCTTGTGGTTATTCATAAACGTATCAAATCGCAGGAGTTAATGCTGTGTGCTTGTGAAAGCATTTAAATCACACGACTGCCAGAGAAACGCTGCTCTGCTTTAAATAGGCACTTAAACCTCAACTGCCCTGCCATATGCTCAGACGGGATTCTTTTTCTTTCGTGAAGGTTTTTATTTTAAAAAATTGAAAAAAAAATAATAATAAAGCATAAATGAGTGAAAGTAAAATGTATCGAATTGGCCTTTAATGTTTACTGCAATATAATACTAGGGAAAACCTCAACACTTTCATGCACGGTGTTGCTGTTACACTGCATCGTAAAGCATGGTGCTTTAGGGGAGAAACAATTTAGAGGACGGTTATTGGAAGGGGAATCAAAGCTGAATCCTGAAGACAGTTAAATATCAGCATTTCAAGATATGAACATAATTCAATATGCATATTGTAGCATATTATACGAGAATATAATATCTTGTATTTGGTACAACAAAATCTTACAAGCACATATCTTGAATATTAACATGAAGCAAGATGCAAGTCGAGGCATTAAATCTGGTTTACACAGGGACATGGTGTACATTTTTTGTTCCAGAACCATTAAGGCTGCTTTCACAGCGTGCATGATTGCTTCGTACGATACCCGGGTACAATGGCCGCTCTGCCCTCTTATCTCACCTGCTCGCCCGCTGTCACATTAGAAATGCCGTCCTGTCCTTGAATACACTTGTACATTTTATGTTTCTAGCGTTCAAGTCAACCCAGGCCTTTTGAATGGGCAGAATAAGACAACATGGTTACTTACTTATCTCCGCATTCCTCAGTACGCCAAAGCCAGGATCAGCCAGTGCCTGTTTTCTGTTTGAAACGCTGGCCTCCCAGGAACTCCTTAAATGGCCCAAACTTATGGAAATCCCATTGAGCTCAGGCCTATTTGGGCGGAATGTGGCAATAACTCAGAGCCAAGTTCCTGTAACGTGCAAGTGGTGTTCGTGAATGATCGTGTGTACAGTTACCACAGACGTTCATCCATTTATACTTTATTATGGTTAATATAGTTATAAGGAGGGTTATTTTTATTAATATTTATTTTAAGCTTATTTTGAATGGTTACTGATTTCAGCTGATACATCTGATAAGTTTTGTTAACGGCATCGCGAAAAGCATCTCATCTCATTTTTAATACTTTCTTTTTTCCTTGCTTTGGGACTGACCACATGCGAATGGCTTTCACGCCTGTTTCATAGCAAAATGGGTTTGTTTCAGAACATGTCGCATGAATGCCGAAAAGCAAAAAAAAATAAATTTATATTTTATATATATATATATATATATATATATATATATATATATATATACACATACACACACACACACATACACACACACACACACAGACATTGCCTTGGGGACATTCAGGTCCATAACAGGACAGGACATTTCTAAATCACAAAAATCTCCCAAATAGGGAGGAAACAGACCCGGCGCTAAAGAAACCAATAGATAATGATATAATTAGCTCATTCTAAATATTTTGTATCTCACATCCAGTGTTCATTTTCTCCCAAACCTCAGAACTCTCTGGCTAACTTTAGCAGTAGTGCAGTTACAAAAAAAACTTTAAAATGGAGAGTGAACGGCCTCTGGAACAATCGATTTTGCCTCCATGTACACAGGACAGATGCGGTTTGTCCTGAAGTGAGAGGAAAGTCCAATCAGCATGCAGAGCAGGTGCTGAGCTGAGAGTGCTAAATGCAAGTCATGCTCTTCACACAGGAAGAATATCCAGCTGTGATTTGGTCACCGTTTAGCGCCAAGCTCAGAGTTAAACGTTTGCTCTGTAACGCAACATAATACGACAAGGAAGGTGTTAACCGGCTTGCTCTGCAGCGCATCTACACTTGGCAGCTGCTACTCTGGAACGACAACAAGAAGATCCACAAGGTAGAACGGTGCATCTTCGGGATGCTGTGGTGTCTGCATCGCTCATTTCCTGATCACGAAATGATTGGGTTCAGGATTTGATACTGAACCGTACGAAGGTCTCCCGTCCGCGAAAAAATAAGGTTAATGCTGAACAACACCAACTCCTGGCTGGCTGGCTGGCGTTCCTCCGTACTCTGATTTATTACATGGGAGATGTAGCACGATATTGGAATACTGTAATAAGGAAGTCGAAAATAGTCACAGTGCTATTTCCAGGTTCACTGTACATGCTATTTTCAAGTTTCTTTATTAACATATGGTGTGCAAATAAGAGAAAACTACATTTCTGCTTGACATTGATAAACTACTGAAGGCCATAAGCGATCCTTAATTATTTTCCTACTTTCTCTAAGCAAATGATCCCGAATTTGGCGCGCCGCTGCAGCGTCGAACAGCGGCGCGCCATCAACCTCTGGGAAGTTTAACATCAACCTCTGGGAAGTCGCAAACACACTCCGATACCCCAAAATTACAGCCTGATATTGTTCTTGGGCGGCACGGTGGCTTCGTCGTTAGCACTGTCGCCTTGCACCTCCAGGTTCTGAGTTCGATTCCCGCCTCGAGTCTGTGTGTAGGGATTTTGCAGGTTCTCCCCGTGCTTGGTGGGTTCTTCTGAGTACTAGTGCATGATTTATTCTGTACATAATGCATAATTTTTCATTTATATTGGTTTCATTGATATGTTGGTTTGTTTTCACTTTCGATGATCTCAATCACTCACAGCACCATTTAACTACAAGCTGGTAGTGGTGAAAATGGGGATAGTAGGATTTAGGCTGCATTCAAATGACCTGAAAAGTCGGCGAATTGTGTCATTCTGCTATGTCCATGAGTTCGAGCTACAAAGTGAAGGAGAGGGATTAAAAAACAGAGAATTCCCCTGAGATGAGCAAAGTACATTTCATTTACTCATCAAATGTACCTAAACCGACATATTCAAGAAATTAATATGTCTGCATGTTGACTGTTCTACACAAATTCTTATCTATACACACACAACGTAATTCATTTAAAAGGTAAGATACCTTTATTGTCATTTGCTAAAATCAAGCTGAGTTGGAATTCTGGGTTGCGAGATCAACCTAAAAGTTTGAATCACGAGTTATGACACTGTCAAATTTTCAATTCAATTCAATTTTATTTATATAGCGCGGCCATTGGTTCAAAGCAGAAAATTATATAAATGTGTATGAGAGAGAAAAAAATGTGTATAAATAATAATGATCCGATTGTCCCTGATGAGCAAGGAGCAAGAACACAACGGAACTGCATCAAGATCTCTTTCTTTATTTTACCTTCACAGGGCAAAGCAGCAGCACTCTAGTCCTTTGGTTTATCTAGCGCAGCCAATTCTCATCAGTACACTCTGTTCATCGTTCTGTCAACATTTACGCTAATAACACCGGCAACGCCTTGCGTTCTGGAACTTCAGCTCCAAACCTTCTGTGCTGGATTTCTTGTTAATACGACACTGAACACCGTTGAAACATTCGCGAGAGATTCAGAACCTCCGGGATCAACCTACTAATTAGTTCCTGAATCAATTAATCAATACACGCCACAGACTTCTTGACATATTTACCATGTTTCACATGTAGGCTGCCTGGTGTGCACTACTGACCAGAAGGTTGAGTTCAAATCCCATTACTGCCAATCGGTCCTTTAAAAAATGGCAACAATGGCAAGCAGGCAACTAATTCTTGTTAAACATTTGGGCTGAATAATACGAGGACCGTTCAAGTCAAACTGGGACATGTCATCTCATGAGCAGGAGACTGAAGGTGAAAAACTGATTAACATTTACAGAAGACTTCAAGGACAGTACTGTGATGAACACTACGAACGTTTTAAAGAAGCCTGAGAATAACGCTCCCAGCGGGTTTGCTTGAAGCCCACTACAGTCATTTCAGCAAGTGGAACGCCTGATCCTTGAAATACAACCGATATCTTATCGCCAACTTGTGGAAGAGATGCATTTGCTGGGTAACGAGAGAGAGAGAGAGAGAGAGAGAGAGAGAGAGAGAGCTCCCTGCCTTCACCCGGCACAGAAGTTTGCTAATCTTCAGCGAGTTAAAGGAATGCTCCAAGATGTCCAATCATGGCTTTGGTGTACAGAGAAAACTTTCTATCCTGATGGTATCCAAGCACTAGTAAAACACTGGAATAAGTGCATTAGTATAGCAGGGGATTATATAGAGGAACAAAAGCTAGTTTTTACCATCATAACTGCGTATTGTTATTTTGCAGAAGCAAAAGTCCCAGTTTGACCTGAACTCCCCTCATATTTTTTTCCTTCATCGCTGGCTTGGCATCATCCTTTAGTAGGAAAATGTACAATGTCTCACTTTAATGAGCTGCTAGGATACTGGTCCAGTTACATACTTTGGCATGCTGTATTCATGTTTCCAGAAGAATTATAATGTATTAAAAAGGTACAAAAAGATATACATTCATTCATTTCATTTATACATCTTCTACACTCGTTATCCTATATACGGAGTCAGGGGGAAGACTGAAGCCTATCCCAGAAGACTTGGCGCTATACACACTGAAGAGGGTGCCAAGCCATTGTAGGGCACATAGGCACGAACACACACACACACACACACACACACTCAAATACTGTACACACTACAAGCAATTTGGCAATAATCTGCATGTCTTTGGACTGTGGGAGGAAACAGGAGCACCCAGAGGAAACCCACCAAGCACAGGACAGGAATCGAACCCTTGTCGAAAAAAATATACAACCAATAGTAATGCCAGCGACAATAAAGAGAAAGGTACCAATAAAGTCAAGTGAGGATACAGAATCAAAGGTGGTGTAAAGAATGGGGGAGGTGGAGGTGATTCAAAAGGGCCTACTTAAATAGGAGCCCAAAGGTTCTCTCTCTCTCTCGCTCGCTCTCATTGCAACTGTCTAGGAGAATGAAAATGCTGAAAGGTTAAGAATTAAGCAAATAATTCCTCCTGGTTCCTGTACTCAACAACATAGTGCGGATAGGTAGCCAAGCTATTATTCCACAAATTCCTAGCAAATACCAAGAGCTAACCTCACTGAAACAGAACGAAAAAGACGAGCGGTGATGAATTGATAAACCAACAGTGCACGCGGATGACTTGCTCAAACGCCTAATTTACAAAGTAAACAGCAATTATGGTTATCAGAGCTGATAACAGGTCTGAACTGTTTCTCGAGGACACACAGCTGAGACCTAGCCATCATAATCATATGTCCATGTTCGGGTCAGGATGAACAGAGAAATAGAGAGATGGAAAGAGAGAGAGAGACAGAGAGAGAGAGAGAGAGAGAGAGAGAGCAGGGTTGATGGGAAAAAAAACAACAACAAAAGAAAAAACAACAATCCCAAAATCTCAGAGTCCAATCCACTTTGTACACTCACTCGAAAACTCTTCACTCCGGTGTTTTAAGAGAAGAGGAAAAAACGGGCCCCGGTCTGGTGAAACAAAAGGTCTGAACATTGAGTCTTTTGTTGCCAAATCGAACTGACACGCGTGTAAAATGTTATTATTTGCTCTTTGATGTGGAAGTTTCGCTCCCTTTGATGGAGACGCTTTAATTTTCTTTCAGGAGATTGCGTGTTTTGGAAACGGAACCAGACCTCATACCGCATTGATGGTAGTGAAGCTAACACAACACGACTTGGTGGAAAAGAAACAATGACACACACACACACACACACACACATACATACATACAACTGGTGCCACGTTAAAAGCATGTGTGAACACAATCAAAACGCGGATCAGAGAAAGAAAGAAGCAAACAAACAAACAAGCGCGTGCGGTTTTAAAAGAAGCCCGAAAAGACATAAGCATCCCGGTTTTAAACTGCTTTACTCACCTTCCCACTCCCTCTCCAACAACAGCTGCCCTGCATGAGCGAAATACTAAGCAGCGTTTGCCCCTCCGCTCCCAAACACACACACACACCGCCGTCCTCGCCGAAACCCATCTATCTACTCCTGCTTCATCATATCCGCGCCGGAACCCCGTAATCCGCTCGTTCCGCAGCCGTTTGAAGTTAAAAGTTTGCTACAAAAGTTGCGACTGGGTTCCAGCTGCACCATGCAGTTCGCCGAGGCAATGAGATCACCGTGCTGTGGCGTATCCTCCCCCTGCTGGGGTATCGCGAGAACACAACGGGATTACACCGGAAACGGGATGGATCAATGGATGAGAATGGCAAACCACTGTACCGTGAATAATGTCTCAGGATAACTACGCCACCTGCGGTGAAACCAGAGACAATAAAGTCGTAGCCCTGCCTCAAGATTGATTAACAAATAAAGAATAAATAAATAAAAAACTCCCTTCTAGTTGCACATTAACTTCTGTTCTGATAATAACATTGTTCTCAAGGGCTTTTTTTTTTTTTTTTTGCATACTGTGCAGTCCTGACTAAATACTGTCCGCTCTTTAGTGTTCACTCTTATACACGCGTATGTTTAGATCTCTTTATGTAATTACCCAAGCAACAGTGATCAGAAAGGCGGCGGAGCACCTTCAGGGTGGTGGTTCGATTCCCACCTCACGACTATGTGGGTCAAGTTTACATGTTCTCCCATGATTGGTGGGTTTCCTCCAACAGTCCGGAGACATGCAGATTGGGCTAACTGGCGTTCCCTTGTGAACGTTGACCAAAGATCCTGTCATGATTCTAAAAATAGGGATAAATCCAATGGTCACCATTAACCTCCACGGTCGCTAGTTGGACTACAGCGGTTCCTAGATGGATGGATCCCTTTATGCAATTACCCAAGTGATCATAAAGTCTTGCACCTCCAGAACCGTGGTTCAATTCCCACCTAAGGATCTGTGTACATGGAGTTTGCAAGTTCTTCCCATGCTTGGTGGGTAGCAGTCCACTGTCTAAAGACATGCAGGTTAGGCAATTCTGGCATTCCCAAATTACCCATAGTTTGTGGATGTTTGTGTATGTGTGCATTAGATTGACACCCCATCCAGGGTGTTACCCCACCTCATGCCCGAAGTCTCTTGGAATGGCTTCCAGGCCCACTGTGACTCCGTATACAGGATAAAACAGTATAGATGATGAGTGAGTAAATGATCATACAAGCATCTTGGATTGCACAACATGTGAACCTAGGTCGATTGACAACAATGGCACATTTTAAACTGTCCAGGTTCAGTGCCTGCTGTATCCTCAGCATGAGAAGGCTAATGTGGTTTTCTGCTGTTTTAGCCTTTGTGGATGCTTTTCTGTTCACCACAGACGTAAAGAGTGGTTAATTAAGTTATTATAAGTTACTATAAGTATAGTAACCAGACTGTTGTTGTCCAGTGAAAATGTTCCTATGCGCCAAATCAGTGCAGGAATTTATGGCTGGTTAAACAATTGAATTTAAAAATTGTGCAGAAAATTGTCTATGAGCTAGCACTGATTTAGAAACCCTGACAGCTCCGTTTGTACAACATCACTAACAATAGTCAAGAAGATCATATTACTAATGTAAAAATGTCCTCTCTGGACTAGCTGGCTTAAGATTTTAATAGTGCTCTTAACATTAGAAAAAACGTACAGTGAAACCTAATATTAGGAACAGAAGCAAATCACAGTGAGTCAGAATTAGATTTTTGGAAGGGTACAGGATATTACTGTTGAAACCCTCTGTTAGATTGTTTCCTGCTTCCATATTTCCTTCCCGCACATTGTCCTGTACCATTACATTCTTTACTGTTGTGTACCAGCCCAATACTTACAGGTCATCTGTTGTTCTTTGTTCTATGTTTAATGGGTCTATAGGTGGTCTGATGGTCAATACTGTGGTCTCGCACATCAAGGGTTTGATACCTGCCTTGAGTCTGTGTGCCCAAAATTGACATGTTCTCCCCGTGCTTGGTGGTTTTCCTCTGGGTTCTTTGGTTTCCTCCCACAGACCAAAGATGTATAGATTAGGTTAATTGTCATTCCCTGCCTCATGCCCCAAGTGTCCTAGGATAAGCTCCATGACCCCCATGACCCAGTACACAGGATAAGTGGTATAGAAGATGAATGATCGAATGTGTGTATAAAAAATAAAGAATATTCAAGCACCTGCATAAGAACTGATTAAAATGGAGAACAATATGTCTCTATTTTACATGAATCGATGTTTTATTTTGCTTTGTTGTTTTAGATACAGTATGTGATACAGGGCAGATGTTAAATAGAAATTATAGCTATAATTATCATGATTAACCAAATCAGAGGGTTAATTGGAATATTAGTAGTTTCCCCTTTATGCCATTGTTTAGTGCATTTCTCCCAAGACTGACCATTTTGTTTGAGCAAAGAAATATTTGTCATTTGTTTTTCTGAGCTCAGACATGGTATCCAACAAAGCATCCATTTTGGTATTTGATTACACTGATGAGTGCTACTCCATAAGAAGATAAAAATGGAGTGAACTCAATTAAGTCAAATATAGTCACTGGCCTTGATACGGTTAGCCAACCAACTGTGTCATGTAATATTACAAGCATGGTTTTTTTAAAGGTTTATTTCTGTTGTTATGGTGATATTATTCAATATTATGAACTCAATTATAGCTATAAATATCCATTGCAGTAGGTTTTTTATGCATAAAAAATGCACAATGTAATCATTCAAAGATATAAAATGCTGTTTTGTGTGGTATTGAAGGACAGCCATTACTAATGTCTTGGTTGTGGATGTGGAAAGCCTGGAGAAATATGCATTGAAAGTAAAGATCTTACCAGGTTTGGTCGGTGGTGCCATCACTAGGAAAGCAATGTGATCTACATCAAACGCAAGTCTACTTGACTACTTGAAGACGCAAATAAAGCTTAGTGTTTATGACATGACTGTTAGAAATCTTCAGCAACACTACCACCTAATGGTCAGAATCATTTGTTATAAAATTGCTGGTCTTAGGGCTGCGCTCATCAAGGGGTCACCACAGCGGACCATCTGATCCGTACACAACATGGCACAGGTTTTATGCCGGATGCCCTTTATGACGCAACCCTCCCATTTTATCCCAGCTTGGGACTGGCACTGCATCCAGGGACTGGTGTTGGAGCACTGGGTGGGAACTGAACCCAAGCCTTTTGCTTGGCAGGCAAGAAATCGACCTGTGAGCCACCAATGCCCTGTCACTTATTAATACAAGTAGTAAATACAATAAAGTAGTAAAATGTTTGGAAGTTTGTCTGTGCAATATCTAATTACATTTCATGATACCTGATATGTACCACATTATACCCACACATATTGCTTCATAATAAAATTCAATCAGGATAATCTTTTGTGATAAGACACATTGTAAGTTTGACAGTGTTATTTTTTTTTTTTATTAAACCTTTCCTTTGAGTACATCTCTGTTAGCATCCTCTACATGTCTTTTTTTATATTTACGCCACCTCAGTTAACACTCCCTACGTAAGTTTAGAGCATCAACATCATTAAGTAATATAAGAAAATGTAGAGGGGCACACAGTGGTACCTACAATGAAATTAAAGTACACGTTCTGAAGGACATGTTTTGATTAGTTTTTGGTCAGCCTCAATAGCCTTTGAATGTCAGGCTCTATGTTAATGGTCTCAAAGTTTTTGCTGTATCTCTTGAAGGGTTCACCCTCCGGGCCAATCAGGAACTTCTCAAAATTCCACGAGATATCAGTTCTGCTGATGGGACTCCACACTAAGAACTTGGGGTCCTGAATAAGAGAGACTGGATCATCATCGGGGTATGGGAGTTTGTCTTTCAGGTATGCAAACACGGGATGCGTGTTAGACCCATTGACGTCGCACTTCTCAAAAATGGTGAACGAAGGTTCAAACCCTTCACCTGGACGTACGTGCTTCAATGAGTTCAGGATCTCTCCATTTTTGCAGTTTTCCTGGAGAAAGATAAAATGCAGTCATACAAAATCTCCCTTACAAGTGTACAATGCTTCTGCGATGAAAAGGTGAAGCTTCATAGATACACATTCAGAAATAAGATGATGTCAGTTTTAGTTTCCTTCCAGCTTGGGTGGTACCATCAAGCAAAAAAAAAAAAAAATCTTTATCTTTTAACTAGGAAAGGCTAAATTGTGTACCATGAATTATTCTAAAAGGCATAAAGACGCATATTTACGGCACTTTTAAGATTGTTTTTTAATATCTTTTACCAGCACAATAAATTGTCATCAATAGCATGTCATGTTAGCACAACAATTGCATTGATTTCAAGCACTAACGATTAATTGCATTCTTCAAACTACTGGTTTCATCCCAAATTGCTCACATCTGGTCCAACCAATCAAAACTCCTTGCTTCACTAAAGCTTGTACACTATACTGGAATTTGGTTGTAATTCTGAATGATTCTTTGGTGTTCTTTGGTATAAAGAAGATTCCTAACGCCTAATATATTCCCCGCGATTCATCATGGTTATTTTTGGTTATCTAAACTGAGCTAAAATTTCATAATCTATGAGCTACCCGGTAACACATCTGGGGGAAAAAATCTGATAAACAGTGAATTGCTTGTCGTACTAACCTGGTAGCCAAACTGATTACAGGGGAAGGCCAGGACCACCAGCCTGTGCGGGTACCTGCTCTGGAGCTGGTTGAGCTGGCTGTAGTCCCGGGTTGTGGTACCTCATAGTGATGCCACGTTCTCGATAAGAACCACTCGTCCTCGGTAGATATTAAAATCGACCGAGTCCCCGTCCAGCATGGTAGCACGCAGGTCATAAAATGTCTTGGCTATGAAGGTCATGATCCGTGTTTAGTGTCCACCTGAAGTGTGCCTGCTTCCTGACTGGCATGCAAGTCATCCTGGTTGCCTGGCTCCAGCTATAAGGCTTGGGTGTCAAATGACTTGGAGGGAAGTTGATACGCGGGTGATACATAATACATCTATGTGGTGAAAAGACTGACATAGGCTATCTCAGGTTTAAACCTGCACCACTTTGTATACACATTCAGACAGCCCTGTCTATGGAATTAGTTGCAAAAAAAGAAAAGAAAAGAAAAGAAAAAAGAAAAACTGTTCTGGAAATTTACTCTCCACAAACAAGAAGGAAAGATGGCATAAAATATTCAGGGAATTAGATACAATATGTTTTTTCTTTTTCTTTTTTCACCTGTAGTCAGACTTTAATAGTTGATCTAGTTACATATACAGAGATCTCCTGTGATGCTGTTAATCTGCTTCCCGTAGTAAAAGAGAAAGTTTTACAGGTTTCTATTCAGCAGATTGCATTAAACTGTCAGTGGCTTTAGAGACTGAATCTACTTCTGAGCCATTAAACTTTCAGCAAGTCATTGCCCATGTTCTCACATCATTAAAAATGGATAACGGTTCAATCTAATCCCCCTTCACAGTGGAGCTCGGACGAAATTCTGATTCTGTTACGCAGAAACTGTAATTCAATGGCACTCGTAATCTGGCAAAGAGCTAAGCTTTCTAAAACATATTAAAAGTCCAGTTTAATCGGATACGTTTCTGTCAAAGAACCGGTCAGCTGGTCAGCATGGCCTGAACTAATGTTCTGATGTCAATGTACAATGTCCACATGTACACATTTCATTTAGAGAGTAGTAATATTTGTGTGGATCACATACAAATCTTCATAAGTTATCTCACAGCAATGATAGTACATGTTGAGTTTTTACTATAATAAATGGTATAATCCTGTTATCTTATTCAGCGGTTAGTATGGGTGGGAGATCGACCAGACTATGGCCTTTTCAACGGAATAACGATCAAGTTCTCGATCTATCTCACACCTCTGTCTGCGTTTATTTCACCATCCAAACTCTAAAGACCAAAACTAGTTCAGGGCAGCAATTTGATCCTTTTTTTATTAGGGAAACAGTGGTGCAGCAATGAAGAGATAAATGATTCATAGACAACTGCCTCGTAGTGAGACACAACCAGGAGGGCATTTTCCAAACGTTTGCTGTTCGTTCTTATGTCTATAATCAATGAATGAGGTAATCTAATTTTACACATTGAGTAATGAAGGATTATAAAAATACTGTTTAAAAAGACAAATTGGAATGCTATCCATATCTGCCATACTGACACCAGTTGCAGCCGTTTATGCTCCCCCTGACGCTAACATGAGCAGGTGGAATAATCACTCTCCTGCGGCTCTGTTTCAGTAGTGCTGAGATCATCGTTGTTGGATGGCACCGCACTATCCAGATCCTTCCTGTTGGCTTCCAGCACCAGCTCAGTCATCTGGGTGAATGCCTGGAAAGCACATATAGTAACACTAGTGCCAATTTAATCCAATTACAGTGCGACTATAATAATATTGGTCCAACAAACATTTTACAAGATTAGACATGAGCAACTCACCTCACCGATGTTGTAATTGGTAAAGGCGCTTGTTTCCAAGAAATCCATACCGTAAAACTTAGCAAGCTGAATGAAAGAAAGCGTAAAGCAAAGCGGATTGCATTCGCATTACTATAACAATACACACGAGCGTCAAACCTGACAGCCAAATAGAAAGTCCTCTTTTGGATTCACTTTCAACACCACAGTTGCTGCTTTGTCTAAAGTCTGGAGGAGATCCATTATTGCATCAAGCACTTTCCCCCTAAAGCCTGCATATAACATTAATATAACATTACTATTATTCATTCTTCTAAAACTTGCTTTACCCAGGTGCAAGTAGACATGAATCCTGTCAGAACCTGTCACAGTGAATGGAATGCCACACTCACACACATTCACACACCCCTATACACTTAGGGTCAGTGTGGCATAGACAGTTACTGAAATTATAAGGAAATAGAAAAAGTAATTGGAGAGCCTTTATGGAAATCCACACAAACCGATGGACAGAGAGAAACCAGAGGTCTTAGGGATATGGCTTTGGACAAAGACTTGCACGTGGTACCTTGTTCCCCTGCTCTGTCGTCACTTGTCTTCGGTGCTCCTCATCACGTTTGTTCCCAATAAGGATCTTCTGCACTATGTGTGGCGCATACTAGAGGAAAAAAAAAAAAAAACAGTGTCTGTTAGATCAGATATTCATCATGCTGGAACTAGGAATCTGAGAACTTTGGGATGTTTAAGAGGAAAAAGCCTCATCACCTCATCAACATCAGTAATCCACTTCATTACGTTTTGGAAGGAGAGGAAGCTGGTAATGTCGTATACCAAAAAAATCCCCTGAGGAACAAAAAGGGAGACACTTTGAACCTGCATGCCCAAAGAACTTGAACTTTTATTGATTTAGACTTTGTTCAGCTTCAGGTGCTTAACTATGGCATGTCCAGTGATGCTTGTACTCTTCTAGTCACGGCAATGAAAAGGGACAGAGCCACAGGGCGGCACATTATTCATACCTGTGCTCTTCTGTAATATTGCTTTGTAATAGTTTGGTATTTCTCCTGTCCAGCTGTGTCCCTGTAGAAGAGAGATAAATGAGCAAAAGAAGTCTTAAATAACCAAACTGAGACTTTGTACAATCTAAAATATCCATATGTCCAAATTATAGACTTGGAATAAGATATATTCATCATCATCATCCCACTCACCATATCTGTATTCTCACTTTCATTCCATTGACTTCAAGGGTTTTCATTTTGAAATCCACCCCTGAAGAAAGATAAAGGATACACAGACATTACAGAATTCAACTTAAATTACAATTAAAACACTGCAAAAAAAGTAGACTGGAGCTTGTTTACTTTTTTACTTCATACAAGGAAAAAGGTAGAGGGCCGTCATTTTGTTATGTGAACATACTGTATATGACTGGCAAATCATCTGTTCTCTAAGAAAAAAACAAGGACAATGTTTATTATAATTGTAGCTGTTTTAGTTACTCAAGCATTCTGTGAGATCTTCGCACCCAGATAATTTCTGGCCTTGTGATCCTTAACTTCTTTCACTAATTCAGTTCCGACTCTGCTTTCATCTGTTTCTCTTGAGTGATTCCAAGATCTAGCTAGTCTCACAGAGATCTGGACCTCAGTATTCTCAGATTAGTAGATAATATCGAATATATCCTGATGAAGTGGTGGCCGAATGTAACCATGCTTTCAAATACATTAATACATACCATGCTCTTGTACATTACAAGACACATTGATTGGTTCTCAACAGGAGAGAAAAAGAAATAGACTGAGCACATTCACAAATAAAGAATGACATGACTGCACACCAAAATATTAACTCGATAAAATTAAACAGACTATCCATAAGAAGTCAAAGCAGTTGTGGAAGAATTGAAGTACAACATAACAGATTAGAAGATAGCATTGACGGAAACATTCATCACTGTGTCACACTAGAGTGCCAAAAGTATGAGGACCTGAGCATCGCACCCTTACTTGTGGATTCCTTTGAACTGGCAAAATTTGTCTAGAATGTCGATGGATGCTGGGATGTTTTAGAAGATTCCCCTTGAGTAGAACAAAGCAAGGTTTATAAAGACATGGTTTGGCAAGGCTGATGTGGAAGAACTCGAACCTTCAGCTCTCATGTCTATCTGACTGAACAGGTAGGTTAGGATAAACAGGTAGGTTAGGAATGATGCAAAAACTGTACTTGAAGCTAAAGAGTCATCAAAGTGTTGTCACACCAAATATTGACTTTGTTTCATTAATGAATGTTTTCTGGCATTTATAGTTCTTAGTTGCTCGTTAGCATTTATTCGCATGTGCTTTTTGCCAGAATCTTCTACAGTACTGTATATGTGGTATGAAGTGGGTCATACTTCTGGAACATGGCTCATTAAGATGTTATCCAGGCCATTATGTTTCGGCTTTGTCTGGAGCAGGGTTAAATTCTGTAGCAGGGAGAGCAGTAACAGGTATGGTGAAATGTTCACTATTTCTACTGACTGAGTGGCATAAAGTTTGGTTAAGTGGTGAATAAAATGCCCCAGAAAAGTAGAGGAAAACATGCGCATGCAGTTGAAAAATCTAGCTTAGGTTTTGTTAAGACTGCAGGCAAATCTTGATATTTAGGACTGACTATCCTATACCCAAATCTGACACATTGGTTGCTGTGGTAACAACATGTGATCATGGGGATTTGAGCTTCTACATCGGACTGTAGATGATGGACTGTTTCAAGATTGAACTCTCTTTATAATGGACAGTTTGAAAGTTGTTTTTGAGAGTATGCAGACTGAGATACATGTTCAGAAATCTGATTTCAAGCCACTTTTGGATGTGGTTCAAATAGATTGGCAAAAAATTTAATTCACTTCTAGTTCAGTTTTTCCTTTTCAAACCACACAAAAGCAATCCGCTTCCAATTTGGATATGTCAAAAGTCAGATTTGGGCTGGTAGTCTGAACAAGGCCATATAATATCATCTACCAGCTGGTCAAACTGGTATACCACTCATTCAACCATCTTCTATATCGCTTTATCCGGTATTCAGTGTCACGGGGCTTGGAGCCTTTTACAAGTGCCAATCCATCGCAGGGTACACAAACACAGACACTCACTCACACATTACGGGCAATTTGGAACGGCAATTAGAATTGAACCCGGACCCCGGAGGTGCAAGGCGACAGTGCTAACCACTACACCACCGTGCCCACTGGTATACCATCTTTAAATAATTTTTTTCAGCCTCCTAATTACACTTTCCTCCTTACAAAAACTGACTGATCATATCAGCATCTACACTTTATGGAGAAAAAGTATTTGGCCAAACCTGCAAAGACCAAAGACCATATGTATCCAAATACATATACTTCCATATGAAGTAGCAACTTTAACTGCTTCCACTTTTCTTAGAAAACTGTTCACAAGATTGGAGTATTTCTGTGAGAATTCGTTCCCATCCATTGTGTAGAGCATTTATGAGGTCAGGGACTGATGTTGGAATCTGGCTCGCAATCTGCGTTCCAGTTCATCCCAATGGTGCTCGTTGGGGTTGAGGGCAGGGCTCTGTTCGAGTCCTTCCACACCAAATGAATTCAACCATGTCTTTATTGTCCTTGCTTTGAACAATCATGTTGGAATAGAAAAGCAGGATGGTTAAGGAACTGGTTAAGTAGGGAAGGTCCCAGGTTCACACCCAACCACCACCAAGTTGCCACTGTTGGGCCCTTGAGCAAGGCCCTTAACCCTCAACTGCTGAGATGTATAATGAGAGGAAAATGTGAATCGCTCATGATAAGGATGTCTGCCAAATGCCGTAAAATGTATAACGGCCTTGCACAAACTGTTTCCACAAAGTTGGAAGCCTAATATTGTCCAAGATGTCTGAAGCATTAAGAGTGCTCTTCACTGGGGCCTGACTGAAACACCTGAATTCAACAGGTTTGGCCAAATACTTTCGTCCATATAGTGTATATATACAAGTACAAGGTGCTTTACCCCGACATAACCACTAGGGGCCACTGGAGATCCAAATTATTACACGTTTTAATCCAAACTGCTTTAATTCAAGGTGAATATGCGACAGTTTACAAACACGAGTTATAAATTAGCGATTCATTGATTTACACGCAAAAAAAACAAAACATATATAATGGTACTGTAACAGGTAAGGTTGATAAAAACTAGTCAATATATAAATGCTCACCAATAGTGGAAATATGCGGCGAGAGAAACTCGTTATCCGTGAGGCGGCACAATAAGCAGGTTTTCCCCACACCTGAGTCTCCTAACAGCAGCAGTCTGAAAAGGACGTCGTATTCCTTCGCCATGGCGTCGAGCAAACTCCTGAAAAACACAGTGTTCGTCGATAATATTGCTAATACGTGCCGTATTCTGTCATATTTCCTGTAATTAAACGAAGCCTCACTCATCACCATCAACCAAGCTCCTAAACTTAGCCCCGAGGAAGGAAACAAACGCCTCGACTCTTTCTTAGTTTTTTGTTCAGTTGTTTTCTCTCTTCAGCCTCAGTAAGAGCAGCCACGAGGGCCGTCTGCCTGCTCCAAGTGTCCTCAGTTTCATACTTTCATCATATCACCTTGTATTCATTCATTTTTTCAGGGCCAAACCCATGTCATGCTACTGCTCATGCTGATAAAGCAGTCGAATAGCCTTTATCTTAAAATGAATGGCTGCCTTAAAGAAGACAAGTTATGATAAACTGTAGTGTAGTCTTCATTGTACATTACATAGTGTGTGGCTAAAGTATTCATAACCCTTTAACATTTCTATATTTTGTCACATTACAACCACAAACATAAATGTATTTTATGTTACATGCACAAAGTTGAATGTAATTGTGAAGTGGAAGGAAAATTATAAATGGCTTTCCAATAATAATAATAATAATAATAAAATAACAGATTACATATTCACTGCAATTACTGCTGCAGTTTTTTAGGGTATGCCTCTACCAGCTTTGCACATCTAGAATCACAGATTCTCAACTGGATTTTAGGTCTGGACTTTGACTGGGCCATTCTAACACATGAATGATCCATGAATCTAATCCATTCCATTGCAGCTTTAGCTGTGTGGTCATGCTTGTTGTCCTGCTGGAAGGTTCTTTAGCAGATTTCAACAGGTTTTCTTCTAAGATTGCCTGGATTTGGATCCATCGATCTCTCCTGTCCCTGCTGAATAAAATCATTCCCACAACATGATGCTGCCACCACCATGCACAGTGTAGGTTTTCCGCCAAACATAGCGTTTTGCGTTTAGGCCTAAAAGTTCGATTTTGGTCTCATCTGACCAGAGCATCTTCTTCCACATGGTTTGTCACAAACTGCAAACAAGACCTCTTCTTGCCACTCTTCCATAAAAGCCTGATCCTGCAGACAGATTCTACCACTTGAGTTGTGAATATCTGCAGCTCCTCAAGAGTTACCATGGGCCTCTTAGCTGCCTCTCTTATTAATGCTGTGTTTGCCTAGCCTATCATGTATTTTTACAGTCGTGCTGTACTCGATTCATTTTCGGATGGTGGATTGAACAGCGCTCTGTGAGATGTTCAAACCTTGGGATATTTTATTTATAACCCAACCCTGCTTTTAACTTCTCCACAACATTAGCCCTGACCTGTCTGTTGTGTTCCTTGGGCTTCATGATGCTGTTTGTTCACTAATGTTCTCTAACAAACCTCTGAGGGATTCAAGAACAGCTATATTTATACTGAAATTAAATTATACACATGTAATCTCTATTAATTAACTAAGTGACTTCTGAAGGCATTTGAGTCCACTGGCTTTTAGTTAGGTCTATCAGAGTAAAGGGGGCTGAATACAAATGCATGCCACACTTCAGATTTTTATTTGTAATTTTTTTTTGAACTATTCATGATTTTTCTTCAGCTTCACAATTATGCGCCACTTTGAAATGGTCTATCACATAAAATCCCAATAAAATACATTTACGTTTGTGGTTTTAATGTGCCAAAATGTGGAACATTTCGAGGGGTATAAATTCTGTACTTTTGAAAGGCACTGTAGATAAGCCTAGTTTTTCCTTTTATATCTACTTAATTTGTGCAGACCTCCAGGGTCCAGGTTCAATTCCTGCCTTGGGTCTGTGTGCTTGGTTGATTCCTTCCGGATACTCCGGTTTCCGCCCACAGTCCAAAGACCTGCAGATTAGTTTAATTTTAGACGTTCCCAAATTGCCCGTAGTGTGTGAATGTGTGTACAGCATAAAATGGGAATAAATACAATGGTAATGGTACAGAGGTTCCTATATGGATGGGAAATTATGTAGGGTTATTGCAGAAATGTACTTCAAATGACAATTGACAAAATGGCATAACGTTTCGTTGTTAATAAGGCCCAGGGGTAAATGTGAGCGTGCATAATAGCGAAACAAAAATGCAATGTTGAATCAAGCTTGTTCAGACTGTAGGCAAATCTGATTTGTTTCACCAATCTGATTTTTAGGATTAACTCTCCACACTGACTGTCCTCATTTCAGCTTTGGCTCTATTCAGACTTGGAAGCCCAAATTTGACACATTGTCGACCTATCTGCATGGTTGCTGTGGTAACGTGATCATGTGGACTTGGGCTTCTGTGTCATGCTGTGAATGACGTACAGTTTGAAATCTGTTTTGAGTTGTTAGAGCATCCAGACTGAGACACATCTTCAGAAATCTGATTTGAATCTAATTTCAAGCCACTTTTGGATGTGGTTTAAAACACTCAAAACTGGTACACTATCATTAAATTATTTCTTCAGTCCTTATTCCTTACTATGCTTTCCTGTTTACCAGGACTCCAGTACCAGTTTAACCAGCTCAGATTGTGTTTTGTCAAATGGAAACTCATTACACATATTGAACATTCTAAGGAATGAGATGGCATCAGTGTTCTTAGAACATGTAATTTTCTGCTCAACAGCATGTGACTCAAGACAGACAATGACAACCTGGTAAGTACTGTACATATGGTAAGTACAAGTTATTCTTTTTAATGATTTGCACAATGAATCAGCGTATTAAGTTTATAACTGGATGTACTTAACAGTTGACACTTTAGTTGTCAGTTGTATACTGTAGATACACGAATGAGCCATAACATTAAAACCAATGACAGGTGCAGGTGAAGTTAATCACATTGAATATCTCATTACAGTGGCACTGGTCAAAGTGTGGGATAAATTAGGCAGCAAGCGAGCATTCAGTTTTCACACACACACACACACACTATATGCACATATAACAAACATATATACACACATACACACATATACACACAGTATATATAAAAAGGTAAAGTTGGCAGGTCTGTACATTGAAGATATTCGTGGTAAAATTATTTGGAGGAATGCAAGATGAGTAATAGAACACATCAAGATGATTTTTTAATTTATTTTCTGTCTGTTTGTGCACACATCACAAAAAAATATTGAATTAATTAATTAAGGTTTTCCCAAAGGTAACAGATTTTGTTAAATCGCACTTGGCCCAGGGGAAGTGAAAATATGCTACTTTGAAATATATTGACCTTGGGGGAAAGAAAAAAAAATGGATTCATCTCAAAAATCAACAGATGACATTGTATACACTCCATATATGACAGCGGCCTTCAGCTGGTCTATATTGTTGGGTCGGGTGTTCCTCATCTTCCTCTTGACAATACCCTAGTTTTGGCACTGTAGGTAGACGCTAAGGTCTGCTGGAAAAGGAAATCGTCAATTCCATAAAGCTTAGCTGTAGTAGCTCTTGATGCATTGACTCCAGCCTCACACCAGTCCTGGTGAAACTCTCCCAAGGTCTTGAATCAGCTTGGCTTGACTATTTTGACTGCAGTCACCCCTGTTGCTTGTACACCTTTTCCTACCACACTCTTCCCTTCCAGGCAACTTTCCATGAGTATGCTTCAACAGAACTCTGCAAATAGTCAGCACTTTCAACAATGACCTTCTGTGACTCTCCTTGTTTGGTAGGTTGTTGATCATCTTCCCCGTGTGTGTACTGAACAAGACTGAGAGAGAAACGCATAACGAGCGTTCAAGTCAAACCGGGTCAGATAGGCATAAAACAGATCGGCATTTACAGAAGACTTCAAGCTGAATATGGTGATGAGCCGCAGTAAAACATTTGAATTGTGCAAACATTTTAAACAAGGCTGTAAGTCTGTGCATGACGATCTGTAGGAACTGTACACACAATCATTCACAAACATCATTTACACATTACAGGAAATCCCCCGGGAGTTATCCCTTGTTCAGTCCTGGCCTTTTTAGCCATGTATAAACTTGAGCATGCATCCTAATATTTTTCATTTTGTTATTTACTTGTATTTTTTGTACATAGCTGCATTATTTCTGACATCTTTAAAAAAAAAAATTTAACCACCTTACCATTAATTGAATGAGTGCTGTTAAAAATATATAAGTATATATATATATATATATATATATATATATATATAGACTCATCTATATACATTATATGACCAAAAGGAGTGGACAGGAGATGTGTTACCTAAACACGCGAGAGAGAGAGAGAGAGAGAGAGAGAGAATTATCGAGTTAATACAAGCCCTGTACTTTTGAAACTGAAGTAAATTTAAAGGGGAGTTGTTTTTTTTTACTTTTACTCATGTACACAGGTAAATGAAAGACTTCTACGAGCACTTGTGTAATATTTGTCTAGGGAATCTCCATTTTTTACTCAAGGCCAGGATTTGTTTACTAAATGCGACACTGTGACAGGGAGCCACAAACCAGTTTGCAAAATTCTATCCCGCTCCTGTCAACTGTAAGTGCTATTATTGTAAAATGTGTTTGAGAGTGACATCACTTTAAAAACAAAGATGTAACCCATACAAACTTAACGTTCAGGTATCAAAATATGTAGCACAATCTCCCATCCTTGTCACTAGACCTGTACATAGGGAGTCTAATGAAATAGGTCAAGCAACTCCACAGATCACTATTCGTTTGTTTTAGGGGTACAAAGCAGAAGAAATCTTGGTTTGGAGAATACTGGGGGGGATGAAATCCAGTTATCTGAACAAACTCTGACCTCAACCCCACTTGCAGAAATCTCCCGTGTCTCATATACATGTTAACACAAGTTAACCTTTCTAAATGGGTGTTTTACAATAGCCAATGTGGATGTGAATATAATTCAACCACAGAATCAGTATGTAGGTTCATGGAGTTTTGCATACTTAAGTCTGGGTACAATTGACTTGCAAAAAAAAAAAAAGGGGGGGGGGGTTAGGGGGTTCTGAGGTCTTAAAAGGGACATATTATGCAAAACTTTATTTTTATACATTCAAATGGGTCTCCAGTGTGTGTGTGAGGGTTTTTTTGTTTTGTTTTGTTTTTTTGCCATGTGTCCTGCTTTTTGTCCTTTTTTCCATTTTTTTTTTTACCATGGCTTTAAACAAGCCAATAAGATTTCCCCCCTATTATAACCTGATAAGATGACCCTGAAGTAGAAAATGAGAAAAAAGTGTGAGACACTTTCATTATCTAGGGATACTTACAGAGGATAGTATAGTATTATCTAGGGATACTTCAGCGGAAGCATTAAAATACACAGTTAAAGAAACAGTAACATATAGTACCTTTGTCACAAACTAAATTCAGAAAATTTGTTTACATCCTTGTGTCCAAGGGTTGGTTGTTGTAATACCCTCACACCAACCCAACTGGAAAAGAAAACATCTTTCAGGTCAACACTCAACCCCATCAGCACAAGCACACCTGATAAGGTCAAAGATAAAATAGTTTTATTTGGAGTCTCATAGTAAAGGTATGCCTCAACTTGCAAGACAACTTGTTGGCAGTATGTACAACATACCTGTAATTTCCATGGAATGGAATAAAAGCACAATATTTCATACGCACTCTCTAAATGAAACCAAGCATTCCCTAGGCAGGCAGGTTCACAGGGAAGGTTATTCCATCAAGACAATTACATTTAAGAGTATACAGTGCCACATACTACGTACTGAAATGGACAAACTTACATGTAATCAAAAAACTGCTTTTGAACTACACGGTAACATTCAACTTCTTCAAGGAAGTTTACCTGTATTAAAAAGTTGTCCTCTTTTGGCCAAGCAGATTAAAAATCCAAGTCCCAAAACTATGAAGTCAGGATATGGAAAAGTCATGGCCAGCTACTTCCATTCATATCTCAGGCAAAAACGACACATTAGCAAAATACATCCTTAACATTCCATTAAATAAACAAATTCAGCAACAGATATTTGCCAAAAAGGGGGTAACACAAGTCTTCCAAACCAGGATCACAACGCCAACATACCCTTGTGTTCTTTTAAAAAGCACCATTGTATATCTCATGGAAAATTAGAAATATTACAAATGTAATTTATTTATTATTATTATTATTATTATTAAATGCCTTCTTTCCTCCTTCTATCTCATAGCTCATTTGGGAAAGATAATGGTTTGTTGCTTTACATTACTTGCTGCATGACTATTTGAAGAGGCTGAAAAATATTGCAGTGTTAAAACTGCCAAGCTGCCACGCCTTGGAGGAAAATGAAGCTTCACTTGATCCACGCACAAAGTGGCATCAGTGTTGAGAGATGAAAGGTTGAACCTTTCTGGCCTTTCTCAAGACACTCCCCAGGTTTTTGAACACACAGGAGAAAAGAGAGGAAGGAACGAGTTGTGGGAGGGTGAGACAGAAAGGGACGAGGATGGAGGAGAGAGTCCGACAGCCAGGACGGATGCGTCTAGCTCGGTTCCGCACGCAGCTTCTTCCTGGTGGGCGGCTCCTCGGGCTCGGACTCAGAGCTGGAGTCAGAACCACCGTCGAAAGCCGACACGGCGCTGCCTTTAGGGTTGGTGTACAAGCTGCTGTCTGATGAGTAGCTGGCCTGCAGCTGTGTGTTCCCCTTGGCCTTCTCTAGAGCACGGACTGGTGTTGCCAAAAAACAAACATACACACAAAAACTTAATGAGGACTTTGCATTTTCACTTTCAACTTAAAGATATTTGAACAAAGTAAACATTAGATAGATAAGTCGATGGACCGATTATCACTCTTTTTATTTATTATTCTTTTTACTTGATTTTTTTTGCATATTCCCACATCATTTGTTTCCCTCTCAGACTCATGTCCACTGATGTATGTCCATAACATTGTCAGGATTCTACCCCTTAATTTTCCAGTTCTCACCTGAGCACTTTGTATCGCTGCCAAAGGAACTGGCTCACGCATTGTTATTAACTTCAGACGGGTTTCTAAGGTTGCCATAACAGTCACATCCCTAGCAGAAGTAGAAATAATTCTGTCTTTTCACTGGATGTAAATCCTTCAAAAGCTTATTTGACAGTAAAGTCAATAATAGACCTGCCTTCACACTAAGAACCACAATCCTATATTTTTTATATTATATATACACACATACATACAGTATATACTGTGTGTATTGCTCCTGACAGTTTGCTCTTTAGTGACAGACAACTTCCAAAGCTATATAAATACTGTACACTGCCTGGCTTTCACTTATTATTATTATTATATAAACATTATTATAATTATTTGTATCACTCACTCACTCATCATCTATACCGCTTAATCCTGTATTCAGGGTCACAGGGGCCTGGAGCCTATCCCAGGAGACTTAGGGCACATGGCAGGGTACACCCTGGACAGCGTGCCAATCAATCGCAGGGCACAGACACACACACTCACTCATTCACACACTACGGTCAATTTTGGGAACGCCAATTAGCCTAACCTACATGTCTTTGGACTGTGGGAGGAAACTGGAGTACCCGGAGGAAACCCACCAAGCACGGGGAGAACATGCAAACTCCATGCACACAGAGACGGGAATCGAGCCTGGCCGGGGATCGAACCCAGACCCTGGCGGTGCAAGGTGACAGTGCTAACCACTACGCCACCTTAATAATAATTATTATCATTGTTATTATTTTCCACAAATGTACAGCTGTGTGGCCATAAGAAAACCACTTGTTGGTGAGAATATATTTTTTTTTTTTTAAATAGCTTGAATTTGCTAGGGAGCATAAACAGTGGACTTTGGAGCAATGGAAAAAAATCCATGTGGTCTGATGAGTGCAGATTGACACTACTTCAGCATGTCAGGATAAGAATTGACACCCCTCATTCATAGCAGCCACAGTAAAAGCCTTTGGAGGCACGGTTATGATATGAGGTTGCTTCAATTGGATGTGTCTAAGCTCAGTAACTCTGTGCAAAACCAAGTGAGCTGACGACCTGAATGCACTGAATGACCAGGGTGTCACATTAATGCATTTTTTCCCTTCCCTGATGACACAAGCATATTTCTGGACACAAAATTGTGGGCCTGGGAGCATGAGAAATCATTTTGTGAGCTGGTAACCACATTGTGCACTATAGGTTAAATAAAAAATAAAAATGAATAAATAAATAAAAAAACAAGGGAAAAATGACCCAGGAAAGAAAGAGTTCCGTTAGTGAGCAAATGTTTATAAGTGAAACAAACAATGTTGCGAGTATTAAGAATTAACTTAAAGTTAGACTATATCAGGGAAGAGCTTCTGAACTGGAATAGATCAAAGATCTACCTAAACAGGACATTACAAAAATCCACAATTATGTACACATTGTGATGTGCTAAAACAGTCAGTTTGTCTTATAAAAGCATAAACCCTAGTGTTATTCCTACTTGTACTGTACTGGGCTATTAATATAATAATTACTATAAGAATTTAAGATGATGACTACCGTCATGTTCTGAGTAAGAGGAATGCCAAGGTGATCATGCTTTGTGACTCATGTAGTCTAACAGATGCCAACATTTCTAATAAGAAATTCTCAGCAGGCAGGGAAAATAAACAGAACATTAAAAAAAATATATTTAAAAAAAACATTAGCATATGTCAGTAGAGGAGTTGACTAGAAGACTCATATGTGGTCTGGTCTAGTTAAGAATAGGACATTCCTCTATTTGCAAGTTGTAAGTTTAAAGATCAAACTACAACCAACTTCAGCACAAGTAAGCTAAAGGTAATTGCACTCAGAAGCTGAGAAATGAGAAAAAAAGCCTTGCAAGCAGAAAAGCTACAGCTGAAGTGGTATTTCTATAGAAAATAGGAAACGGACATTTTTTGAGCCGCATGGTAGTTTTAACCGAAACCCAGTGGCAATATGGCACCAGTACCCATATAATTGGTATGTACTAGAACCGAATCGGACTTTGTGCCCCTTAAATGCCCGAGTGATCAATTGAAATGTCCGTTCTCTGATTATTGTATAGAGAAGCATCATCGCCCTCACCGCACGCAAAAATAATTTCCCTACTGAGCAAATGCATGTGAACGCGAGTCGACACTAATAACACAATTCCAACTTATGTTTGAAGCAATGCGAGCGCCCATATTGTTTTCACATTCTGACTTAAAAGCTTGGGAAATGAAACCATCCGTGTGAATGCAGTAATTATCCCCTTGCCCTGACGGCAGCAGGTAGCGTTAGCTTGTTAAGCTAAACACATTTAAATTAAAATGCCTAAAGCGAAAAGTTCTAAACTGAGTGGCTGACAACAAAGAACTCCGACACTGAGACTTGCAACAAATATCTTTCAACAACTGCGTGTAAAAATGGGGAACAGGTTAAACCTAATCAAACATTTGAGGACACCAGGGATAAAGTAGAGGGATACGCCATGTTTAACAGCTTGTGGACGTCAGCTGGCAGTGGGCACGTCCCTGGCCCCAGTCAGACCAACACTAGCAGAGTCAGGAGAGGTGCCGTGTTTTGCCAGATAAGGCAAATACGGGCATATTTCTGCAGAGAAATTGCAGAAATCTAAAGCTGGTGTGGAGTATACAAACAATACCAACTCTTTGCTGTTATTGGTGTTAAACTATTGCATTTGGGTTAGGTACTATGTAAAATTAGTGACTTGTACTTATGTATATTTATGCATTTTTTATATACTTTTAATATATTGTTTATTTATTTATTTATTTATTTATTTAAAACACTGTTATTTACGGTTATCTACCATGTTAACAATCGGTTCAGACACCAGTACGATTTTAAAAGTATCAATTTGCACCGGTATCGTAAAAATCCCAAATGATACCCAACCCTACTAGTACTGTAAGTATACCCTCATCTGGAAGGCATTGTTAAAGCATGTAAAATACTGTGGCTCACACCTACCCTGCTGCTCCAGCATAGCATTCTGTTTCTTCAGGTCGTCAATGTCCTGTTGGTGCGTATGGTTCTTGCGCCGCATATACTGGATATACTCTGTGGCTTTGTCTAAAATCTGAGCTCTGGAAGCCTGTTTAACAAAGTTGCATCACCCGTTTGAATCCAGTACACATTTACCATACATTACATACATACATAAATATGATCAAATAATCATTGCAAAAAGATTAAGATGCATCAAACAGTTTCAGAAGAAAAATATTTAATTACTAAAATTAGTTACTAAACTAATTTCATCTTCTTATGTTTGACATGTACATGGGGTGTTCAAGTCAAACCAGAATGAACTTTCTCAGAAATAAATGTGGGCAGTGGTGGCTCAAAAGGCTAAGGCACTGAGTTACTGTTCGGAAGATTGGCGGTTCGATTCCCAATGAATGGCTGACCCTGTGCTCTGACTCCAGTTATGCTGGGATATGCGAAGATGGAATTTCACTGTGCTGTAATGTATATGTGACGAATAAAGGCTAAACTTAACTTAATCAGCCGATAATTGCTTCGGGAAGTTTGATCGGCGGTCTCTATAATGGCTGATATAGAAAAGGCGATCAGATGACGCAAAACTCGCGGGACAATTTTTTTTGCGCGCTGCTAAAATGCCTTCACCGGTCTGGCAATTCTACGTGTTGTGAGAAAAAGACAATACATTTGCAATCGGCAACCTGTGTAACAAGCCAAGTCCACGAGGCGGGAAGCACCCAAAGCATTTTAACACCACGAACCTCATCAGACAATTGAAGGTTAGTCACGTAAAGAAACACGAGCAGTTTTCAAAGTTGCCTCGCGCTAAGAGAGCGGGAGAGCTCAGCAACTCACGCGCAGCCACTCACTCAGCTGTCGGTAATTCCCCTATCTCACCTACGCGGTTTCGCTCGGTGGCTGTAAGTATGGTTCATCATGATTCACTGCGAGTTTTGACGCTGTGATTATGTTTTCATCTTTTTGCGCGAAACATTAAACAGGAATTAAATGAATGAATTAAGCATGAACTTCCGGCGACTCACGTCCTACTTGTGTGTTATTTTAATAAAGTTTATACAATGTACAGGAAAGTTGTATTTGTCAAGCTCTAAGCTGTTCCCAATTACTAACCACAGGCTGCTATGTTTTAAGTTGACGTGTTGCACATGTTGCTTGCCAATAAATACAGTTGTCAATTCATGATATTCCTCTTCTTGTAATTTCAATTCTTAATTTACATTGTTGTTAGATATAAGGCTTCAAGTAGACCTTGTAATCGGCCGATACAGGTTCTAGTGATCAGAGATCGGCCCCAAAAATCCTGATCGGAGCACCCCTAGAAATAAAGGTGTAAAACTGACCGACAGTTACATAAGACCTCAATGAGCTTAATGGCACAGAGGTGGCTCGGAGCCTACTGTAGTCGTTATAGGAACTTGGCTTGGTGTTATCGACACATCCCCTGCATAGTCCTAACCTCGCTCCAAGCTATTTCCACACTTGCACCATTTAAGGGGTTCCTAGGAGGCCAGTGTTTCAGACATGAAGAAGGCAGTCTGACCATGGTTTTGACATACAGAGTAAAATGACTACCTTGATATCTCAGCATTTCACTAGTGCTTCGATAATAAGTGCATTAGTGTAGCATGAGATTATATGGAGAAATAAAGGTACTTTTTACTCTCAAAACTGTTATCAAAAGTCTTGGTTTGACTTGAACATCCACTCGTACATTCAGCTTAATTTTACTTACTGCACAACACTATTCAATCGGTAATCCCAAAATCAAATGACTTGAAATTAAATGTAAACTTCAAATCAAGCTTTTGTATGGAATGTGTGGTGGCCTGGGATACTAGTTTTTTAAAAACATTTTCTACATTTATTCTAAATATACATGTTTCCAAAACATATCTTGCTTCAGAAATAAGTTAAAGCTTCCTAAAGGTTAAAAGTAAAATTAAACTGTCAATTTCTCTACAGCATGCAGTGATCGAACAAAATGATCAAAGCATGATTTTTTTTTTACATAAAAAGTAAATACAAATATGTAATTTTTCTGAAATAGAGAGCGTCCCTAAAGTGTACATGCAGACATACAAATCACATCTGGTGCACGTTTCATGAGAATTATTTCAATATTCTCCTGAGACCTGAATAACCTCACACCATATGAGGACATGACATTTACTCCCAACATCAATATCTATATATACAGTGGTGTGAAAAAGTGTTTTCCCCCTTACTGATTTCTTATTTTTTTGCATGTTTGTCACACTTTAATATTTTAATTTGTTTGATAATCTGAAAAACATTAGTCAAAGATAACACAAGTAAACACATCATGCAACACATCACACCCCCGCCCCGAAAAAAGGTTTGCATGGCAGAGTTCCAAGATGAAAACCACTGCTGAGCAAAAAGAACATAACGGCTTCTTTCAGTTTTGCCAGAAAACATCTTGATGATCCCCAAGACCTTTGGGAAAATAGTCTGTGGACTGACGAGACAGGGATTGAACTTTTTGGAAGGTGTGAGTCCCATTATGTGTAAAAGTAACACCGCGTTTCAGAAAAAAGACAATCATACCAACAGTAAAATATGGTGCTGGTAGTGTGATGGTCTGGGGCCGTTTTGCTGCTTCTGAACCTGGAAGACATGCTGTGATAAATGGAGCCATGAATTCTGCTGTGTACCAAAATATCCTGAAGGAGAATATTCGGCCATCTGTTTGTGACCTCAAGCAGAAGCAAACTTGGCTTCTGCAGCTGGACAATGATCAAAAGCACACCAGCAAGTTCACTTCTGACTTTGGAGTGGCCTAGTCAAAGTCCTGACCTGAATCCAATTGAGATGCTGTGGCATGACCTTAAAAAGGCAGTTCATGCTCGAAAACCCTCCAATGTGGCTGAATTACAACAATTCTGCAAAGATGAGTGGGCCAAAATTCCTCCACAGTGCTGTAACGGACTCATTGCAAGTTATCGAAAACGCTTGATTGCAGTTGTTGCTGCCAAGGGTGGCCCAAGCAATTATTAGGTTTAGGGGCAAACACCTTTTCACATAGGGCTATGTAGTTTTGGTTTTTCTTTCCCCTTAATAATAAAAAACCTTCAATTAAAAACTGCATGATGCGTTTACTTGCGTTATCTTTGACTAATATTTAAATTTGTTTGATGATCTGAAACATTAAAAGTGTGACAAATGCGGAAAAAAAAAGAAATCAGTAAGGGGCAAACACTTTCACAACACTGTATCTCTTTGTACCTTGTACCCTCATATGAGGACTGTTGGGTATAATTTTTTCTTTTTGCCAAACTTCTTCCTGGTTGAAGATATAGATATCATGTTAGCTTTGATCTATGGTCTCAGAAGGACATACAGTAGTAGTCTTTTATGAGAAGCATTCTTTCTTTCCTCTGATTTTTGTCATTTCCAATTACCACCCTAATTGTGAGTGTTCCAGGCCACACCCCCGCATCAGCAATATGCTTCCCTCGACACATATGAAGCCACTGAACTCACCATGGTCCCAACTGCTGCTCACTCACTATGAGGAAGCAGTGTAACACACTCAGAGGGAGGAAAAAAAAAAGCTATCTACACCTGTCTGCTTGCATGAGCTTGACTTGTCCATGTGCTCTCTCCCTATGAGGACACAGCCAATCTGCTCTAGGCTCCTGGCTACAGATGGCTTTAGCTTCAGAAAACTGAACTAGCGATCTCTGAAGGATATTTAATTAGACTGCCTTTAACTTTGTTTATGGCACACGCATCTTCACACATTTGGTGGCCAGTTCATGTGTAAAGATCCCTCACGCTCACAGAAACAACAATTAGAGTAGTGTCTATGACCGTGCCATCAGAGAAGAAGGGGGGGAAAAAACTCAATTGATGTGATAAACTGGTCATACAGGTCATCAGCTGACTTCTTGTTTTTTTTTTTTTTTAATGCCACAAAGCTGCTGAGGCTAGACCTGACCAACTCAAGCAACCCCAGATCATAACACTGCCTCCAGAGGCTTGTACAGTGGGCACAATGCATGATGGGGCATCGCTGAAGATACTTCCCTTTTTACCCTGACACACCAATCGCTGTGGAATAGGCTCGATCCGGGCTCATCAGACCACATGACCATTTCATATTGCTCAAAAGTCCAATCTTCATGCTCCCTGGCATATTTAAGCCTTTTTTCTGATTAGTCTCACTAACAAACGATTTTCTTATGGCCACTCTTACAGCTCTTACAGAGCAGTTTAGTGCCAATCTTACAAGTTTTCATCAGAACACATGACCTTAATCCATTGCTGATCTTTGTCCTCCCTAACAAATTTCAGACAATCTTCTGAATAGTTTTCCTTGCCTCATGCAGGCCCTTTTAAAATTGTGACTTATTTTGGCCAGACAGTGTATACTGTATGTGTATTTATTTGAATACATATGGAGACATTTCGGATATCAGCTTATGTATGATTTATTAAACGGGTTTATAAAAGTTTTTGTCCAGCTTTTTACATTAACATTTTCCCAAACCACCACACTTCTTACTGCAATAAGGGGTCAGTCAAAAAATCAATAAGTGTTGCACCTAATGTAGAGCACAAAGAAGACAGAATAAGAGATGTCCTCTAACCTTCTCTCCTTGTAAAGCAGGCACAGAGTCACGTAAACTGTGAAAGCTGTCTTTGATGTGGTCCCTGCGTTTGCGCTCCAGTGCGTTGTGGTGTGCCCGCTTGTCTGCCTGCAATTTTAAATAAGACAATGCATGTTCTTATACAGACACAAAAACAGACACACACAGTATAATTACTACAGCATACTATAATTCCCCTAACTAGGAAGACTACCCAAGCACTATGACTTGACCTTTACTGAATTGAAAAGTAATCAAGAGGAACACAAACAGGCCACAGAGAGGTTTCTCACCGCTCAACATTCTAGTTGTACTGTCTGTATTTTGATTTCAATGATAAACGAATCAGTAAAGTGTCAATATGCATTTTCTGAGACAGTAGGATAGCGTTCTAATGATTTCAAACTCAGTGTTTATACTTTTATTCAATTTCTACATACTCAATTTATACACAATATAACATAACCAATATATTGCAATTCTTTAGTGCCTTGCAAAAACAGTTTTCACCCCAGTTGAACCCTTCCCACAGTTTGTCATGTTACATCCACAAACATGAAATGTATTTTACTGAGATTTTATGTAACCAATCGACACAAAGTGGCACATTATTGTAAAGTAGAAGGAAAATAATAAATGGCTTTAAATTTAAAAATCTGAAAAGTGTGGCATGCATTTGTATTCAGCCCCTTTTAGTCTGATATCCCCAACTAAAATCCAGTGGAACCAATTGACTTCAGGAGTCACCTAATTAGTAAATAGAGTCCACCTGTGTGTAATTTAATCTCAGTATAAATACAGCTGTTCTGTGGAGTCCTCAGGCATTCGTTAGAGAACATTAGTGAACAGACTGCATCATGAAACACAAGGAACACAGCAGACAAAGGATAAAGTCATGGAAAAGTTTAAACTAGAAAAAATGTTCCAATCTTTGAACATCTCGCAGAGCACTGTTCAATCCATCATCTGAAAAGGGTAAGAGTATGGCACAATTGCAAACCTAACAAAACATGGCCTTCTACCTCAACTGACAGGCCGGGCAAGGAGACCATGAATAAGCAAGGCAGCCAAGAGGCCCATGGTAACTCTTGAGGAGCTGCAGAGATCCGCAGCTAAGGTGGGACAATCTCTCTCTAAACTATTAGTCGTGCACTCTACAAATATGGCCTTAATGGAAGAGTGTTAAGAAGAAAGCCATTGTTGAAAGAAAGCCACAAGAATTCTCGTTTGCAGCTTGTAACAAGCCATGTTGGTGACACAGCAAACATGTGGAAGAAGGTGCTCTGGTCATGTGCGCTGCAGAAAACCAACACTGTGCATGGTGGTGGCAGCATCATGTTGTGGGGAACATGTTGAGGTTCACCTTCCAACAGGACAACGACCCTAAACATACAGCCAGAGCTACAATGTAATGGTTTAGATCAAAGCCTATTCATGTGTTAGAGCGACCTAGTCAATGTCTAGACCCGAGTCCAACTGAGAATCTGTGGCAAGACTTGAACATTGCTGTCCACAGATGCTCCGAATCCAATCTGACTAAGCTTGAACTATTTTGCAAAGAAGAATGGCCACGCTGGTAGAGAAATACTCAGACTTGCAGCTGTACTTGCAGCGAAAGGTGGTTCTACAAAGTTTAAGAATTTTCAGATAATTATTTGTAATTAATTTTTTTTTTAATTCTCAGTTCCTTCTACTCCACAATGATGTGCCACTTTTATGCTGGTCGGTCATATAAAATCCTAAAAAAAATACATTTAGGTTTGTGGTTGTAACGTGACAAAATGTGAAAAAGTTAAAGTGGTATGAATATTTTTGCAAGGCACTCCATCATTCTGTTTTCATCATGTCAGTCAGAGCTACTGTAGCCTTAGATTCCCGTTCTTGGCCTATGATGGGGACGAGCTCATTACCGCTCCGCTACACAGGAGGCCCAAAATTTTGTGCATATAAAACAACCCACAAGCAACACACACTTAGACCAGCTTACAAGTTCAGTCTAAGAATGCTTTGTCTGTGGTCCACCTCATTACTTTCTATTGAAAAATGTCCACTTCATATGTGTTATATGGATAAAGAACACAGTGTGCATGTGTAGCTGCAGTTTTTCCAAAAAAAAAAAAAAAAAGGTAAATAATGGCTGCCAGTGTTGTGGACTTCAGGGTTTGATAGGCTGGCCTGCCATTTTTTAATTCCCCATTTTGAATTATTTCCTTTAAAAACAGGAAGGGGCGTTAAAGTGCTTGACTGATTTACTTAACATCCCATAGTAGTGGAGATTTGCGACACCTTTAATGAATGCAAAAGCTTTTAACGGTAACTTGGTGAAATACATGCATATGGAGCAGCAAAGCGTTTAGCAAGAACGTTCTCTCAACGCCAGTGTAGTTTCCTAAAATATTTATCTGTATCTTTTACAGAGATATTGTTGACAGAGATGACAAATGGATGTCCTTGTAAGGGCATGTACTTTTTAAAAATAAACATATAAAGTAATTCTCTTCCTTGAGATGTAAAATGTCAGTGTGCATTTTACAACTTCAGCCATGACGCTATTGTTGATGAGCAGCTACCATGGTACTTGAGAGAATTTCCGGGTTAGTAAAATGTATTTACTGTTACTTAGAATAAATCAGATATGTAAAAGTATGCTTTTCCCGTAAGCACAAATACATGTAATATACTATCCCTTTTTCTTACTGTAAAAAAAAAAAAAAAAAACCCTACCCTAAAAAAAAAAAAAGAAAAAAGTTTATCTTCAGTTTAACTGTATGGTGAATGGTTGAGGTTTTAAGTCTGCACCAAGTTGTCCTATGTGCAAAGTCCAGGTTCACACAATAATAAAGGAACAGCAGGTACATTTGATATGTTGTAGAGTTGGGGTATTTTCTGTCCTGTTCATATTGCGCTCTGGGACAATGGCAAATGGAAGCGACAAAGTGTTAGGTGCATCCCTACTATTTACACTTACTACTGTCCGGACAAAGCACTATCGTGCTATCGATCGGTCTGAGGAAACAGCATTCGATTTGGTTAGGAATCATGTGCTGATTCACTTATCGCCACATTAGTTACAAATCGATTTATTATTTAATTTAAGGTTAATTTAAGTTCAATATTAAAACTCCTGTTTTAATGCTGCTTTTGTTTTTTTAAGTGAGAAAAATAACTAATGCTATAAGGAATGAAATACAGTTATTTAATTACTCATTTTCAATTCAGTTGTGAAGCTGGTGAATAAAAGTTATCACAACTTTTCTTTTAATGTTCAATTGTAAAAATAATACATTATTATAAAGTGTAATATTGAATTCGGAAATGAATAAAATCATGATACTTACAGAACCACAATATTAATCAAACCAGCACCTGTCTATCATAATATCTTATCGGGTGGTGACTGGTGATTCCCATCTCTCCTAAACAACCCTCAAATGTCCCCAGCACATACCCCACCCTCTCACAAATAAACTAACTGACCTTTTCCCCTGCCCTCAACCAAGAGGTGATATTTACAAGTTTTACAACCATGTTTGTTGTAGATCTGGTGGTGGGATACTGATGTTCTAGAGAGAATTTAACTGGATGAACAAGTACAATGGTATTTTAATACAATCCCGGGGACATGTTCCTAAAGCAAAATTTCATATTGTGAAGCGCATTCTCCCATAGGAAGACATGTATATGCAAATAATCCGTTCCAGATACCCAAAAGGATTACCAATACTACCAATTTCCAACACTATAAATCATATTTTTGCATATAAAATCAAAACATTTAGAAAAGAAATGAAAATTAAGTAAAAATATATTTTTTAAAAACCTAGACATTAATCTTCACTTAAGCTTGATCACTTTATGATTCCTCTTGGCCTCGACTTCTTTAAACACTAAACTGAAAGAGGCTCTTTTTTTCTCTTCTTACTAACATTCTTGGGAATCATGGTGCTATGTCTTCGTTAAATCTTGCACACAATGCAAAAAACAAACAAACAAACAAAAAAACACAATAACCTAAGAAACCAGCTAAACCGAAACCACTTCACTTGGCTTTCAACTGACACAAGCAACTTTTAAACAGCTCCCGGACATACAAGCAACTGAACCGTTCGGGTCGGATCATTCGTATGCCGAAAATGTTTCATACGCAGAGGCAAACGAGGCAGTGAGGTGGAGGCGTGAAGCGTATGCCGAGGTGACACTGTTAAGGTTTTGCTTGGAAAACAAACATCAGCTAAGAAAGTTAAAACTGCCCAAAATATCTCAAGTTATTTTATATGTGATACGGGATTGTACCAGTGATCATAAGGCGGAGAAACAGGTAGAGGTACAGGTGGCAGGGGTTACTGTGGTCAAATATGATATATATATATATATATATATATATATATATATATATATATATATATATATATATATATATAAATTTAACCATATTTGGGCAATCAAGCAGTTTTGTGGACATGAATTGCTGTAAATTCGCCCTGCAGTGAACATATTTAATACAATAATAATTAAACTCGCAGGCATCAGGCAGGTAATCAAGCTAAAGGCCACATGAGGAGCAGGAGGCGGAGAAGGAGGAAGAAGACAGGAGCAGCAACACACAGAGAGCAGAAGCGGTTCCGAGCTCGTTAGTTAGCAAAGCGGCTACATACCACTGGGAGAAATCTCGACGACTCTTCCTGTAAAAATAAATAAATAAAGTCGACTTAAGTGGGAATAAAGAGACACAACTCGGAATACAGATAAAATGTACAGACGCAGTCACACACTCGAACTATATAGGAAATCACGTGTAAAACAGCGCTAGCTATCCCTAGCATCCTGGAGGCTAGCTAGCCTGTGACTGAAGCACGCGCCTCATCCATAACACACACAAACACAGACAGACACAGGAGTCTGATCATAGAGCTCGACCTACATCACTGTCAACTTCGATGTCATCGTTATCACTCATTCTCTGAAATCGCCTGAAATCTCACTCGTATTCCGGGCAAACACCACCGCTCCAGTGCGAGACAAGAGGGACTCGCGCAGACGTGTACACGTGACTGAGCGACACAACGAGGTGCGCGCATGCGCCGCAGCGCGAGGCATGCTGGGCTTTAGGGTTCTTAAAGAAACTCGCTGGTAGGCTAGAGATCGACAGTAATGAGGTCACGACTTACTAACGCGTCGGAACGGGATCGTTAGGTCGTGGCCGTAGATCAAAACTGAAACGGAAAGTAATGTATCCAGTACTCAGGAGTGACATTAAACTGGTGATGAGAGGATAATAGTCACCCAAGTGACATTTCTGCCTATTGTCCACAAAGGCCAACTTTCTGGGCCAATCCCATAGGAAAGCCAATGCAGCACAACCTGATAAAAAAAAAGGGTCATTCCTGTCCACGATAGAAAGGCACTAAAGTGGTAAGGTGGTTAGCACTGTCCACTTGGTCTGTGTGCATGTAGTTTGCATATTCTCCAAGTGCTCGTGGGTTTTCTCTGGGTACCTGGGTTTCCACCCACAGTCCAAAGACATGCAGACATCCAAGTACTTCAGAAACAGACATGTCATCGTTTAAAGATTGCCAAAGTTTCAGCTGTACGGATGTCTAGAGGAAGTTCATTCCACCATCTAGTGTCAGAACAGAAAAGGGTCTGCATTAATGTCTTCCTTAAACTCATGGTGGGACCAGCCGAGCAGTGCTGGAGGATCGGAGGGAACGTGGTACGGTGCGTGGTGTGATTAGAGCTAAGAGGTATGTGGGTGCTGGTCTGTTTTTAGCTTTGTAGACGAGCATCAGGGATTTGATGCGGGCAGCTATAGGAAGCCAGTGAAGGGAGCGGAGAAGTGGGGTGGTGTGGAAGAATGTGGGAAGGTTAAAAACAAGACGTGCAGCAGCATTCTGGATCGGCTGCAGAGGACAAATGGTGGACAGAGGCAGACCTGCCAGGAGTGAGTTGCAACAGTCCGGTCTTGAAATAACAAGGGACTGAACAATCACCTGAGTAGGCTGTGAAGAAAAGAATGGGTGAATTCTTCTGATGTTGTAAAGAAGAAATCGACTCGTACCAGTGAGGTTAGCAACGTGTGGCGAAAATGACGGTTGATTGTCCCGAGTTACCCGAAGGTTGCGGTCAGTGGCTAAAGGTTATCTGATTGTTGTCCAGGGAGATCACAAGGTCTTGACCCAGTGCAGAACAGCAGTTTGGTTTTACTCAGATTGAGTTTCAACTGATGAGCCGTCATCTAGGCTGTGATATGCCCTACACAGAAGTCCTCTGAGTGATGTGGAAAAGTGCCAGTGCAATTAACTACATGGATGAGTAACGCATATACTGTATAGTACGAATGGTGCACAACAGGCAATGGCAAATTCTTATAGAGGCTGTTTTGTAAAATAAAAGTAGTTTGAAAAAAGTATTAGATTCAATGTATGGAGACTTGTATGGAATACCATGTATACCAGATACCAGAATACCATGTAATACCAAACTGTGATGCAGTCTGTCATGCTGTTAATATCTTCCCAGATAGATCATGAAATACCTCCCAGACTACGGTGTCAAAGCAGATCTGTAGCAGCATCCTTTGACCACCTTCTTGTGATTTTCTTTGTCACAGAATGCTTGTAGGTAGCAGATAGGTATTTGGGTTTCAGTAAATCCAATAAAGAAATTAAATTTTCAGCATTAATTATTAATGACACTAATAGATTTGAACCATGACAAGATGAGTTAATGATATAAAGCACTGTTATGCATATTTGTAAAAAAAAAAAAAAAAAAAAAAATCCCTTTGTAAAATACACCAAAGATTGTGCACATAATCCTGCTGCAAACCCACTAACCAGTTCCTGATTATTATTTCTCAGAGAAATAATACGAGTATTTTTCTCTAGCTGAGAGTCTGTCTGTAATGTCCCGGCAACTATAACTTGTTAGCCAAAGCACTGCATGAAAAGGCAGCAAATTATTTACAGCTAAAATATTTTGAATTTGTAAATGTTCCTTTTGATGAGAGGCAGCACCTTGACAAAATGGTATTTTGGATATCAAGTCGAAGGTCATGCACCCTTTAATCCCCACTACACCCTGCAATGCACGCTTATGAAATATTATGCCTTCCTCATGCCAGTAACTGTTATAGAAGTTGATACCATACCACTGGAATTGATAAAAGATCAACAGTGCTAAGGTAGCAGGCTGAGTACAGCCAATCTAGTCTCTATACTATGATATATCTGCTTAAAAAGCACATGGCCATTTAGGACAATGCAAAGTCCTAAAACAATGATAACTGCTTTTTGATATGCAAACACTTGATGATGTTTATATAAAAAAAAAAGTGATGGAAAAAAAGAAAGAAAAAGACAATACAAATTTTTATGAACCCATTTACCAGGAAATGCTCATTTTCTATTCAAAATTTTTGTCTGCAATTAGGCGCCCCCTCGTGGCCAAAGCTCAAATGAGCAGTGACGTCATACTAGTAGTTGACTTTTTGTATGTACCATATTTTAGGATCTCATTTGAAGACAATCGCTGCTTGAGGCGATTTGGAAATAGCTTTTAGCTATGCTTAAGATCTCACAATATACCTGTTTGTATTCTTAATTTTTCAACAGTCAAATTATGTTATAAATGCATATCCTGTGTTTTGTTTTTTACTTATATGATTTGGTTGTCATTTATTTTTGCCTTACACTGCCTTTTTTATTATAACTTTTTTGTTGTTGAGCTAAATCAGTATGTAATTTGTTTTGTTTGTTTTTATCTCACATGCACATATTTATCAGTTTTGTGTTTTCATAAATAAAAATAATAATATTAAGAGATCTGAGATATTGGTTTTTTTATCCTCTTTCTTTTTTGCTATAACATTTTATTTGGATATTTGAAATCCCATAAATTATCATAACATTTATAATTATAAGTACTGTGTAAAGGTTTTGAGCCATCGTTTCCTTATAACGGATATTCAGTATTAAATCAAATTATGTGGGTTAAATGAAGTTACTATTTATAACTTTTTTCCCCATATTTTCTTCCTAATTAAGTTGCATCTGATTCCCACAGTCTCTAGGCTACTACTCAGTCAAACCATATGACGCAAGACAACCGCATCTTTTCCAACTGCTCTCTCACGCACCGCTAGGGGCAGCATAGCACACTTGGAGGACAGCGCTATCAACAGTGCTATGTGCTACTTCCGCTTGTGTGAGCTCACAGAAGCCCATGACTGACTATAGAGCTGTGATTGATGTGAGAGTGCTAAGTGCCTTTGATTTCACAACTGACATCTAAAAGTTTCTTCTTACTTTTAAAAGTCATCAATTGTATCATCATAAAAAATCTGCACTGCACCTGCATGATTAATACTGATGACATGGTCACTGAAGGCCATTGATGAAGGCCGCTAAGGCGTTCAGCCAAAAGTCATAATTATGGATGGAAACGTAAAGTTCTTTGGTTCCTGTGCTCTTTGACATCCAAGGCTAAATATTCCTTATAGTGCAGTGTCACAATAAGTGCCTCACATTGTTAGCTCCTCATGTCAAGTCTTGCCACAGATTATCAATTGGATTTAGATCTGGACTTTGACACTTTAAGTACAAAACACTTTATAGCATACTTGCACACCCCCTGGACATCTCTATTTATATTCCATATTTTCCATACTGTACACCAAGGTTCACCTAGGCTTTATTCTATTTCTTCATCCAGGTTTTCTTATTTTCTTATTCTCTTATATTTTTTATATTTTTATTTTCTTATATTTTTATTGTACATATATTTTATTATTTTATTCTTAGTTAAATCTATTCTTACGTTATCTAGTGTAAATAGCCTTAAATAGTTTTTTTTTTATTAATAGTTTTATTTATAAGGTCACGGGCAGTCGCCTAAGCATTTCACTGCATATCGTACTGCGTATGACTGTGTATGCGACAAATAAAATTTGAATTTGAATTTGACTGGCCCATTCAAACACATAAATATGCTTTGATCAAAACCATTCCATTGTAGCTCTGTCTGTATGTTTATTCCTACAGAAAGTGAACCTCTGCCCCAGCTTCAAGGCTTTTGAAAACTCTAACAGGTGTTCTTCTAAGATTTCCATGTATTTGGCTCCATCGATCTTCCCATAAACGCTGACCAGCCTTCTTGTCCCTGCTGAAGAAATGCATCCCCACGACATAATACTGCCACCATGTTTCATGGTGGAGTTTGTGTGTTCAGAGTGATGTGGCTTCTGAGATCAGCTATGAAATAATCATAAAATGAAATAGGAAATAATGTCAATGAAACTTTTTAAATGATTTAATGATATTGGATTTAAAATAGAAAAAAAAACAGTTTGCAAAGAAACTTTTAAAACTATTTAAAATTTGAAATAGAATCAAAATAAAACAGTTAGAAATATAAGATGAACATAAAACACAGTGCAGTCAGTTTGGACGTAGCACAGTGCGCATTCAATAAACAGCTAAACAAATGAGTTTTAAATCTAGATTAAAATGTGACTAATGTTTTAACACATCTGGTCTCATCTGGAAGCTGGTTCCAACTGCAAGCGGCATTTTTGTGTGAACCCTTGGTATTTCTAACTGACTCAATCCTAATGTTCAGAGGGGTCTGATAGGTTTATAGTCAGTGAGCCTATCTCCAATGTATTTAGGTCCTAGGCCATTGAGTGATTTATAAATGAGTACTTCTTCTAAGTATGAGCTGAACCATTTGAGCACCATCCCAGAAAGTTTTTTCTGGCCCAGTTTTCCAGTCTTTCTATTAGTATGTTATGATCGACAGTGTCAAACACAGCACAAATATCTAGTAGTACCTGCACTAATATTTTGCCAGAATCAGAAAAAAATAAAATAAAAAAATAATATATATATATATATATATATATATATATATATATATATATATATATATAACAGAACTGCTGTTGATTTTCCTTTACCGTCCTTCTGACCTTTTCCGGAGCAATATCATTAATAACATTCTTAACTTTTGAGTTAAAGGAATTAAGGAAAAGATCAACAGAGTGCAGAAACAGAGTGCAAAGTGTCATGAATGCATCTCTTTATGACAGAGACAGATCTAGATTCAGTGGTAACTGAGATCAATATATCAAAGGAAATACAAAAGTGATCAGATAGTGCTACATCCCTAATAACAATGGATGAGATGTTTAGACCGTTATTGATGAGTAAGAATGTGTCCACGATTATGGGTAGGCCCGTGCACATGCTGAATGAGGTCAAAAGTATTTAAAACACTTGTAGTATTGATTTCTGCAATATCAATATGAATATTAAAGTCCCCTGTTATAGCAAAACAGTCAAACTCTGAGGAAATCATTGATAGCAGTTCTGTGAACTCTTAAATAAAGTCTGGAGAGTATTTTGGAGGTCTGTAAATAATGATGAACAGAATGATCATCAAAATCTCTCGATATTCAAAAGACAAATACTGACCAAATGACACTTGATTGCATTGATAGACATTTTTAAATAGAGCAGCTCCAACTCCACCTCTCCTAACAGTCCTGCAAAGACTCATGAAAGTAAAGTTAGGAGGGGCTGTTTCATTAAGAACTGTTGCACTGCAGCTATCATCTAACCAAGTTTCATTAAAAAACATAACATCCAATTTGTTTGTGGTGATCAAGCGAATGTTTATAAATGCTAACTTGATGGCATTACTTTTTGTCCCCACTGTAATCTTAGTTTGATGCATAATAGGTCGCAGATTAGATGGGTCAGCTGTACAGCTGGGTTAAAACAGAGATAGAGAAAGCTACAGGCACACTGGGTTCCCGCTTGTTCTGTAAACATTTGTGAAAGTTACTGCTATCATAGAGGGGGCCCGACACAAATCACTGAGAGCTGCTATCTGTTTGTTTTGTTTCACCTAGACCAGATGGAGGAGGGGGTTTGAGCTCTGGCGCTGTGGCAGCGGTCGGAGAGTTCTCACAAGAGGAGGAGGGCAAGATGCGGCCACAGGCCATGGTGGTAGTGGAGCCCGCTGTTTTTTAGTTGGCATCTGGGGGCTTGCAGCAAAAGAGTGGGAGAGTTTGGTCTCAGTATACACCAGTTCCTCTATTTTCTGAGAAGCTTAGAAGTTTGGACGCTGGAGAGAGGGATTGTGTCTTGTGAGATGGGTCCGGCTCTGGTGTTTCCGGTGGCTGTAGTATATTGTCCTGAATTCCCTGGCTGTTTTCCAGAGAGTTATCTTGGAGCTGTTGTAGTACGTTACAGTCTGTTTGTGAGGAGCTTTGTGGGCAGGACTGAACCAGGATGTCCATGAACAGCGGTTGTTTTGGCTGCGTGGTGTTATCAGTGTCCTTGTGGGATTCTGTAACCACATGATGACTCGAAAGCTGTCTGTGGCCACTCATGTGCCATTCAGATTGAGAGGATTGGCACACTCTGCTGAAGGATGATGGAGGGAGGAATGGATATTTTGCTTTACCCTCCTTGCACCAAGTTTGTTTGCATGGAGACCATCCAGTTTGAACAGTTGTCGATGGAGGTTCTTGTGTTCAGCCCGAGCAACCCTGAGAATATGTTAGTTTCCCTTGCTGGGAGTGGTCCACTGATGAACAACTGAACTTCAAATCTTTGAAGTGTTTCAAAGAGTTCCAACTGCTCTTTCCCAGAGTTTTCCGACTCCTTTCGGACTGCTGTCATTCTTCCCCACGTTGATGATGATTCAATTTGCAGTCTTGTGCTTCGTCAGAAAGTTCCCTGTTCACATCAGAGACGGTTGCTTGAAGAAAGCAGCATGAAGTTGTTGTCCTGCTACTGATGTTTTTGATAGTGGAGATTAACAGAGTCCTGACCTCGGGTTTACTCTGAGCTTTATTCTGCTGTATGCTCGATTTCTTCTGTTGGTTATGACGTTAACTGCTGGCTGATCCGATCCATATTCAATCACACTTGGGGATTCCTCACCTACATTCATTAGTGCTTTAAATCTGTTCTCAAGATGAATGAGGGGTGGCAAAATACCAGTGTTTGCAAGTCTTGTCATAGCCATATCTGGAGAAGAGGAAGCTATCGCAGCATTATGAGATACTCGTGACAATCTAATGTCTTGAGTGCCTTTGGGTCTCGCTCCCCGTTTGTGCCATCGATTAATCTGTCGATCAGTTTCGGCATGGTCCTCCACACTTGGTATAAACTGTGGAAATTTGCTAGATTCACGAGACTAACCAGCTGTATGCTGAGGGGGTCCATGCTGATGATCTGCTGAGTGTTCTGCATGTTCTGGAAGTCCAGCAAGTAACTTTGTTTCAAGAACCGCAATCCTTTGTAGAAGTGTATGGAAGGTCATGCAGCAAGTAGATTCCACAAGTGGCATTTTCTCTCTCGTTTGTTTGCATGTACTGTAGGCAGTTGTGTTTTCTTGTCCTTGGAATGAAAGTTGCTGACAGCGGGAGGAAAAAGTCCCCTTTTCGTTCAATCCCAAAAAGTTTGAGCACTGTGTTGATCTTTTGAAGTAAAAATCTTAGAGAAATCAGAGTAAAGTACAGATATAGGGAGCAAAGTTCAGACCAATAAGGAGGAACGTCTGAACAGTAGCGAAGCCGGAAGTAAGACAAATGCACACCCACTTTTTAGATTTTTATTTGTAAAACATTTTGAAAAGCATTCATCATTTTCCTTCATCTTTATAATTACATGCCACGTCTATCATATAAAATCCTAATAAAATACATTTACGTTTGTGGTGTAACATGACAAGACGGCACGGTGGTGTAGTGGTTAGCACTGTTGCCTTGCACCGCCAGGGGCCACATTCGATCCCCGGCCAGGCTCGATTCCCGTCTCTGTGTGCATGGAGTTTGCATGTTCTCCCCGTGCTTGGTGGGTTTCCTCCCAAAGACATGTACATTAGGCTAATTGGCGTTCCCAAATTGCCCGTAGTGTGTGAATGAGTGAGTATATGTGTGTGTGTCTGTGCCCTGCGATGGATTGGCACCCTGTCCTGGGTGTACCCTGCCATGTGCCCTAAGTCTCCTGGGATAGGCTCCAGGCCCCCCGTGACCCTGAATACAGGTATCATGCACACTCGTAACACGACCGGCACTAGGACCCGGGAGTAATACGGTCGGGTTTTCAGGAAGCATAAAAGGAGACAAAATGGCGCTTCACATTGCTCAGTCATTGAGTTCGCCCATGCCTTTGCTGACGCTACACCGACTATTCTGTAAGTACTCACCAATTCTGGTTGCTTCTTTGATTGAGTGTGTGTTGCTAGAACGCGGGTTTATTTGCGTAGATCCTTGCTCTTTGTGTAAGAGAGTTCTGAAACTAATCGCGTGGTTATCCTGCCTACTCGCGCTGCTTCCGCGTTTGGGTTTACCATCCACGCTACATGGGCTAACTGCTAAGGCTTTTCTGTTCATCCCTCGGTTGCTCGTGACAACAGGATTAAGCGGTATAGATGATGAGTGAGTGAGTGTAACATGACAAAAGTTCAAATGGTATGAATACTTTTGCAAGGCACTGTAGAGTTATAGAGAACTATTTTTCCAGCATGATGTGACTTCACTCACTATTGAAATGACCTTGCAGTGCAAGAATTAAGTTAATTCTGTATTTGGTGACCAAGGTAACTGTTCTGATGCCAGGTGCCTTTGAGGACCCAGTTAATGTGCCAATTCAAGACCGGCTGAATGTGCCATTAGTTTAACTTCTTTGAGAAAATTTCTGTTTGAAGAAGAGAACAATGCTTCTGTGTCTGCCCCTTGTGCTAGACTGCATAATAGTAGTCATACACATCAAGACCTCTCTCTTTCTAATCCTCTCAGCCATGAGTGCCATCAAAGCTTTATGAATTGTTTGATTCCTTTTTGGATCCAGGTGTTCTAGACCGTTGCTGTGTGAAGTCAACAAAGAACTTGTATGTTTCCAGTTTGTCAGTCCTTAGCAGTGGTGGACAACGTCCTGTACTTAAGAAAAAGTGTAAAAATCCCAGGTAAAATATAACTTAAGTGAAAGTAGAAGTAAAAGTACTTACCTTCAAATGTACAAAAGCAATGAGCTTGTACACAGCCTGCCCAAACAAGGTCCTTCATTTCTGATGGGTCAAATGGTTCGGCTGCATAAATCATAAAAAACAGCTAAGGAGATTTAAAATGACTGTAATTGTGTTAGGGTTCTTTCAACACATTATCAAACCTTTAAGGATTGTGCTGAACAGTGGAGCTCACTTAAACACTTGGTCAAGTTGCATGGTAAAAAAGTCTACAGTAAAAATCATAGCTATGTTTAATAGAGAAAGTAAGAGCATTTCAATGCACAACATGATGAGAACTCACAGGATTGGGACTGAACAGCTGCGTGGCAATAAGAAAACCACTGATGGTGAGACTAATCAGTAAAGAAGGTTGAATTTGCTAGGGAGCATAAGGATTGCACTTATGTTCCCTAGCAAGAAATGCCATGTGGTCTGATGGGTTCAGATTGACCCTATTCCAGACTGATGAGTGCACCAGGGTACGAAGGGAAGCACATAAAGTGATGAACCCATCATGCATACTGTAGTTGCTACTGTACAAGCCTCTGGAGGCAGTGTTATGGTCTGGGGTTGCTTCTGTTGATCTAGTTTTCAGATATGATCAACAAAGTTATGTGGCAATAAAATGACATCAGCGATGATCTGAATGTATTAAATGACCAGGTCAATGGATTTTTTTTCAAACACCAAGGAAGGCCAATCATTAAATACTTCCAATAGTCAGCAGGTCTTTCAACTTCCAATACAACACACCACTCTGCTTATATAATACAATGCCATACAAAAATACAGTATAGTGAAGTATACAATTGGGGTTGAGAGTGTGTACCCACGCAACCACCACCACCCGTCTGCCCTAAGCTCCCTGGTATGGGCTGGACAGAATTTAATACAATTTAATTTGGCATTTACTTAGCCATAATGAAATCAAAATGTTGAGAAGAGGTAAAGTTATGATCAGTTATGTGCTAGATTATGAACCAGACATTTTGACAGCATACTGCGCATGAGTCTTCCTGTGGGTTTGTTCTAAATCAACTGCTTCTGCAGAATTTATTAAAACGGAAGCTTAACACCATAAGTGAAATTAAAATGTTTTGCGATGGTATGAACAGTTATATCGGATTTACTAATCTACTTTAAAATGATCTACAGTACTAATAAGCTACTTGCTCAATGTAAATAAAGACCTGCACTAATAGAGATTCATTTAAAAAGCCAAATGGAATATTCTTTACTGGGATTATGTAATATTTTCACAGCTGAAATAACAGGGCTGAAGTAAATTTTAACATGCTGAAATTGTTTCAAGACGAAACTTAATCATTGTCCGATCTACATTTTCGATTTCTCATCTGTGACTCAGTCTCTGATTACCAAACAGGAAGTGTATCTGGCATAAACAAACACCATGTACCCAGACAGATTACCAAACAGGAAGTGTTTTTGGCATGAATATGCAACTTCCAGGCACGCAGACCAGAAAGCGTGCCTTGAACCGCTGACTCTCAAGGTGCAACGCCATGGTGCTAACCACTATGCCATTTTGCTGTCAAGAGTCTGTTTCATAATTAAATTTTTTTTTTTTTTATCAAATTGGAAATATAAACAAGTTACATATACATACATACATTGTACACTAATTTCTTTCTACCCATACCCCTCCCCCCACTCCACAATAAAAACAACAACAATCAAACAACAACAATAACACAAAACTAAACTAAAAAAAGAAGAAAATTAAAAAAATTACGCATCAAACAGAAAATGTAATGAAGGAAGTATTAGAAACAGAGACTAAAAAAGAAATCTTTTATTACAGATCCAGTTGCTCTGCATCTATATTTTCAAAATGGCTTATAAATGGTTGCCAGACATCATAAAATTCCTGAGTCGATTCCCTTATAGAATAGCAAATCTTTTCTAGGTGAAGAAAGTACAAGATCTCTTTAATCCAATGAGCGCCCACTAGTGGTAACGACTCCTTCCACTTAGCCAGGATCAGTCTCCTAGCGAGAAGGCAGCTAAAGGCGATCATATTGGCCTTGGCGTCATTCAGACGAGCACCACTTGGGTCAACACCAAAAAGTGCAATAAATGGGGATGGTTCTAATGGTATCTGGCATATTTTTGACAAGGTATCAAAAATAAAACTCCAAAAATCGTTTAGCTTTGGGCACGTCCAGAACATGTGCAGTAGTGTAGCTGGTTCCTGCTTACATCGGATGTGGGATCAAAATCCTCTCTAATCTTTGCCAGTTTTACCTTGAACCAGTGAAGCCGGTGAACAATTTTAAACTGAATAACTCTGTGTTTGAGGCAGACTGATGATGAGTAAATTCTATGTATTATCTTTTGCCACAGTTTATCTGAGATTTGTTCTTGTAAATCATTTTCCCATTTGTCTTTATGTAGATCTAATGTGGCTGAGTTACTTGTGTTTAATAATTTGTATACAGCACTAATCATCTGTTTGGCATCTGGTTTACAGCTAAAAGCCGAATCTAAAAGGGATGGAGAAGGAGACAAAGGGAAAGACTCAGAATTACAGGAAATGAAATCCCTCAGCTGTAGATATCTAAAAAAAAAGTGTCCTGGGAATGTTAAACTTTTGTATAAGTTGTTCAAATGAGCCAAAGATATTATCAATGTAAAGATCGTATAATGACACAACACCACACTCAAACCAAACCCCAAAAGCATTATCTGTATAAGAAGGAGCAAACATGCAGTGCCCATTCAATGGTGCTACCAAAGATAGATCCGTAAGCTTAAAATGACGCCGAAACTGATTCCAAATTTTAACGGAGTGTATAACCAGTGGGTTTGAGGTAAAAGAAGATGTGGCTTGTTTTTGTGGCAATTTAGCACATAATAATGATGAGAGAGATATTGATCCCATGGATGCTTCCTCTATAGCTACCCAGACGGGAGGGTTGACGGCACACTGCGCCCAGAATAACATCGCCCTTACATTAGCAGCCCAATAATAATAAAGAAAGTTTAAAGTGGAAGTGCCATTCCTCCTAATTCACGGGGCCTCTGTAGGATACTTTGTTCAATACGTGGTTGTTTTTTTATTCCAAATAAAAGTAGAAATCTGACTTACTTAAGTTATTGAAAAAAGATTTTGTTAAAAAGATTGGAAGGCACTGAAACAGGTAAAGGAATTTTGGAAACAGATTCATTTTAACTGTGTTTATTCTTCCGCCCAAAGAGAGAGGTAGCAGGTCCCATCTTTCGAGATCTAATTTTGTTTTGGAAAGTAGAAGCTGATAATTCGCCTTATACAGATCTGCATGGTTATGTGTTATCCAAATCCCTAGATATTTGATTTTTCTGGGACTAATCTTAAAGGGGATCGATTGTTTTTAATTGGCATCATTTCACTTTTTTGTAGATTAACTTTATAGCCAGATATTTCACTATATAGATATATCAATTTGTGATGATCACACACACACACACACACACACACACACACACACACACACACACACACACACACACACACACACACACACACACACACACACACACACACACAGGACATTAGAAGGAGTAAACATATTGAGCAACCAGAAAAGTTCATCAGTTTTATGAGCCGTCCACTCTCGGATAATGGACGTTTTGCGAAACACTTATTCAAGGTCGGCAACTGATTGCTTCTTAGGTGTTTTCGAACATTTTGGTGTGTTTTTTAAAGCATCTGTACATAGATTCTCCAATCATATTTTGATTTTCTAAGCGAAATAATAGTGTCAAACACACCTGAAAATGCATGAGATGTGTTACTATGAGTGTATTGCGTAGACACACAGATGCTTGCTAAAGAAAAAGAGCATGGAGATAAAGCTCAAAGACATAAAAAATTAATAATTAGTAAGAGATACAGAGGAAAAATATGTAAGACCTAACATGCACAGGATAAGCAAAAGATAAGCTTAGGTATGATAAATTTGCTCATGATAAGATGTTCAGAAACAGGTTGGACCTTCGGGACCACAGTCACGTAGCAAATAAGTAGAAGGGAGACGGTCAGAGCCACCCAAGTCCCTGCCATGTTTTCAATATGCATAAGGCAAAGTGGGGTGAAGGTTGGAAACGGGTGCTCAGATTGAAGCACTCGACTCTATGAGAAAGCTGATTCCAAAACAATTCAACTTTAAAAAGATGTGTTACAGTTACGTAAATATTAATAATACACGGTACTGCTGAGAGCTCTGAGTGACGGCCAATACCTGACACTTATCAGAGCCTGGTATTTTTCTCACAAGCCTTTTTCTTGCAAATCTCCCAAATAAGCCTATCAACAAAACTGCTTTAGACTGCAGACTATGTGCTCACAGAACTGTTTTTGCACCATTCTTGTATATATATATAAAAAAAAAAAAATTATATGACTCATAGGATTTCGGAAACTCGTGTTTTTGAAATCCTCAAACCAATCCATGTGGCACCAACAACTATGCCATGTTTAAAGTCATATGGATCATGCTTTCCCCCCAACGTCATCTTTGAGGAAAACATTGCCTAAAGCTGTTGACCTGTAGCTGCGTGATTTGATGCACTGCCACATGATCAGCTCATTGAATAACTGCATGAATAAGCAGGTGTAAAGGTGTTGCACGGTAATTAAAGTGGACAGATAACATACATAAATGCAATTGTCTTGTGATAGTAGGAAACATTTGCACCATTTGTCCTTTTTATCGTTTGCGGTGTATCGATGAGCCGAGTTCAAGTCAAACCGGGACTTTTGATTGCTCAGAATAACAGACCACATTTATGAGAGTTAAAACTTGTGGTGTTTGTGAATGATTGAGGGTACAATTTCTACAAGTAGTGGCAAAACTGGTGGCAAGTTATCTATCACTTTTTAAAGTTCAGGTGTTCTACTTGCTGAATGTTCACAGTAATGATTGCAGTGGGATCCAATCCGCCTCAGCCAAGATTCATGGATGTGTGGCCTTCTTTAAAATGTTTGCACCATTTCTAATGCTTTACTGCAGCTGCCTGTACGAATCTCATCACTGTCCTGTGCTTGAAGTTTTCTGTAAATGTCAATCGCTTTCACTCCTCTTCATTCATGTGAAATTGCATCACAAGTCCCAGTTTGACTTGAACACCATTCATATTTAAAACGACAGCATGGAGAAGCCACTGCTCAACCCGAACACGAATCTAGGGCTCACTGTGTAATTCTATGATTCGTTGTCATTTGTTAAGTGTCTTTTTCTTTTTCCAGTAATTATAGTGATTTCCAAGAAGTGGCCAGAGAGTCTTGGCCGAGAACCAGGCGTAGTTCTTTGTTCTGATTCTTCTTGTTTGCATCTCAATGAGTGTCAATGCAAAACAAAACATAGTGACATGTATTTAAAGTGGTCCTGTAAATATCGGACAGAAAAACCCTTTCACACTGCTTGTTGCACAAGAGGCGCTTTGTACAGGGACATGGAGATGATATTTCGTTTTATTTTAAGTTTCAGAAAAAAGAGCAAACCAAGCAATAAATGTGGAATTTACAGTGTCATTAAGTCCGGTCTCTGTAGAAACCATATGAAATCAAATGGTTACCAAAGAATTCTCTTTTTCATTAAAACATTTGGAGCATAGAAGTGATTTGATTTAATATGTTCGTTATTTGGGTCTTACACGCTCTCTAAAGCACAGAAACACTTTACAGTCCAGATTTATTGTCAAACTGAGCCAGTACACTGGTACACTCCCTGTGAAAAGTTTGAACACACCTTTTAATTTCTTTCTACACCCAAGTAATCTCCTTTGAACAGTTGATACTGAGATTCGTCTGCTACTTACATTTTGTAAAGCCTTCATAACAGGTCTGAGGTGTTGTTTGTTAATTGGTGATTTCTGAGGCTGGTAACTCTAAATGAACTTCTTCTCTGCAGCAGAGGTACGGTTTTGGTCTTGTTCTCCTGGGAAGGTCTACATGAGATGAGTTTCATCATGGTGCTTGATGCGTTTTGGTCTTGTTCTCCTGGGAAGGTCTTCATGAGATGACTATCATCATGCAAATGCGCTTGTTTTTGAATTGTTCTAGAACAGCTGATCTTCATGTTTTAAAATAATAACCGACTGTTTCAAATGACTAAATTATTTAATTATATAATGTCAACTTAATTACATATGGGTTATTTCATAGTTTTGAAATATCCAGTATTGTTCTAGAACGTAGAAAATAGACTACAAAACAAAAAACATTATAATAGAAATTTGGTATTGGTACTGCATATCAAATACCTGCACTGAAATATACTGCATACAGTTTTTAAAACAGTTGCACAAGGAGCAAAATGATGCACTACTGATTTAGCCGAGTGCTGAATTATGCCAGGGGGACGGCATAGTGACTATAAAACACCATGTGATTGCACAGAGAGTTCACAGCCAAGCCTTTCAAAAGAAGAAATAAGAGGCGTAGAGAATCTACCAAAGAGAGGAGCAAGAGTAGACAAGAGCGCAAGTGAGAGAGAGAGACAGCGAGAGAGAGAGAGAGATTTTTGAGGTGCACCACATTTTGTAGACATTTACTCAGTGAAAAAAAGGTAAGAAAAGACATTTGCTGTATTTGTAATGTGGATAATTGTTGCTTTTCACCCATTTATTCATAAACCAAATGAACTTAATATTTATTGAAATCCATCATATCCAATGCATGAAATTTATTTGATAGTTTTTAAGTTCTAAGAGTGCACAATATATTTCTGTAGAAGAGTGCACAGGATATATATATTTTTTTAGCTTTCCTGAATGCCTAGTTTCCAGCCTGATTTATCCTATTCAGAACTTTCTGTTGTATAACTAATTAAAGCACTGTAAATGCTGTAAATGGATGTTGTTACTTCCTTCCCCTTAACAGTAGCATGATTGTTTTTTTTTTTTGGCTTGAATGCATTTCAGCATGGAGCATGTCTAGTGGAGAGTGATGTAAGCTCCTTTTCACTTACTTTAGGAATTACTGTCCCAGAAACTCTGGATCAGATAGGTGATCATACAAATACTTTGGTTCACACTTGCCCTTGTGTGCCCTTGTCACATTGAGATAAAAAAAAACAATAAAAAGTGATAGCAAGTAAAAATATTTTTAATCTCGTTAAATTTACCTGACATTTCTTAACATATTATTACAACAAAACCAAATATAAAATCTAGACAAAGTTTACAAAATTTTATGTGTAAATTTCTGGTTCTATTGGCAGATCATTTTTGCTTCTTCCAAGAAATAACTTATAGAATAAAAAAATAAATAAATAAATAAAATAAAATAAAAATTAGAAAAAATTATTATAGTGTGAATAATTATTATAGTGGTGTTCAAATAGGGGCCAGTTGTTCAAGTCAAACTAAGACTTGTGATGATGCTTAGCAGCAGTAAAGCATTTGAGCAGTGCAAACACTTTACAGAAGTTCCTATGTCTGTGAAAGACAATCCCCACTGAGGTGGCTCAGAGCCCACTGCCGTCGTTCCCATTAACATTCAGTGAGTAGAAGCGACTGATCCATGAAGACCAACTTGCAGAACAAACTCATGTATCTGTTAGAACTGTACACACAATCACTCAGGGACACCACTTGCACATTAGAGGAGCTCAGTTGCTACATTCATTCATTCAATCATTGCTACATCATCAGACAGGTTCAGGCCATTAAAGGAGTTCCTGGGGTGACATGAAATCAGGCAGTCTGAAGTCATGGCTAGTTAAACACCCGTATAAGCACATTAGTGTAGCAGACGATTAGAAAGAAAAATAAAGTTAATGTTTCCTCTCATAACTGTGTTCTGTTATTCTGCACATTCAAAAGTCCCAGTTTGACTTGAACACTTTGGATTTAATGCTTTGTATTCAAAATTGACCAAGAATTGCATCATAACCAGAAATACTCCAGCTTTCCTATCTTGGCACTTAAAGCAGAGGGTAATCAGTAATTTAACAGAGGTTACGGCGCATTGACTTACAGTATATCTAACATTTCTCATTTCTAAACATCAAAAAATCGCAGTAAACGCATGCCTAAGTCTGTAGAACCGAACTGATCTTTGCAGTTCATGTGTTCAGTGTGATCACTGTATAGTACAAAACATCAGTATTTATTTGATGACAGTTATTCTATTAACCTGCCCTGCAAGACCTGTATAGATTTTAGAGATAAAAGTCAAATGTATCACCAAACAAAGCATTTTGATTTGGGACTAATTTTACATCATTAAAACTTGTACAGATGCAGTTGTTTGTTTGTTTTTTTAGTAATTTGAAATCATGCAAAAATAACGGATAACCGAGAGCAAAGTCTAACCTGTCTCGTCCAGTCCTATCGACGAGTCAATGTAGCACAAACTGCTGAATAAAGTTCATGCTGGATATGAAGGAAAGGTATCAGAACACTCAGCACGTTATCACCTGCCACATATGGGATTTGCAGATAAAGGTTTTTGATCTGGCCTCCAGATTTCAATCTGATCCAGTATCTGTGGGGTGCGCTACAAACAATTCTGATTCATGGAGGTCCCACCTTGCAACTTACAAACTCCACAGGCCATAGTTAGGAGGCTTATGGACTCGCGTAGTGTCATGCCCCAAGGGGTCAGAGCTATTTTGGTGGATGAAGGGGACCCTATTGGGCTGAAATTTGGGTTTTAATGGTATACCTGATGAGTGTAGAGTAAATAATAGGCCCCAAAATGAAACCCTGTGGAACCCCAGCTGTAATGGTAATTTTTTCAGAAAAAGTTCAGTTTTTTTTATGTAAATAGCGTCTTCTGGTCATAAGTTGTGTGTATCATTGAAAGATTGAATCTCTGTAGTTCAATTAACATTTTATTTTTTCAACCTTTGTCATGCATTTGTTTCTTGATTTTTTTTTTTTAAGGAGAAAGGACAGCAAAACAACAAGAGCTGGAGATTAAAAACAATACCCAAGAAAGTAGGAACATTTCAAAATATAAATCTATGGAATTTCAATACATTAGAATTATAGCTACACTTCTACTGTCAATCATCTTTAATTTTTTATATAGTTCATGAACTACTTCAAAGTTTAGAGATATTTTATCCAATTAAGGACAACTAATTAAAGAAATACTTTACTCTGCAGTAGTGAGCCCAGAGTCAGTCCTGTTGGGACGCTTCTAATGCAGTGATGAACGTGACAGATTATGACACATACGTCAACTACAGCTTTAACCACAGCCTTCAGAATGACGCATCGGAAAATGGCACCACCTTCTCTCCAGTCATAGACAAGGCCATCAATGGCATCACCATCATCATCCTCTTTATCACTATGATTTCCCTGGGCTGCACCATGGAGATAGAGAAGATTAAGCACTACATTGTCAGGCCGAGAGGTGTGGCCATAGCGGCGGTGGCTCAATTCGGAATAATGCCTCTCACGGCGTTCTGTCTGGCCAAGATCATCCAGCTCAGACCCATTGAGGCTGTCACAGTACTCATCTGTGGATGCTGTCCAGGAGGAAATCTCTCCAACATTTTTGCCTTAGCTCTACAAGGAGACATGAACTTAAGGTAATCTATGCTGGTCTACATTTAGCAAGGGTTTCAAAGGAGATTTTCACATTTATTTTGCACTCAGAACTGAATTAATTAGGGTTTAAATAGTACCAAATGAGTGATTCCATGGTGGCATGGCTTAGTGGGAATCACTGTCGCCTTGCACCTGCAGCGTCCAGGTTTGATTCCCGACCAGGTTCGATTCCCGCCTCGGTGTACATGGAGTTTGCATGTTCTCCCCATGCTTGGTGGGTTTCCTTCGGGGATTCCGGTTTCCTCCCACAGTCCAAAGACATGCAAATTAGGCTAATTAGTGTTCCCAAATTGCCCATCGTGTGTATGTGTGTGTCCTGCAGTGGATTGGTACCCTGTCCAAGGTGTACCCCGTCTTGCTCCCTAAGTCTCCTGGGATAGGCTCCAGTCCATTTGTGTTGTGCACTGATAATACAAATAGGAATGTAAAGGAAATCTGAAAGCCAAAACAGAGGTAAGTGTTCTGTACATCACCTAGACAGCATTTTGGCGTGTCCCAGACAAATATAAATGTGACCCTTACATCACTGATGCCCTTAAGTGGCAGTTTTTCTATTGTAACTGGAGCAACCAGACTGAATTGTTTAAGTGCTTTAAAAAAATGTTTGTTCTCAGTTCTGCTGATCAAGTAGATAAGGTATTTATCAACCAGTTTTTACTAAAACTGAAAAGTCTCAGGCTAGTTTGTAGAACATTACATGGTTCCAACACTTTTGTGTAAATTCTTTTACTAACACCTGCAAAGTTCCTGTTAAAAGTGACCAGGAACTCTCTTCTACAGTATCGTGATGACCACATGTTCTACAGTTTTGGCATTGGGTGCAATGCCCCTTCTCCTGTATCTCTACTGCCAAGGATTCTCTGGTCTGGAGAGTGCAGTTCCCTACACTGGGATTTTTATTACACTCATCATGACTTTATTGCCCTGTGCTATAGGAATCGCCATCAATCACTGGACACCACGTTACTCCGAAATCGTAATTAAGGTATATTGCAACTCAGGTACTTGTATGGGGTTTTTTTTTTTGGCGCGGTGGGGGGCATTTCTGTTTTATAATTATCATTCATATGTAAAACCCTAACACTGGTGAAAAACACAGCTTATTCTGACCTGCTTCCAATCTTTTCCATCCGATTTTTTCCTGCTTCCTTATTATTTGACTAAATGGATTAATGGATATTGTGTTGTTTCTTCAAAGATAACTTTTCAACAATAAAGCTGTTGTAGCAGTCATTCAGTAACCATGTACATCTACAAGTAATTTCCAGCTGGTAAAGATGGTCTTGCAGGAAGTACAGAACCATGTGCGGAAAATATTTTTGTTATTATAAATTACATTAGTATTCCATCAAAAAGAAAAATTATCTCACAGGAAAATATCTGTAAGCGAGGAAAGAAAGCATTATATTATGTAAAAGACCACTTAAAAAACATCAAAAAGGAAGAAAAAAGAAGCAGGGGCGACAAGGTCCTCAGAAACTCTGTGGATCGTTCTACAGGATGTTCAGTAAAACTAAGCAGCTAATTACCTTATAAAACTGTGCTAATTGTAGCTGAGACTATACAGGGGTTGGACAATGAAACAGACACACTGGCCAATTTAGTGTTGGAGGTTTCATGGCTAAATTCCACCAGTAACAGCAGAGTATGAAGGTTTAATTAGCAGAATAATAGCACAGCTTTGTTTAAAATATTGCAATGCACACAACATTATGGGTGATATATCAGAGTTCGAAAGAGGACAAATTGTTGGTGTGCATTTCGCTGGTTCATCTGTGACTAAGTCTTTGAAATCTTTGAAATGTATAAAGAGCCACGGTATCCAGGTTGATGTCAGCATACCACCAAGAAGGAGGAACCACATCCAACAGGAGTAACTGTGGACTGTATCCAAAAAACATAAAACTACAGCTGGCCAATTCACTGCAGAATTAAATGTGCACCTCAACTCTCCTGTTTCCACCAAAACTGTTCATCAGGAGCTCCACAGGGTCAATGTACATGGCCGGGCTGCCTTAGCCAAACCTTTGGTCACTCGTGCCAATGCCAAACGTCAGTTTCAATGGTGCCAGCAGAGATAATCTTGGGCTGTGGACAATGTGAAACGTATTGTTCTCTGATGAGTCCACCTTCACTGACTTTCCCACACCCGGGTGAGTTACGGTGTGGAGAAGCCCCGAAGAAGTGTACCACCCAGACTGTTGCATGCCCAGAGTGAAGCATGGCAGTGGATCAGTGATGGTTTGGGCTGCAATATCATGGCATTCCCCAGGCCCAATACCTTTGCTAGATGGGAGCGTCACTGCCAAGGACTACCGAACCATTCTGGAGGACCATGTGTACCCAATAGTTCAAACATTGTATCCTGAAGGTGGTTCCATGTATCAGGATGACAATGCACCAATACACACAGCAAGACTGAGTGCTTTGATGACAGAGTGGTTTGATGAACATGAAAGTGAAGTTGATCATCTCCCATGGCCTGCACAGTCACCAGATCTAAATATTATTGAGCTGCTTTGGGGTAACTGTTGGAGTTTTGGAGGAGCAAGTCAGGAAACGTTTTACTCCACCTGCAAGAAGAATGGCTCAAAAGCCCTCTGGCCATTGTGCAGGAGCTGCATCTGTCATTCCCAAGACGAATTGATGCTGTATTGGCCGCAAAAGGAGGCCCTACACCATACTAATGAATTATTGTGGTCTAAAACCAGGCATTTCAGTTTCATTGGCCAGCCCCTGTATATTTTATATTTATATATATTTTTGAATGTATAAATGTTTTTTGAAGACATCCTTGTGCAACTTTTGTACAGTACTGTAATAGTAGTCTGTAAGGGTAACTTTCTTCAGTGAGAGGGCACAGTGGCGTAGTGGTTCGCACTGTGGAATCGCACCTCCAGAGTCGAGGGTTTGAGTCCTGCTTTGGGGTCTGTGTGCATGGTGCTTGTACAGTATGTTCTCGCCACACTTGGTGGATTTACTCCCACAGTCCAAAGACACCTAGAATCTGGTAATCGGAGTTAACAAATTGCCTATGGGGCATGAGTGAGTGTATACATGCTTGTGTGCCCTATCATGTCCAAGGTGTACCCCGCCTTGTGCCTTGAGTCCCCTAGCTTAGGCTTCATGCCTCCTATGATCCTGTACAGTTTAGGTGCTATAGAGATTAAGTGAGGGAATGAATGAGAGTTTCCTAAAATGGATTAGTAAACTCAATCTGGGAGTGTCTTGTCTGTGACCTTAAGCATTCACTTTCAGACACAAACTAAATGACTAGCCAGGAAAATGACTCTTTATGCAGCTTTGATATATAGACCTTACGCTTAGCTTACAGTACATCTATGACGACATTTTTGTACTGTATTCTATGTAAGAATTGTTATTGGGCACTAAACACTAACATTACTAATCCATTGCAGGGTACATATACATATCCACACTCACTACAGGCAATTGTGGGGAACACCAATTAACCTAACCTGATTGTCTTCCGACTCTGGGAGGAAATCGGAGAACCTGGAAGAAACCCCAAGCAGAACAAGCAAACTTCAAGCACACAGACAAAAGGGGCGAATCAAACCCAGACCCTGAAGATGCGTGGTCGACAGTGCTAAGCACTAAGCCACAGTGCCACCACACTAAATTTAATCCACTGAAATCTCAATAATGCTCATTTTTCACCAGGTGGGTCTTACCATCTTGCTCATAGCCACTGTGGCGATTGGTGTGATGTGTGGCATCACATTAGGAGGAACAGTATGGATTGTGCTCTCACCGAAAATCGTGGCTGTGGCTTTTCTCATGCCCTTCATAGGCTACACATTAGGCTACACCATGTCCATCATCTTCAAACAGAATGGCCCGTAAGTACCAAGAAAGCCCTTAAAGCATTTAAACATCCCTGTACTTTTTGTGTGAGACGATGTCCTAGTCCTAAAATGCAATCAAATTCTTCAATCCACAAATTCACTCCAGCTTGTCGGCCATTCTAAATGCTTAACATGGAGGAAGATTAGCACGGCTTAATGTATCAAAACAACAACCAAACAACACCAAATATCACACACTAACCTTGTCATATGCATCATCTACTGAGCAAAACACAAAACGAATAGAGTGGCCAGGAGACTAGCCAGACGACTTCTGTTTCAGACACCATGTTATTTAAATGCCTAATCTTTATAACCATACGGTGTCGGAAAAAGCTTGTTAGAATGCACAACCTAAGCAGCGTACATCAGGTTCCACTCCTGTAAAGAAAATCTCTTAAAGGAATCTGGCGCTACATTGGGTACATGCCTAGCCGAAACAGGATAGTTGAAGACTGAAAAAGACAAAGCGCCAAAATCTCAAATTTAACCCATTTCATCCACTACCTTTATCGAACTACTGTCTTCTGTTGAAAAAAATATAATATACATACCTAAAAAAAAAAAAAAAAAAAATGTTACTTGGTAGTTGTGATCCCAGACATGTTCTGCATTCAATGTTTTTTTTGTTTTGTTTTTACCATGTTTACCTTGGCAGTGAAACATGATGGGAAACAACAGGAAATGTTGAAGTTGGGCCAGCTGTAATTACAACATTGTTCAATAAGACAGATGAAATATCAGGACTATAAATAAACAATACACACATTTTTTCCAAACTATTTACCATACAAATAAACTAGCTATGCAACTGTAGAATGCATCTCTGCAGATATCCAGCACATTGATCAGCCATGACATTACAATGAAAAACATTAGCATTGTGTAGGTTTGCCCTCACCCAAACAGCTCCAGCCCTTTGGGGCAAGACATTCAGCACCAGGAAACTGTCAGCGGATTCTTTGGGTGCTGTGGGTTTCCTGGTTGGAGTCCCACGTGTGCTCAGCTGCTCAATGGTGGCTTTGGGCTTTTAGTCTGCTGGGCCCCGTGTGTGGCGGGCTGTGGTGCACTGGGTGATTAGTTGTCTTTTTATCATGGCCAGCATTGACTTTTCTGTGCGATCGGACCAGACGGGCTGGCCTTTAGGTCCCCACAGACATAAATGATTCTTGGGTTCCCATGATCTCTCATCGGTTTACTGGTATATAATTGATAATCAATGTTGATGTTATGTGGTGTTAATGTTATAATATAATCGGTGTAAAGTGATATTAAGTAAGCATATGAATTTGAACAGATCTTTGTAGAGTTTTCATGTCTAATATAGCATTTGTGGTTTGAACTAATGAGTTATATAAAAGCATATCTAGTGCATCTGGTCCACCGTCTCTCCAGGTGCGTGAGGACAATCGCTATGGAGACCGGCTGTCAAAACATCCAGCTGTGCGCAACGGTTTTGAAAGTGGCATTCCCCCCAGAGGTCATCGGCCCCTTGTATCTCTTTCCACTCGTTTACATCGTATTTCAGGGTGCTGAAGCGCTCTTCATCATTTTCCTCTTCAGAATGTACCAGAGGTTCAAACCCTCAACCGAAGGTGAGATCTCTTGCCAGTCCTTTAATTATAAATTGAACAGATGTTATTAATATTGCTGCTGACCTGAAAAGGCCTGAAAACCTTATGTAGGTTTCTTAGACTTCTTGTTGCCAGGGACCTCTTTGACTGTAAAATGAATTTCACAGACTCTTAATACACCTCATTAATTATATTAACATCCATAACTGATATACATCCTTGGGTTGGCCCAAATGTCTCCATCTGTAGGCCGTCACTTATGTAAATATATAAGTATAAATTACGGTATAGGCAAATGCTCAAATCGATGGTGTCTGACTTGCAACATTCAGAAATGTTTACATTCAGAGATGATTTCCTACATTTTCTTTGTTTGTCTAATAGATTGTTGACTTCAGACAAGAGTTGAGAAGTATTAGGCTTGAAGCTTTGAAACAATGTTGGGTTTGAAATAAAAAAAAGTATCAAATTGCTTTTTCAAATGAGGAAAAATGGCTGTGTTTTCAGACTTTTAGGCCACCTGGTATATGGTTTAGATTAAACCAATTCAGTTTGATTGACAAGTCAGGCTACTAACAACTAAAAGACCACAATAATAAAATAAGTTAATGGTGTCATGTCATGTCATGTCCAAAAAGAAAAGAAAAAATACTCTGATTGGTGTATCGGACTCTGTTTTGAGAACGTCCATTGTTCCAAAGCCATCAACTGCCGAGCTGATACTTTTTTTTATTTATTTAATCTAAATTAGGGGAAAAAATAGCTTTCCACATAGAAACCAAGCAAACTTGATCTCTACGATTTGTACTTGTCATTCACGATTGAAATATTGTCATGTTTTTGTGGCAGATCCTGTAACGAAAGCTGAATATATGGAGGTGAATGTGTCTTAATAAGACTTCATCTGGATTGCAGTATAATACAAGAGATATAATACAGACAATTAATCCACTTAACAGCTGATGTGGAGGTTGAGGTGAGCTCTCCAGTACTTCATCTCCAAACACGGAGCATATGGAACTTTCATTTTTTTTAAAAAGGGAAAGGATGCTAGGATTTTTGAAGATGACTTTTTATTTTTTATTTTTTAAACAAAAAGGCTCATTTTGTTTATTTAAAATAAAAGTCAAACTCAAAATGAAATGCACTTTTTATATGCTTCTATACATACACACAAAAACACGCACCAATCAGCCATAAGATCACAACGCAAACATTAAGCCCAGTATTGTGTAGGTTGCTCTTGTGCCACCTGGGCAGCTCTGGCCTTTAGGGGCATCTGGTGATCCGCTGTAAGGCCTGACAGCAGGACATTGGCAGCAGATACTTTACGTGCTGTCGGTTATGAGGTGGACCTTCAGACGTTGCTTGTTTGTGGGTTGTTCTTCTTTTAGTTTCATTTTCAGCATGTGAAAAGTAGCTGTAGTGGGACAGTATGCCAGATGACTGACTTGGCCCTATAGGGAGGTTCTGTTTCTTTGCCCTGGATGGCCTTCTTGGTATGCTTTGGGACATTATGCTTATATACTTTCTAGCGCTGTCCTATCAGTTTTACAAACTTCACCTGTTACTTCTAACAGCAGTTACTTCATTAATAAACATCAGTGATGTAGTTCCACTGGCAATCATACATGACTGTGTCATAACACTGCCTCCATAATGTTTGACAAATGCTGTGGTATGCTTTGGATCACGCGCCCTTCCTTTCCTTAAGCATATTCTTCACTTCCAATCACTGGGTAACAAGTTAATCTTTAATTCTGTATTTAGACCTAATCTGGCCGTGCTGTTCTTGAGTGTCGCATCCTGCGATAAACTGTCTGTATTTACATTCATGAAAGCCGTTTCTTGATTGCAGCCAATGACATATCCACCTTCTCCTGATTGTTTATGACTTACAAATGTCATGAAGCAGTTTTCAAGGAAAACAACTGTGGTCATCCACTTTAGTTGTCTACTCTGGCTTTTGATGTTTGCTCACCAATGCATTTCTTGCTTTTTAATGTACCAACTTATTGATTTAGCCCTACAGTTTCTGCTAGTTATTTGATGGGCAAAAGCACTATGACATCAGCCGTATTACATCATAGTTTGTGAAGAGTCTAAAAGTGTTGTGGTAATGGTATAGGTATTTCCCTTTTAAATTCATGTGCGCGCTGTCTAAAAGCATATCTAGTGCATCTGGTATTGCACCCGGGTGATGATGGCGCATGTGCTTGGGCCCGATCATCGTTGCTTGCAACTAAATTATTACAGTATTTCTTTTAATTGTTATAAATTAGCTATGAAATATAACTAAGCTACAACCTGCCTTCTACCAGCAAATCAGTCAACTGATTGCTTACTTTAGAGCGAATGAAAATGGACTTGTGAACAGGTATAATTCCCACACTCCAGGTACACTTGATTGCTTCATCCACTGTGGTGGTACAAAGAGCCAGAAAATTTGAAAATTGTCACTATCCAAATAGTTATTGACGCACGCACACACGCACAAAAATGCACTCAGAACATTTTTGTAGGTGAAATGATTTTTAATCAGGAACACTTATTTACAACACAGAGATAAATTATTATTATTATTTTTTAAACTCCTATGCCTGGCAAGTAACTTTATTCTGGTTCAAAAATGAAAAACAGATATTATACAATACATGACATCATTTTTTTGGTTTGAAATAAATCAACTGACATAAAATTATCCAGAGTTTGCTCCAGCAATGATATCAGGATGATCTTCATTAAAGCAAGGTTATGAACTTGCTTGCTTCACATAATTAAAAAAATTAATTTTACAATGCTAATCAATAGCACTTCATATTCAAAGTCATTTTTAAAAATGTACTAATGCACATCAATGCACGTTAACATATAAACAAACAAAGGAAAACGTTAAAAAGCCTGCAATGCTGTCAAAGCAAGTACATTTGCTCAAGCTTCAAGATATATTGAGAAAATCTAAAATTCAGCCAATCCCTATGGAAATGGAGCCTCGCTGCGTGGATGGAAAACTTGCAGATGAATCGGTGTGCTACTAAAGGACCTAAAGTGTGTTTATGCTTCCAGAACTAATCCATGCTTTTTTTCTTTTTTTTTAAACTCCATACATCACGGACCACTTCAATCCTAATCTAACGTTTCTTTAAAACGAAGTCACATGCCTTATATCTTGGGTCATTTTTAATAAACATGCTAACTTTTTTTTTTTTTAATACAAAAAAATAGGGGATAAAACCAACTATGAGGGTAGAAATAGCCCTTGTTATGGTGTATCAGGGTGTGTACCATAAATTAATTTTCAATGATGATAAAAATTAGCGATGAGCGTGATGACGCTTTCAATTCTCCCATCTTAAACAAAAAGGAGGAGACAAACAACCACTTCGTGCTAGCACAAGTGTGAATGGATCAATAACAAGTCAAGTGGTACCATGGTTGTTTTTATACCATTGTTGAGTGCGGGTGTGTGAAAGCTGTGGGGCTTCTGTTCTTTATTTCAGAACAATGTGTTTACTTACAAAATAAGATTTATTTATTTTTAATGAAACATTTGCCCTCTATACAGTGTTGTGTCTTTGCTACATGTCCAAGGACACGGAGGAATCCGAAGCCGTGAAGGAGCGTGTGTGTGTTTGTAATACATGTGTAAATAATTAGCAAGTTTTTAACTGGACAGAACTGGTGGCTCACGCTAGGCATCAGACCGGTCGAGTTCAGTATCACCTGAGACGGGCTGTGTGTTGCAGAGGAACAGCTGAATGTCAGATCACAGCAGGCAGGCGTGTGTGGCTGCAGTCTTTGTGGCCTCAACAACAGAGGCTGCGACAGAAACTCTCAAGATTCCTTTAATAAGGGAATGTCTAATGGGAGGAGAAAAGGAGCAGTGATTAATTGTGAAACACAATCCTGAACAACATTTAGTTTCTTGTTCAATATCCTTGATCTGTTTGGGATACAGAAAAGTAATAAAACATCAAGGAAAATAATAAACGACTGCCTAAAGTGTCTATTTGCTAAAACCAGCTCCTCTTTAAGTGTAGTATTCCTTTTCTAGTGTTGTGCAATGTCACAAGCTAGTTATTATAGTGTTATTACTTAGAATCTCATCAGGTTGTTCCCTAAAAACCTCTTTTATCCTTGACATTAATATGACAACAAGCTCAACAGGTCCATTTTGCTACTAATTTGTAGGATTCCAAAACAGGGTAACCTTGGATTGCGAGTAACTTGAAAGCAGAAACTCTGAAAGCAGTTTGCAAGAAGAGTAATAATTTTTTTGTAATAATAAAAAAAACGTATTATGCGAGCGAGGGCTTGATATACGAGAAGTATGCTTTGTCTGCCGAGTGTCGATTGATCACGACTGAGCCAATAGTTCTCGCGCTGCGGGTTTGTGGATAATTGTCTCCCATGCTTCTTTCTCATGTGTGTGTGAAAGTCATCCTACACAGTAGACCCCTCCCTCCTCCTCCCCTCTCAACAAACACACACACGAACATGCGCACTGAAACACTGCTCTGTTAGGATTCTTTTCAAAGGCAAAGTTCAGGATAATTTGTTTTATTTTTACTTTATATTTTGTATGCATTTTTTATATGACTATTTTTGGCTTGTGGAATGAATCAACAGACTCTCCATTATTTATTATGGGGAAACCCACTTGATATACGAGTGTTTTGATAGGCAAACACGATTCTGGAACAAATTATGCTCACAATCCAAGGTTTAACTGTAGTTTGTACAAAAAAGATCTACTTCAGATGATTGACCTTTCTGTGACCTTGACTCACTTTGGACCAAATCCAAAATGTAATCAGATCAGCTGCCTACACTTAATTCCATGAAAATGTTTAAATATACAACTGCTCTTTCTTTCCAGGTTACTGAGAATCTTAAAAAGTTAAAGGCCTCTGTTTCGAAGACTCTCTCATAGTGGAAAACTCATTAACTCTTATATTGACACTTGAGACTGATTCCATACATGCCAACGCATAAGCATCTCCTTGGAGAAAGCTTCGCCATGCGGACAATGATAATACTCTACTTGTTTTTAACTGATTGATTATTAACTTTAGGTTACAAATAGCATGAATGTTATCTGAAAGTTGGGTCATCCCAACTTTCTTGTGAAATCATTTCACTACTCATCCATGTAGCTTGTTCAGTCTGAGGGAGGTTGGTAGGATTGCACAAACTTTTATCCTCCAGGGTCAAGGATCATTCCCCTGCCTGAATGAGTTGATTAGGTCAAAATGGGAAAGATGAGAGGAGGAGGAGGAGAGAGAGAGAGAGAGAGAGAGAGACATTAGAGAATAGGGAAGGGAGTGAGTTGTTAAGAAGAACTATTAAGTGAGAGCGAGAGATTAGGGAGAGTCGTTAGAGTGAACGTTTGAGTAAGGGGAATCCTTTAATGTGGCTTTTCTGAAGGACTTGTGAAGAGGTCTTAAACTTCCTGGGGAAGGATGATAGGGCGGTATGAACAAAAATGAGACAGGTTGTTCACATAGAGGAAAAATGATTCCCCTCCCTCCCTGGCCAGCATTCACATTATTATTTTTCTCCCTACAGAGGAACACTTTCGTATTTTCACCCTCTGATACAGAAGCTGGCAATCTGCAACTTTCTGGTTTGAGAGATGCCATTAACCAATGAGAAAAAGAGAACAATGGACAATCTTTGCTTTATGCCTAATAATATTGATATTTCCGGGGGAAAAATGTCGAGAGCGAAGCTTTCGCGTGTCTTTCTACTTTATCAGCTATGTCTGTGTAGGTCAGAGGATGAGATAGCTGTGTGCTATGCACACAGATTTCGGCGGAGACAGACAGCACTGAGGACATCGTGTCCACTTATGTTATGCTGATCTGATCAGTCCCAGAGTCCGCTGCATCATAACCATCATCCTTTCTAGTGGACTCATACAGAGTTCTCAAGCACGTAATGATTATGTTCTCATTGATGAAAATGAACCAGACTTTGGGGTCAAGCGTCCTTGGAAATTATCCCAGGGCTCTAATGTGAAAACTCCCTTTGGGCATTGGTGGGTTCTTCTTTACAACTCCCCTGTATTTCCCTTATATCTAACAAATCTCTATCTCCTCCTCTCACTCAACAACAATCCAATTCATACAAGGGAGAACTAGAGGATACAAATTTGTTAAATCCTAAAAAAAAGATCATTTTTAATACTGACACTTTGTAAAATGTCTGAAAAATTATCAACAGAAAGGTTAAAGGAAGAGTAGAAAAGTCTAGAGAGTTCGTACCATCAGCGAGGTTCTGCTCAGAGCCATGTAAAGACACTAAACTGTTTTGGTGACTCAAGTCTGGATTCTGGCACTGAAATCCTAAAGATACTGCTGTCGCTCCCTGTGCGCCATCCAAACTCCAGGAAGATGAGAATGAAGATGAGGAAGACGGCTGATGTATCGCTGAGGTCTCTGTGTGCTCAGTGTGTGTTGTTGAGGCCTGGGTTAGCACATGCTCCAAAGACTCTAGTTGTGTTTGGGGTAGGGGTCGAGACAAAACTGCACCCCCGGCTCCTGACACGGCCTCCTCGTAGGATGGCAAGGTAACCTGCACACCCTCCACCATGATGGTCACTGGCTGCCCGGAGTGTTCCTGATCACACCTACAGCAGAGGACATTTGCAAACAAACTTTAAATATTTTCTGACATGTAAACATTAAAACCAAGTTATCTTTAAGTTATTATTAAATCAGATAATATTTTTGCTTAAAATTTATAAACTTTTGTGGGTTTATTCTGCATTGTGTCACGTTTTACACCGTGTGCCCTGTCTGGACCATTACATACAAGCCTCTGTTGCCAGTTAAACTTTATTTATCTGCTATTTAAAGAAAACTATCAGTACTTTCTCACTTAGATCTGATTCTGGCCTCTGAGTAAGTGTAATCAACAATTTATAATATAGATTTGGGGGGATGATTCAGTTACATACTGTGATTCTTTTGTGTGCCAGTTCATGTATAGCTAAATGGACTAGAAAAAAATTTTTTTAATTAATTTTAAAGATATATGTTTGCATTTTAAGTTGCAAAAGTTGCAATTTCTCTATAATCGTACATGTGGCAAGCTCTATTTACATAGTACAGCATCCCATGTGGTAGGAGTGAAAGACAATCTAAAAAAAATAATTAAATCATGAGACTTAGAGAATCACAATACAAATTGAACTGGCGCCTAGGAATTGTGATAATATTCTATCGGATGATCGCTGATAATTCATATCTTTGCTTTATAACAGAAATCACAGCTGCTTCTAAACATGTTATATGGTGTTAACACCTAAATCTCAAAGCAGGATGTCCAAGAGCAGAAAAAGGAGAAAGGACATTGCACAAATGAGCAATAATTTAAGCAAGAAAGAGAGACGTTTCAACACCAAGCTGGGGGAAAATTTATAATGAAAGCAAACTAACTTGCTCCTAAAGGCATTGCATGAAAGATCTTCAATATAAGTACTAATTATTACGCCTAAAAGGTTAAAATTGTCATTAAAATTAAATCTATTGCCCCTTTTGACCAAAAAGTTTTAAATTATTTCAATCACGGACCACAGATTTTTACATATTAACAAGCCAACAGGGTTTTAATCATTCATGGTCATGATGTCATATTTGACCTCATATAGAGCTGTTATGAAGGCTTTACAAAGCATAAGTAACAGACACATTTCAATATCAATGTTTTACGATGTAGAAAGAAATACAAATGAGAGGGAAAAAAAACATGAAGTTAGAAGATGTGTTCAAACTTTTGACTGGTACTGTATCCCAGCATATAAGGCTAATGATGTAAAAATGACTTGCACCAGGTCAAAGACTGAGACTAACAGGTATTATATCACACCTCATCATTTGGACAAATAGCTCCACCTGGTGGACCCTACAGCCTGCACTGCAAGTGCATGCACAAAGTTATTTACTTCAAATGACATCCTACTGTGGTCAAAATAACTTCAGTTTTCAAAAGGAGTAAAAAAGCCATCAGTAATTAACATACATAAAGACTACTAAACAGGTTCACTGGGAGCATTGGTGGCTCAGCGGTAGGCTTTTCGTCTGCCATGCGGAAGGCCGGGGTTTGTTTTCCAGCCAATGCCCCAATGGGAGGGTTGGGTCAGAAAGGGCAGATAGTGTAAAATCTGTTCCAAGTTGTATGTGGGACGGATGGTCCTTTGTGCTGACCCCTTGATGGGAGCACCAGAAAGATGATGATGATGATGATAATATTAGGTCAGAAAATGCAGACGGTAGGACTTACAAATGATTTTCCCCCCTGTATAAAGTTTTGTGTATTAAGTCTAAGAACGGTAAATGACCCATCATTTTAAATTTTTAGTCCATTGCCATTAAACAACCAGTGTTACCCTTTTAAGAATCATGAAGCTTTCACATTTAACATGTTCTGAGATTACAAAAGCCCAAAAAGTACAAGTTGCTCAACAAAACACACCTAAAAGAGTAAACATAAATAAAATGATTTACTGGACTGTTAACTTGCTTCAATACAGTCATGAAGCAGTGTCGTGACTAAATAAATTATAATAAAGTGTATATAAATTATATTTATATAATTGTATATAATTGTATATAAATTAAAATCTCCCTGCTCCAGATATCCACTCATCCACTCCAAAAAAAATTGGCTTCAACAGATTTTCAATTTTTTGTTTTCTATTATATTGAGAATGAGAAAACCTAAAATTAAAGTGAGCTCACCGTGATGCATGATGAAAAGCCTTCAGTTTGGGCTGCAGTAAAACGAGCACCACCATTAGGAGGAGAACAAGTGCCACGCAGCTGGCTGTGGTGGCTACGATGGACAGCGTGTTCATTCCCAACACAGGAGCTGTGTGTGTTTCTGTACAGAACAGAATGTATTCTTACATGCTTTTAAAAGGTAAAACAAACCTGGCTACAATGATGAGTAATACACCCAGTGAGATCTTACTGTTTACTGCCAGTACACCTGGCTTTGTGAAATCCGTACTTCATTCAAGCCAAAATATATTTTAGCATTAATTACAAACATCTCATTAAATTTGAAGTGGACGAATGAGCAACGGTCTGAAGTGAGACTTTACCTTGACCGAACACACAGCTGAGTTGCGACGGACTGTTCCATTCTCCGTTCTGGCAGGTAATATATTTGTAGTCTCCCTTCAGTGTGTAGCCCTCCTTACAGAAATACTCCACCACTGTGCCGTCGGTGAGAGGATGGCATGGAGAGGGATGGCAGGTGTAATCACCGTTCTTTGGTTTAAATGGAGGTCTGCACACTGAAACACACAGGATAGACTGCTACAGAACAAAAGTCTGAAAGTGAAATTGACCTAGTAAGAAATTATGCCGTACTTCTGTAAATTTTTACAATTGAAACCTTTTATTCATGTGGAATGTTTCTGAATTTTAATAGCTAAAGAATAGATTAAGAATATATTAAAGATATTTGTTTTTGACCACCATCAGTTTATGAGTAATCTGAAGCACTCGCACAGAACTCTAAAAAGGTCAAGAGGAGCTCACAGTTATTGTGGAGGCAGCGTGGTGGGTCCAAGGACCAGAGCCCCTCTCTGGTACAGACAACGACGCTGGGTCCGTCTACAGTGTAGCCAGAATTGCAGCTGTACTGCAGCACAGTGCCCACAGGGAACGAGCCTCTGTTTGTCTCTGTCACATTTACATCTCCATGCTGGATGGAGAACGGTCTCACGCAACCTGGTCCGGAAAAGCAGTCGCAGAAGGAAAGGATTTTTAGCTATTGTATAAAGAACTAGCAAAAATAATAAGGCATGGGTAAAATGACTATTTAAGTAAATATTCAGAGATTCAGAAATAAATCCATGGGTTGCACAAAAAAAACTTAGTAAAATCATTCTTTTTATTTTTCAATGCAACCCAATCCGAGCACCAGACAAACATTAGATAAAACCTTTTAGAGCTTTAAAACACTGCTAGGGTTTAACTTTCAGTCCACGGACAGGTGAACTGTGCACTATTGTTCACAGACCACACACAGGTACATTGATCACAGACACTTAAGGCTCTCCTATGCCTGCGGAGATCGAAAGTCAAAGCAGCAGAACTGGCTGAAAAAGTAAATGCTGGCCATGATGGAAAGACACCAGAAAACCCTGTGCTTCAGTCTGCACACGGCCACCGACCTGGTCTCCAAACTCCCCAGATCCCAATTCTATTGTGCACAAAAGAAACAAGTGCAATGTATGGAGGCCCCACTACACAACCCACAGCACCCAAAGCATCCACCGCTAACGTCCTAATGACGTTGCCAGACACCAAAGCACACTCCAGAGGCCCTGTGAAGACACACCCCAAGAAGCCAGAGCCATCCCAGTGGCACAAGGGGAACCGAAAACCGAGATGGTTTTAATATTAATGTTTTAATGTTATGGCTTATCTGTGTACATCTTATCACAACTAAGCAGAATAATTTTCAAGATTTTTGACAGCACCTCTGGCATCACATTTCTGGACATACACAAGAGGCCATCTGTCACACCATGGTGCACGTCCAGGAGCTTTCAATGAATTGGCCAAGTTGCGGTTGATGCCCTGATGAGGAGATTTTGTGTAATTGAGAAAAGCAGTTGACCTTAGTGTGTTAGTGTGATGCCTGATGCCTGATCTGCGTCTCATTTCAATAAAATTGGGACACATTCCGATTCTAAGAAAAATACCAACCACACTGAGCATTTGCACATTGCACAGGACGCATATGTTGCACATGTCTGGTTCTGTTTACACATAAATGAGGACTAAATATTGCACTTTAAAGATGGACAATACCAGTCCTACTCAGTTCATTTCATTTCACACTCCATGATCATCCTGCTGGTGTATGTATACTGCCCTCTATATGCTTTATACAATTTATACTTTTCACATTTTTTATATATTTCTATCATAACCAAATTATTACATATTGTAGAATCTATATTTTAAATATTCTCTACTGGCATTTGGCGCTCTTGTTTTCTTTCTTCTTAGGTCGTGTAAGCATTTCACTGCACATCACTGTGTATGGTTGTGTACTGTATGTGATACATAAAAATTTGAAATTGGTTTTTGTTCACTAGAGAATGTGACCATTTTGGAAAGTCATAGCAAGTGTGCAAACACAAAGAGGCTTTATGACATTTCACAAAAACAGGCAGCTTTAAATATGATTCCTAACACTGACCTTGACTAAGGACACAGCTGACCTCCATAGGATGATTCCACTCGCCCTTTTGGCAGGTGAGGTATTTGTTATCTCCCTTAAGTGTGTACCCATCATTACAGAAATACTCCACCATTGTGCCATGGGTCAGGCGACGGCATGGAGATGGGTGGCAGGTGTAACCCCCGTTCTCCAGGTCCAATAGCGGGGGACAGTCTGGTAGGGAAAAAAGACATTTTCAAATCGTAAAGTGGAAAATTACAAAATAATAAAAACATTTAGAAAAAGACTCAATATGGCTTTAATATTACATACTGACTCCCAGATTCTTTTATATTATGTTTTCAATACTTTTTCCCCCCCCAAATTCTCCAGCAGTTCATTAAATAGGCTTGGCATGAATCAGTGCTTATTGTGGCACTATTTTGGAATTCATTTCAGGTTGGTTAAGGTTTACAGTCATTAGGAGACGTTCATGATTTACCGGTGCTACCCTTTATCAATCCTATTAAACTTCCTGACAAGTCGCGAAAGAGGAACTCACAGTTATTGTGGAGGCAGCGTGGTGGGCCAGAGGACCACAACCCCTCTCTGGTACAGACGACGATGCTGGGTCCGTCCACAGTGTAGCCCGAATCGCAGCTGTACTGCAGCACAGTGCCCACAGGGAACGATCCTCTGTTTGTCTCAGTCACGTTTATTCGGCCATGCTGGATGGAGAATGGCCTCACGCAACCTGGTACAGAAAAACAAAAAACAGCAGACATAATTCATACTTTAATAAAGCTAGAGAACGAAAGACGTAGCTATTCAGTGCTGAGGGAAAAGCATAATTAAAAACTTGGGCAAAGATAGCAGTGGAGTAATTAATTCAATTACACCTTTATTCTCTTAAATTCCTTAACTCAACCATTAAATTAATAAAGTAATGTAGTGGTGTATAATGGCCCAATAGTTTGCTTAACTGACTAAAATTGTACTCTGTGACAAAAATAACTGGCTGCATGGAACTTACTTGATGCCTGTGTGGTAGGCAGCAAACTCACGACGAGCAAAAGAGACCAAGATAATGTAGGAAGTGACAACGAGGCATCGACCGAAGAAGAACCTTCAGTGATTCCTTCTGACATCTTACAGCTCAGCGGCAGAGTTATGGTTTCCTGTAGACAGGTAAAGTATTAACAATCCCTCATGACAAAGTGAATTCCACTGTATAAACATTCCTTTTTCTACAGACATAAATGTGGCGCATGGAGCACTCGCTGGCTTAAGATCATTCATACTATCAGGCTACTTAACCAGGTTCGAGTGACTTGCGTTTTAAATTTATTATGGACTTCCGGTTAGCAGCCACATGGAGTAGACGTGTTAGAGAGGTGCTCCGATAATTTCGAATTTCTTCACTCCCTTTTTCGTTTCTAAATGTTAAATAAAATTTTAGGAAACAATAACTTTGTACTGTACCCCACGGTCATCTATTTTCCACTTATAATGGCTACCAGGAGTGCTAAGACCGGGAAAAAACATGACACTGCGGCCGCTCTAACAGTTGAGGCTATCTCTGCGCTGTTAGACAAACACCGTGAAGCGCTAGCGGCTGACTTTAAATCCCCGTTTAGTTTACTGGAAAGTAAACTAGACCAAATTCAGGCCCAAGTAGAGGACCATGGTCAGCGCTTGACCTCATTAGAGCTCGTTATGGAAGACCTGAGCCAGCGTGTGAGCGAGTTGGAGAATATCTGCTCCGGTCTTCGGGAAAACAACTCGAAGTTAACGGCCAAAGTCGTAGACCTAGAGGGCCGGAGCAGGCAAAATCTGCGTGTCCTGGGTCTTCCAGAAGCTACGGAAGGTGGACTCCCTACCGAGTTCTTTTCTAAATTTCTGTGCGAGGTGTTTGGTAGTGAAACGCTGCCATCCCCGCCTGAGATTGACCGAGCCCACCGTGTACCTGCATCCAAACCCGCTTCAGGACAGAGACCTCGGCCCGTCATTCTCCGTGTGCACCGGTACCAGGTGAAAGAGCTTCTGATTCGGGAGGCACGGCGGAGAGGGAAGCTGGAATACCGCGGTCAGCAGGTTTGCATCGTGGAAGACTACGCTCCCGAAGTTTTAAGCCAGCGAGCCGAGTATAGAGACGTAATGACTGAGTTATACCAGCGTGGACTCCGGCCTTCTCTCCTGTATCCTGCACGGCTCCGGGTCACTCTCTCTACCGGACAGAAGAAGTGGCTACGCTCGGTAGAAGAAACTCACATTCGTAGTTCTGATAACTCTCGCCTTATGTCGCGTTGGGGAGGGCAGCATTACCACTCAACCTTTCAGGCCAAAGCTAGGGGCATCTCAATTCTTATTAATCCAAACATTTCTTTTGAGCACCATAATGTTGTTACTGATATACATGGTCGCTATATCATTGTTTCAGGGAAACTATTTAATACTAATGTAGTGTTGGCTAATTTATATGCCCTAATTTTGATGATGTTTCCTTCTTTGAACATTTCTTTTCTGCTTTACCAGATCTGGGCTCATACTCTCTCATATTAGGGGGAGATTTTAACTGCTGTTTAGATCCATCACTTGACAGGTCATCACCCAATCCTATACCACTGAGTAAATCTGCCACGCTACTTCAGTCCTATCTCAGCAGCTTTGGTATCTCTGATATATGGTGCTTCCTCAATCCAAAAAAGAGAGGATACTCCTTTTTCTCACATGTTCATCACACTTTCTCCAGAATTGATTATTTCTTTGTAGACAATCAACTTATCCCAATGGTTAATTCTTGTTCTTATCAGAGCATTGTGATATCAGATCATGCTCCAGTTGTTATGTCTATACAACTCCCTGATCTCCCTCAAATTAGAAAACATTGGCGCTTTAATTCATCATTACTGATAGATGATGATTTTACTAAATTTATGGAAGACCAGATAGTTTTTTTCTTAAACACAAATGAAACACCTGAAGTGTCACATTTAACTGTTTGGGATGCTCTGAAAGCCTACCTCAGGGGACAGATAATTTCATACACTGCAAACATGGAAAGGAAGGCATGTAAAGAACGAAAAGATCTGTCCAACCAAATTAAAGAAATAGATCAGCAGTATGCTCTGCTTAAAAACCCGGATCTGTATGAAAAACGGGTAGAATTGCAAACCAAGTTTGAACTTATTTCAACACATGTAATTGAAGGTCAGTTATTAAAGAGTCGGAGCCAATTTTACATTCACGGTGACAAATCTGGGAAACTTCTAGCCAATCAGTTAAGAGGATTTAGAGCACAGCAACACATTACAAAAATTCAGATGGAGGATGGTACCATTACTACCGATCATTCTAATATCAATGATGCACTCAGGAATTTCTACTCTCGATTATATGCTTCTGAGTTTCCATTGTTCAGTTGAGAAATTCCTGTCTCAACTAGATATTCCAACACTGTCCTCTGAGTCTAGATTAAGATTGGAAGAGCCCATATCACAAGAGGAAATAGTTTCAGCTATGTCATCATTGCAATCTGGTAAGTCCCCGGGTCATGATGGGTTCCCTGCAGAGTTTTTTAAATCATTCTCCTCATACCTTGCACCACAACTAGCTTTAGTTCTATCTGAATCTTTTAAGCAAGGTAAGCTGCCTGCTTCGTTTAATGAGGCTTGTATCACCCTTATAGCAAAGAAAGATAAAGACCCAACAGAGTGCTCTTCATATAGACCAATCTCTCTTCTTAATGTGAATGTTAAAATCCTTCGGCAGGGAACTCGTCAGGGGTGTCCTCTTAGTCCATTACTCTTTAACCTTGCCATCGAGCCACTGGCAATCGCATTCCGTAGTTGTAGGGAGATATCTGGGATTTGGAGGCAGGGAAAGGAACATAAAGTGTCCCTTTATGCAGATGATCTTCTACTCTTTATATCAAATCCAATTTCTTCCCTGCCACCTTTGTTGTCATTGCTAAGTGAATTTAGCTATTTTTCTGGATATAAATTGAATTTGCACAAAAGTGAACTTTTTCTGCTAAATAATACAGCACTAACAACAGGAATGCAACACCTTCCTTTCAAGATAGTGAAAAATCAGTTTGCCTATCTTGGTATTACAATTACAAGGAAACATGGACAACTTTTTAACGAAAATTTTATTAGGTTGTTGGACCAAACAAAAAAGGACTTGGGGCAGTCTGTCCATGTCCCTGGTGGGCCGCATTAATGCGATTACAATGAGTATTCTTCCAAAATTTTTATATCTGTTTCAGTCTGCACCTGTTTTTATTCCCAAATTTTACTTTGTTGCTTTGGATTCAATTATATCATCTTACATTTGGAAAAGTAAACATCATCGATTGAACAAGTCCCTCCTTCAAAGATCTAAAAGAGACGATGGCATGGCTTTACCTAATTTTCGTTTTTACTATTGGGCAGCAAACATTCGATCTGTCATCTTTTGGGCATATTTTCATAACAAACCTAATCGCCCTGTCTGGGTGGAAATGGAACTAAACTCTGTCAAAGACCTCTCTGTTTCTGCACTCCTTGGATCTGCACTCCCCATCCCCTCAATTAAATCAATCAATAATTCAGTTACTAGGCATACCTTAAGAGTATGGGCTCAGTTCAGAAAGCACAGTGGTCTTCTGGGCTTTCCTCTCTCCAGTCCTATTGTCCCTAACCATCTCTTCCAACCTTCTTTACGTGATTCAGTGTTTCAGGAATGGTACAGTAAGGGCATTAAGTTTTGCAAATATCTGTTTGTTGATCATAGGTTTGCATCATTCGAACAGCTTTCTGAAAGGTTTAACTTACCTAATTCTCATTTTTTCAGATATCTGCAAGTAAGACACTTCATTAGCTCATCAATACCAAATTTCCCTGAGGCTCCTGATGCAAATATTATAGATAATCTCCTCTGTTTGTTTTGCTGCGTAAAGGCCTAATATCCACTATTTATGGTGGACTGATGGGTTTAAGTCACACCTCTTTGAGTAAAATCAAAACTGCTTGGGAGAAAAACCTAAATTTGACAGTCAGATGATACTTGGAATTCAATTCTCAAGCTTGTCAAACTCAACCTCCTTATGCGCCCGGCACTCTTTATTACAGTTTAAGGTTGTACACAGGACTCATTTCTCCAATGTTTTTTTCATATACATTTATAGTTTGATTCCTTTCTTATTTAATATTTATTTATTTAGTCTTTTTTGCATGCAGAAGCTAAAACTTCCAGCTCATTTATTATTATTATAATTTTTTTCCATCTCTCTCCTTTTTTAAATATGCCTGGCGTCTAACCTTTCCCATACATGTATAGCTGGCTTGGAGTCAGGGAGGGGTGGGGTGGGTAGTATAGGGTTTTATAAGGGGGCTATAAAATGTGTATTGGAACGTTGCATGTTTACCCTGTTATATCCCTGTTTAAAATCAATAAAAATATTGTTGGAGAAAAAAAAAATGATTATGATGGTGAAAGATTTTGCACCATGAGAGTAATGTAGTTCATATTAGCCTGCACTGATAGACATTTCCTCTCTAAAGTACTTAGCAGTGATTGTAGCCTAACCATTGAAAATAACAGTATATAAAAGCTTAAATATTGGATAACTGTAGATAAATGCTTGAATATAAAAATAGCAGGTTAAGGATTGCAAATGCTATAATGCTTTTATATTCCAAAGAACTGATGTTTGGTGTAATCTTGTCCTGAGAGTCTCTTAGAGACTTTAAACAGCTGGCCAATAAGGAAGCAGGCTCAAAGTTATCAGCAACTGGCCAATGAGGACGCAACACTGTCACACCCACTCATGTAGTATACTCTTGCGAGAAGGGCAAACTAAAAACTCATCAGTGAAACCTTTTTTTTCACCTGTTAATTACACTCAGTCACAAGCTCAACCAGTCACGGAAGGATATGTACATCTAGAGCAAAATATAATCTGTCTATAATAAATGATGTTTGTGAAACTCTTGTATAACGGTATGGCTGAAACGATTTCTCGAGTAACTCAAGTAATTCTATTACAAAAAATGATTGAGGCAAAATCTTCTGCCTCGAAGCTTCTTTAAATTAATTTTAAAAGCTTGCGTTATGTCTTTGCGCTATTATTTGTTTGGCGTGACACAGCGCGCTTCCGGATGCAAGCCGTCGGTAAACACTGACGAAGAAGAAGCGCTTACATCACCCTCAAAGCGGAAGCAGATGCAAACAGTTAATGTATTGATTTGAGGGAGCGTTCTGTTGCGGGCTGCAAAATGGACATTTTTATATTAAAATTTATTTTAAAGTGTGCCTTAGTTTTTTTTTGATACTTAAAGTCATTTGAAATAACTTTTTTTTAGTTTTTGCATCTGAGAAAAGGTTTTCAAATAAGAATGTATTGCACTGTAATGCACTTAATTCATCTGTCAACTTTAAGCTATTCCTTGTACTGTGAATAATGACAATGTTTATTTTTGCTGTATGTATTTTTTGTGCATGTAAAAAATAAAAGATGATTTTTCAAAAAATTTATTATTTTATTACTATATAATAAATAATAAATATATATATTAATATATTAATAAATATATTTATTTATTACTTTGTGTCTCTTTTTCTTTGTGTATATTTTACATTGCTGTTTAATTAAGCAAAAGTACATTTTATCCGATTACTCGATTACATTTTCGGTAGAATACTCGATTACTAAAATATTCAATAGCTACAGCCCTATATAAAAGCAATATCACACTTGAAGGTCGTGCTGTTGTGCTGAATATAATCACAGGTGTGCACAGCACAGCAGCGCCCCCTCTCGGGTCAACTCTTCTCTAGTCCGAGTGTCTTTGGTAAATCTTCCTTCATGTAACACGTGCAGATTAGTACATGACCACAGGCAACGGGTTTTTTTTTTTTTTTGCGAGCATACACTGGCTCCACTCCCCTGAACACAGTCAGTGAACCTGACCTCGTAGATCACGTGACCTCAGCGCTCAGGCGACGCCGAACATCCGCCCGCCCACACACACACAAGCGCTTTAAATCCGACTTCCTCATATCGTATAAATCTGATGTCGATGTGGCCCTAACAGCAATCTTTATTTAATTTATTTGCCATATAAAACCCGGAAGTGAGGCTAAACCCAGTTAAGCTACACTTAGCAACACCGGAAACAGCTAACGGCTTCATTGTTTACAAAACCTCAGCTAAACACTAGAGGCTTAGTTTAACTATTCAATAACTTTAAATCCCGTAACAACCCCAATAATACACGTCTTCGTGGTTCATGGTTATTTTCTCCCCACTTCATGTGCGTTATAGAGCTTGTGTCTTCATTGTTTTAGCGACAAAGGAAGCAGAGACAATAGCTTGCTAGCGTTAGCCGTCAGTGCTATCTAAAGAAAACACAATGTTCTCTTCGCTATTATTACCTCTAACACTGAGATAATAACTCGGCTGTTGTACAGTAAGAATGACCGAAGTTACAACTATAATCTCACAGGTTAACGAGAGCATTAACCCTCTGCTTTGTCTTTAATGGCAGCGCAGGTTTGTTTTCATTAGGATGTCAGTATTATTAGCTCAGCGCCGATGTGAATAAAGCACAAACTACTCGTCAGACTCCAGCCTCTCGTGGTTAAGACGTTATCAGATTTTTTTTTAAATAGAGACAACAAATGTTTTTCTGTATATATATAAACTGACCTTTGTTCGTGGAAAGGTAGCTAGCAGGTTAATTCCTCTACTTCTTCTGCTTTATCTTCTTTAAGGTTGCTTGAGGGTTCGGCAGCCAGTTGGTAGTTGCAGTACCGCCACCTGCTGGACACGAATCAGACAAAACATTATGACCACCCGTCTAATATTGAGTACTGTAGGTCTCCCTTTTGCTACCGAAACAGTGATGCACTGTGTATTCCGGCACCTTTCTGTTGGAACCAGCATGAACATTTTCCTCAATTTGATCTACACGGGCCAGCCGTCACTCCCCATATGCATCAGCCTTGGTCACTCAGGACCTTGTCACCAGTTCTCACAGTACTACATTTTCAATATCTTGTTACAATGGCATCTGGAATGGGGATATATTGAGTAGAAAGTGAACCTTTTTTTTCTGAAGTTGATGTGTTGGAAATCTAGAAAACTCTATATTAGACGGGTGGTCATAAAGTTATGTCTCATTTTCCTGGCCACTTTAAGCTGATTTTTCTAGACCAACCTTCATTAAAAACCCTGATCTTGTGTTGACTCGTTCTAGGTCTTGAACTCTTCGTCTGCTTGTCCCGGCACTTCCACACACTCTCACATACATCTTCTGTACTGCTTATCCGCAACAGACGTGGAGCCTATTCCAGAGAATTCAGGCACAAGGCGGGGTACACCCTGTACAGGGTGCCAATCCATTACAGGGCACAGACGTGCACATTCACACACTACAGGCAATTTGGGGACACCAATTAGACTAATCTGCATGTCTTGTGATTTTGGGAGGAAACCCCCCAAGCAAGGGGGAGAACACAGAAACTCCATACATAGATCCGAGGCAAGAATTGAACCCTTGTCCCTGGAGGTGTGAGGCTACAGTGCTAACCACAAAGCCACAGTGCGCATACACGCATACACACAATTCTCTTCGCTATTTCAATTTCATTTAAATATCTGATGTGGGTACTTGTTTCCATTTTGTTATATATTTTCAATCATTGTTTCAAGTTTGGTTTTATTCAGAGCTGCCACAAGGTCCTGCTTTTTCTGCATTATATTTACTGAATTCTCTGAGTGCACGTCTGATTGTTTCTGCATGTTCACAGTGTGTTCATGGTCCGGTTGGGTGTTTGCCTATTCTGTAAAGATGCTGATTTAGTTCAGTGTCCTAGGCTCAGTCGGGTTATGGTCACTTCCTCCCTCAGGATCCTGTCCCATATTTAACCTGCATCTACATGTTTCTGTATGCTCTGCATGTGACTACCTGGATCCGTAATGATTTTCATGATTTTAGACCTAATTATTGGAATTTTCAGTTGAATTGTTTGCATATTTAATGCTTGTTTATCTAAAATATAAACTTCTTTATTTCCTTAACTTCTACATGAGCTCGAACCCAAAGAAAAGAAACTTCCACATGGTCATTATACAATTTTAACCATGTATATCATATTTTAAGTAGCGTGTCCTGTCTACATGAACTTCCTGTCTTCATGCTAGCAAGTGCTGATGAGGTGTTAGGTGCAGTTAGCACACTATGTTAATAGGTTTCCTCCATCAACTTCAATGCTAATAATATTAATAATTAGTTACATATTAATAACAGAATATATGGATAATTTATCTTTGGCTCTCTTTGTACCAGTCAACTGTGTGATGATGAATAATGCACCTGTTCGTCCTCTTTCTGGGCCTTAAAACCTGGCCCAGAAAGTAGAAAAGTAGAATTCGTTCTTGACAGTCTGCCTCCTAGGGACAAATTCTCTATGCACAATGCTCAGAATGTCGAAGCTGAGCATGCACTCAGTCGGGCTGGGTTAGTATTTCACACAGAATTTCATGTTTGCACTTTGTTCCAACTTGCTGTCCATAATAAAATCGGAGAAATAGTAATGCATGTGGTCTTAATAGCACCAGTTGCACAGTTTCTGATGTACACCGGCTGATGTCTTTTGGCACACTGACTTATGAAGATCAGGGCTGAGTGGTAGTAGTAGCCTTAATGTGGGATCCCCCTAGTGACGGGGAGGAATTGGACACGACTAAATTAGGGAGAAAATCGGGGAAAAATCCAAACAAAAAAAAAAAAGCCCCACAGCAAATTCAGAATGCTTAACCTTGCTCTAGGTAGCATCATATGGCCTTGTACTTACAGGCTCAAGAGTGTCGGGTCTGTGCACATGGAGAGTGCATGTGCTCCCCATGTTTGGTGGGTTTTTATTTGGGTCCTCCAGTTTCCTTCTACAGTCCAAAGTTTGTGCTAATTGTCATTTCCAAATTTTCCATAGTGTGTGAGTTCTTGTGTGCCCTGCAATGGATTGGCACTCTCACCCAGAGGTCTCCTAGATCACCTAACCTCATGTCACCCTGTACAGGATATGTAGGTGGTAGAGAGAGAGAGCTTATTTTGCAGGCACATTACTGCATATAAAGGGCATTCATGTCAATCCTGGACTTTTGATTTACTGTTGAAATAACAGAACATGGTTAAGAGAGCAAAAACCCTTTTTATTTCTATTTATATAATCTCCTGCTACACTAATGCACTTATCCAATCATTTCACTAGTGCTTGGATACCATCAACTTAGAAAGTTTTCTTAGTAAACCAGAGCTTTATGTCATCATAGCTCAAAAAACACTGGACTACCAGGACCCTCTTTAATGGCCCTTTCCTTTAAAACGCCCTGGTTTGATCATGAAAGGTCTTCTGCTTTTTGCCGGACAATGCACAACCTCATACTGCCGACTGCACCCCTTACACATTATAAGAGCTTGCCTGGAATTTACTGCCTCCTCCCCCATACGGTCCTGATCTCGCTCCAAGCCATTTCCACATTTTTCCTCTGTGTTTTGAAATAACTGACTTTACCTTTGTGCTTTGTAATTATACTAGAGGTTACCCACGGCAGATCCTGATGCCTGCATGCTACTATTAACAGCAAATGGAATGGAGTGTGTATGACCATGTATATCACAATTTTATATATTATATCACCTGCTGTACCTCAGGCTCCTTTGTGCTTTTTATGTGCTTGCTGTTTTCATTACTGGAGGGGAGAGGGGCGAGTTCTTCTTTAAAAAAAAACGATGTTGCTTCCTACTGTTACTTACTGAATGATATAAAAGTTGATGACTACGCTGCCAACTGTTACATTTGGTGTGGAACGGCTGTGCGAAACACTTGCACAAGAGGTTGGGACATTGGTGACTCAGTGGTAGGTTTCTCACCTGCCATGCGGAAAGCCCGGATTTGATTTCCAGCCAATGCCCAAACCTCAGCCACATGATGCAGCACTGGTCCCAAGCCTGGACAAAATGGGATGGTTATGTAAGGAGCTCCTCACAGAATTCTGTAGTAGGCAACGTAATTATCAACTTTTATGTTCTACTGTGAGCGTGACACAGGCGTTCCTCACCGACTGTAACAGTAGGCAGCATTGCCCACAGGGTCAAGCCGAGCTCATAGCTACTGAAACCCTCGATCAGACTGCAGCGCGTCTACAGCGAAGGCGCATACGGTTATGCATTTCGGTAGACATGAGCTCGGTCTGATGTACATGTTTTCACCATAGACGTCGCTGCCTACTGTTGTAGTCGGTGGGGAGCGCCTGTTACGCGCTCACAGTGTGACATAAATGTTGGTGATGTCGCTGCCTACTGGTACATTCGACGAGGAACACCTTTGACACATCCTGTGCTGGATTTCTGTTTTAATATATATATATATATATAATACATTGATATGTATGAATGAGACAAATACTTGATTTGTAGATGATTGTTAGAGACTTGATTGTGTGTCACTACAAGGCTAATGGCTAAGCGCTTATTTAAAATGGCCTGTGCTGTAGTAGAGCTGTTGGTAAGTAGGCATTGGTGATGCTGTAGTGGATGTTTACAAGGGGCCCAGTTTGGGAAATGTTCCCCTGTCCATCTCAATGAAACAGAACGGTTTGGATAAAATATGTTCATGAGCTGTGCCTGAGGTTCACCACAACCTTATGGTTTACTTTGTTCTACTTAAGTTATATTAGACTTTTTCCTTTTACATGTGTTTGGGATACTAGTTGTTTATAAAAGGGAAGAATATTCCAGTCCAGGTACAGTCGGAAGCTTTTCACACCGTATGATTGGTGCAAACAGTTACGCCTACATGGTCACGTCAGCGTCTGGTGCTATTCACGAAGGTTTTTTAAGGCGCAGGGCAGTTCGAGCAGTGACAGGGCTTCGCAGCCTAGCGGAAATTGCGTGCAGTGTTGCTCAGCGTGTGGTGAAAAACTTTTGGGAATAAAAGTTTCAGAATAGCCCGTTTCTTTCTTTGCGCAGGAGAAACCCAGGAAGCCCGCCATGTCTGCCCAAATCATCAGCGGAAAAGAAGTCTCAGCGTAAGTTGAACGTTTTCAGACATTTTACCGCCATTTACGCAAACCAGAAATGGCAGCTGGTTAGCATTTAGTCGTGCACGTGTTTCAATCAGGGGTCTTTACAGGCATTGAGCATTGCTAGCAGGTAACAAACGTGGTGTCGGTGAAGCTCTGAAGGTGTGCACTTGTACGGAAGAAACCAGGAACACACACACACACGCACGCACTAAAGCGCGTGCAGCGCTCGTGCACAGTTTCACCCCTCCTTTCATTGCACTGATGTTGATTTTAAACAGGATCTTAAACAAATTACCCAAATATGCATGCAGTTTGCAGTTAAATTAATTTAGCTTTGCTTTAAATTTGTAAATTGAATAAGATCTCCAGTGTAGGCGCTCTGTGCATAATTAGTTTATTTTTTTATTGGTGCTATTCAATATAACAGCTCTGCCAATATAAGGAGATATAAGGAGATATAAGGAGGACAATATGCGATAAGATTATGGAGCTTGTCTTTTGTAATCTTGTCAGATCTGTGCCTGATGATGATGATGATGATGATGATGATCAGTGTTCAGCACTATTCAGCTCCACTTAGTCACAAGGCTGAGTGGTTGAATGGTTGACTGTCTGGGATATTGCATGACTGATTTGGCAGTAGTGACTTACTATTCATACCACTGCTACTCCCTTTCTTTTACTTTTAAATGATCTATTTAAAACTATACTATCTGATGAGTCTCCAGACTCGATCCTGGAATTTGCAGACATGGTGTAATTGTGTAATTTTTCGCCTGCATGGTGACCTTTGTGCATGCCTCTTTTTATCACTCAGAGATAAAGACAGGCAGTGTTACAAATTGACAAACTGACGAATTCTGTCAAACTGGCTGCTCTGATCAGATGACTCTGATGGGACGATAAGATTGAAAACACTGCTATGAATTTTAGCTGGGTTCTGAGTCATAGGTCTAATCCGGACTCAGTTATTGTTTAGTTTCAGATGGTTTTTACAGTTTTGTTGTTCTTCCTTGATGTGCACCAAACAGTATGACTTATGATTGTACAAGCCTTATGACAATTCCAAACTTTTGGCTGATTAAATGCAATTTCCTATAAGTAAAATGAAAACATGAAAAATAGTTTAAGGTTTATTTTAAGCTACAGAAGCAAAAAAAAAAAAAAAAAAAATCAGAAGAATTGATTGATTTGATTGATTATTTTCTTTCAGATATGAGGAAGAGTTAAGAGAGCTGAATAGAGTAAAGTGTTACACAAATCTCTTTAGGTAGAAATGAAGCAAGGGCAAATTCCTACTATCAGCACATAGTCAAATTGTATTGTGGGTAATGAAGGAAATATAGCTGAAAGGTTTAATAATTTTTGGAATTGAATCTTTTGTTGGTTTAATTAGCTGAATCCATGGGTCAGTTTTGGGTTTAAATTCAAATGACCTTTTTTAAATTGTTCAGGTAGATGTGGTCACTGGTTTAAAATGTATTAATGCTTTAAATATACCACAGCTTTTGCAGAAAATACAATCCACTTATATCTTCTGCGAATACTCCTATTTTGTGAGCGTATCGCTTCTTCATTTTATTGAGTTTCTGAACGTTGGTTCACTTCACGTCATTACTTCACGTCACTAGACTGGAGTGTGGAGCGGATTATTATCTCTTTGTACTAGACATGACATTTAAACAATCAGCAACACAAATTGCACAAGATTTCAGGGTTTATTAAATAATACCAAACCTGTAAAAGCTATAGGTGCATATGAGAATAAAAATTATTTGACCAGAAATTGAGTTGAATTGAATCAACAGTCTGCCTACGATTCCCAGCTTTAGTAGGAAACTGTTATAGGTAAATTAGCCCAATATGTCTAGAAAGAATGACTGTAAATCAAACAGAAAAAAAAAGTTAACACAGAATCGCATTATCAAAATAAATCTTGGTGGTCATTGTAGACCACAGGTTATTTTTGAAGAAGTCGTTAAAGGTGAAATGTTCCTTTGATTTGATTTAAAGCAAATTGACACTCATGGGTTGCTTTCAGAGCCACTTAAAAATCAAGAATCGCTTGACCCTCACTGATGAGAATTATATCAGTGCTTTCACTGTCAAAAGGAAATAACTGTACTAAATTGTTGTTTTTTAAATTTATTTTATTAAACAATACAGCCAGGTGCGAGAGAGGCTGAAGAAGCAGGTGGAAGAAATGAAGGCTCAAGACCCAAACTTCCGGCCAGGCTTGGTGGTGTTACAGGTCAGTGGGAGCAAATTTGTTCGGTATCTACTAAACCTGAGAGATGCGCATCACATAGTAGTAACATATTCTCATCACCACTACTATTGTTATGGCTCACTCATTGTTATTTATTTAGCTAAATTAAGTAGTTTTATTTCAGTTGTATGCATTTTCTAAAATTGACAGCTGCATGATACCAGTAAATGGTTGTAGTTCTGCCTCTAAAATATACATAAAACTAAAAAAAAAAAAAAGATTATTGTTGTTAATAATGATAATAATCATATTATTATTATTATTACTACTACTACTCCTTGTTTAATAGAAAATAAAATTGGAAATAAGGCGGCATGGTGGCATAGCGGTTAGCACTGTGGTGTCGCACCTCCAGCGTTGAGGGTTCCCGCCTTGGGTCTGTGTGTGGAGTTCACGTTCTCCTCGTGCTTGGTGGGTTTCCTCCTGGTTTTCTCCTACAGTCCAAAGACTTGCAGATTAGGTTAATTGGCATTCCCAAATTACCCATAGTGTGTGAATAAGTGTGTGCTAGTGTGCCTTGTGATGAATGGGCACCTCGTCCTTGGTGTACTCCACCTCGTGGCCCAAGTTTCTTGTGATAGGCTCCAGGCCCCTGCAGCCCTGTACAGGATAAAGCGGTAGAGAAAATGAACGAATGAGTGAAATTTGCGGAAACAAACTTTATCACTTCACTTGTAATGCAGCTCATGACATGACGTCTGTTTTGCAGGTTGGAAACAGAGAAGACTCCAACCTGTACATCAGCATGAAGCTGAAAGCTGCTGCCGAGGTAAACAACTTAATCTTGAAAATGTTTGAATGTTTGCTTAGGAAATTGATAATGTAGCACATTGTTTGGATATTAGATTTGCTAATTTGTGCACCATATGTTCATGAAATTCTTTCTTTTTCTTTCTTTTTTTTTTTTTTGCTTGAATGTTATATTAGATTGGAATCAATGCAACGCACACAAGGCTTCCACAGACTGCTACTGAAGAAGAGGTGAGATAAAACTCTTTTATCTCATTGTGTTGGTTCTCATTGTGCTTAGAACAAACCAAAGAGGTTTGAATGTAAATAGAAGCTCTTAAAAAAACAAAAAACAACAAAAAAACACTTTTTCTTTCTGTTAGTTCTCCTCCATCCTCCCTCTTCCAATAATTGATAAGCAGATGGTAATTTTGACAGTACTGTATCCATCACAGGTCCTGCAGCGCATCACAGAGGTCAATGAGAACTCCAGTGTGCACGGACTCATAGTGCAGCTGCCTTTGGACTCTATTCACCGCATGGACACTGAGAAGGTCACCAACGCTGTGGCTCCAGAGAAGGATGTAGATGGGTAAATTAAGAGCTTTAGTCTAGCGTTTCTCTCTGTCATACCTTTATGTGCACCATCATACCTTTTTATGATTTAAAGATATTTTTTTCAAAATGTCTGTATTTCCAAAGTGATGTTTTAGAAAATTAGAGCGGGCCTTTTATTTATTTATTTTTTTCTTTTCAGTTTGACTAGCATTAATGCAGGGAAACTGGCCCGAGGTGACCTTGGAGACTGCTTCATTCCCTGCACTCCCAATGGCTGTATGGAGCTCATTAAACAGACAGGTTGGTGTGTCATTTTGTTTTATAATCTAATAATAATAATAAAAGGCCTCATTTATCATTCTTTACTATTATTGTGTGCAAAAGTTTTCATTCTCGTTTTCTTCATAGTCACATATGTATGCAGAAAACTGCCATTTTTAATACCAAGTGTAAATCTCAGTAGAAAGCAAAATTCAATGACTTGAATGGCGGAAGAGCGCCTCCTAGCTGTGGCGTTGTGCTTGTAATAATGCAGCACATCGCAATCGCAATCACAGACACTGATACTATATCTGCTAATACTGGGTGATAAAGCGATATTGGATTGACATTGATAAAATCTATGTTGATAATGATGTGCTTTGGACATTTTTACTCGTTGCTGCCAATCGCACAGCAGACATAAACAAATGACAACAGCCAATCAGAATCTCATACACCCAAAATAAAATAAAATAAACACAGTGAAAGGATCTTTCCCATGATTATAACTTCAAAGCAAACTTTGAAGGCCCAATGTTGACACTGTTCTATTGCTTTAAGAAATTCTTTGAGAAAATATTGTCAGTTTCACAGAAAAGAAGTCATGTAACCATGCTTTGTCTACAGTAGTTGAATGGAAATGTATTAACAACAGTGACTTTCATGTAACGTGACCCTTTTCCACAGGTGTATCGGTGGCGGGTAAAAGGGCCGTCGTGGTCGGCCGCAGTAAGATTGTTGGTGCACCGATGCATGACCTCCTGCTCTGGAATCATGCCACTGTTACTACCTGTCACTCAAAAACCGCTGACCTGGCAGCTGAGGTAAAAGTCCAAACATCATAAAACTTCTTGAAATATTATGTATGCCTTTTTTTTTTTTCCATAAAAGTTTTACACAAAGGTGACAAATATGGCTTGGTTGTTGCTTTTGTGATGTTTAACTATTTGCTACAGCAATACAGATGTGTGAAAAAGAAAACTACACTTTTCTGATTAGAAATACAACAAAATTAACAAGGAGGGGTGATACTAATATTAACTTTTTTGGAAGCCAAAAAAAAAGGCATATTGTGTCGATTCTGTCAGATCTAGATATTTTTTTAGGCGTTTGACCCCTCCATGTTGTCAGCCATTCTGTTATGTTGCCATTTCAAATCAGGAGGAAGCATAAGCTACTGAACTGCCTGCAACGTAAATGGTAATTGTAAATGTGAAAAGGCAGGTCATGGAATTGTCAGACCAGGACGATCATTTCACAAGTGCTTGGACACAATCTAGGTAGAATATTTTCTTAGTACTACACCGGGGCCATGATCGGACTCCTTGCTTCATGTCTGAATCGCTGGCCTCCCAGGAACTCCATTAATGGTCCAAACTTGAGTAAATCACTTGGGTCTTATTCATGATAAATTTCACAAATCACAAGTTCCATATCCACATTCCATATTCATATTTTTACTTGGTAACTCATTCACTCACACATTGCTGGATATCATAGCAATGTAATATCCAAAAGGGATGATCATATTGTTCCACTGCCCAAGCCTAATTTACATTCTTGTCAATGAAGAAATGATGTCTCACTATAATTATGCATATTTTTCCCTACAGATAGGAAAGGCGGATATCCTGGTGACTGGGATTGGGAAGGCAGAGATGGTGAAGGGCGAGTGGGTGAAGAAGGGTGCTGTAGTCATTGACTGTGGCATCAACCATGTTCCAGGTGGGTGAGGAGGAAGAAATGCTTTTTTTTGCCCAGGTCTTAGAGTGTAGGACAGCCTGCTTTCTTGAAAAACATGCACTTGGGCTCCTTGTTTGACACAACAGAAAACCATTTACCCTATTCCAAGGAGATAAACCCTGACAATAATGCAGCCACCCATAGTTGGGTATCTCTCTCTGGATGGGAGGAACATCAGTTGTTTTTTTTGTCAATCACAGCAGCACTAGTCAACCAATTTATGGCCTTTCTAACAAGATAAGTAGTGGCTGACTTCATGTTTGTCAGAGTAAGCAGGTTGGTACAGTACTTTCTTGGTTTCTGACCCATATGATGGTGGAGGATGGCACTGGGTTTGTTTCCCACCTCTGGTCTGTGTGCATGGAGTTTGCATGTTCTCCCTGAGCTTGGTGCATTTCATGTGGGTACTCTGGTTTCTTCCCAGAGTCCAAAGACATGCAGATTAGGCTAATTGGCATTCCCAAATTGCCTGTTTTTTGGGATCGGCTCCAGGCCCCCCTGTATACATGATAAAGCAGTATAGATGATGAATGTGTGAGAGTGAGTGATGCATGAGAAAGTAAAAACAGGGAGAAAAGAGGGGAGATTTCATATAAAGTATTTACTTTGAGGACAGCCTCTTCTCTCTTCTTTGATGTTAAGCGTCTTTAAATCTACTCTTAGACAGCACCAAGCCAAGTGGGAAGCGGGTCGTAGGTGATGTTCACTTTGCCACTGCCAAGGAGCAAGCAGCCTTCATCACACCTGTACCAGGTGGAGTCGGCCCCATGACCGTCGCCATGCTCATGCAGGTATATATGATGATTTCTGTCTCCTGATTCTGTAGTGATCCTGATGTTATTTTCTTTGTATGAGTTACTGTATGTTTTTTTTTTTCTTTTTTTTTTTTTTTCCCACATTGTAGAATACCGTATTGAGCGCCAAGCGTTTCTTCCAAACACATGAACCAGGCAAATGGAACATCACTTATACCAAGCTCAACTTGCAAAGACCTGTTCCCAGGTATGACTGTTTCTCACCTTCCTTTTTTTTTTAAGATATTACAGCCTCGTACAGTAGTTTATACATGGCCTGGGCAAACCATTCGGGTAGTCTGTGCATTCAGGTCATCAGCTGACTTAATTTTATTACCACGTAATGTTCCTGAGCCTGGAACTGACCAAGTGAAGCAACCCCAGATCATAACACAGCGCCCACTATACTGTACAAGCCTCTGGAGGCAATTTATGATGGGTGCATCTCTTCATGCAATTCCCTTCTTACCCTGATGCTCCCATCGCTCTGGAATAGGGTCGAACTGATCTCATCAGACCACATGACCTTTTTCTAAGTCCAATCCTTATGCTTGGTAGCAAATCAAGCTTTTCTTATTTTTCTCATGGTCACACAGCTGTGTAGTCCCAATCCTGTGAGCTCTCAGCATGTTGTGTGTGTTTTTTCGTTTTGACCACGTCCATTTCCAGTTATTTCAAGTTTCTTTAATTATCTTTGGTTGATGTAGGACAATAATTTTAACCTTCTAAAAAAACCATCCTAGTAGTTCATTAATACATTCTGATAGATTATGGTTTCTATAATAACAACCTGCATAGGGACTTAAGTAATGGAAACCACATGAAACCTAAGTATAATTTTAAAAAAGTGGAATTTTGTTATTTAATGAATAAAATTTATTCTCCATGTTAACTTTGTTTTGTAGCAGTATGTGTGTTATAAAGCTGCACTATTGTGTGTATGGACAGGGAAATTTGCTGGGAGGGAAAAGAAGAAAGTAAAAGTCTTTTTGGGCTCAGCTGTCTTAGGAACGTAGTCAACTTTGGGCATCACACTAATGATCTGTTAATTATTCAAATGCTTTCTAAATGCTTTCTAAACCGCACACTGAAGTGTTTTGTTCCTAAATGTTTTGCTCATAACATCAGGTATTAACTTGATTATTTTTCAGGTTATAAATATATTTCATGTCTGATTCAGTCACAGCTTTATGTTTGGCTCAGAAAACCATTTCAGCCAACTTTATAGATGTCTAGCATCTTACTTCTGCAAGTTACACTTCATTTGCTCTTTGTCTGTCTCAGTGATATCGTTATTTCCCGCTCCGGGATACCGAAGCCCATTGATCGTCTGGCCAGAGAGATCGGACTTCTCTCGGATGAAGTCGAGCTTTATGGCAAGACCAAGGCCAAAGTCCAGTTGCAAACTATTGATCGATTAAAGTCCCAGGCTGATGGCAAATATGTGGTTGTTACTGGGTAAGAAATAAATTTTTGCAGTTGTGTTCATTAATCAATGTCAGAAAGGAATATTTTGTACTAAGACGATGGTGTGCTTCTGTGCAAGAGACCTAAATGATGCATATATCTGTGCAAGTAAGAGGATCATACAATTTACCCTTGCACCAATATTGTGCATGAAAGTGGATTTATACTGCATATAAACAGAGAGAAATAAAACTATAAATGGTATGTGTTTTTATAGGATCACTCCTACACCTCTGGGCGAGGGGAAAAGCACTACTACAATAGGTTTAGTGCAAGCTCTCGGCGCTCACCTTAATCGCAACGTATTTGCCTGCGTGCGCCAGCCATCTCAAGGCCCGACCTTCGGCATCAAAGGTACGTCATGTTCTAGTGTCTCAGGATCGCTCCATTGTACATCATAATTACTCAACTTTTTATTTGTTGTTAATCAGGTGGCGCAGCTGGAGGCGGCTATTCTCAGGTTATTCCCATGGAAGAGGTAATCTGGCTAATTTGCTAAGTTTCAAAAAATGGTCAGCAGTAAAAATATTCAAATGTCATGGAAACATTTAATGTGGGGAAAAAAATAACGATTTTTCACGTCCTGACCATTACTGAATAATTCTTAATGTATAAACATTTAATAAACATTAAAGGTCTTTTGTTTTGCTGTTTACTATGTTGTTTTCTCATTACGTATCTGAGCAGTTGAGGGTTAAAAGCCTTGCTTAAAGGCCCAACAGAGGCAACTTGGTGGTTTTGGTGGGGTTTGAACCTGAGACCTTCCTATCAGTAGGATATTGCATTAACCACTGAGAGCTACTGCCACAATATTTACAAATAAATTAACCTCGGTCTCAGAGGTCCAAATCATGTCTGCACCCTTCAGATAATGGATTTTTCATACTTCTCTTTTACTCCTCCTCCACGCAGAGAAAAGAGCAAAGCTGAGTAACAAGTCAGAGGAGGTGATCTTCTTATGTGAGGTCACATTAGAGGAAAAACCTAATTGTCCTGTTTAAACCCTAGCCAACGCACACTGACACAAATGCGCCCACGTTTTTTGGTTGTACACATACTCTGGAGCCTGGTCTGAATACCTTACAAATGACTGAAATGTGTAGTTTGCATAACAGGTGCCATTTAATGTTTTTCTTAATTTTCTCTTTCTAGTTTAATCTTCATCTTACTGGTGATATCCATGCCATCACTGCTGCAAATAACTTGGTGGCTGCTGCTATCGATGCTCGGATGTTTCATGAAAACACTCAGTCTGATAAGGTATATTTATAGATAAGATGGCATCAGTAGATGTGTTTACATAGACCATAATATTCCACTAATAGGGACCCAATCTGAATAAAACTGCATCATGGAAACACCTCAGTTGGAACGATCTGGTCCGATCAGAATGAATTTTTACGGAGTGAGCGAGATGGTGTAAAGCTTTTGATGACCCGTTAAGTAGATAAATATCATCCATGTAAACAAGTCATCTGGATGTTTCTCTCTTGTTGGAATGAATGTCTTTTTTTCTGCTCGTTTGCCCCACATGGAGGGTAAAATTAGATGAATTGACAATGTTTCTAGAAGTTTTTTTTTTTTTTTTTTTGCTTTCAATCCTGATCAGTAAATTCAAATCAAACAAAACTTGTCTTACATGTTTTTATTTTATTTCAATGGGATATTGGCTGAGGAAAGGGCACTGATTGGCTCCTCATTTCAGAGGTAGTAAAGCTTCTAACCAATCATAGCTGCGAATTAATTCTTTTACCTAATCAAAATGCTGATTAAATACCTGGAGCATGTAAATGTATATTGAATCAGTGACCATGTGCAAACTGAATTTGTAATCTCTAATCACAATGATTACATTTGGATAGAAGAAGTACTGTCCATATAAACGTCGCTAGTGTAGTAGGCAATAATAGCTATATAATATAACAGTATAATATCAATATCTGAATAAATGGGTACGGTAATTCATTTTCCAATGTTTAAAATTAAATGACATAATGATATTGCATCTTTAAAATATAAGCCATTTATTTACTGCCTTTTCACTGTTCACTAGCAAACCTAATTATCATGATGCATATCTGGTATTTCCATATTGTGATGTGATATAATAGATATACCTTTCCTGCTCCTAATTTGTGCTCTCCTTATTATTATTATTATTATTTCTTATTATTACTATTAATACATTCAGTCTCTCCTCTGTGTGTGATCCATTTAGGCACTTTTTAACCGCCTGGTGCCATTAAGTGGAGACCAAAGAAAGTTTTCTCCTGTTCAGATCAACCGACTCAAAGTATGAATATTTGTTGCTCAGATGTTTGAATGTCTAGAAGTATGCCTTGCAGGCTTTTCATTATTTATTTATTTTTTTAACATGAATTCTTTTTTTATTTGCTCATTTTTATGAAACATTAGCACTGTTGTTTTATTGTTGCCGATAAATAATGTGGTTGTGTGTTGCAACCACAGAAACTTGGCATCGAAAAGACTGATCCATCTGAACTGACAGAGGAAGAGATCACTCGCTTTGCCAGGTTGGATATCGAGCCTGAATCAATCACCTGGCAAAGAGGTATGGCTGCAGGCTGCAGGCTCTGAATTTACTACTGTGTACAAGGATATTTCTTCCTTCTTCTTCTGCTTACTTGCGATCCTCACAGATGTCTTGCTAACATACTTTTAAAAATCGTTTCCCATAATTCAGTGATGGACACAAATGACCGTTTCCTCCGGAAGATTACCATTGGTCAGAGTCCCACTGAGAAGGGCTATACCAGAACAGTAAGCCTTATGAATGCACTAATAGTGTAGACGTTCTTGGTATTTTTGGTGAATTTTAATTGACATTAATTGTTCATGTGTTCGTGTGTTTGTGTGTGCTTTAAAGGCTCAGTTTGATATCACGGTAGCTAGTGAGATCATGGCTGTGTTGGCTCTCACCAGCAGTCTGGAGGACATGAGGCAGAGGCTGGCTAAAATGGTGGTGGCAACCAGTCGGAGCGGCGAGCCGATCACCACGGAAGACCTGGTCAGTGATGCAGATCTTTGATATCCAGTACATAATAATCGTGTTTCTGACTTTTATCATTTGTTTTTGTCTTTTATGTTTGTCTGTCTTTTATTTGTGTGTTTGTTTGAAAGGCAGAGAGGAGGTATACGCTGATCAGCCATAAAATTTACATCAACCTCATGTGAATTGAATAACACTGATTCTCAATACAGGGATAAACTGATGACAGGATCATCGGCACCCAAGGCTGACGTATGCCTGTAGGGATCAAGGTCTAGCCGTAGCGATCTGACAGAAATACAGTACAATGCAGCAAAATTTACTGAAAGTAGTTAATGCTGGCTAGGATAGAAAGATATCAGAACATTTTAATGGATTACAGGTTGCTTTTCATGGACATATCAGGCAAATAGTTTAAGATCATCAGATCTCAGACGATCAAGCATCCATGGAATGTGCTGGACAAACCTGTTGGATCCATAGAGAACACAAATTGAAAACATACATTTATATTACATTACATTATTTTGGTAGACACCCTTGTCCAGAGCAACTTATGTTTTTTTTTTTTTCTCATTATACATCTGAGCAGTTTAGGGTGGGTTAAGCTCAAGGGCCCAACGTGATGGTTGTGGTGATGGTCCCAGATTGATGGTTTCAATCTGGGACCTTGTTTTGTTTTTGGGGCACTAGCTGTTAAACCCTGTGGCATTGATTTTAATGGAAATCGTCTTGAGCAACGGAGACACACCGATTCTGTGTCTGAGCTACAGTTTGCACCCATGGGCAAGTAGGTTCAGCAGTTAAGCTGCAGAGAGGATAGCAAAATACAAATGTTACTCTCTGTTTACTTTCACAAAAGCAAGCAAGGAGGGGGAAATATTGTTTATATATATTTAAAATGTGCGTGTGTGTGTACAAGTGTGTGCAATTGGTACAGTCACCTTAACAAAGTGATGTGTGTTGTTGGTCTTTTCTGAAAACAATGACATGATTGAACAATGCAGTGTAGCACACAGTGTACCTTCAATATTTATTTCAATAGTTTATTGACACTAGTCTTACTGAAGACGTTTGAAAGGAAAGGAGGGCTTTATACGAGACAAAAGAACACCACGACTCGTAGCAGAAATGTTTGCCGAAGACTTTCTGCATTTTTGGTCAATGCACAAACTCAATGCTACTTCAGCAGAAACATTATGATGTTAAGATAAAGCCTGAGTCTAAGTTCTTTTCATCAGTGTGTCTTAATACCGATAAATACAGTCGATTGTAATACATTTTGAAGTAACTAGGCTGCCAGGCAAGCACAACACGCAAATGTTCACTTAATAAGGAAATCTTTTTTTCAGGGTGTATGTGGAGCATTGACGGTGCTAATGAAAGATGCCATCAAACCCAACCTCATGCAGACGCTAGAGGTATGAGAACCTGTATCCATGTAGACACCAATGGCCTCTACTGTTCTTGCTGCTAGATAATAAAATAATTGCTGACTCACATCCAGGTCATTGGACACCTGTGGAGTAACAGGTTTTTTCGTGCTTAGCCAGAACAAGCTTATCTTTCTAATTAGTAAAATGACCAATGTGGTTCACATTCCTGTTTTAGGGGAACCCTGTGTTTGTTCACGCCGGCCCTTTCGCTAACATCGCCCATGGGAACTCCTCCATCCTGGCTGATAAAATTGCTTTGAAGCTTGTAGGGCCTGAAGGATTTGTAGGTAGGTATGACTGATAAAGCCTTTAATAAAGCTCTTACCTGCCCCAGTTGACTTTATTATTATTATTATTTTTAATCATTATAATAAACATAATCATATAACATGGTATTAATAAATAAAAGAAAAAAAACTGTAGATAATCTATTGTTAGTGGTGTTATGCTTGCTTAACGGTTCGTCAAATAAATGTCACAGATAATGTAATAAAATGTACATTATTATCTATAGAAAGATGTTTCGTAACTCTCCTTCTGAATGGATTAAATTCGTATGTCGAGGTACCACTGTAATAATTTGAATGATTGATGGATTGTTGTAACAAACAAATAAACATGCATCATAGATCGCTGGGTTCCTTGAAGCTTTTTTGAGAATCATTGGATTAATTCATTTTCTTTTCTGCTACATTCAGGTCGCTGAATTGTCATGTTTTGTTTCAAATTTTCTTGTGTCCTCTGTGCTTCCTTCTGGCAGTAACCGAGGCAGGCTTTGGTGCTGACATCGGCATGGAGAAGTTTTTCAACATTAAGTGTCGTTACTCAGGTCTGCGGCCTCACGTGGTGGTGCTGGTGGCCACAGTGAGAGCGCTAAAGATGCACGGAGGTGGACCAACAGTAAGTCAGTGCACTAAGTAAGCTTAGTTTATAAAAGTTTGATTTACTTTTAACTGATGGGTGTGTGGGTGTCAAATTACGCGCACACACAAAGTAAGTGTGTGTCGGTGTTTGTGGGGCACAGTGTCAAATTACGAGCGCACACAGAAGAGAGAGGGAGATGTTGATTATAAGAGATGAGCACTAAGACGCAGAAGGGGGACTCTTATTTTGACACAGGGGACGCAGCAGGGGAGATGATTACCCATAATTCCCGCAGTGCAAGAGAGAAAAATCATTGGCTCAGTTGCGACCACTTGCCGCTCTGTGTCAAAATAAGAGTCGCATGCGTATACATGATACTCGGCGCTCGTAAACTAATACTTCCTCGGTTTCCGATTAAAAATTTATTAAAAATCTTTCCTCGGTTTGCGGAACACTCGTAAACCACGTTATTTGCAATCCGAGGGTCCACTGTAGTGCTGCAATTAATTGAAATTTGCTGGACTTTCTAAAATGATTTTAGGTCATCTTGGATTGGTTGCACTATTGTTATCCGGCAATGTATTTGAAACATCTATATATTTTTCTTTAGGTCACAGCTGGCATGCCTCTTCCAAAGGAATACATAGAAGAGGTGAATATATCGATCAGTTCTTCTGACTGCGACAAGTTAACATGACCTAGTCCATTTTATACCAGCAACATTCCTCTATAATTAATAGAAACTTTGACCTAACAATGACTTGGGTATACTGTGTTTTTCTAGAACCTGGAACTGGTGCAGAAAGGCTTCAGCAACCTGAGGAAGCAGATCGAGAACGCCAGACACTTTGGTGTGCCAGTTGTTGTAGCTGTCAATGCTTTCAAGTAAGAGCCTATACAGGCATAAAGTAAAGTTAATTTCACACACAGACACAAAGTCCTGTATATTGTGTGTGTGGGGGGAAAAAAGACGTAGGAATCGGCCTCACCGGTTTCAGGAATCAGTCCTGGAGCACAATGATATAAAATTGCTGTCCTGTAAAGCTTTCCTAATGTTGAATAATCCTAATTTAAACAGCTGTCGATTTAAAGACGCAGAGACAACACTGTTACATTAGACGTGCGAGATTAATTTCCTTAGGCGCGGTTATGGTTTTTGGCCACATGATGGCAGTGTGGGGAAAGGAGAGATTTAGTCAAGTGGATTTGTATACTTTACATTGTATATTCATGTTAAGGGCGTATGAGACGCACTTTATCGGACTTAAGAACAAATTTAACTGATGAACATGCTCCCAGAACATAACTTGTTTGTAAATCGGGAAATACTTGTATTACGTCGAAAAATGCGACCTGTTTATGAAAAATACTCGATTCAGATTTGTATTTTTTCCCACTTTCTTCCTTCTATAATAGCATGGCTCTGATATTAGTTCTGGCTATAGAAGGTTTTATAATGAATGTCTTTACTTTATCGTTACTGTGAGTGGTGTACTGTGCCGGGACTTTTGCTTGTGCAGAATAACAGAACACAATATGAGCGTAAAAACTGCTGAAGTACTGAACTCACAGGAACAGAAATGTAGAAATTCTCTTGAAAGATGTCAGGATTGTACAAGAGATGTGGCAATAACTCACCCAGCCGAGGTCCTGTAATGTGCAAGTGGTGTTAGTGATTTATTGTGTGTACAGCTTCTATAGACAGATGCGTCTTCTGAAAGGTGGCGACAAGCTATCCATTGATTTTCACGGATCAGTTGATCCACTTACAGAATGTTCATGTGAACAACTTCAAGCCATTTGGCAGACGCTCTTATCCAGAGTGACTTACAACAGTGCTTTGTAGTTTCCATCACTGGATAGATCCTTACACTGGGTTACTAACCAAGTATCATCAGTCAAACACTGTTATTTATTTTATAGATTAGCCCAATTCCATTTTACTGCGGCCACAGTCACTGTGCTTGAAGTCTTCTCAATTGATTTTATGTCTTTATTCTCAAGAAAATAAATCACAAGTCCAAGACAAAACAGGGAACCCATCCTCATTTTAAAAATCATGAGGAATCCCTTTTTAAAATCTACTTTTATCTAATTTCCGTACATTTTTAATTCCGTAACGCTGATTCGACAACTACCGTAGTTAAACAAATGAAATTTTAATTACACTTATCCTGCTAAGAAAAAGCAACCTTGTTGGGTTACATACGTGTACATATATTTTGAGTTTGAACGTTCTCTCTGCACGCTTGTGTTCAGGACGGACACTGATGCTGAACTGCAGTTGATCGCTGATCTGGCTAAACAGGCAGGAGCCTTTGATGCAGTTCCTTGCACTCACTGGGCTGATGGAGGCGCCGGAGCCATGGACTTGGGAAAGGCTGTGCAGAAAGCTGCAGAAGAACCCAGCAACTTCAAATTCCTCTACGACACTGAGGTAAGATTGTCATTACTTCTTCTGTATTGTATGTACTTCATGATGTTCTTGTTTGTATTTATGCATTAAGTGCTTCTGTATTGCCGACTCTTCAGTTGCCTGTTGCTGATAAGATCAGAATAATTGCACAGAAGATTTATGGAGCAGATGATATCGAGCTCCTTCCAGAAGCCCAGCATAAAGTGGAGCTATACACCAAACAGGTAAGACCATTTATCAGGGCTATGCCCCGTGCTAGCACTTGGAGTTTAGGCTTCAACTCCCTAATAATGGCACAACAAGTTATGATGTTTAAGAAACCTTCGTGAAAATGTTTGTGTTCCACGTTGAGGTCATATTTCTGTCCAAAAAGGTAAGGATGGGAGAATTAAGCCAAATATATATAAGAAAACAAAACATCATGAATTGTATTGTTTGGTCTTGTGATGCATGATCTGTGTTCACCTTACAGCAGCAACTTTTTATTATTTGCAATTAAGAAAACAAATCAAGTCAGGTTTTCTTTTTTTTTTTTCATAGCCTTTTCCCCACTTTGGACTGCAGGGGTCGCAGTCGTCTTCATCATACAAAACTGTCTCCTGGGCGCAAGAGGCGGCGTTTAGAACACTTTAGTGAGCTGATGTGTTGTTTAGTTGAAACTGCGCTAAAGGCAACCTTGCGTGACCAGTTTGTATCTGAGGCAAACCGGTTGTTCAAGCGTTCACCCCAGTGGTTTTGTTGTTCCTGCTCTGGATCAGTTTACATATACGTACAGTGTTTCCTGACAGCTGGTTTCTGCTCTAATTTATTTTTCATTCAATTTTTTTAATAAATAGATTTTCAGTGCAGGAGAATGGAAATAAAGCACAAGTATTCTGCAGTCATGCATTGTTTTCATTAAGCTGTGAATAATAATATGTTTGAATGGAGTTGAAAAAAAGGTTTTTTCTTTGTTCATATAGCTTTCAGAACTCTGTGGATGCTGATCTCAGAATTTCATTAAATTAGATTGGATGTCTTTTTTTTTTTTTTTTTTTTTCCCTCTGGAGAAGAAAATCGCTGCTCACGGGTCAATTATTTATATAACTTGTAAAATAATTGCCCGTGAACGCATGTAAATGAGCATATGTGAACTCAAATTTCTGATATGCTGATAAAAAAAAAACTTCCATATTATGCTTGTAAAAGACTTTCCATTTTTCCCCTCTTTTGTCTTTTGTAGGGTTTTGGCAATCTGCCCATCTGTATGGCCAAGACTCATCTGTCTCTTTCTCATGATGCTGAAAAGAAGGGTGTGCCCACCGGCTTTGTCCTTCCTATTCGTGATATTCGTGCAAGTGTTGGCGCTGGCTTTCTCTATCCGCTAGTTGGCACGGTGAGCAATACAAGTCATTGTCAATGCTTTTTCTTTGAATTAGACCAGGAAGTACAGTATATAAACATTTCTTTGTTTACCTGATATCAAACTGCTGATTATATTATAATATGCCTGGCCAGTTCACTGAACTGGTAATACTGGCAAGCCTTGCATGCAATTAATGTTGTCTGTAAGTAACAATTAGGGAAATGTTATGTTCCTTTTATACCATAGTACAGGGGTGGCCAAGTTCGGTCCTAGAGAGCCGCAATCCTGCAGAGTTCAGCTCCAACCCTAATCAAACACAGCTGAACAAGCTAATCAAGGTCTTGAGGACTACTAAGGCTACTGGCAGGAGAGTTTTTTTTTTCAGGGCTGGAGCTGAACTCCGCAGGATTGCGGCTCTCTAGGACCGAACTTGGCCACCCCTGCCATAGTAGTTTGCCAAGATTTAATAATTTTTATTTAGAAAAAAATGACGACATACAGGTTTGATACATGATGTAATAAAGCCATTTTAATAAGAAAGTGTAAAGCCTTCTCTCTGAAAATATCAGCATCTGAAACAGCTTCACCCCCAAGGATTCCTGGTCAGGAATCGGACCCGGACCCTGAACAGTGCTAACCACTAAGCCACTGTGCCGCCAAGGGTTTATTTACTGTAGCATTCAAACATGCTAAATAAACATGTCCCAGAAAGCTTTATCATATTATCAATTTCATCGTCATCTTATGTTCTACAGTTCTGTTGAGAGCCAGCTGTAGAAGTCCCTGTGAATATTGTTACTATAGAAACCAAAATTATTTGGACTTTGGAGTTGATTCATATAATCTGTATTAAATTACACCCCGCAAGACTATATTGGAGCGACTGTTAGACAAAGTGCTTCAGTTAGAATAAATATTGTGTCGTGCCAAGTCTTTAAACTCTTACACATTTCCACACGCTTCTCACTTTTTGGTTTCTCTATACAGATGCCCACCATACCAGGCCTCCCAACACGGCCCTGTTTCTATGACATTGATCTGGACCCAGTGACCGGAGAAATCGCCGGACTCTTCTAACAGATGCTGAATAATATCACTTCGAACCACACTTCTGAACCACATGCTTGTTTTGGTTTAATTGGAGACGTGTAAAGCTATTTAGTGCTATTAGCTATTTTCTGGTTGTTTTACGGTTTTCATGAATGTTGAATGATCTTTACTGTTGCAGCTGTTCTGCTATTGAGAGACATTCTAACAGCTGACCGACTATGAGCCAACAAAAAAAAAGCATATTTACATTCTAATAATTTCAGACACTGACACCTTCTGTCTAATGAGATTTTGTTATTTGTATATGATGGGTTGCATTGCAGTGTTTAATCACTTACGCTTTTCTAACTGGCCTTGATTTTATTTTATGCACAATTATGTGAGAGTGTTGAAAGCATGAGATGTACAAATTTTACAAAATAGCTGATCAGATTTGGCTGGTCACATGCACCTGTTGTGCAAGACAGGAAATTTTATGAGCTTTCATGACACGTCTTTTTGTCAAGTGGCTAAATATGGCATTAATTTTGGCAATTGTTTTCTTCCAAATGCATCATAAATAATGAATGACCCGTGCGAGTTTGTTTGAAATCGCGTGATGGATTAAAATTTTTTTATTTTTATTTTTTATGCAAACCTGTTAGAACAACACGGTTTAACATGCGCAGGTCTTATAACCCGGCTCTCACAAACAATTTTTTTTAAAAGGCCTAAATCATTCCTTTTATGTTGCACTACATGTTAAATAATCCACTGTATTAACTCTCTATGTAACTGACATCTTTAGAAATGTACCTGCCCTGAAAAAAAGGACTTAAGTATATGCTCACACACATGAGTTTATGTAGAAAGATTTGAAGATAAAGCTGAGGACTGTTTTTAAAAAATCTTAGTTCTTTTCTTTGAAATGTAGTTCTAGAATTAAAAGAACTGAAGAGTTTAGCACTTGGGTGTTTTCTTAATAGAAAGTTTTTCCTTCAGTTCTGTGCAAAAGTCTTAGGCACTTAAAAAATTTTTTTTTTACAAACTTCATTATGCATGTTTATTTTAATAGATAGATAGATCCTTACTCGATCATTCATTAAGTAGCAATATAGACAGTAACACAAAGACTGGTTGTAGACGTGATTGCGCATTGTCTATCTTACATTATGGTCAGTATACACAGGATAATATGAGAACTGATCAGAAGTTACTAGTGCAACAAAAACAACAAGATGTACAGTATAAGAAGCATATAAAAATGCACATAAAGTCTAAAAAAATTTAATAAAAGAAATGAACTTAATTGCAGCGCAACCATGATGTGCCATTTTATAGTGCAAATAGTATTAATTGTGCAAATACCCAAGTAATTATGCAAAGAGCAGCATGAAGGTGATGATGAAATTGAATCTGTGCTAAATGGCAAAATATGCAATAGTGAGAGTAACTGAGCAGACCCTGAAGCTAACAGATGAGAGCGTTACAGTATGTTTTTAACACAGTGATGTATAATCATTCAAGCCTTAGACTAGATCTCCCAGTCCACTAGGTGTTGAGTCGAATGGCTCTGGGGACCTTTGAGTTTGTCAGTTACTGTAAGTCATCATTAAGTCAGTGCAAAAAAATCTAATCAATAATTCCGATTTCCAAACATTAGAAAACTTAGTCTTACAGGAAAATATTTGTATATACTGTATAGATAGAAAATAAATCAGCAGATTATTTAATAAGGACATTTTTTCAGAGAAACAAACAAAACCAAAAAGAAAGCTTCTAGGTTTTGCATGCATGGAAAAAAAGAAGCAGGTGCGACAAAGGGCCGTCACACCATTTATTGACTTTGTTTCATTAGTTACTGTTTACTGCTTTTATAGTATTTTTATTTAATGAAAGTTTTTTTTTTTTTGACATCAGCGATTATTTGCATGTGCTTAAGACACTTGCACATTGCTGTAAATATATCCATAAAATATGAACCTAAAACTAGAACCCCATCTCCATTCTAACACCGTCTCATTAAATAAAGGCATGTCAGTTTAATACAGTACAACAACACGTAGAGACATTTAGGTTAAATCAAGTGTCATCATTTATTGTCACTTCTTTTAGATAGCTGGTATACATCAAAACTAAATGTCATGTCAACTGTACAGGTGTGTAGTGCAAATACATAACAGGGTGAGATGAGCACAAGAGAAGTATACAGAACAGAATAGTAGGATACGTGGATACGTAGGACAGTCCAATGACAACAGTGTTCTATTTTACCATTGATGAGGCATTACCTAATAATAACCATGAATAATAACCATGATGTTAATTCTGTACTTCTGCAAATCTGATCCAGCCAAAACAAGACTCAGTGATGTGTCCGATCACGTCAGCAGGATAAATACCCTAGCTTATATTATATAGTGCAGGGTTTCCTACAGTGCGGCCCACGTCCATATGTATGCCACTTATCATATGTAGAGTCACGGACGGCCTGGAAACTATACCCGGGAACTTGGGTTCACGGCAGGATACATTCTGAATTGCGCCAAACCTGTTAGCAGGACACAGTCACACACACTTGCAAACCCAGTATGAGCAATTTGAAAATGTTGGCCAGTTTACTGTGCATGTCTTTGAACTGTCCAAAGAAGTTTATTTCCCATAATGTCACGAGCAACCGAAGGATAAACTGAAAAGCCTTAGCAGTTAGCCCGTGTAGCGTGGATGGTAAACCCAAACGCGGAAGCAGCACGAATAGGCAGGATAACCACGCGATTAGTCTAAGAACTCTCTTACACAAAGAGCAAGGATCTACACAAATAAACCCGCGTTCTAGCAACACACACTCAATCAAAGAAGCAACCCGAATCGGTGAGTACTCACAGAATAGTCGGCGTAGCGTCAGCAAAGGCATGGGCGAACTCAATGACTGAGCAATGTGAAGCGCCATTTTGTCTCCTTTTATGCTTCCTGGAAACCCGACCGTATTACTTCCAGGTCCTAGTGCCGGTCGTGTTACGAGTGTGCATGACAGTACCCCCCTATCCAGGACTGACTCTCGACGGTCCTGGGGTGGAGCATACCCGACGACGGTAGTCCCGGATGAGTTCGGGGTCTAAGACGAACCGAGCCGGAATCCAAGATCGCTCCTCGGGACCGTAACTTTCCCAATCGACGAGGTACTGGAGCCCTCTGCCCCGAGGACGTGAATCAAGGATCCGGCGAACGGTGTAGGTGGGACCACCCTCAATGATACGGGGAGGAGGAGCAGGGTGGGTGGGGGGGAACCATGGGTGACGTCGTGAATGGTTTGAGTTGTGATGTATGGAATACCGGATGGATCCGGAGCGGCGCAGGCAGCTGGAGCCGGTAGGTGACAGGGTTGATGCAGAGGGTGACGTGGTAGGGGCCGATGAACCTTGGTGATAATTTCTTTGATTCTGTATGGAGGTGCAGGTTCTTTGTGGACAGCCACACTTTGTCACCTACGTGGTACAATCGTCCCAGAGGGTGTCGACGGCGATGTTGCGTGGTGTAACGGGTGTTAGCACGTTGGACTGCTTCCTTGGCTAGGACACACGACCGTCGACACCTGCGGACCAACTGTTGGGCCGCTGGTATTTCAACCTCCGGTTCTTGATGTTCGAACATCAGAGGTTGGAAACCCTGGCATACCTCAAAGGGACTTAACTTGGTGGCGGAGGAAACAGAGGTAGAGGTTATGGGAAAGTTCAGCCCAGATGAGGTAGCGGGCCCAGGAGCGCTGACATTTGGCGACGAAGCATCTCAGGTAGCGCTCCAGTTGTTGGTTGGTCCGTTCCGTCTGACCATTAGTCTGAGGATGGTAACCTGATGAGAGACTGCAGGTGGAATTGATCAGACGGCAGAAGGCCTTCCAGAACCGTGCAGTGAACTGGGGCCCCCTGTCTGAGACGATGTCCTTGGGGAACCCATGCAGGCGGACTAAGTGCTCTAAAATCAGCTCGGCTGCCCTTTTAGCTGACGGGAGTCTGGCGAGGGCCACCAGGTGCACAGTTTTAGAGAACCGATCCACAATGGTCAAGATGGCATTTTTCCCTTCGGAGACCGGCAGGCCCGTGATGAAGTCGATGGCAATGTGTGTCCAGGGCCGACGAGGGAACAGGAAGTGGTTGGAGTTCCCCGGGTGTTGGTTGATTGGTGTCCTTGGCCCTGGCACACACTGGGCACGCCTGAACGAACTCGCCGATGTCCTTGGCCATAGATGGCCACCAGAAGGCACGCTGCACGTATTGTAGGGTGCGCTGCGTGCCTGGGTGCCCTGATAGAGGGGTGGAATGTCCCCATTGGATGACTTCAGTCCGGGTGTTCTTGGGGACATAGAGTCGTCCAAGCGGCACACCTGCCGGTTCGTTCTCTGCGGCTTGTGCTTGGCGAACCCTCGTCTCCAGTTCCCAGCGTAGTGGGGCGATGATCTTGGAGGGGGGAAGAACAGGCACGGGGTCCTCCCGGGGGGCGTCTTCCTCGTGCTGTCGGGAGAGGGCGTCAGCCTTGGTGTTCTTTGACCCCGGGCGGTGTGATAGGTGGAAATCATAATGTTCAAAGAACAGAGCCCAACGCGCCTGCCTTGGGATGAGCTGTTTGAGATTCCGGATGGTGATGAGATTCTGGTGGTCGGTCCAGACGATAAACGGCTCCCTGGCGCCCTGGAGCCAGTGTCGCCATTCCTCCAATGCCCACTTTATGGCCAGCAGCTCGCGGTCCCCTACCCCGTATCGCTGCAAAGTGGGGTAAAATTTTTTGGAGAAGAAACTACAAGGGTGTAGCTTCTGGTCTGGACCTCGTTGGGAGAGAACAGCCCCGGCGCCCACATCCGAAGCGTCCACCTCCACAACGAACGGTTTGTTTGCATCTGGATGGAGAAGAATCGGGGCGGTGGTGAATCGACAGCAGAGCTCGTGGAAGGCGGAGATGTCGGTAGAGTTGATTTGGAAGTGATTAGATGATGGCCGAGTCAGAGCGGTTAATGGTGCTGCAACCGTACTGTAGTCCCGGATAAAGCGACGATAGAAGTTTACAAACCCGAGAAACCGTTGAAGTTGTCTGAGAGTCTTGGGTAGGGGCCAATGATGTACAACTTCTAGCTTCTGTGGGTCCATGGCCACACCCTGGGACGACATGACAAAGCCCAGGAACGTGGTGGAGCGCTCGTGAAAAGCGCACTTCTCCAACTTACAGTGCAGCTGGTGAGCGAGCAGTCTCTTAAGAACCGCTCTGACGTGTTGAACATGTCCTTCAACGAAGCGAGAGTAGATAAGGATATCATCCAGGTAGACAAATACCCAACATGTCACGGAGAACGTCATTGATGAAATGTTGGAAAGCTGCTGGTGCATTACAGAGACCAAATGGAATGACTAAACTCTCGTAATGTCCAGTGGGGGTGATGAATGCCGTCTTCCACTCATCGCCCTCTCTGATACGCACCAAGTTGTAGGCGCTCCGGAGGTCCAACTTTGTAAAAATGGTGGCACCAGAGAGGGCGTCCAGGGCAGAGTTGGTAAGAGACAATGGGTGTCAGTTTTTTTATGGTGATGTTGTTGAGCCCCCGATAGTCGACACAAGGACGTAGTTCGCCGAATTTCTTCTTTACAAAGAAGAATCCCGCGGCGGCGGGTGAGGAGGAGGGTCGTATGGTGCCTTGGCGGAGAGCTGAGGATACATACTCCTCCATCGCCCACGTCTCAGTGGTGGAGAGAGAGTACAGGTGGCCGCGGGGGGGAACAGAACCTGGCTAAAGTTCAATGGCCAGGTCGTAGGGGCAATGAGGAGGAAGGTGATTGGCACATCTTTTGCAGAAGACTTCAGCCAGGTCCCGATAAGTTCTCAGGGATGGCGTTGGTGTCGACATCAGGGGCCTCGGACTCCCTAGAGCACGTCCCAGCCGGTGCCCGCAGGCAGAGTTCGAGACAGGTCGGCCCCCATTGGAGGATCCGGTTCTGAGACCATGAGATGAGAGGATCATGCTGCAGAAGCCAGGGGTGTCCGAGGATGATGGGTGGAGAGGAGATGGAGATGAGGTGAAATCGGACTGTTTCCTAGTGTTGGTCGATGACGAGGGTTATGGGTCGAGTCTGAGCGATGATGGGGCTGGAGGAAAGGGGCCGACCGTTGACAGATGTAATCCGAACTGGCTGGGATAACGCTTCAGTCTCCAACCCCAATCTTTTGGCATATGAAGAGTCAATAAAGTTTCCAGCGGCACCGGAGTCAATGAACGCAGAACTTTTGACTCGTTTGTGGCCAAATTGGAGGTGTACCTGAACCGTGAGACGAGAGACGCTGGGCGTGGTGGTGGAGAGATGGAGGGAGCCCGGTGAACTGCTTCCATGGTTCACCGGGCCTGGGCGTTTCCCGGGCGAAGAGGGCAGATGGCTCTATGGTGCGCTCCTTACCCACAATAGGCACAAAGTCCCTCCCTGAAGCGTCGTTCTCGCTCAGCAGCGTTCAAGGAGGCGTGTCCTAATTGCATGGGTTCCCCGGATCCGGTGTCAACCACGGCGGGAGGTGGAGATCCGGTGGGTGCCATAGCGGTGGTGGTGAAGGCTGGTGGTCGGGATGTGGCGTGTGAAAAAGATGGCGTGATGGGCGGCAGGGTCCGGGGGGCTGGCCTCGGACGGGAGAGCAGGCACTGGTCAATCCGGAGAGCGAGCTGAATCAGTCCCTCCAGTGTGGTCGGAATCTCCCGTCCGGCGAGTTCATCTTTTATGCGTGAAGCCAGTCCCTCGTAGTAGGCCGTCCGGAGGGCGGCGTCTCCCTAGGTGGTCTGCACGGCGAGAGTACGGAAATCCGCGGTGTAGCGACTCACGGACGACCCTCCCTGCCGCAGATGGTACAATTTCATATCAGTCTCCAGCTCAGCAGCAGGATGTTCAAATGCTAGCTTTAGTTGACGGGTGAATTCTCCATATAAATAAGCAGTGTCTGAATCTGATCGGAGAACCGCCGTGGCCCACTCAGCTGCCTGCCCGGATAGCAACGAGACGAGAAGCGCAACGCGCAGTCGGTCTGTGGAGTATCTGGTGGAATTGAACTCAAACACAAGATCCAATGCGGTTAGAAAAACGCTGCATTTCCCATCTGTGCCATCCCACTTATCCGGTAGAGCTATGAAAACATCAGAAGAGGAGCGGGGGCGGCGCTGCAGCCGCTGCGACGGGCGTGGCAACAGCCGACTGAGTAGCCACCCCGTGGAGGGTCATGTTCTCCTGCCGTAACTCCGCCACCTTGGAGGTCCTTTTGGAGAGACGCGACTTCACCACGGAGCTTATTGATCAGTTCGGCATGTTGGTCAACCACATCACAGAGGCGAGCAAACTCCGCTTAGTTTACTGCTTTTGGATTAGTCATTCTGTCACGAGCAACCGAAGGATAAACTGAAAAGTCTTAGCAGTTAGCCCGTGTAGCGTGGATGGTAAACCCAAACGCGGACGCAGCACGAATAGGCAGGATAACCACGCGATTAGTCTAAGAACTCTCTTACACAAAGAGCAAGGATCTACACAAATAAACCCGCGTTCTAGCAACACACACTCAATCAAAGAAGCAACCTGAATCGGTGAGTACTCACAGAATAGTCGGCGTAGCGTCAGCAAAGGCATGGGCGAACTCAATGACTGAGCAATATGAAGCACCATTTTGTCTCCTTTTATGCTTCCTGGAAACCCGACCATACTACTTCCAGGTCCTAGTGCCGGTCGTGTTACGAGTGTGCATGACACATAACCCTCGACTATGACTGATAGTTTTTATTATTATTATTATTATTATTTATAATAATAAAAACCTTGGGTGCTTCTCATTTGTGCTTGTCGATTTTCCCATTGATCTAGCTTTATAATAATAATTCATAATATTCTAATATAATATCATATTAGTCAACATAATTGTAATAATCGTTTTGGCCCTGTCATGTCTTCCTGGTGTGAGTGAGACGCAGATGCAGAATCCATGTGTACAATAAGAGTTTTTTATTGATTATTCTTTTCCTCAAACCAAAAGAAAAAACAAACAAAATAAAGTCCCGTGGCGCTCACGGCGATACCGAGCGAGGCTTCCCAGGCAGGGTCTGCAGGTGGGCGAACTGAAACAGTTTAGGCTTCTGGAGAATATACCGTAAACAAAGGAAACTCTTGCAATGTCCTTGTGACTCGTGAGGGTCTTTTCCTTCCTCCCGGAGTCCCACACCTGCAGACACTGCTCAATCCTGGGAGTGAGACGGGCAGAATAGAATCATTAAAACATTCACAGGAAACAAGGAGAGGGTCAGGTGAGGACAGACAAGGTGCACAACAGTGAACCGACGAAGCCCTACGGGTTCGACTGGAATAAGTAGTAGACACACAAGGGAATCACAGGTGTTCGTGTTTAGTGCTTAAGTGCTTAAGTGCTGGTAGTAAATACATAGACACACTAGGTGGGGACAAAGGGTCAACTCAGTAATCCGGGGAACTTGATCTTATTCCCCTGATCTGTGGAGGTACAGGTGTTACAGTAACCCCCCCCCCCCCCCAGGACCGGCTCCCGGGAGGGGATGTGAGGGCTGTCTCCGTGTTACCGGAGGGAGTCGAGGCTCACCAACCTGATGGGATGGCCGGTGAGGGGGACGACCCGGACGTCGCGGCGCCGGGCGTTCCGGTCTTTCCCGATGGAAATCCTTAATTAGCCCTTTATGCAAGATGTCTTTGGCCGGCACCCAGCTCCGTTCCTCCGGGCCGTACCCCTCCCATTCCACCAGATATTGGAGGGAACCCCCTCTCCTCCGGGAGTCTAGCAGTTTTCTGACTCGAAACGCCGGAGCGCCCCCAATCTCCACGGCTGCTGGGGTTGCTGGTTCCGCCACACCTTCGTCCAGCGGTCCCCGGGTCACTGGTTTAAGAAGAGAGATATGGAAGACAGGGTGGATACGTAAGTGAGCTGGTAGTTGTAATTTAAAAGAAACGGGGTTTATTTGAGATAAAATAGGAAAGGGACCTATATAGCGGGGTGTGAGCTTACGGCAGGGAAGGTTCAAGTGAAGGTCCCTTGTTGAGAGCCATACTCTATCGCCTACCTGGAGCGGAGGACTTTCCCTTCGTCGTCTATCGGCAAATTTCTTAAAGCGACGAACTGCTTGGGAGATTTTGGTGTGGGCCTCTTCCCATACCTTTTCCGCTCTTTTAAACCAATCGTCCACCATAGGGACTTCGGTGGATGTGGCATCCCAGGGACAGAGCGGGGGTTGATGCCCAAGTATACATTGGAAGGGCGTTAGGCCGGTAGCGGAGTGACGTAGCGAATTTTGCGCATATTCCGCCCAGATTAAGCATTCTGCCCACTCGTGTTGACGGCTGCTACAATATGCTCGAAGATATTTTCCGAGTTCCTGGACAGTCCGCTCTGCCTGACCATTAGACTCGGGGTGATAGCCCGACGTTAGGCTAACAGTGGTGCCCAATTTCTGAAAGAAAGCTTTCCAGACTCGTGCGATAAATTGGGGCCCACGATCGGATACTATATCTTCGGGGATACCATAGCAACGAAACACGGTTGTAAATAGGGCTTCTGCCACCTGGAAGGCTGACGGGAGGGAGCCGAAAGGGGTAAATCTACATCCCTTGGAAAACCGATCGATCACTACTAGAATAGTGGTGTAGCCCTTAGATACAGGCAGATCCGTGACAAAGTCCACTGAGATATGGGACCACGGTCTGTTAGGAGTTTCTAACGGCATTAATTTACCAACCGGCAGGTGTCTAGGATTTTTAGATGTTGCACAAACTGCACAAGATGAAACCACTGTTCTTACTGACTTCCGCATATTCGGCCACCAGTACTTTGGCTCTAGCAGCCTAAAAGTCCGAATGATCCCGGGGTGTCCGGCCGCTGCACTCGTGTGTGCGTGAATGATTACCTGCTCTCGTAGGGACACCGGCACGTAGGTTCTCCCCGGAGGACACTGTCGCGGCGCGGCGTGGGACCGTGCCGCCTGTGCAATCTCCGAGTCGAGGTCCCACATGATCGGTGCCACCACGAGAGACGAGGGCAGGATTGGCTCGGGTTCTGTGGGTTCCTCAGGGGCTGTGTAGCACCGGGATAAAGCATCCGCTTTTCTATTTTTAGACCCGGGACGGTACGTAATAGTGAAGCGGAAGCGAGTAAAGAACAGCGCCCAGCGGGCTTGGCGAGGGTTTAATCGTTTTGCTTGTTGGATGTATTCTAAGTTGCGATGATCGGTCAGCACTACGAATGGATGATCGGCTCCCTCTAGCCAGTGCCGCCACTCCTCTAACGCCGCTTTTACTGCTAACAGTTCGCGATTGCCGATATCATAGTTGCGCTCGGCAGGTGTTAGTTTACGCGAAAAGAAAGCGCAAGGGTGGAGTTTTTCTGGGTTGCCATGACGCTGTGACAGCACCGCCCCAATCCCCACTTCAGAGGCATCGACCTCAACCAAAAAAGGCTTGGTTGGGTCGGGGATTTTTAATATGGGTGCCGTAGTGAATGCGGTCTTTAGATATTGAAAAGCTCTGCGTGCCTCCGGCGGAAACTCACGCAGACGCTTAGGCTTTCCCTTTAGGAGGGTTGTAAGCGGCGCTGCCAGCATGCTGAATCCTCGGATAAAGCGTCTATAAAAGTTAGCGAAACCCAGAAAGCTCTGTAGCGCCTTTACCGATTGGGGTTCCGGCCATTGATGCACCGCCTCCACCTTGGACGTCTCCATTTCGACCCCCAGTGGCCCTATGCGGTAGCCGAGGAATGCGATCTCCTTTTTATGGAACTCGCACTTCTCCGCCTTCGCATAGAGCCCGTGTTTGCGCAATCGATGAAGGACGGCAGTCACATGTTGGACGTGCTCGGAATATGACCGAGAGTAAACCAAGATATCATCCAAGTAAACTATAACATATCGGTTTAACATATCCCTAAACACGTCGTTCATGAACCCCTGAAACACCGCAGGTGCGTTTACCAATCCATAAGCCATCACATTGTATTGGTAATGGCCAGATGTAGTGCTAAACGCCGTCTTCCACTCATCGCCCTTGCGCACACGAACGAGATTATAGGCGCTGCGGAGGTCGAGTTTTGAAAAAATAGAGGCGCCTTGGAGTTGGTCGATGGCGGTCGGTACCAACGGTAGTGGGTGCTTGTACTTTACTGTTACTGCATTGAGACCTCTATAATCAATACAGGGACGTAAACCCCCCCCTTTCTTATCGATAAAAAAGAAACCTGCCGAGGCGGGTGACGTGGACCTACTGATGAGACCCTGCTGGAGAGCTTCACTCACGTATTCCTCCATAGCCCGTGTCTCCTCCACGGACAATGGGTAAACACGCGAGCTTGGCGGTGTTTTCCCCGGCAAAATCTCGATCTCGCAGTCCCACGGCCGATGAGGGGGAAGTCGTGCGGCTGCCCTAATGCTAAACACGTCTTGAAACTGTGCATACTCGGATGGTACTTTTATCGATACTAGGGCTAGCGGGCTTTCAATGGAGGTGGTTTGGACCGTCAATGTCGGCGGTATACATTTTTTAGCACATCTAGGGGCCCATGATAGGATGCGAGATTTCTCCCAATCAAAATTAGGATTATGAGAGCTGAGCCATGGGAGACCCAACACGACGGAATGATCTGACCGAGGGAGTACAAAGAATTTTAGTTCCTCGGAATGACCGGGAAAAGTTAATCGGAGGGGCGCAGATATTTGTTTAATAGGAGAATGTCGAAGGTTATGACCATCCAGAGCTTTAATTGCGATAGGGGCTGGTAGCTTCGACAATGGAGCCTGTAGCGAGGAAAGAAGAGAAGACGTTATAAAATTTCCAGCCGACCCAGAATCTATAAGGGGAAAGACACACATAGACTGGTTAACATAAGATAATTGTGCTTTTACACAGAAGGAGTGATGTGTGCGTGGAGGTGTGATGTGGATTACTTTTTGGAGTAAGGGGCAGTGATTAATGATGTGTTTTTCCCCCCCCCACAGTATAAGCACAGTCCCGCTAGGATGCGTCGCCTTCTCTCCTGGGCCGTTAGGCGGGATGTGCCAAGGTCCATGGGTTCTCCCGGAGTTCCTTCCCGGGGCTCCGTCGCGGGGGTGCTGAGGCTGGGACGATGGTGGAACTCCGACCGTTTGGGCGGGGTTTTCGGGGAGATGTGTCGTTTCTGGCTGCGGAGGTGCTGGTCTAGTTTTATTGCAAGCGTGATGCACTCGTCCAGGGACATGCCCGTGTCCCGACAGGCTAATTCCAGCTGGACCTCGGGTTGTAATCCATCCCTGAACCTCGCTAGGAGACTGCGGTCACACCAGCCACTCTCCGCGGCCAGTACCCGAAAACGGATCGCATAATCCGCCACGGTGGCAGTCCCTTGTTTCAGCCTCAGCAGCTGCTGTTCCCCCGTTCTGCCCTGATCGGGGTGGTCGAAAACTGTGCGGAACTCCGAAAGAAATTGAGGGTAGTTTGACGCCGTGATTCTGCCTGCGCTCCAAACCGCCGCGGCCCAATCCATAGCGGCTCCTGTGAGCTGCTGCGTGACGAAGCTGATCTTCTGTAGATCCGTCATGTTTGGATAATCCAGGAGCCACAGCTCACAGGTCAGGAGAAACCGCTTGCACCCCTCCGGATTCCCATCATACCTTTCCGGGGGGTTAGGGCGGGGTGGTAGCGGCGTGGAGCGCGACCCTGGCGCGCAGAGCGAAGGCAAGCGGTGCATAAGTTGTTCCATCCCGCGCGCCAGGTCATTCACGGCTCTGGCCAACCCGTCAATTTCATTTTGTTGGCCCCGTATGTACTCGAGGACGGGGGCTTCGTCCTCAGGTAGCGGGGTTCCTGCTGCGTCTGGAATGGTCGGTTCATCTGTCATGTCTTCCTGGTGTGAGTGAGACGCAGATGCAGAATCCATGTGTACAATAAGAGTTTTTTATTGATTATTCTTTTCCTCAAACCAAAAGAAAAAACAAACAAAATAAAGTCCCGTGGCGCTCACGGCGATACCGAGCGAGGCTTCCCAAGCAGGGTCTGCAGGTGGGCGAACTGAAACAGTTTAGGCTTCTGGAGAATATACCGTAAACAAAGGAAACTCTTGCAATGTCCTTGTGACTCGTGAGGGTCTTTTCCTTCCTCCCGGAGTCCCACACCTGCAGACACTGCTCAATCCTGGGAGTGAGACGGGCAGAATAGAATCATTAAAACATTCACAGGAAACAAGGAGAGGGTCAGGTGAGGACAGACAAGGTGCACAACAGTGAACCGACGAAGCCCTACGGGTTCGACTGGAATAAGTAGAAGACACACAAGGGAATCACAGGTGTTCGTGTTTAGTGCTTAAGTGCTTAAGTGCTGGTAGTAAATACATAGACACACTAGGTGGGGACAAAGAGTCAACTCAGTAATCCGGGGAACTTGATCTTATTCCCCTGATCTGTGGAGGTACGGGTGTTACAGGCCCTAATTGTGCAGGCATACAAATGTTCATTTGATGCTCATTAGCAACAAACAATAAATTAGCACTATTCCAACATAGTATTACAAATCCCACAAACAAACTGACCAGCTTTAAGATAAGTATTACAAGTGATATTATTTCTACTTACACTTGTACTGTCAGATAAATGTTCTTTAGGGACAAATTCTGGCTAGACTGGATCCGGGTCTAGCCAATATACACATGACAAAATCTTTCATTTATATATATATACACACACATACTATGGTCTTTGGACTGTGGGAGGAAACCGGAGTACCCGGAGGAAACCCACCAAGCGAAACTCCGTGCACACAGAGGCGGGAATGGCCGGGAATCGACCTTGGACCCTGGAAGTGCAAGGCGACAGTGCCAACCACTACACCACCGTGCTACCCACACCTGCACCAATAGATATTAAATAGAAAAACTAAACTGAATATTATTTCTCAGATTACTTAATATTTTCACAGCTGAAACAGTGCTGAAGTGGTATAAGTGAACTTTAATGCGCTGGAGTCTTTTTAGGACAAAACTTAATCTTTATTTGATCTACTTTATTCACATTCTCATCTGTGATTTACTCTCCGATTACCGAACGGGGAGTGTACTTGGCTGATGATGAAAGAAGTACAACTTGGCTTAAACTTGGCTTAACCTCATGCTGCAGGTTATCAGTGCTTCTATATCACATTTAGACAATTTTGTATTAATCCTGGATCGAATTCCTTGCACCATCTATCACTTTGTGATAAAAAGCAGTGTGTGTCTTGTCGTACAAATACCAACCCACCGGACGCAATGACAACATAGTGTGAAGGGGATAAGTGCCGGTTAAGAGCATGGTGTGATGGTATAATCGGATATAGGAATAGCTGTGATCACGTGCATGACGTGATATGACATGTGTTGTGATATGTGATATAATGACATGATATGATCACGTGCATGACACGATCACATTAGTGCCAACATGATAGACGTACTGAGGACCTGACAGGTATTTGGCTCGGAAGTGATATGAACTTGATGAACTTAATAAATGAAAAAGAATACATGGATTCATACTTGCATACAAGTATAAAAATACATACATGAATTCATACTTTTTTTACGCTTTTTCCCCTAGAAAAAGCGTTAGAAAAAGCATGAATCCATGTATGCATTGCCACTGTGAAAATCTACTCAAGTATCAATATTGTATAATAATAAAAAACATAAATAAATACTATTGGCATTTGTATAACCAAAATGTGTGACCACGAATAAATGCTATAGCTTGTTCCTGAGAAAGCCTCAGAAGATGGATCTTAGTGCCTCAAACACTTTTTTAAACACAAGTTTATGTCCTCTAACATGGGGCATTTGGAATACCAACATGTGATATACATGTCATATCTCGTTCCTTAGAAACACATAGAAAATAATAGTTCTTGGTGGCATGAAAAATGCAAATACATGCCGCGCGAAATAATAACATATTTATCAAAAACTCCTTAATTTAACACAGGCACTTGGAAAACCAAAATGTGTGATCATAAATACACAACCCAGGAAATGGATCTTAGTGCCTCAAACACTTAACTATAAAACTCAGGAAGAACAATATATTTATACACACCAAAACATGCAGATCAAAATGTATGCAACAAATGCCTTCTTAAATTACCCACCATGCACATCAACAGTGTATAATTGCAAACACATGTAGTTTTTATAAGCCAGACGCAGGCATCAAACACTTCCTTAAATTACAGAATGGGAATTTAAAACATGATAGCACAAAGCTTTTTTAACTTAAAAACATATAATGAATGGAACTTGAAATGGCACAGTGGCTTAGGGGTTAGCACTGTCGCCATACACCTGCAGGGTCTGGGTTCGAATGCATGGAGCTTGCCAAATTGCCCATCCTGAGTCCTGAATCCTGCAGTGGATTGGCACCCTGTCCAGGGTACCCTGCCTCATTCCCTAAGTCTCCTGGGATACGCTCCAGGTTTATACTGTATACAGGATAAAGTGGTAAAGAACTTTCATTTGCACCATGATGGGAAAACAAGTCTTCTTTTAAAAAGAATGTGACATGAACAAAACATCTGTAAAACACTACACATTGAAATTGTTTTCTGAAAACCATGCCAGGACAAAATGCATCAAGTTTAATCAATATACGAAAACAGTCTTGCACTTTTTCTATTCATAAAAGACGTTAAAGGATAACACACTTGATTGAGAGATTTCAAACTTGATCCTGAGAGAATCGTGTGCTGCGTCTCTGTTTCTCTCTCATGCACGCGTGCCCTGGCATGCATGCATAGCGTGATCCACGGGAATTTACCCTCAGGACTAGTGGCTGAACCACTTTAATGGACTTTTCTAACACACAATACACAACATCTGTTTCTGCATGGCCCACGTTTTGTTGCTGCCCTCATGAATTATCTTGGTTCTACATCTACTGTCATGCATGACCGTTGCAATTTACTTACATAATGTCATGTGCGTTTGTCTTAATCAAGTTTGTTAGCCTTTGTTTTGTGTATGATTAAACACAATGCATTTTTTTTCCATTTCCTCTGTTCTGTGTGTATTTAATATTACTGTCGTAGTGGGGAAATGTTAGACTGACTAACTAACCAGGTCTCCAAGAGCAGACGAAACCTTTTAAGCCTGGCCTGAAAAGCGAGAGATACCGATCAAGAAATGGAGGTGTGATGGTTTGTGTATAGAGTTCCTGGGTAATGTAGGCCCTATTACATTTTTTTGTTTTGGTGAATGTATTTATTTTAGTTGGTAAAACTGACATCTACATTTGAAATAGTCACATGCAACTGTTGTTCTACTGTAACACTCGTGTGCATGCATATGTAGAACCGATGTCTTTATTTTCAGGATTTCACTTCAAGGTTTTTTGAAAATTTGCCAGCTGACTCGATTTAGCTCACCGGGACTGCAAAAGCCTTGTATGAGTCTCTGCTGAACTTTGTAATGCATTTTTGCACTGAATGAGGGTTTTTGGAATGTGGCTTAGATTACGTTCCTTGTACTTGCATTCTGGGTGACAAACAACATGGTGGGTAATGAACAAGGCCTACGGTAATGTACTTATAAGCACACCAATTTTGATTTAAGACAAAAAGACATCTCTTTATTATACTCAAGCATTGATTGATGCAGTTATTTTAAAATGGCAAAAATCTGCAGGATTAATCAGTCAACAGCTGGTATTAAATAACAGTGCCATTTCAAATGTAACGCGTTGTACAGCAGCACCAACTCATTTAATGCAAAGACATTAAAAAGAATCATAGAATCGTTCTCCCTTGGAGAACCTGAGACACTGTTGAGCAAAACCTGTTCGTCACCTTTGTCACACCCAGCTGATCCAGACATGCGCATGTGATCTAACTACCATCTTAGGACTCCTATTTAAATGATACCTTGTCTAGCTAACATATTTTATACCTAGCAAACATTTTGAATATACATATCATATCATGGAAGGTACAGTCGAAAAGTGCCATGCTGAAAACATTGTATTGTCAAATAGACAATCTCTCTCTCTCAACTCATATCCTATACAGGGTTGTGGAAGGGTTGGAGCCTATCCCATGGGAACACACTGGAAGGGGGGCCAATCTATCGCAGGCCACACAAGAACTCACAACCTGTGGGCAATTGGGAAATGGCGAATCTAATAGCCTAATCTGCATGTCTTTGTATTGGTGGAGGAAACCAGATTACCCGGAGGAAACCTACCATGCACACACCAGACACAGGAATTGAACCCTCAACCCTGGAGGTGTGAGACCACAGTATTAACCACTGCAGAACACCGGTGCCACATTTGCAATATTTTTTTAAGCAAACAACAAAGCTTGTATAATTGTGGAAAGAGTTAAACATTTACAGTGGTTGCATCACTGTACTGTATGTGCACATGTTCGTGCATGTGTGCATATGTTTATGCATCCATCCAAATGTTCATGCATGTTCATGCTTTGATTGTTAGTGAACTTGTTTTTATAGCTTGCTTTGGCACCGAAGTTTATCATAAGGATCGTTATATGAGGTGTGATTCATAGTTTGTTTTTTTCTGCATGAGAAAGACTAATCAACTATGAAAGTTCTGCAAGTCAGTGCCCATGATAGCCTCAAATTTTTGTCTGAGAGGAGTGGAACCCAATGAGAGATTCTGTTGTTTGATGTACTGTGCAAAAAAAAAAAAAAAGTGATTATTACAATGTAATAACAATTATTATTGAATAATGACATTGTTAAAAAAAACAAACTAAATTTTTTGCACCACTCTTTCTAAATTTAAGAGACAACCTAAACAATTGTGTTGGATCAGCAATCTAAAATACTGAAAGCATCTGGTACCAGCATCCATGTCACAAAAAAACAACACAGAGATGAAACTTTTCTTCATTCCGCTATTTGATGTGAGAACTGACTGAAGCACTTGACATGTATCTGCATGTGTTTACAAGCACTCCGGAGATTCCAGCATGCATTAAATTAGGAGAATGTTGTGTGTGAAAATCCCTGGAGATTAGCAGGCTATAAAATACTCAAACCAGCCCATCTGGCAAGACATTTCTGTCTTGAGCTGCTGAAACAATTTCTGCTAAAAAGGCATTTGATGTTACATTTCACCACAATTTATGTATACGGTGTATATATACAGATGCACACAAAATTATGGGTGACGTATCAGAGTTCAAATGAGGATAAATTCAAGTTCAAATTGTTTATGTGCGTCTCGCTGGCGCATCTGTGACAAGTCTTTGTGATGTATCAAGAGCCACGGTATCCAGGGTAATGTCAGCATACAATACCACCAAGAAGGACGAACCACATCCAACAGGAGTAAGTGTGGACGCAAGAGGAAGCTGTACGAAAGGGATGTCCAGGTGCTAACCCGGATTGTATCCAAAAAACATAAAATCACAGCTGGCCAACTCACTGCAGAATTAAATGTGAACCTCAACGCTCCTGTTTCCACCATAACTGTTCGTCAGGAGCTCAACAGGGTCAGTGTACATGACCGTGCTGCTATAGCCAAACCTTTGGTCACTCGTGCCAATGCCAAACATCGGTTTCAATGGTGCCAGCAGAGATAATCTTGGGCTGTGGACAATGTGAAACATGTATTGTTCTCTGATGAGTCCACCTTCACTGCCTTTCCCACGTCCAGGAGACTTACAGTGTGGAGAAGCCCCAAAGAAGCGAACCACCCAGACTGTTGCATGTCCAGAGTGAAGCATGGGGGTGGATCAGTGATGGTTTGGGCTGCAATATCATGGCATTCCCTAGGCCCAATACTTGTGCTAGATGAGCGCGTCACTGCCAAGGACTACTGAACCAGTCATACCGATTTCAAAACTATAAAATAACACACATGGAATTATGTAACACCAACAACAACAACAACCGTCAGTTATTAGCAGAGGTGGAAAGTAATGAATGACATTTACTGTAAATGTGTAGTTTTTTTTGTGTACTTCTACTTTTTAAAGTAGTTTTTAAAATCTTTAATTTAACTTTTACTTAAGTATGTTTTGTTGGAAGTATTGTAATTCGCTACATTTTAACTCATATGCGCTACTGAGTAAAACAAATGAATGAAAATGTCAAAAATATTATGCTTTGTATAAATGCTTCGTTGCGCTCGCGTGTGCGTATCGTGTCCTGGTCGCGCGCCGCTCCAGACTTCACTCCAGGTTTTCTGACTGTTTCCCCACATCGGCATCTACCTGACCTTCCACACGGCCGCTTCCGCCCTGAGAGTGACGTCATCAACCAGCGCAACCGTATATAAACCGGAGAGAGACGCGGGAAAGATGAAAGAGATTGTGGTTTTGACGTTTTGCCTCCCGTTGACTTTGATTATTGCTTTGGTTGGTCTTTTATTTGTATATATTTATAATATAGATAATTTCACTGTATGCTTGTGCACTCACCAGTAGTAGGGGCGTGGCTGCAATTTATTTTGGGAAGAGTGAATTTATTCACTGTTTTTGGTTTAGGGAGTCCGGGAAGGTACCTGTATTTTTTTATTTTTTATTTTTTTGCAGGTAATCTAGCTACTAAATATAAATACCATTTAGTTTATTATTTTGGCCTGGGTCCACCCTTAATCTGATCCTGATCTGATCTGATCTGAACCCTAGACTTGGACGTAACGCCATATTTAAGTGACAACTTTGATTTTCAAGCACAAGAAAGACAACAGCTTTATTATGCAAATCTTTTTTGAACTACACTAGAATGCCTCATCCCACCTCCGCTGTTAAAAAAAAAAAAGTTACTGAAGTTACTCAGTAATGTAGTAGTAGAGTAAATTTTTTATGAGCTACTTTTTACTTTTACTTGAGTAGATTTGTATAATGGTAACTTTACTTGTACTTCAGTAAAAGTTCACTGAAGAAACTACTTTTACTGGAGTACAAAATTTTAGTACTCTTTTCACCTCTGGTTATTATGTTTAGACATGATGGTCAGCTGTTCTGAAATAGTTCTTGCTAGATCTTAACGGTAACTGTTAAAAGGAGATTATTGCATATTTTGGATACATTCAGCATTGCTTTACAATGTGGAAGGAAAGAAATATCAGCAAAGATTATGAAGTTTGAAAGTGATCCAAAACTTTTGAGTAGTGTGTGTGTGTGTGTGTGTGTGTGTGTGTGTGTGTGTGTGTGTGTATTTGTGATTTACAGTTTTTTACATTTTGGATCACACAAAATGACATGCTCGGTTTTCACAAATAGGGGCACGTCTTTCAACGTCTTGCATTTTATTTTTCTCTAAAACGATGTACTAGTTGGTGCTGCACACCCCTTATTTGTGCCTTTTGTTTTGTAGTCTATTTTAGTCTTAAATAGTTTAGTGCTGTTTTTTTGTATGGGTCAAGTGTAGCTCGGTGGTTAAGTCATTGGACTGTGGTTCAGAAGATCTCAGGTTCAAACCCCCCTTCCCTCCCCAACCACCAAGTTGCCACTATTGGGTGCTTGGGCAAGGCCCTTAAGCCCATACAGTAAGTCGCTCTGGATAAGGGTGTCTCCAAATGCACTGTACCAGCTGTTCATAGTTGAAATGACGATAAAAGCCTCTTGACACATGATGGGACTGAATGTTGATTTGGTCAACTTGCTATTGGTGTATAGTTTGTTTTGTAAATGTCATTTTATTATTATTATTATTATTATTATTATTATTATTATTATTATTATTATTATTATTATCCCTACTACTACTAATATTAATACTATTCATAATAATAGTAAATATTAATTATTTTTTATTATTTGTTTTTTAAATTATTATTATTTATTAATGTTTATCCAAGTTGGTCTTATTTCTGACTTCAATATTTGAAATATTTGTTCCACCATTTCCACCAACTTCAGAACTTCATTTTGGTTCATTCTGGAGCCTTACATGTCTTCAAAAAACACACGGAATATCAAAAACACACGGAGTCACTGATTCTAGAAGGCATTCTTTAATACCAACATTTCATTGGTCATCAGTTAATTGAATGCAAATATATCTGGCTGGTTATACATGTTTTGTTTTATTATTGATGCACAAGAAAAAATTTATCAGTTTGAGAAATCTCTCCATTCAGCATTGTTGTTAGTGCGAGCCATTGTTTCCTTTGCTTGATCCATTGTTTCCTCCATGACCATGGCCGTGACCATGACCATCTTCTTTTCCGTGACCATGTCCATGTCCATGTCCATGCTCGTGGCCTTTCCCTTTGCTCTTGCCATCACCATGGCATTGTTTGCCCTCACCGCACTGCAGCAGAAATATACATGAGCTTCATAGTTCTCAAAGCATATGATGCTATTCTTATTCAAAAAAACATTTATTTACAGTATTTATCATAAGGAAAGAAGTTAAGCAGTTACCTGTGTGGCTGGAGATTTCCATGCAAAAAGAGAAACCACAGCACATTTTTTAATGGATAAACAAAAGCTTATTTTTATAAACAGTTACAGATAATATAAAATTGATGCATATTTTGGAAAATGACTTACTTGGGTTTGGATCCGACATTGTTCTCAGGAGTGGTAGCACTGACACTGCATGAAGAGGAGACTGTTAAACTTTATAATATAAAGCATGCATCTTGTTTAAATTCTTTGGTCATTCTTTGGTAACTGGTGCATAATTCTATAGTACACATATACATATATATTAATGCATCAATAATAACCAATGTATAAAAAGTCAACCAACAACCATCACTGAATATAATAGTTTCCTACCTGTTGCCTTGACAAGTTCACCTCTGAAGAAGCTCTTTGCTCTATTGGAATTTATGATACAGCCACACCCTGGAGTAGATGGAAGGTGTAGGGATATAGGGGTATAGGACAGCCCTTACCTTATGATTGGTTGGTATTGGAGAAGATCATAAGCGACGTTAAAGTGGTGGAGTTGCAAAGTTAAAAGAAATTAGGAGAAAATGAGAAATGAAATGTTAACAAATATTTTCTTATTTAAATCTAAATTGTAATTTTCTGGACAGAGAGTCTATACCTATTTAACCTCATTAGGCTTTTTAAAAAACAAAAATAAGTCATGGTCAGCATTAAAAAAAAAAGGGCTCAAATATATTTTAGTAGAAAGTACAAACATATTGTTCTATCCATTATTAGCTGCCAGTGCAAATACAAATTAATAGCTATATTCCTAATGCAAATGCATTAGGTTGTAAATGTTAATGGGCAAATTTAACCTTTGCAGTAGTGCGGAACTCTCTGCTGCAGTCCACATTAACATTGTCATATGATCCAGTTATGGGATTGAATTTCCTGCTGTCTCGTAATGGTGATTTGAATAAAGCAATGAACTCTTGCTGCAAAACAAACCATTAATCTTACACTATATTCTTAAAAATTAATTTCAGTGAGTCAATGGAATAAGTGCAATGCTGACAAATTATTGCCCACCTGAATCATTGGACTACTTTTGAGCTACATTTCTCACTACTTTGACCTTCTTACTTGGGTGAATTTTGGCCGTGATTGCGTACATGATAGATAGTCTTCCACTGAACACTCTTCTGTTTGCAGAAAACCATGTGTAGTGGGTGGTTTGACCATGATGGAAAGAAACAATGTTATAAAGCTAATTCATATGCTAATGCTCTAGGAGGCCGGTGTTTCATGGTAGTACAGCAGACAGGCATCGCTGCCTCACAGAACCAGGTTCTGTTCTATGTTCATTGTGAGCTTCTTTGTGGAGTTTTGTATGTTTTCCTTGTGTCTAGAATACAATTCTGCTTTTTTTTGGTTTCATGTCCACCTTACAAGAACATGCTAGTAGGTGGATTGGTTGTGAAAAAATTTCCCCTGGGTGTGAGTCAGTGTTCCACTATGCATGTGCATGATGCTGTACAACAGATTATCCTCTCATCCTGGGTTTCTCATCCTCCGGCACAAGGTCTTCTCAGACATATTTAAAAACAGTCAAAAAACTGCAAGACTGATTGATAAAAAGTGAACTGAGGATTATTATTTCAAGTTGACTAGTGGGTGTAAGAAAAGTACACTTAAAAATACATAAGCATTTGTAACAAAAATAAAAGTGCAATATTTATTTTAGTAAAAAGCAGGAACGTCTATATATGCTGTGCATACATATGCTTTACACCACATGCTGCATCTGGAAAACCACACACACTCTTCATACAAACTCTTACCCCAGTTCTGATTGTCTGGAAAAGAGTAGCAAAGCATTCAGGCCCAAACAATCAGAGTGTGTAACAGTTTCTTCCAACAAACCGTCAGACATGCAGTAACTGGACTGACATTACCAACAAGCATGCTCTCTCTCTCTCTCTCTCTCTCTCTCTCTCAAAAAAAAACTCTCAAACATATCTTTCCACATTTTTATCTTGAGCTGCTGATAAAAGACTGTCGACAAAATGTTGTACAGTTGCCACTATTGGGTGCTTGGGCAAGGCCCTTAAGCCCATACAGTAAGTCGCTCTGGATAAGGGTGTCTCCAAATGCACTGTACCAGCTGTTCATAGTTGAAATGACGATAAAAGCCTCTTGACACATGATGGGACTGAATGTTGATTTGGTCAACTTGCTGTTGGTGTATAGTTTGGTTTGTAAATGTCATTTTTATTATTATTATTATCCCTACTACTACTAATATTAATACTATTCATAATAATAGTAAATGTTAATTATTTATTATTATTTGTTTTTTTTAATTATTATTATTTATTCATGTTTATCCAAGTTGGTCTTATTTCTGACTTCAATATTTGAAATATTTGTTCCACCATTTCCACCAACTTCAGAACTTCATTTTGGTTCATTCTGGAGCCTTACATGTCTTCAAAAAACACACGGAATATCAAAAACACACGGAGTCACTGATTCTAGAAGGCATTCTTTAATACCAACATTTCATTGGTCATCAGTTAATTGAATGCAAATATATCTGGCTGGTTATACATGTTTTGTTTTATTATTGATGCACAAGAAAAAATTAATCAGTTTGAGAAATCTCTCCATTCAGCATCGTTGTTAGTGCGAGCCATTGTTTCCTCCATGACCATGGCCGTGACCATGACCATCTTATATACCAGAAATATACATGAGCTTCATAGTTCTCAAAGCATATGATGCTATTCTTATTCATTAAAAAAAAAACAATAAATAAAAAAAAACATATATATTGATTTATTTACAGTATTTATCATAAGGAAAGAAGTTAAGCAGTTACCTGTGTGGCTGGAGATTTCCATGCAAAAAGAGAAACCACAGCACATTTTTTAATGGATAAACAAAAGCTTATTTTTATAAACAGTTACAGATAATATAAAATTGATGCATATTTTGGAAAATGACTTACTTGGGTTTGGATCCGACATTGTTCTCAGGAGTGGTAGCACTGGCACTGCATGAAGAGGAGACTGTTAAACTTTATAATATAAAGCATGCATCTTGTTTAAATTCTTTGGTCATTCTTTGGTAACTAATGCATAATTCTATAGTACACATATACATATATATTAATGCATCAATAATAACCAATGTATAAAAAGTCAACCAACAACCATCACTGAATATAATAGTTTCCTACCTGTTGCCTTGACAAGTTCACCTCTGAAGACGCTCTTTGCTCTCTCGGAATTTATGATACAGCCACACCCTGGAGTAGATGGAAGGTGTAGGGATATAGGGGTATAGGACAGCCCTTACCTTATGATTGGTTGATATTGGAGAAGATCATAAGCGACGTTAAAGTGGTGGAGTTGTACAGTTACTTGTATGAAATTTTAAGAAAAAAAAACTGAGGAGAAAATGAGAAAACTAATAAATTTGTGAAATGAATTACATTTTGAATCCACCGTTCAGGACATTAAGCAAGTGTTTTTTCTTTGATTTAATAAAATATTTAGACTGATATATTTCCTTTTTCCAGTTAAGATTTACTGGGTTTTTGGTGCTTAAAAGAATTCCTTAAGATATTTTAAAATAAATGAATATGAGTTCTATACTAAAAACAATGTAAATATACAGAAATAGTGAAAATATTACAAGATATGATGAATAAAGTATATTAAGGATGTAAAGTGAAGCATAATGGATTTGTAAAGGTGCGTGTTCATAAACATGTTTATTTAAGAAAAACATTAGTAAGTATTTGCTCATTTAAATCTAAATTGCATTTTTTGGGCCAGACCAATGAGGTCAATACCAATATGACCTCATTAAGTTCTTTTTTATGGAAAATTATAATTAAGTTTTTTCAAGTTATATGTAAAGGCTCAAATATATTTTAGTAGAAAGTACAAACACATTGTTCTATCCATTATTAGTTGCTAGTGCAACAGAATTAATAGCTATATTCCTAATATTGCTAACGCAAATACAAACTAATAGCCCTTGGGTGTGAGTCAGACTTCCACTATGCATGTTCATGATGCTCTACAATGGATTATCCTCCCATCCAGGGTGTGCTGCTGCCCCCGGCTCAATGTTTTCTCAGACATTTTATACACTATTTACTACTACTACTAATACTACTACTACTACTAATTTTTGTTATTGTTATGATGATTATTATTATTGTTATTATGATAATTATGATGATTATTATTGTTGTTATTATTATTATTATTATTACTACTACTATTACTACTACTAACAATTATTATAATAATAGTAAAATGTAATTATTTATTATATATGATTATGTATATGTATTATGTATTAAATCTATTCTGCCTAAATTTATGCTGTAGCTACATCCTGGAGTAGATAGACAGGTATAGACTGGTAGAACATGTTAAGCAAACAGAGAAAAGAGTTAAGGACAGTCCTGACATTATGATTGGTTCATATTGGAGAAGATCATAAAATGAGTTATTTGTATGAAATTTTTAATATAGATAAGGAAAAAATTAGAAACCTAATAAATTCATGAAATAAATCTTTTTTAAAGACACAGGTCAGGACATTTAGCAGGTGTTTTCTTTGATTAAATAAAATATTTGGAATGATGGATTTTCTTTTTCCAGTTAATATTTGTTGGGTTTTGGTACTTAAAATAATATCTTAAGATATTTTACAAGCAACCTAAATGAACATGAGTTGTATATCAAACTCAATGTAAATATACAGTTCAGAAATATTGAAAATATTATAATAGTTAAAAATGATAAAAGCATATTAAGGATTTAAGGTGAAGCACGATGGATTTGTAAATGTGTGTGAACATGTTTGTTTAAATAACAATTAAAACTGCTTAAGTGTCTGCTTATTTGAATTTTAAAAAATTGTTTATACCCTTTTGTCCTTATTTTTTTAAATAGAAATTTCTTTATATTTTATTTAGAAAGCCATTCTCATTAAGCTCAATTAGTCACTTGCCAGTGCAGCACAATTAATAGCTATATTCCTAATGCAAATGCATTAGGTTGTAAATGCTCATCGGCAAATTTAGCCTTTGCAGTAGTGTGGAGCTCTCTGCTGCAGTCCACAATATCATTGTCATATGATCCAATTATGGGATTGAATTTCCTGCTGTCTCATAATGGTGCTTTGAATAATGCAATAAAGTCTTGCTGCAAAACAAACCATTAATCTTATACCACATTCTTAAAAATGAATTTCAGTGAGTCAATGGAATAAATGCAATGCTGACAAATTATTGCCCACCTGAATCATTGGACTACTTTTGAGCTACAATTCTCATTACTTTGGGCTACTTATTTGGGTGAATAATGGCAGTGTTTGTGTATATGATGTAAGAAGCAACAATGCAAATAGTATTCATTGTGCAAATACCAAAGTAATTATGCAAAGAGCAGCATGAAGGTGACATTGAAAAATTAGTGTGTGCTCAATGGCAAAATATGTAATAGTCAGAGTAACTGAGCAGACCCTGAAGCTAACACTGTGATGTACATAGAAAATAAGTCTTAGTTCAGATCTCCCAGTCCACCTTCCCATGGCCTTGAGGTGAGGTGTAGAAGAGTCGAACGGCTCTGGGGACAAAGGATTTCCTTTGAGTCTGTCAGTTGAGCAGTTTTGCGACAGAAGTCTTCCACTGTCTTATGGAAGTATAATAGTGCCAAAATTCCTCAAAGCAAAATAGCAGGTTGAATTACATGAAATGGAAAAAAAAACTAAAGCAATAAAAATTTTGAATTTCACTGAATTGCAATTTGATCTGAATTGAAAAAATCCTTAAAGCATTTACAATGTTTGAAATTTGCCACTACACTTCATTATGGTTGCATATTTTAAATGAAAATATAATTCAAGCATTTAAAATTCAAAGCAAAAATATTCAAGTTACTAAATTGCAGTTCAAAAAGATTTTCAAGTGTTAAAAATACAATCTTCATTATTTTTTAGTCTTACAAATTAGCAAGGAGACTGACTCTGACCATGTTAATAATCGCTTATTTACATAGAGGACAATATGGGCTTTGATAATACGGCTGATGTACATATTTTCAATTTATGTGCGACTTTTAAACTTGTATTCAAAAAAACATTCAAGAAAGCAAAACAGCAAAACAATTATATTATAACCCACATAAAGACCTTTTATTTGATGTAAAGTGATTCATGTGCCTAACTAATTTTTTCAGCAGAGCCACTGTTTCACGGAATACTCTTACTTTTCATGAATAAGACCTATTGAGACCTGGCTCCACCGACACCACAGACACACACTCAGATCACAAAGAGTCGGAACTCCCACAAAGCAGACCAAACGTCATCAGCACGAAAACAAGCGCAGCAATGAGCATTTACTTACATCTGAACAGAGCCGTTTACATAAATCAATGATCAGTAGCTCATGATACATACTGTCATGAGTCTAGCTGGTGGTACTGGCTGGCTAGACCGACTGATGTACTTGCCATGGGCATGTAGGGTAGGCATGCATGCAGAGGGGTTGTTCAACAGAAACAGTCTTTTTATTAACAAACTAAAAACAGACACAAACAAATAAACTAAAACAACAAACTTAAACTATAATTAGGGCTCAGGAAAAACACAACAGGAGCTGAACACAGGGAACTGAGCGCCAACACAGGGAAACATGGAGCTGGAGCTAACTAAAGACACATAGGGGAACTAGAGATGAGACGGGGCACAGAGACCAGATGGGTTAGTGGTTAGAGAGGTTAGTAGCTACGTGGAATATGGGATGCTGGATGCTGACCTAACCAGGTTAGTATCTAATGGAGTTAGTGGCTAACTGGGTTAGTACTGACCTAGTAGGGGGGAACTGGAACACAAGAAGCAGGGCGCACATGAGGCTATACCAAACTAGCGGCTAAACTACTAGCGACCAGAACAACTAGCAGTCAATCCCACTAGAGCAGGGGTGTCCAAATCCAGTCCTGGAGGGCCAGTGACCAGCAAAGTTTGTAATTCACCAACACCTAAACACACCCACTGAACCTAGTAATTAACAGATTAGTTAAATCAGCAGTGTTTGAGAAGAAGAAGCACCAAACTGTGTTGGACACTGGCCCTCCAGGACTGGATTTGGACACCCCTGCACTAGAGGCTAGCCTACTGGAGGCTAACCCTACTAGGGGATAACCCTACTAGCAGTCAAGGCCTACTAGCGGCTAACCCTGCTAGTAGCTAAGCCCTCATGTGGCTACACATACAAGGGAGGCGTCAAACAAAGAACTAAACAAGAAGGCCAACACTGGAGATACACAGAACAGTACTTACATAGGAGGGGACACAGCCTAACTAAACACTGAACAAGGCAGCTCCATGAATCCACTAGAACAAGGAACATACAGAAAACCAAACTAGAGCCCTCTTGAAAACAGGTTAAACAATATAACTAAAATATAAAACTCAAAGAAACAAAAAACTAACAAAATGAATGCCCACATGATGGTATAATGCTCGACCCAGTTTCCCAGAACAAACTGCTATTTATAAGGTGTCTAATGAGCTACCTTGGTTCAAGGTGAGCCCTAATCACCTGACCGAGGTGCCTTCTGGAAAACTGAGTCGACCAACAAAAACTTCAACACACACAGAAACAGTGACCTTTAGTGGAGGTTCCTAACAGATACATTTAAACTATTTATTCCTGATGTACGAGTTTTACATGGAATTTTACAGGCTTGTCACTGAAATTCACCCTGATAAAGAGGCGTATAGGAACACTGGCAGCTGGCACACATAAAAAAGATGGAGGATTATCTCTTATAGTCTAAATCATTTTATTTAATTTTTTTATAAACTTGAGTTTTTGTTGTTTACTCACAATATTTGTTCATTTAAAAATGTAATTTAAATGAGGTTGGGCTCGGGATGTTGAGCCAGCATTGTGAGTTCCAGATTTCCAGAGCCCCCCGGCAGAAGTAGACTAATGATTATGAATGCATCGGGAAAAACAGCAAGCAGACTGACTCTGACCATTTTAAGAATTCATTGATAAGTTAGTGATTTCTTTGTTTACGCTGGTAGTGATGAAGGTAATCATGTCATCTCCGCAGCAGTAGATGTGCCTATAATTCACATTGCATACTGTCAGGGATGACCCCTACAGGGCGCCTTGCGCCCAAAACCCTTCTGACTTTTGGACTTAATGCCCCAGGATGCTCCTCTGTTAGGTGATGGGAGCACTCACCTGAACCGAGGTGACTAATTAGTTTGGCTTTAAGTGGCCAGGTTTGGAGTAAGTCTAGGTCTTGCATCTGTTTTGGTTATACTGTTTTGGTTATGCTGATTTTGCTCTCTTGGGATTTATATATGTTTGTTTTCCTTATTAAAAACCTCTTCAAGTCTTAACCTCATGCGTGTATGCCTCGTCTGAACCCCACTTACAAGACACATACGAATTACATCATCTGAAATATATTTTTCATCAGTTTTCTATAAGTATATATTTTTCAGGCCTGTGAAGCAAGTATACACAAGGTTCGGGTCTTCTCCTGACACGATCAAGTTCACCAAAACCAATACAGAATAGCACTGTATGCCTCTTTGCTTTCATTATTTTACAAAATCATAAGGTTTTGTCCTCATTGTGAGTGCGCTTAAATTAAAGAACAGTATATAGTTTTATTATATAGTTTTTGCACATTAATCTGACAATAACTGTACTGTAGCACACGCACTTTTTCTGATGCTCACCCAGAGTCTGTTTTCTGGCTACGGCTACACAGGCCTCAATATGATAACATTTCTTTTGCTTAAATTTGAGGCAGATAAGAAATATCTAAATGTAATTTTAGTACTATCATTATAAATTCATTTAATTACTCTGTTGCACTTATCTGACTCATTAATCCTTTAAAGAATGGACCACGTCTATAGTTTATGGTTATAGCGCAACTTAGTGGTAAAACCAGCGAACACATTGTAATTTTAATTACATAAACAATTTTTTTTTTTTTTTACATGAAATCATATATAGGATGCTTTCGACATCTTTTTACGTTTTATTTACTCTTAAACTATGTACTGGTCGGTGCTGCACTGTTCACTGTAGTTCATTTTAGTTACGTGTGTCTAAAGTATTTTACTGTTGTTTTATGTAGTATCGTGGTCCTGGGGCAATGTTGTTTTTTTTCACTTTGCACTGTACCAGCTGTTTAGGGCTGAAATGACAATAAAAGCCACTCGACTTGACTAGACACATGCCAGGACTGAAGGTTGATTTTGTCAACTTGCTGTTGGTGTATAGTTTGGTTTGTAAATGTTATTTTATTATTATTATTATTATTACTACTACTACTAATAATAATAATAATATTAGTAATATTGAAGTATTTATTATAATAATACTACCGTTATTACACCTTCACTGGCTATTTATTTGCATGATATGAGTAAGTGAAGTCTAATCCCAAAAATTAATCTGATCATTTTGACACTAATAATGGACCCAGTATTGACCCTGGAGACAGCCTAAAAGTGATGACACTTCAACCAAGTTGTTCTCATTTCCAGACTTCAATATTTGAAATATTTGGTCCACCATTTCTACCATCGTCCTCTGGAAAGCCGCACACATTGAAACAACTGCAGAACTTCATTTTGGTTTACATCTGGAGCCTTATGTTTCTTTTGTTTGATTATCAAAAACACAAGGAGTCACTGATTCTAGAATCTGGTCTTTAATATCAACATTTATTGATCATCAGTTAATTTAATGCAAATATAAATGGCTGGTTATACATTTAAAATTTTATTACTGATGTTTGCACAAGAGAAAGATAATCAGTTTCAGAAATCTCTCCATTCAGCATTGTTGTTACTGCGGGGCATCGTTTCCTTTCTTTGTGCCATCTTTTCCACAATGGCCGTGGCCGTGGCCGTGACCATGTTCTTTTCCATGTTCTTTTCCATGTTCTTTCCCCTTGCCCTGGCAATGACCTGGTCCATGTCCATGTCCATGCTCGTGAGCTTTCCCCTTTTCCTTGCTATCACCATGGCATTGTTTGCTCTCACCGCACTGCAGCAGAAATATACATAAGCTTCAGAGTTCTCAAAGCATATGATGCTATTCTTACATGTTTATATCATATTTATCATAAAGAAAGAAGTTAAGCAGTTACCTGAGTGGCTGGAGATTTTCATGCAAAAAGAGAAACCACAGCAGATTAAACATAAAGGAATAAACAAAAGATTATTTTAGAAACAGTCTGATGCATATTTTGGAAAATGACTTACTTGGTTTTGGTTCTGACATTTTTCTCAGGAGTGATAGCACTGACACTGCATGAAAAAAAAAGACTATTAAACTTTAAAGTAGAAAGCAGCATTTTGTTTAAATTATTTTCCACTTTAGCTGGTGCATAATTCCATAGTACACATATACTGTAGTAGTGCATCACTAATAACCAATATATATGAAAAACAATATCTTGCGGAGCAACCTTGTGTGAATATAATTGTGTCTCATTTCCTACCTGTTGACTTGCCAAGTTCACCTCTGAAGAAACTGTCTGCTCTGTCTGAATTTATGCTGTAGCCACACCCTGGAGCAAACGGACAGGTATAGACTGGTAGAACATGTTAAGCAAACAGTGAAAAGAGGTAAGGACAGTCCTGACATTATGATTGGTTGGTATTGGAGAAGATCATGAGAGACGTTAAAGTGGTGGAGTTGCAATGATACTTGTATAAAATTTGAAAAAGAAATGAGACAAAAATGAGAAAACTAATAAATTCATGAAATGAACATTTTTTTTTTTAAAGCCACAGTTCAGGACATTCAGCCGGTTTGTTCAAGTGTGTTTACTTTGATTAAATAAAGTATTTGGAATGATGGATTTTCTTTTTCCAGTTAATGTTAGTTGTGTGTTGGTAACAAGTTAGTAAGTATTTGCTTATTTAAATCTAAATGGCATTTTTTGGGGGCCAGGTAATCTGTACCTATATGACCTCATTGGGTTCTTTTTTTTATAGGAATTTATAAAGTCATGCTTAGCATAAAGTTATTTTTAATTATTATTAATTTTTTTCTTTTTACGTAAAGGCTCAGATATATTTTAGTAGAAAGGACAAACACATTTTTCTATTCATTATTAGCCACCAGTGCAACACAATTAATAGCTGCAGTATATTCCTAATGCAAATACAAATTAATAGCTATATTCCAAATGCAAATGCAAATTAATAGCTATATTCCTAACGCAAATACAAATTAATAGCTATATTCCTAATGCAAATGCATTAGGTTGTAAACGTTAATGGGCAATTTTAGCCTTTGCAGTAGTGTGGAGCTCTCTGCTGCACTCCACAATATTGTCATATGATCCTGTTATGGGATTGAATTTCCTGCTGTCTCGTAATGGTGATTTGAATAATGAAATGAACTCTTGCTGCAAAACAAACTATTAATCTTATACCACATTTTTAAAAATAATGTTTAGTGAGTCAATGGAATAAGTGCAATGCTTGCAAATTATTGCCCACCTAAATCATTGGACTACTTATGAGCTAAATTTCTCACTACTTTCAGCTACTTATTTGGGTGAATGATGGCAGTGATTGGGTACAAGATGGATAATTATGTGAATCTTTTACCATGCGAGAAACAATTTAGGGTTTGGGCAATAGATAATCTTGAATCCAGTATGCATATCACTTATGTTTAATATTGCAGAGGAAACTCGTATCATATATGAATAGCAAACACATTCGTCGGTTAAGCCAGTTGTTTTGTAGGTACTATGGTAACCAAGCAAAACCCAACCCACAGGTAGTCCTAATTGCTCTCTCGCTCTCTCTTAAATGTAATATTTTAAATTATATTTGAATGAATAATTACAGTAAAATCACAGCCATGTATCAGCGCATGAATTTATTATCACTTATCATCAGTTATAACAACAGTGGAAATGACAAAAGCAGATCCCCTGCAGCTGTTTGTGCACTGTGATGTGATGTGTACAGTATATGTTGTTGTTACTTTGGATCACATGCACATAAATGAGTCACTGTACAGTCGCTTTTGTTTGTGGCTGTTTTATGAAGTGCATAGGTTGTATTTGAGTCTGGCTATATGGACAGATATGAGTCATTGTACATTCCTTCTGTCTGACTCTGATAGCAGGGTGCATGTGTTGCTGAAGGGAAAGATGTCTGAAAGTAGGCTGGATAGAGTTCCCAAGTCTAGGTGTGCGATACGCATCTGATCAGTACTGATTAGTGTCCAAAACCTTATGTATAGGCAAGAGCACGCAATTTTTTTTTGTCCCAGGCTGACTTAACAATATTATTTGAAGAAACAAAGTTAAAATTAAAGTTAATTCAAATGATCATAAATTTCTTTTGGGATTTTTGCATGTTTTCCTTTTTGTTTCCTGTCCACCTCACAGGAACTTGCTACTAGGCGGATTTGTTTTGAAAAGTTTCCCTCTGGGTGTGAGTCAGTATGTCACTATGTACGCGCATTATCCTCCCTTCCAGGGCGTGTTGCTGCCGCCGGTACAGTGTTTTCTCAGACATTTTTTTTTTTCAATTTTCAAACTGCAGTGATTGTTAAAACTGAACTGTGTACTTTTTATTTAATTTTAAAAATTCACACTGAATATGTCATGCAGGGTACTTCTGTGTTCATTTTAAATTCATAATCATGCATGGCCTTATTTTCAGTTGTTTCTTCTCAAGCAGGAGAGCCTGCAACACGGTGGCATAGTGGACATAAGGCATAGACGCCTTGCACCTCCTGTGTGCCTGCAGTTTGCATGTTTTCCCTGTGCTTGGTGGGTTTCTCACCACCACATTAATACATAAACATACATATCATTATACTTGCAACACGTGGTCCCATTAAACATGCTACAATTCACAACAACGGTGAGAAAAAGTAATCACCTGCCATATTAAATAAAAGGATAGCTCTGTATAATTAACACTTGACAAATTGCTGAAAACAATAATAAATACAAAACAACAGTATAAGTAAAAGCACAAAAAAGGTGAAACATACACAGAAGCACCACATAATAATTTGCATAACACTGCCTGCGATATACTGTGAGTACTGGAGTGCCGTAATGATCATAGTATTCGTGCACATAGATTCTACTACATCTCTTTAAATTACTCACGTTTAATCAAAAATGTCCTATTTTCGTTATGCCCTTACCATTGATTAATATTTTCATTGCATATTTAATAGGCAGTTGCGTGACAGAAAAGGTGCTGTCAAAAACAATTTAAGCTCCCGATATTTTAATCTTTATGGTAATACGGATTTAACTGTAACGTCGTCTGTCTCGTCGTCGATTTTACACGATGAAAGTCATTTAGTAGACTAAATGTGTAGTTAATGTCTGTGAAAGGTAGCAGTTGCTGAATTAAAGAATTTAAATGCGCGTGTCTTTGCGCGTGCGCTTGTGAGAGCGAGCGCTCTCTGTCGTTGGGTGTTGCTACAGTACGTTACCTGGTTGCTAGCTAACAGTGGCGGGAGATTTAACTGCACAGCGAGCAGCTCAGGGTGGAAACTTGTCTGTCGTGTAAAAAAAAACAAAAAAAACTTTCTACAGAAATATAAATCAGAGACGGAGAGCCAGAGCATAATCTGTTTCTCATCATTGTTGCAGTCACAATTCTATTGTGTTTACAGTTTGCTCACACAGATGGTTTGTGTGTGAATATTTTAAATTGACAATTTTTTTTAGAACCAAATATTAAACATAAATAGGTTAAGAAAAACAAATGTCTGAGATTACTTTTTAGCATTTAATTCAAGCAACAACAACAAAAAAGACTTTTTATACTTAATTTATTCTTAATTGCAGATGCTGAAATGACATACACAATTAACTTTACTTCAGAATTACTTCAGCTTAGCAGCTTTTGGAAGTTTTTTTCTTTCAAATAATGTACTTTAATGTACTTAAAAAAAAAATTGACATTGCAATACAGCAAAAAGAAAAATTATCCCAGGGAGTGAATGTTTTGGAAGTACTGTACAGTATGCTAATAATGAGTTTATTGTTTCAGGGGCATTAGTTTGCTCTGGTAATTGAAGGAACTGCCTGCAATATTTGCATACAGAGACAAACAAGGATCATAATCACACATTTGTCCCTACGTTTTTCTTGACAAGTAGATACATGGTGGTGGAGTGATGTTTTCATAAATTTTTCACATGGTGTTTGGGACATGAAACATTGTCAAATAAATTCAATAAGCTTAACAATAACATATCATTGTCAGGCTACACTGGTACAAACTTTTTCAAAAGACCAGATTCACAATCAAGGGTGAAACCGTTTGCGTACTACCGAAATCAAAATAAGTGCCACTTACACTGAACCAACACAGCTGCACCCAGGGAATTGACCAACACCCATAATCCACACTGGCAAAACTATGTGTTTCAGTTATTTAGACTATGAAAGTTCCACCTTACTGATGCATGTGTCATCTGAGACTATATGTCGTGACACTGTAGTGTTTACAAAAGCAAGGGTGTCTCTCTTGATTGACAGTTTAATTGAGACTGAACACCAAGCCATAATTATAAAAATGCTTTAACGGCACACAAACAGGGTGGGGCTTAGCGCCCACATATAGTATATTAATCGCATCTCTCGTTTTGTGTACAGCCGTATAAAAACTGTGACATTAAAATGGGCAATTAACCCTTCAAGACAATAATTGCAATAATTCAATAAGTGCAATAATTCAATATCTGGAGATGATGTTTAAAACCTACCACAGTGTACTAGACAGCTGATATATAGTCTCAATCTTTAGGTTAATTAACTATGGTCTGATGTTGCTGTGATAGCATTTGGTGGCGCGGTGGTTAGCACTGTCACCTTGCACCTCCAGTGGCCAATGTTGATTCCCACCTCTGTGTGCATGGAGATTACATGTTTGTGCTTGGTTGGTTTCCCATGATACCATCCTCCACAGTACCACAGTGTGAGTGTATGTGTTTGTGTGCCCTGTGATGGATTGGCACCTTGTCCAAGGTGTACCCCGCCTTGTGCCATAAATCTCCTGTGATATGCTCCAGGTCCCATGTTATAATGTGTACAGGATAAAGACAGTGAGTGAGTGAGTGAGTGAGTGATAGCATTCATTTCCAATGCAGACATGCTATTTATTTTGTGATAAATATTTATTCTTAGTGTTCTTAAATTTCCTGTGTCCCTTAGTGTTACTTGTTCAATCAAGTCTCAAATTAATCTTCAGTTAATAGATACTTGACACAAGTTGTCTTGTCATGCTGAACCATTTTTGTAGGTGTGTCTGTGGAAGCTGGCGTACCTGTCAAACCAGTTATAAGCTATGTTCAAAACATTTGTTTTGGGGAGGACTTTGTCTGGCTAAGGTAATGTAAGTCTATTTTTATACTAAGTAAAAAAAAAATGAAAACAACACCAAACATACTCTCACCGTGCTTTGAAATGCAGTGTGAATGTTGGTTGGTTTGTCTGGATGATATACAGTATAAGAGCTACAATACTGCAAACAATTTATAATGTAGACCTTCCTATGAAAAAGTGATACAGCAGATAATTCATAAAAATGATTCTTCAGATTTTTACAATTACCCATGCCTAGAATGTTTTCCTTTTTAATGCATCGCAGCTGATTGTTTTTTTTATTATTATAAACAAGACGAACACATTAACCACATGCTGGACAGGATTTAATTATTTCTTGTATGCATGCATGCAATCTGATCATTTTGATTCATGCATGTGTTCTTACACATTTCAAATTAATTTCCCAAATTTTTCCTTTGTTCTGTAAAGCTTCTTTGCAGTATTGTTAAAAGCCCCGCATAAATAAAATTGAATTGAATTGAATTGAAGGTGAATTGCTGTTTTTAGTTGTCAACTCTCATTGTTCTTTCTTCTATTTACCAACTGCTCCTTCCAGCAACCCATCCTCTGTCATTCCCAAATGGCTTACAGCCAAACCAGTCAATTGACGCCCTATCGAAAGCAAAAAGATGAGCGAGATGCTGTTTCCAGTTTCTTTTTTTTCTTATCTTTGTAATGTTTGTAACAGACCATGCATCGCATGACAGAACCTTTTGCACTGTCTATTACCTTTTGGTGGTATAAGGTAGAATAACTCTTTTTGACTTCAAATGTTTAAAAGGTTCGCCCTTTAAGTTTTGACCATATCCAGGTGTATCCTTCAGGGAATCCTCTCAATGCATAAGCAGTTCTCTCTGAAAATATTTACCACAGTGCTTCCCCTTCTGGTCAGAGGTGGTATAGGTCTGCATGAATTATAAGAAACTGTTCCAAGAAACAAGATCCAATATTCTAGAAAAAGTTGTAGCACAGCAGCTATTTAAATATCTACATAGGAATAATATTCATGAAATGTATCAGTCAGGATTTAGACTCGGTCATAGAACAGAGACAGCTCTGGTTAAAGTGGTAAATGACCTACTACTGGCCTCTGATCAGGATTGTGTCTCGTTACTTGTGTTACATGGCCTTACTGCAGCCATTGACACCGTTGATCACATTATTCTACTTGATAGATTAGAAAATGTTGTAGGAGTTATGAGAATGGCCCTCTCCTGTCTCAGGTCCTACTTAACTGATTGTTATCAGCTTGTAGATGTAAATGGTGACTATTCCGCATTAACTAAAGTAAAGTTTGGTGTTCCACAGGGTTTGGTTTTAGGTGACTGCTTTTCTCTTTAAAGGTAGTGTAAAGACTGCAAGTGTTTTATGATCTGCCACGCCTATTTCGACGCAAAGGATGCAGGCTGCTGGTCAGTACCTCATATTAAAAAACTGCAGCATGGGCAAAGCTTTTTCTTTATTCTCAAAGTTATGGGAAAGCTGTCATAAACACACAGAGATGTGGCAGGCCCGTGATGAAGTCGACGGCAATGTGTGACCAGGGCCGACGGGGAACAGGAAGTGGTTGAAGCTCGCCCGGAGATGGTTACTTTACATTCTTGGCCCTGGCGCACACTGGGCACGCCTGGACGAACTCGTGAACATCCTTGGTCATGGTGCGCCACCAGAAGGCGTGCTGTATGAATTGAAGGGTGCGACGTGTTCCGAGGTGTCCAGCGAGGAGAGAGGAATGCCCCCATTGGATGACCTCCGTCCTGATTGTGTCGGGTACATAGAGTCGACCAGGCGGCACACCTGCCGGTTTGGTCTCCGCAGCCTGTGCCTGGCGCACCCTCGTCTCCAGATCCCAGCAGAGTGGTGCTATGATCCTGGTGGGAGGTAGGACAGGCGCGGGCGCCAGATGGCAATGGAAGTTATAACTCTCGAAAAATAATGCCCACCGCGCCTGTCTAGGGTTAAGCTGTTTCATTCGTTGGATGGTGATTAGATTCTGGTCCAGACGATGAACGGCTCTCTGACGCCCTGGAGCCAGTGACGCCATTCCTCCAGAGCCCACTTTATGGCCAACAGCTCACGGTCCTCTACCCCGTATCGCTGCTGAGTGGGGTCAAAGCGACGATAGAAATTCGCAGACCCGAGAAACCGTTGAAGTTGCGTGAGGGTCTTGGGTAGGGGCCAATGGTGGAGCGCTCGTGAAAAGTGCACTTCTCCAACTTACAATACAGTTGATGGGCGAGCAATCTCTTGAGGACCGCCCTGACGTGTTGGACATGTTCGTCAACAGTCCGGGAGTAAATGAGGATGTCGTCTAGGTAGATGAACACCCAGCGGCCTAGCATGTCTCTGAGAACATCATTGATGAATTGTTGGAATGCAGCAGGTGCGTTACAGAGTCCAAAAGGGATGACCAGGCTTTCATAGTGTCCTGTGGGGGTGATGAAGGCCGTTTTCCACTCATCACCCTCTCTAATGTTGGTAGGCGCTCCGGAGGTCCAACTTAGTAAAGATGGTGGCACCAGAGAGGGCGTCCAGGGCAGATTTGGTGAGCGGCAATCGGTGTCGGTTCTTGATGGTGATATTGTTGAGCCCCCAATAATCGACACATGGACATAAGTCACCTCCTTTTTTCTTAAGAAGAACCCTGCGGCGGCAGATGAGAAGGAGGGCCAGATGGTACCTTGGCGAAGGGCGCTGGAAACATACTCCTCCATCGCCTGCATCTCGGTGAAAGATAGTGAGTAGAGATGGCCACGGGGTGGGACGAAACCCGGCTGAAGGTCAATTGCCAAGTCGTAAGGATGATGAGGAGGTAGGTGGATGGCGCATCGTTTACAAAACACTTCAGCCAGGTCCCGGTAAGGCGTCGGGATGCTGTTGGTGTCGACTTCGGGGGCCTCGGGCTCCCTAGAACACGTTCCAGCCCGAGTTCAGTGCAGGTCGGCCCCCATTGTAGAATCCGGCTCTGTGTCCAAGAAATAAGTGGGTCATGCTGCAATAACCACGGGTGGCCGAGGATGATGGGAGGAGATGAGATGGAGGTGACATAGAATTGAACCTGTTCTTCGTGTTATGAGGGTGATTGGCTGTGTTCGAGAGGTGATCGGGCTGGAAGAGAGGGGCCAACCGTCAACAGAGGTGATGTTTACGGGCTGGGATAATGCCTCGATTTTCACCCCCAGTTTTTTGGCGTAAGAAGAGTCAATAAAGTTACCCGCAGCACCGGAATCGATGAACGCGATACTTTTGACCCGTTTGTGGCCAAACTGGAGGCGTGCTCGTACCGAGACTGGAAAAGTTGGTCAAAGTGGCAGAGAGGTGGATGGAACCCGGTGAGCTGCTCCTACTGCTCACCGGGCCTGCGCGTTTCCCGGACGCAGAGGGCAGATAGCTCTGTGGTGTGCTGCCGATCCACAATATGCACAATATAAATCAGAGACACTCTCTGAAGCGGTGTTCCCGTTCTGCAGCGGTTAAGGAGGCGCGTCCTAATTGCATGGGTTCCCCGGCTCCGGTGTCAACTGAGGTGGAGAACTGACTGATCTGGTAGGTGCAGTTGCAAATGAGGAGCGAGCTTCAGGAACAGGCGTGTGAGAGAAGAAAGAGGAGGGTCGGGATGTGAAATGGGGCAGTGATGGTGTGATGGACAGCTGGGTGCGAGGAGCTGGCTTGGTTCGGGCGAGCAGGCGCTGGTTGATGAGGAGGGCGAGTTGAATTAAGCCCTCCAATGTGGCTGGAAGTTCTCGGAGGTCGTCGTGGCAACTGCCGGCTGAGCGCCTGCCCCGCGGAGGGTCACGTTCTCCTGCCTTAGCTCCGCCACCTCGCGGCGCAGGGCTGCGACGTCTTGGATGCCTTTGCGGAGAACCGCAACTTCACTACGGAGCTGATCGATCAGCTTAGCATGTTGGTCAATGTGGGTTTACTGCTGTTGGCTCAGTCATTCTGTCATAAACACACGGAGATGGACCAGAAGACTAGCAGTTAGCCCTGTAGCGTGGATGGTAAACCCAAACGCGGAAGTAGCGCGAGCAGGCAGGATAACCTCGCTGTTATTTTTAGACCTCTCCCGAAGCGAGTCTACACAAATAAACTCACATTCTAATAACACACACTCAATTGAAAGCAAAACCCAAGAAAGTGAGTACTCACGATTAGACGGACACAGCGTCGGCGATAGCATGGGCAAACTCAATGACTGAGCAATGTGTGGAGCCATCTTGTCTCCTTTTATGCTTCCTGAATAACGACCGTACTACTTCCAAGTCCTAGTGCCGGTCGTGTTAGGAGTGCGCATGACAAAAGCTTTCCAATTAATTCCAGTTGTCCGCTCAATAGTTTAAGACTAAAATTCCAGTTTTTAAAATTCCTGTTTTAAAAACAGTTTTGTACCTATGCCTCCAGTAACGGAATTGGACCCCATATTAACTTAAACACCTCTTCTGTTATACTGTAACACACATTGTGGCTGCTATCTGATATCACCCAAATCAGTATGCGTTCCCTGTTGAGTCTGGCTCCTCTAAAGGTTTGTTCTTATTGTAAATCATTGTTTTTGCTTGTCAGCATCACCCTTGGGATAATTATCATTTGTACAGATTTGCTCAGGCTTCAAACACCTCAAACTTATTTCCATATATAGTTTCTGTAAAGGGGCGGCACGGTGGTGTAGTGGTTAGCACTGTTGCCTTCACCTCCAGGGTCCAGGTTCGATTCCCGGCCAGGTTTGATTCCCATCTCTGTATGCATGGAGTTTGCATGTTCTCCCCACGCTTGGTGGGTTTCCTCCTGGTACTCCGGTTTCCTCCCACAGTCCAAAGACATGTAGGTTAGGTTAATTGGCGTTCCCAAGTTGGCTGTAGTGTGTGAATGAGTGTGTGTGTATGTATGTATGTATGTATGTATGTATGTGTGTGTGCCTTGCGATGTATTGTGACTCTGTCCAGGGAGTACCCTGCCTTGTGCCCTAAGTCTCCTGGGATAGGCTCCAGGCCCCCTTGACTCTGAATACAGAATTAATCGGTATAGATGATGATGATGATGATGATTCTGTAAAGCTGCTTTGCAATAGGGAGCTTTGTTCTTCTGCAATCCCTACTCATCTCCCACTGTGCAGGTGAAGTAGAGGGATGATACCATCTGGCTATATGTAGACTATTGCTGGCTAAAAAACCCCCACAGAAAATATGTTAATGCCATGGAAAAAGGAATCGTTGGATGTCTTAGTTGCACTAGATTGTTTTCTACTCTTGACTCTTCCTATGCCCGAGAAGGATAAGCCAAAGACAGTCTTTTTATGCCACTTGTTTTACTTAAATTTACTCATATGCAATTTAACTATGCAATGTCCAGCAGCATTACTGCACTGTTTTTGTGCTATTTGCTTTTTCAGTGTTCAAAACCACAGGTACAGTACAGGCTTTGCTATCAGCAGATGCAGTCATTAGTAAATTTCTCATGTATTGAAGGAGAGGATGATCCCATTTATCAAAAGAGCGAGCAATGGAATGCAATAAAAGCAGTGATTATGGAGGTGCGTCACATCACCTGACCCATATGCTAAATGAGAACAAAGAACTGTTACAGTTCTTCTACAGTTCTGCTACAGTGCTCCTGGAGGTACTAAAGTCTGAAGTGTAAACAGCACTCAAGGGTTTGAACAGATAATGTTCATGGTGCATTGATATCGACTAGTGGTGTCAGCAATGCTCCCACTGAGTGGCAGCAAAAGCAGCGTATTCCTAGATGAGATATTTTCAGGGCTGCTTTTCGGCTTCTAAAGTACTATTCGCAACATGGTTAGTATTATCTGGTGACCTTGTGTGATTTAGAAATTAACCCCCAAATCTGAGTTTCGTGTGGCACATTCGCATGAGATAAGCGAAGCTTGCGATTTTATTTGAATTTACTGACTTATCTTATGTCATATCTTATGTCAAGGCTTTAACCTGTAAAAGTCTTCTGCAACGTCCTAAGTCATTGGGTGGAATGTCGTTACCTAATTTTCAATGTTACTATTGGGCCTCAAATATTCGTCCTATACTACACTGGCTATATGAAGATCCTGGGGCTGATGCCTTATCATGGATCGCCATTGAATCAGCCTCATGCTTGCCTTCTTCCCTAGCAGCTTTAGTTTATGCTCCTCTTTCCTTTCCTTGCGAAAATTTTATTAAAAATTCACTTGTAAGATCTACTATCAAAATTTGGAAACAGATGAGACGTCATTTCGGATGGCAAACTATGTCCCCTAAATCTCCTATTAATTCTAATCATGTCTTCAATCCTTCAATAATTGATAAATCTTTTAAGTCTTGGAATGCTAAAGGTATTAGGGTAATTAATGATTTGTACTATGAGGGGGTTTTCTGTTCATTCCAGCAGATGTGCGAGCAGTTTCATATTCCTAAAAATCACTTTTTCCGCTACCTCCAAATTCGTGACTTTGTGCGTAAAATGTTTCCTCAGTTTCCTGCCCCGCCTCCATGCTCTCCATATGATCATATATTGGAGGACCCTCTAAGATGGAAAGGCATCGTATCAATACTTTATTGCAAAATCTTGGCCCCACTCCACACATCCCTTTCCCAAGTAAAAGCTTGGTGGGAAGAAGACTTAGAAATAGTTATTTCTGATGAGGACTGGGAAGCAGCATTATATAGAATACACAAGTCTTCAGTATGTGCAAGACACGGACTTCTACAGTGCAAAATTGTACACCGTGTACATTGGACAAAGTTAAAACTATCCAAGCACTTTCAGGATGTAGATCCTGCTTGTGATCGCTGTAGGTTTTCTCCAGCCTCTCATGCACATATGTTTTGGTCCTGTACAAAGCTTAGGGGTTTCTGGTCCATCATTTTTGAAACTCTCTCTGGTTTTTTAGGGAAATCGATCTCCCCTTGCCCATTGATAGCCCTTTTTGGAATTACTCCTGCATCATATAATTTTACAAAGATACAATCTGATTGTATAGCTTTTATTATGTTGTTAGCCAAACGACTAATATTGCTGAAATGGAAGGATAGGAAGCCTCCAACACCAACACAATGGATTCGTGATGGATTTTTCTAAAGTTAGAAAAAATCAAGCATTCTCTAAGAGGCTCATCTAGCCAGTTTCATAAAGCTTGGAACCCTTTCAAACAATATGTCAGAGAACAGGTTTCACTGTCAGATATAGACTAATTTTACTTCCAGAATTCTCTCTTTTTTTATGACATTGATTGTGCATTTTTACTGTTTTCTAAGCCACGCTTCTAATTATCTTAATTATTGTTATTATTTTTATTTTATTTTATTTTTTATTACTATTACTACACATGTATATAATTTCTCAATTGAATCAAGTTATTGTCGTCTGTTCTGCTTTGTTTTCTGTTTTGTAATGTTGTATAAAAACCCATAAATAAAGTAAAAAAAAAAAAAAAAAAAAAAGGCTTTAACCTGAAATTATGACGGCAATCTCCTTGCTTAATTGTGCACTATTTTAGACAGGCTATTGTTTGGAAATGTCTTGTCATTATAGGTCTAGCTGTATGATATAAATAGAAGAGTGTTCCTTTTTTGCATGCCTCTATACATGTCCAGGCCAAATCACACATACAAATAATATTATCATAGGACCTCAGTGGTTTGAGAAATATGATGTGTAATTTATGGGGAAATCACACAAGGTCACACAAGGTCCCCAGATATTCCCGTGCAAATAGGACATTTAGGTCAGGTCAGATCTTGGAGATAAAAGAAAAATATAAACTTGCTGCAACCTCTTTAAAAACTCTTAAATGTGCAACTTATCCTGTTCATACTGTAAAGGTGAGAAAGCATTGGAAAACAGAGTACCAATGGAATTTTATTTTCTATTAAAGTACACCCAACAACATCCTCACTCTGACTAAACATTGTGCTGTATTGAAGAAGGGGTCCACCCTGTCATTCCTGTTCAGGGGACAATAGGCCATGAAAGGCCAGACAAATCTAAAGGGATAAACGCTGTAATTAAAGAATTAATCACTGCAAAACACCCTCTGATATTTATCAGCTTTTTCACATATTACCACTGGGCTAGTTATCTGTTGGTTATAAGCACTAAGTAGTAGATCTTCATTTGTGGAATTCTGAGGTTTGCAGAATTCAGCAAGGAGAAACAAGTCTCTTATTCGCTTACTCTTAAATTACTCTTAAAATAAATGTCAGAGGAGCCAATCAGCTGCTGCAGTTGTCCTGGTGAAACTCTTTACTCATAATCTGCAGGACTTGTAAACCATCAAATCATAAAATCAAATCATTATCAACAACTGAGAGGAAAAATATACAGAATCAGCCAAAAAAAAATGTATACACACTTCAGGAAAAGAAAAACTTGTATATATATTTTAACATAAATGTATTTGCCTAGACTCCACATTTGTCCTTGTGTAGGTGATGGACATTAGTGGTACTGTACGTCATCCTCACAAAGAGATGGGCAGCTGCATCTCTCCTATCCCTTAACATTGCTCAGACATAAATCAAGGTATATGGACTGACCATTTTTGAAAATGTAGTTCTTATAGATGTAAACTTGAGAGGTATTTGTGCTTCACCAAGGCAGCCATCACCAACAACTCAACTACAGGTGCAGTGGTTGCTCAAACGGTTAAGGCTGTAGGTTCCTGGGTTACTGATCGGAAGGTTGGGGGTTCGAACCTCAGCACTGCCATGTTGGCCCTGTTGAGCCCTTGAGCAAGGCCCTTAACCCAGTCTACTCCAGGGGTGATATAAGGTGGCTGACCCAGCGCTCTGACATCAGGTTTCCTATTTGTTACATATCAGGGATATGTGAAAAATAATTTCAGGGAAATTAACTGTCAGGGAAGTAAACTGATCCCATCATGTTACATTTAGGCATTTGGCAGACGTTGTTATCCAGAGCGACTTTGGAGTTTCCGTCATTGGATAGATACTTACACTGGGTTACTAGGTTACTAACTAAGTGCTTGGGTTCGTTCAAGTACTGAAGAAATGTTACAATGCAAATTTGCTAAGAAAGGCACTCCAAGTATTACATGTGTTGCTTATTATATTTCCATATTTCCGATGCAATCAGCTACGTCACAGTAAGTAATGAGACTGTCTGGATTGAAGGATTTGTATTCCTAATGACACTAACAACAATACTTATCAGCAAATATCAGCTCACGTATCACCTAAAATTTTACATCTTCACATACAAAATGTGCTTGTTATGGGTGAACTATGGGTGCCTAAGATCAAAGATGCATCTGATAACTTTTGTGTTATCAAAAAAGGTGATGATTGGAATAGAAAAGGCTGTAAAAAGTTATACATGGTTTTCAATTTTTCATAAATACAAAGGTGGCTCTAAATATCACCTGAACATAAAGATTTCCAAGGTATCAGAGAAAACAGTAAATATCCTGATCCTAATGTAGACACTTCAAAGGTGATAAGAATGGGTATGTTTTGCATTATTATGGCACCATCTAGTGATCAAATGAGACAAAACCAAATAGTTGCTCCCACAGAATTGTAAAGCTTCCTTGGTGAATCTGTTTTGAATGTACTTATTTATTTATTTATTTATTTATTTTAGGGATATTGTCCCTGATGTTAAGGGGCTTACATTCAGTAGAGGACTGAGTTTATTGCCTCCATGATCAGCTTCATAGTGGCAGAGAAGTATGTCAGGACGAGAGGCATGCTGGTTCCTTCCACCTGGGCAACTGTCAATTTGACCAGGCCGGAGTATGTATATTTAGGGTGGAAACTTTTTTTATGTAGTGGAACGTGCATGTCTGTTTGTTTGTGGAGTTGAAGTCCGGACATTTGTACAGTATATGGTGGTGTCTAACAAATCAACTAAGAGCTAGCTGGTAGTGGATTTTAGTTTTATGAATGGGTTTTGGGTGGCTCAGTGGTCGGCTTCTCACCTGCCATGCCGAAAGCCACAGTTTGACTCCCATCCAATGCCCCAAACCCAGCCACTGAACATAGGGCATCAGCTACAGAAGAAACCCATCAAATTGCAATGCTGTGTCAGAAATAACATCAACAACACCATTAATATTGGTGTGAAAATTTTAAAGATGAAAGACAGCCAAACTTTCTAGATTGTGTCATGGTGGAAATGTAGAAAATGTGCACAGAAAAAAAAGCATTTGTTTCGACATGCCAGCAGTTAGTCTTTATTTAGCTCATGAAACACCCCTTTGACAGGATCTATCTTGTGCATTACTACACTCAGTCAGGAAGCAAAATTCAACGTAAGCACACATTAGGACAAGGTGGACTGAGAGGGTTATCGCCCAGAGGAACAGGATGTACAGTACCAACAGCCTCAAGTCAGCCTCTCAGTCAGCCTTAAGGCCAGCTAAAAGGGCTTATATAATGGCGGTTGCCAGGTAACATCCTTATGTAGACAATTGGCAAAAACACACAACGCTCAGTCATTTAGTGTGTGTAATTTCTGTTAATTGCTTCTAGAGCAATAGGTTTATTGAGAGAAACTTTAATGTGAATATTAGGTTACTTGATTGAGCAATTTCAAATATTAAAGGTTTTATTATAGTTTTATTATTATAACGCTCCTAGCACAGATAGGAATAACTTCCTGCATTAGTCCTTACGTTTTTCTTTGTTGCATAAGCACTACATGTGTTATATTCTCACAATAACACAAACACACTTAACATCGTCTCATCTGTCCCAAAGGCTGCACCTAATTCCAGTTTCCATGCATTGTCCTCTCTGTCAAAACATTTACATTTAGCCATTTGGCAGACACTCTTATCCAGAGCGCCGTACAAAAAGCACGGTGCCAAACAGGTATTCATTTGTTTAAATCATACAATGAACCAAATATCAATTATCAGGAATAATCCCAAAGATTTGGTCCTTCAGAACAGTTTTAAAGTTTTCATTAAGTCAGCTCTCTCTATATTTTTTGCTATGGTTCACCCTGTTCACATCAAAGACCTAACAGAGTGGACATCTGGTCCACTTGAGAATGTACAGTACACTCAATCTGGTACAATGATTCACTCAGTCATTCTCTGTACCGCTTAGCTTATACAGGGACATACGAGGCCTGGAGCCTATCCTGGACTCGGGGAACAATGCTGGGTTCATCCTGGACAGTGTGTCCATATGCTGCTGGGCACACACTCACTCACTCACTCACTCACTCACTCACTCACTCACTCATCATCTATACCGCTTAATCCTGTATTCAGGGTCACGGGGGCCTGGAGCCTATCCCAGGAGACTTAGGGCACATGGCAGGGTACACCCTGGACAGGGTGCCAATCCATCGCAGGGCACACAGACACACACACACTCGCTCATTCACACACTAAGGGCAATTTGGGAACACCAATTAGCCTAACCTACATGTCTTTGGACTGTGGGAGGAAACCGGAGGACCCGGAGGAAACCCACCAAGCACAGGGAGAACATGCAAACTCCATGCACACAGAGACGGGAATCGAGCCTGGCCGGGGATCGAACCCGGACCCTGGAGGTGCATGGCGACAGTGCTAACCACTATACCACCGTAGTGGGCACACACACACTATGGCCAATTTGGAAATGTCAGTTAGCCAAATCTGCATGATTCTTAGTCGACCAGATGAAGCTGTCTGAAAATTATGTCACTTGGACTTTTGTTAGTTTAAAAAAAATGTGCAAATCCCCCAAGTAGCTTCAGTCCAGTTGACACGATTTAACTCCTACATCCCTAAAATTTTTTTAATTGCAATTAGGAACCCGATTTATTCTTCAATTTTCATCCTTCTGAATCTGTAACCACTAATAAATGTAATAGCTAAATTGCAAAATTTTCTGAGCCATTTTTGCTTTTTAAACATTTTAAAACCAAATAAGTAAAAATGATAAAAGTCATTCTTTAATATCAAACCTTTATTCCTTTATTTTCTATTGAAAATAGATCTGGCTTATACATGTTTTATCTTTATTAGTGATGCGTGGGCAAGAAGAAGCATCATTAGGCAGACAACTGTTGTCTCTTCATTCAACTCTGTCATTTTGGTTTGCCTTTTCCCTCCTTTCCATGTGCTTGACCATGAGCGTGCTCAGGACCGTGAGCCTTGTCATGACCTTGGCCTTTACCAGGCCCATGCCCATGTTCATGCTCTTGGGTTTTCCCTTTGCCCTTGCCCTCATCCTGGGATTTTTTGCCCTTATCACACTGCAACAGAAATATACAGTACATGAGTTTTATCTTTCTCAAAGCATATGATGTAATTGTTTCATATTTATATCGCATACATGCATCCATGTCATTAGCACATATGTTGGAAAGCAAAAAAAAAAAAAAAAAGAGAAGAAAATCTATTACCTGAGGGGTTTGACCTTCTATGCAAAATAACAAAGTTTTTTTGATGAGTAAACAAACTTGATTTAGAAATGTTTGCAGATAATAGAAAATATGAGCACTGTTTGGAAAAAAATACTTACTTGGCTTTTTATCTGCCATTGTTCCCAGAAATAAAAGCACTGAAACTGTATGAAAAAGAGACTGTTAAACTAAAGTATGATGCATGCATTTTGTCCTTTTTTTAAATTACTGTTACAATTTTAAAATCCTCTTGCTAAAATAATTGGGTCTCCTTTCCTACCTGTTGCCTTGAAAAGCCGACCTCTGAAGAAACTATGCCCTGTCTGTATTTATGATGTAGCCACACCCTGGAGTAGATGGACAGGTATAGACTGGTACATGTTGAGCAAACGGGGGAAACTGTTCAAGACAACCCTGATGTGCTATTGGAGAAGAAAATGTCTTTTTTTATTTTGGAAGAGAAAGGAGGAAATATTTTCCTTCACCAATCATAACTTAGTATTTTCAGATGTTACGTCAGCAAAAAAGAATATTTGAGTATATAAAGAGGAGATTCAGGTATATAACGATCCTGAACCTTGTCCTTATGGCCTTACAGTGTGTCCCCTTTCATCTCATACTATCTGTTACCCATATTACTTATTACCTTAATGCTGTGCATTAACCTTTTAGGAAAACTCTAATAACCATTTTAAAGCAAAGTTGACTTAATACATACAATCTTAGAACAAACTTCAAAAGCCCCATGCAGTTCTTCTTGCAAAACAATGCATCGCTAAAATTCTCATTGTAAAAGATTTCACACCTTGTCCCACAACTGTCTACAGTCAAGTTCAGAATTGTTACATTATTAGCCGTAGGGTATATCTGTTAACTTCACTTAACATCATTGTGCATGTGGTGCATTAAGGTTCCAAACATACAAAACCCATACAGAAGCTAAGAACCTGTAGTCAAACAAAAGGTCCTCATTATATACATCAATACTGACCTTAAAATCTACCAAAAAAGTACCAAAATTTCTGAGCTGGTATTAGCTCACAGTAGCGATTTTCATAAGTTTCTCACTCTTACTCACATTCACTATGCTGCTTATCCTGTACAGGGTCACAGGAAGCCCATCCCAGGGAGACTCAGGGTCTTTGGATTGTGGAAATCTGGAGGAGTACCTGGAGGAGCCGTGCCTTGTGCTTGAAGCCAGTTATCACTGTAACTTGAAACATAACATGGATGGTTCAGGGGCAATTTTTAATGACTTAGAAGCAATTACTGAAGGGACAAAGTGTTGTTAAAGATGACGTTAAGATCAGATGTGTTTTCTTTTGACAGTGCTTCTGTGACTGGTATTGAAAGTATTCCACAGTCTGTATTGATTTGGAGTGCCATGTCATCTGCTGGTGTTGGTCCACTGTGCTTCATTAAGTCCAGGGTCAACGCAGTCGACTACCAGCTGATTTTGGAGCACTTCATGCTTCCTTCCATATATGAGCTTTATGGGGATGCTGACTTCATTTTCCAGCAGGACTTGGCACCTGCCCACACTGCCAGAGCACCAAAACCTGGTTCAGTGACCGTGGGATTACTGTGCTTGATTGGCCAGCAAACTCGCCTGACCTGAACCCCATAGAGAATCTAAGGAGCATTGCCAAGAGAAAGATGAGAGACATGAGACCGAACAATGCAGAAGAGCTGAAGGCCGCTATTGAAGCATCCTGGTCTTCCATAACACCTCAGCAGTGCCAGAGGCTGACAGCTTCCATGCCATGCCGCATTGAGGCAGTAATTGCTGCAAAAGGGGCCCAAACCAACTACTGAGTACATATGCATACTTATACTGTTCAGAGGTCCGATATTGTTCTATGTACAGTCCTTGTTTTATTGATTGCATGTAATTTTCTAATTTTCTGAGATTGTGGGTTTGGGGTTTTCATGAGCTGTAAATCACGGCTTGAACTATCTTGCTTTGCATATAAAGAATCTTTCATATGTTAGTTTCACCCTTTAAGTTGCATTACTGAAATAAATTAACTTTTGCACGATATTCTAATTTTTCGAGTTTCACTTGTATATTTAGACCTGCAACAAGCAAGAGGTAACAGTGTCGAAGACATGCTCTGAGTCACGGTACACATCTTCATCTGGTCTGCCTTTCAATAAGGAAATTAAAAGTTACTCTTAAACAACACTTTCATGGATTTTTCAACAGCATATATGGATATTAAAACTAGGTTCAGTATGTGCAGGTTGTAAAAAAAAAAAATACATGCAATGAACATCAAACAAACCAAGAAATTGATAAAAAATGATTATGCCCATACTTTACATAATGTAGAAGGTGGGATTTGTTGGAAAGTACAAAACAGAATACCTACGAGTATTTCTTTTTCTGACTTACTGCCTTTACACAGTAAAATCTGATTCATTTTCAATGGACCAAGTTAATGACCAGTTTTGAAGGGGTTTGTCAATGTTAATCAACCAAAATATAATAGGTTTTGGAGTCATTTTACACAATGTGTCTCATTTCCTGATCAGATTTTAAAAAATGAGTGAGTTAGGGCCATGGGAGCTAAGGGGTTATCTTGTTCATCAGAGATGGTGTCAGAGATGGCACCAAGCTTGATTCTTTGGTCATCTGTATTTTTTTGGGGTGGATTTGGAGATTTGCTTAGGATCATCATCCTGCAGGAAGGTTCCAATGTCAACTTAATTTTAGTTTCTTGGAAGAGGCAGGCGAATTTTAATATAATACAGTATGTCCTGGTACTATGTACCCTAGCAAGGTTTCCAAGACCTTTGGATAATAAAAAACAGCCTCACAATATGTTACACTTAGAATAAGGTTCTATTAATTATAGCCATGCTGAATTTTTATGCCAAACCCACTTTTTGTGTTAATTGCCAAAAAGCTCAATTTGTGTTTAAATAGATCATAGATCATTTTAGTAGTCTTAACTGACAAGAAGGTCTTTTTTCTGGCATTCCCTGTTCATTTGTGTTTGTGTCCTTTCATCGTTTTAGATATTGCTATATTTCAAATTAATAACAACTTCTTATTCCTCTTTATAACTTATAACTCTTATAACTTCTTATTTACATATTTAAAAAAAAATCTGTATTTTTTTCCTGCCATATCCTGCAATTCATCTTTTTTTTTTTGTAATACACCGAAAGTGATGCTTTTCACCATAAGTGATACTTCTCACCAAATATTATCATATTTTTTCCAGTCTTACCATTCTCCTCAGATTGGTTCTGGCAGTCTCAGCTTCATCTTCATCATCTTCAATGAAGGCCCTTTTGCGCCTCCCTCCCGATGTGAAATCCAGTTCATGGCTGTCCTTAAGAGCCAGGCTGGTGGTTGGCATTGGATATGACTTGCAAATCGGATTCGATTGACATCTTGGTTCATGATGTGGCCTTGACACGAGACACCAAGAACTGCTGGAAGAAATCTATCTGGCGGATGATATTCTTTGTCACCTTCCACATCTTGCAAGTGTAGACTGCAGTGGGATGGAGAAGGCAGATTTTTGTTTGTAAGTTGATGGTGTTAGTGCGTTTTATCGGTTTCAGGCAGTAGAGGACTGCAGTCGCATTTCCAATGTGGCATAGGATGTCATGACTTTGGTCTTGTTGCTGCTGATCCGTCTAGTAATAGGGTTCGTGTCGCCAGTTCTCCCTGCATCAAGCCAAGAAGGGCAATATCGTCGGCAAAATTTAAATCGGCAAGTCACACGTCTCCTGCTCACATGGAAGCCCTATTCTCTGGGTATCAGTGGAACAACTGGAAAAGCTTTTATGAATTAATAGTTGACATAAACATTCATTAAATCTTTTTACGTACACATTATACTGTATGTGCATGATTTAAAAAAATACTGTATATTTGAATGATGACATGAAAGTCACGTATACAGGTATTCCAATTAAAATGGAAAGTGTTTCTAATTTGAATGAATGAATGAATGATAAAAGAACAAGAATAAACAAGAATAAATTCCCAGAAAAAGATTCTTATAAAAACACCATCCTTTACAGCTGTCTTTGTGTTTTAGATATTGTTAGATGCAAGATTTAAAACAACTTCTTATTTACATATTCATTAAATATTCAATATTGTAACTTAAATAACTTCATCCCAGAACCCCAGCATGGGAGACTACTTGATGAAAATGATCATTAAAAAACTACACTCATGCTGAGTTTAAATCCCGCCTTTGTGCTCTGAGATTGGCTTGTCTGTGAGGGAGTAACCAATCATAGGTGAGACAGAATGCTTCGAACTAATCATAACGCACAAGGCGGAATTTGACAAGAAAAAGATTTATTTTTATTATTTTACGCATCTTACTCTACTTATAACGCTAGATAGAGTTTAGTGCTGGCCGGTGTAGTCTGAAAAACGTACATATTTTTAATGTGATGGTAAAAAAAAAAAAGTGACTCGCACTGTTGCTCAGTGATCCTTGTTACTGACGCCCTACGGATTTAGCACTCTTCAATATGGCGTCGCCATCTGCCGGAAGTGCGTCTCGTGCGTCCCAGTTACGGAATGAATAAATTCCCAGGACTACTCTAAACTTTTGCAAATACGCCATCTAGTGGTAAAATAAGTCACGGGCCTCAGAATTACACTGAGGGTATGACCTCATGGCGTACCACATTCAAGGTACATTTCTGTTCATGTGTTAATCAGTGAAGTGTTTGTTAATTAACGTTTGGTTTAATCACATTATATTTCTATGCGTGCGTGCGTGTAGGTAAGATGCAAAATGTCTGGAGTAAGACACGCCTGTTTGATGATACCAGATATTCCTTCATCGATCCGGATTATTATTTAAACATAGAGGATTATTTCCAAAACGTTAGCCTGAGAGAGAAGGTGAGCTCAGATGTGTGTGTGTGTGTGTTTTATATAAAACTGGAGACAAAGCAGTACTTCAAACGATGTTGTGTAAACATTACCCTGAGTGACTACCCACGTGGTTATCCTTTTATCTGTTTCTCTCAGTGCAGAAGGTCTGTGATGTATTTTTACAAAGTATCTACATCAAAGTTGCATTCAGTTTAAGGAATATTTGTTCACACCAGACGAAACATCAAAGCAATTATTTAAAACAAATATTTATTTACCTCAGAAATCACTTGAAAAGGCGGCACAGTGACTTACTGTAGTGGTTAGCTCTGTCGCCCTGAACCTCCAGGGTCCTGGTTCAACTCCCGCCATGTCTGTGGGCATGGAGTTTGATTTCACCATGCTTGGTGGGTTTCCTCCGGGTACGCCAGTTTCCTCCCACAGTCCAATGACCTGCAGATTAGGCTAATTGGCCCTTCCAAATTGCCCGTAGTGTATGAATGAGCAAGTGACTGCGTGTATGTGTGTGCCCTGCGATGGATTGGCACCCCAACCAGGGTGTACCCTGCCTCGTTCCCTCATTCTCCTGTTCTCCTGGGATAGGCTCCCGCGATCCTGTATACATGATATAGTTGTATAGATGATGATGGAAGAAGGAAAGGTGTTAAAATTTGTTCTTCAGAAACGCACTGAAAGATACTTCTTTTACGGTTGTTTAAGAAATAGCCAGGCACTGCACTGCACGATAACTCTTAGTTTGGGTTATAAGTATTGTTGCCCAAAGTTACTTATTAATAATAATTACTCCTAAGCTCTTATGTATTGCTCATTTAAATACAAATGGTGACACTTTTGTTAGCCAGGCAGTTTGTTTCGTGCATTCATTGTAGAAATGGAGCTCTCAACACTCAAGAGATGCTTACTGAGTCAATGTTTGCAGAGCTTTGTAATCATATGCATGGGTCACTCTCGTTTAGATGTTTCTGGATGCCCTCCCTTTTGTATTTTTATAATAAATGGCAAGTTCTTCTCTGTACATGTTCATTGCATTTAAGTGCACCTTTAAATTCATTTTGTGGAATGCTGCATGCAAAGTCCCAACTTGGATGTTAGTCCCATGTGTTTTAATCCTGGTGTGTAAATGAGCCTGTACTTCACTGCCATAGAGAACAACTGGTTTAATCTTTGATTAAAAGAATTTGATCCAAATTCTAATTAGAACCAATGTTTGCAGTCATATGCTGTAGAAAGTGTTGCATGCTTTTTCTTCCAATTTACTCACTGCCAGGTTGAGGTTTCCATATGAACTCCTTGTTAGTTCTAAGTGAGGTATATACAGTATCTATTTTTTAGGAATTCTAAGTTTCTTTTTAGCTAATCTAAGTGTGTGTTTAGTTCCCTGAAATCTATATAACTTTGACTGTCAGGGCCCAGGTCTGGCAGTACTCTTACAGCAGGTCAAGGTTCTGATTTGGGTCCACTGTAGGATTGGTGAATGTGACACAGCTTTACTGGGCTGTGTGTGTGTGCAGTCAGCTATAACATTATGAGCACTGAGAGGTGAACTGAGCAACACCGATCAAAAATCATATACTGTGTCTGTATATAAACTGTGGTCTGAATCCTAGGCATCCAAAGCTCACTGTGGGGTCTGTGGAGTCTCCAAAATTCTCGGATCCCAGTCTGATCAAGCGCCCATGGGATGCACCAGACAAAAAAAAAAGTCCAATCCATAGAGGCCCCACTTTGCAACCCACAGCATTCAAAGGATCCCCTGCAAAGGATGTCCTCGTGCCTGACAGCTCATGATGTCAGGGTTTTTAATTTGTTTGTAGAAGTCAGCTTTTTAATCCACCTCAACGCCGTAGAGAAAAATACAAGGAAGTTAACAGCACCCTCTGCTAGGCATGCTGTCAAGAAAAGCCTGGTATTCACTCACATCGACAAACTGCTGACCTGTGTACTGTGTTTTTTTTATTTATTTTTTTAAATACATTTTCAATGTCTGTGAGAGTGAAATTCATCATTCCTGCTTCCCACCTCTGCATGGCGGTGGAATTACTATTAATGATGGTGAAGCAAGCAGGGAAGCAACTATTCAGAAAATCCAGTCTGTGCCATTCTTCTGGATTATCACCCATTGGTCCTGCAATCTGTCACAGGTTCAGTGATGAACAAGAAAACCACCACTACCAAAACCAAATTATTTTGTTCAAAGCAAGTTTATTAAAATGCTAAACCAAATCTAGAGTATCTCACAAAAATGAGTACTCCCCTCGCATTCCGGCAACTACTGTACTTTATTATATGTTCTCAAGGGACAATACTATAGAAATAATTGGATATACAGTACTGTACTTTAGAGTAGTCCATAAACAGCTTGTATAGCAGTACAGATTTACTGTCGTCTAACGGTAACTCGACATGCTGACGTTATTGTAAATAACTGGCAGTGAAAATGAGTACACCCTGCGTGAACATGTCAAAAGTGTGTGCAAAGTGTCAATATTTAGTGTGAGCACCGTTGTTCTCTAGCACGGCCTTAATCAATTCAATTTTATTTATATAGAACTTTTAACAATGGTCATTGTCTATAAGCAGCTTCACAAAATGAAAAGGAAATTTATGGAATTGTGTATGAGTGAGAAAAATGTGTCTAGATAATAATGAGATCATCATGTTGTCCAGTTCAGCACAGGGATGAGTCAGCAGGTGCAGAGGACAACTGAGGGGGTCTGAGGAGGTCTGGATCACTGGGAGCTCAGGAGCAGCATGTGTAGCTCCAGCTGAAGCTGCTCCTTCTTTTTATGTCTCAGGGTCCTCGCAGGGTTGGCCTCTGCCTACTGGAGCTGGCACAATCTCCAGATACCTAGAAAAATAAAGAGCAGGTGGAAAGAATTGGCGTAGTTGCCATTCAGGATAGATGTACTGAAGTACGAGGTTATGGGATGAATTAAAGAGATGCGTCTTGAGTCTACTTTTGAACTGATAAATTGTGTCTGAGCCCCGAACACTCTCAGTCAGGCTATTCCAAAGCTTAGGAGCTCAATATGAGAACGCTCTACCCCCTTTTGTAGATATTCTGGGAACTACCAGAAGTCCGGAGGTTTGCGATCTTAAGGAGCGTGGTGGATTGTAACGTATCAGAAGACTGGCTAGATATGAGGGAGCTAAACCATTTAGAGCCTTGTACATAAGCGATGCTAGTTTGTAATTAATTCTGAACTGAACAGGTATCCAGTGCAGGGATGATAATATTGGGGTTATACAGTATGATCATATTTTCTTGATCTGGTGAGAACCCTGGCGGCTGCATTTTGGACTAACTGTAGTTTTGTTTATTGAGGATGCAGGACAACCACCCAGTAATGCATTACAATAGTCCAGTCTGGAGGTCATGAATGCATGAACCAGCTTTTCTGCATCAGATACAGATAAAATGTTCCTAAGCTTGGCAATATTTTTATGGTAGAAGAAGGCTGTTTTTGTAATATAAGAAATATAATTTTCAAAGGACAAGTTGCTGTCTAATATTATGCCCAGATCTTTCACTGTCGAGCTGGTAGTAATAAGCTGAAGGCAAGCTGAATCGTGAGAGCTGGTGTATACTGGTTTTTGGGCCAATAAGTAATATCTCTGTCTTATCTGAATTTATTTAGAAAATTATCGGTCATCCACTCTTTTATATCTTTGACACACTCAGTTAATCTAGACAACTTGGGTATTTCGGTTGGTTTTGTTGAGCTGTAGAACTGGGTATCATCATCATCATAACAATGGAAACTAATCCCATGTCTTCTAATGATGTTAGCCAATGATGTAATCCTCCTGGGCATGGACTTCACCAGAGCTGCACATGTTGTTCTACTCCTCCATAATGATATCACGGAGCTGCTGGATGTTAGACACATGGCGCTCCGCCACCTTCCGCTTGAGGACCTCAATAGGGTTCAGGTCTGGAGACGTACTGTACCTGGCCACTGACAAACACATGAACATGATGAATAGGACATGTGACTTTTCATGGCTTTAATTTTGCATGGTGAAAGATAAAGATAGATACTGTTATCACTTAGTAGTCACTGTACTCACTTTCGTTGCCAGCTATTTTGACAGTAATGGCTGTATGTTGAGTTATTTTTTTTTTTTTTTGAGTTATACAAGCAGCACATTGACTACTCTAGAATATATCCAAGTTTCGTTTCTAAAGCCAAGTCAAGTAGGCTTTATCATCACTTCAACCATATACAGTGAAACGAAACGACGTATCTCCAGGACCAAGGTCCTATATAACAGAATACTAACTAGCTAACCAAGAAGACTTATTAGCTGGCTAGCTGAGACAAGAACAGGTTGACATGACGACAAAAAAACTAACTAGCGAACTTAGAAACCTAATCAGCTGGCTAGCTGGGAACTGTCTTGTCCTGTACGAAGATGTACTAAAATGTTTGCTGAAATTAGAGGGGTGATGACCATGACCATGACATTGACCAGATGACTATGGTGCACGACTTGTAAAAGCCCCAGTGATGTCACATATTTGCCTCCTCTAATTGATTGATTTAATTCAAATTTATTGCAGACTTTTCATAATCACTGGATGTCACCTAATTTTAGGCTGACCTTCAGGCTGAGATGCATCATCTTTCCTTCTTATTGATATTTGACACATTTCTCACAGTGAGTTCTGCCAGTTCATACATCAAGGGTTTTATTTCTTCTCATCATAAACAGCTCTTTCCATAACCTGGTGAAATCGAAATGTATTAAACTCATTAAAGCCTGCCCCGGTGATGGAATGTGTTTGTTCCACTTTTCTCTTGATAGTGAAGCACATGTTCTACTACAGTATACGTCCTGAACTTAAACACCTTTCCTGTTATACCGAGCGTCCAGCCGACCTCCTACACACAATAGGATGGCTTATCAATCCCTGCTATCTGATACAGTATCTCGCCCAAAGGTAGATGGCTTCCCTTTTGAGTCTGGCTCCTCACAAGGTTTCTTCCTATTGGAGTTTTTCCTTGCCACAGTCAACCTCAGGTTGCTCATCATGAGAATTATGATTTAAACCTATTTCCTCACACTTTTCAAACTAATTTCTATCATTTTTGTTTTGATTCTGTAAAGTTGCTCTGCGCCAATGCCCGCTCTTAAAAGTGCTGTTTAACTTGTTTTTCTCATATCAAGTTGTCCTTGGTGACAGTCCTCTCCATATTATTTATAATTATATTAAAAAGTAGATCATATGCAGTATAAAAGTAGTCTTTAAATGAGTAATAAAACTGTATTGTGTTTTTTTTTTATTATTATTATTTTGCACGTTGTGCCACAAATGTTAATTTGAAAATGATTAAAATATTGTTAAATTATTTCTGAAATAATTGTTTTAATTTTCTGGATTTTTTAATTAATTAATTAAAAAAAAAAATGTTATTTCCGGAGCTGTTCTTTTAGTCGTTGTTTAAAGGTCTGGTATTTTACGGTTTCTTTTACAAAGTGCTGCAGGTCTCGGAACTTCCCCAAACAGCTGAAATACCTGAAATAGTAGTTTTTATTTCACTCCTCTTCCAAATCTGCTGCTTTAGTGTCTACATGAACGAGCTCCGGTTGAACCACGCCCCTTCAGAGTACAGCAGAGCTGAGCATCAAACTAGGGGGGAGGAATCTTCTTATATGAGGTCACATTAGGGAGTAAAAACATAATTGGCTCGTTTAAGCTTTGGCCAAAGAAAAAAGCAAGCAGGGAATTTTTTTTTTCTTTGTTTGTACAAACACACCGGAGATCCATCTTGATGTCTAAAAATGACTAACAAGAACATTTAACAAAATAGGTTGCTTTTAAATATGTTTTAGAATAATTCAAATGATTCCATTATGTAATTCTAATGATCTCATTACGTAAGCACTCAGCCAGTGTATGCTGTGTCTGGTACAAGTTTTAGACTGAAAGTAGAAGAGTAATGGGCTGCTTTGTTTCTTTTTGTAGTCCAGCACAAAGGGAGGAGAGAGACAGGATGAAGGGTCGCAAGTACTTGATCGAGTGAGAGGAGAGCGACAGAGAGAGAGAGAGAGAGAGAGAGAAGGGGTGGTGGAGAGGGAGGAGTGGCAGAAAGTGTGTGTGCGCGCGTGAGTGTGCATGAGTAAGTGGGCTGTTGCTATAAAATTTGCGAACAGGGGCGCTCTTTGCGTTCGTTTTTTTTTTTTTTTTTCATTTGTAATCAAGGCATGCTTGCACACTCCACTTACTTCTCCGCGCCTCCTCGGCTGCCTTGTGTCTGGAAGCAATCCAGCTTTCGTCGCTGACATGGACCGATCTGTGAGTGGCTTTAACTCTCTATCTCTTCTCTGTTTCTCCCTGCGTCTCGCACTTTCTCCCTCCCTCGCTCCCTCACTCCTGCCCTCCCTTTACTATCTGTCTGTCACTGTGCTGGAACTGTCATCTGCGTCCTTCTGTCCCTTTTCTCCCGCGTCTCTCATTTACTCCTGTACTGTCCGGCTAGAGATGATTGCTGGGAGCGAGGCCTCTGTTTTTAGGCATGGACGCTGCTGTCAGCTGATCATCTGTGCTAATATGTGTGGGTATTTTCAGGCTAAGCTGGGGGGTGGCGGTGGGGAAGTGCATGCTGAGATTATTATGGTCTCTGTTTCCTTTTGCGAGCCAGTGACTCATTTGGGCACTGAGACGGAGATATTCTCTCCTTATGTTGTGCATGTGAGTGTGTGCGTTTCTGTTTCTCTGTGTGTGCGTGTGAGTGAGTGAGTGCATGCTTGTTGTGTTTGCATACCCTGACAGCCAGAGCTCGAGTTTCTTGGCCTGCGAGACCTACACGGCCCAGTCTTCCTCTGAATGACGTAAGACCTATCGGCTTGGTCAAGGTGTTGACGTTTTGATCAGAGTCATCGGTTTGACGACAGACTTTTTTTTTTGCCCCTGCAGAGGACAGATTGTCTTTATATAGGTTTGCTGACACTGTGTTTCAGGCTCTGTGTGATGTGCTTACTGAACAGTCGGAGAATGCAGGGAATCCTAACAAAGTTAGCGCTCGATCCTCTCTGTGTACCAGGCGACCCTGCTTTCACAAATCGGAACAGGCTACGGAGGTAAAAGCGCCGTCAGACTTTCGTGACTATCAGATTGGACCTATCAGGTCCTCACGGCTGGCGTACACTGGTCAGTGTTTGCCTTCTGACTCATCGTTTTTTGCTTTAAATGGATGTCGCATGGACGAGGCAGGGCTACCGTTATGTCATGTCCGACATGACGTCGAGTGATCAGCTCAGCTAAGCTTTCCTTTGCGCGGCATTTTCCTTCGTTCTGTTTTTTCTTTTCCTTTTCTTTCTTGTATTACTCACGGAGAGGCTGCCAAGCAGGAGCTGATCGAGACCAGTGCATGTGTACATCCCTTCACCCCATCAGAGTTTCATTTAATTGCCAATAAATCTGTTTTTATGCAGACAGCAGAAGTTTCATTTATGAAAGTGTGCACTGGGAAAAAAACAACAACACTAGTATGCATTATAGAATTTGCATTTCACACAGTCATATACAGCAGATGTTGGTGAATCCCACACATTCCGAGTTGTGCTAGACCATGCTCAGTTACATAGAGAAACGCCCCCAAGGAGGCCGTATATTACAAACAAAGTCACTTTAACATGGTGATTGTTATGGCTAGTGTGTTATGGCTCATCTCCTGACCCAGTTACACTCTGAAAATCTGAATAGATGATGTAATTGTAACAATAATGTGCATTATTGTCTTTTTCTACCGATTTGTGTGTTTAAGCCATGTGTCATGATTTAGCTCATGGTTGGTTGTGAATTGTCTGACCTTTCTCCATCAGTGTGTGTATAAGGAATCAACCCAGTCCCTGGTTTTTGAGTATTTTCAAGAGATGTTCAAGTCAAACCGGGACTTTTGATGGCACTGATTAACAGAACAATGTTATTAGATTTAAAAACTAGCTTTATTTCTCTATATACACTAATGCACTTATCCCAGCATTTCACTAGTGCTTATATACCATCATGGTAGAAATATTTCTCAGAGTACACCTGAGCCATGATGTCTGCACGCTGGCCTCCTAGGAACTCCTTTACTGACCCAAAAATATGGAAATGGCCTGGAGGGGGTATGTGGCAGTAACTCCCAGCTGAGTTCCTTATAACATGCAAGTGTTGTAGTGAGTGTTGTGGTGAGCAGTACTGTTTGAGTTTGTGCCCTGCAAGAACAGAACACCTTTAGTGATCAAACCAGGCCATTTCATTTGTTCCGTTTCTCACCTCATCAGGGACAATCTTATCATTTTGATTCGTACACATTCACATTTCATAAACGCTTCCATAATTTTTGATTGTCTAAAGCTGCTTTGAGACAATGACGATTGTTAAAATCGCTATACAAATAAAAATTGAACTGAATTGACCGTTATACACTTTCACTCATGAGAAAGTCCCAGTTTGACTTGAACAGCCCCATTCTTTATATCGTGTCTAAAATCAGCTATTAGTCTGTCAATTATGCCAACATCGTTGGCAATAAATTAAATGAAATCTCCTAAAAATCTGTTAAATGATCATCTTCTCCTCCTATAGTGCTTTGTTCAGGCGCATAGTCAGGATTAATCTTCATCCTAAGAGCCTGGTCATCAAACCTTCTTATGCAACAAGCCTAATGGCAAATTGCAGCCGTCTTAATTTATAAATACGAGGATGAGTCCAAATTTACCAGCACTATGGCTGTAGAATTTATTCAAATTAACATTTCGAAAAGACAACGACATCATTTTCTCCGACATCCATTTAACATTGTGGATCTGTCAACAAGCTTTCGTATTCCTTGACTAAATTATTTAGGCTGAGCCGCGAGCCACGAATGCACCGATGTTTTCACCTTTTCAACGGAAGTGAATCTTCATCCTCGTAGGGCTGCTTTCAGGGGACCAAACGGGTGAAAGTCGGATGGAGCGAGATGAGGACTATATGGAGGATGCTTGAACACCTCGAGACGAAGTTTTGGACGAAGTGTCGACAGTGTGGGCAGAAGTGTGCGGACGTGCAACGTCATGCAGAATCACAGCGCTGTTGGATAGCAGTCCATCTGTCTGATACAAGGATCATTGGAAAACTCTCTTACTCTATGCCACTTAACCTGTACAGGACTGCGGGAGATTTGGAGCCTATCCCAGGGGACTCGGGGCAACTAGAAAGGGTACAACTAGTGCCTGGTGCCAATCCATCACAGGTCACGCACGTGCACATGCTTTCATTCTGTGGGCAATTTGGAAGCACCAATGAGCCTGATCGACACTGTGGGAAGGAACTGGAGCAACTGGAAGAAATCCATCAAGCAAATAATACAAGCAGGCTGTTTTTAGACGAGGAGCCCTTAGCTTAGGCAAATGTAAAATAATTTTTTGTAGGTAACGCAAGTATATTGTCACTGTAATGTCCCTGTTTTTGCATATTCATATTCATAAAGATGAAGTTTATGGACACTTTCTTTCGTCCAGATGATTGTTACTCATTTGGTATTTGTTCCATAAGCATGTGAAGTACAAGAGCTGAATTATTTGAGTCAGCACTTCATAGTAATGCACTACGCTTGCTATGAGTTAAGAGCGAGGGAGTCTCAATCATGGACGTAGTATCAGATCATGTTTCTAAATGGCCGATGGTGAAATACATGACTCGAGCTATGGGGCGCACTAGCCGACGGTATGTGGACACCTGATCATCACATTAACTTGTGCTTGTTGAACATACCATTCCATGCCCGGTTAACTCTCAGCTGTTGTAAGAGCTTTCAATCTTCTGGAAAGGCTTTTAAACTAGATTTTTAAGGATGGCTGAGGGGATTTGTGCTCAAGAACATTACTGAGTTTAGGAAGACATTTTGATATAGAGGGTCTGGCGCACAATTCATCCTAAAATCGTTTAGGTCAGGGTTCTGTGCGGATCTCTCAAGTTTTTTACTCTGAACAAGAATGAGTGTGAAGTGAGTGAAAAACGTGAATAAATCCAAATGATCAGATGGTCCATGATGAGCAAGCCGAGGGCGATGGTGGCAAGGAAAAACTCCCCGAGATGCTGATAGAGAGAAACCTTGAGAGGAACCGGACTCAACAGGGAACCCATCCTCATTGGGGTGATAACAGATAACAGGGATTGATCTGCAGTCATACTGTGTGTTAGGAAGCTGGAAGTTAAATATAACACCAGATGTGTTTTAAGTTATATGGAGTCCACTTTCATTACTGGAGGCTCAGGTACAAAACTGATTGTAGGAATTTCAGTCCTGACCTATTGTAACTACATTATGAAAAAAGTTATAACCACATATGTGTTGTGATAGTTAGAGGTTCACATGCTTTTTACTTTAAATGACTTTTGAGTAAATGGATTTCATTAGTTCGCTATTGAGCAGGATTTAAAATGTGGTTCACGAATCCTCTACGTGATTTGACCATATGATGACGTGTGAATCGGGTGAAGTGGTGGCTCCGCAGGTTAAAGATGTAGGTTTACTGTACTGTTTACTTTGCAACCCAAAGCCAAGTACGTATCTAGACGCATTCAGATGCCATCAACAAATTGTGTCTGCTGTTCATATTTGTCTTTGTATCTTTAGAACACGTTGTTTTCCTCCGTTTGCAGTAATTTACTATAGTGTGTGTACGATGTCCATCAAAGGCTTCTCCATATAAAAGAATCTCGTCAGCTCAAAAGCTCGTCCATAGCAAGCTGAAAGCTGTGTTTGCTTCTCTTTCTCACATTTGATGGCATGTGTTTTTCGCAGTGCTGCTTCACACTGCGTAACTATCCTGACTCAGCCTGCAGCACCTCTTGCCTCTCTCCGGGCTGCTTTTTTAGTTCTTTCCAGAAAAAAAAAAAAAAGGAAAGTGCTCAAAAGCATCTTGACTTCACATACTTTGACCGAGAGCCAAGCAAGCGATGATGACGATGCCACTAAACTCCTGACTGTGCAGAATGGTTAATGTGACATCTTCAGCAAATGGGAAGTACGAGCCCCTCATTTCCCCAAGGCTTCTCAGACATGCCATGCCCTTTAGTGAACCTTCCAGTCATTTACAGAACCAGAATTGCTCTGTCGTCACAGAGAGACATAACCGAGGCGCAGGATTGCAAAAAACAATTATCATTACAACCTTTGTTTTATGTTTAATCTTTAACCAAGTTTTCTTTGTTGAGAGGGTTGAAATGACCCACCGTCATGAATAAATGTTACTTGCTTCTGTTATCTGACATTTAGCTTATTTTAGACTTGTGTTCATTTTCAAAGGAGTAAGTCTTAGCTAGTGTTCTTGGACTCATTAAAAAAATGTTTTCGGCTGAGCTGCGAGCCATGAATGCACCTCTGTCTTCACTTCTTCATCTAAAGTGAATTGTCTTCCTCGTAGGACTGCTTTCAGGTGACCAATCAGGTGAAAGTCTCATGGAGACTTTATGGACTATAGGGAGGATGCAGTACATTTAGGCATTTGGCCGACCCTCTTATTTAGAGCGACTTACAAAAACGCTTTGAAGCTCGTCATTGGGTAGGTACAAAACATAAGTACCACCAGTCAATAATGTCAGGTTTAATCCAAATACTTTTGAAAGAGATGTGTCTTTTAGTCAAAGATTGCCAGTGACTTGGTGGTACAGACATCTAGATGAAGTTCATTCCACCTAGAAGCCAGAACAGAAAACAGTCCAGACACATGCCTATCCCGGTCCCAGAGAGATGGTGTGACCAGTCGAGCAGTGCTGGAGGATCGGAAGGTCCGTGGTGCAGTGCAGTGGAGCGATTAGTGGAGTGAGGGGTAAGTGAGCGCTGGGCCGTTTTTTGGCTTTTTAGGCGAGCATCAGTTTTGTGAATTTGATGCGGGCAGCTAGAGGAAGCCGGTGGAGGGAGAGGAGAAGTGGGGTGATGTGGGACAATTTGGGAAGGTTGAAAACGAGACGTGCAGCTGCATTCTGGACGAATGGTGCAGAGAGGAGAATCTGCCAGGAGTGAGTTGCAGCAGTTCAATCTTGAAATAATAAGGGACTTAAAAGGCACCTGTGTGGAGAGAAACGGATGTGTATATATACACACGCGGACAAAATTGTTGGTACCCTTCGGTCAATGAAAGAAAAACTCACAATGGTCACAGAAATAACTTTAATTTGACAAAAGTAATAATCAATAAGAATTCTATGAATGTTAACCAATGAAAGTCAGACATTGCTTTTCAACCATGCTTCAACGAAATTATTTAAAAAAATGAACAGGCCTGGACAAAAATGATGGTACCCCTAACTTAATCGTTTGTTGCACAACCTTTTGAGGCAATCACTGCAATCAAACGATTCCTGTAACTGTCAATGAGACTTCTGCACCTCTCTGCAGGTATTTCGGCCCACTCCTCATGAGCAAGCTGCTCCAGTTGTCTCCGGTTTGAAGGGGGCCTTTTCCAGGCAGCATGTTTCAGCTCCTTCCAAAGATGCTCAATAGGATTGAGGTCAGGGCGCATAGAAGGCCACTTTAGAATAGTCCAATGTTTTCCTCTTAGCCATTCCTGGGTGTTTTTAGCTGTGTGTTTTGGGTCATTGTCCTGTTGCAAGACCCATGACCTGCGACTGAGACCCAGCTTTCTGACACTGGCCAGCACATTTCTCTCTAGAATCCCTTGATAGCCTTGAGATTTCATTGTACCCTGCACAGATTCAAGACACCCTGTGCCAGATGCAGCAAAGTAGCCCCAGAACATAACAGAGCCTCCTCCATGTTTCACAGTAGGGACAGTGTTCTTTTCTTGATATGCTTCATTTTTCCATCTGTGACCATAGAGCTGATGTGCCTTGGCAAGATTTAAATTTTTGTCTCATCTGTCCATAGGACATTCTCCCAGAAGCTTTGTGGCTTGTCAACATGTAGTTTGGCATATTTTTCTGATTTGTTTTCAACAATGGTGTCCTCCTCGGTCGTCTCCCATGTAGTCCACTTTGCCTCAAACAACGACGGATAGTGCGATCTGACACTGATGTTCCTTGAGCATGAATTTCACCTTGGATCTCTTTATAAGTCTTTCTGGGCTCTTTTGTTACCATTCGGATTATCCGTCTCTTTGATTTGTCATCAATTTTCCTCCCTTGGCCACGTCCAGGGAGGTTGGCTACAGTCCCATGGACCATAATTTCTGAATAATATGTGCAACTGTAGTCACAGGAACATCTAGCTGCTTGGAAATGGTCTTATAGCCTTTACCTTTAACATGCTTGTCTATAATTTTCTTTCGAATCTCCTGAGACAACTCTTTCCTTTGCTTCCTCTGGTCCATGTTGAGTGTGGTACATACCATGTCACCAAACAACACAGTGACTACCTGGAGCCCTATATATAGGCCCACTGACTGATTACAAGATTGTAGACATCTGTGATGCTAATTAGTGGACACACCTTGAATTAACATGTCCCTTTGGTCACATTATTTTCAGTATTTTCTAGGGGTACCATCATTTTTGTCCAGGCCTGTTCCATGAGTTTATTTTTTAAATAATTCTGTTGAAGCATGGTTGAAAAGCAATGTCTGACTTTCATTGGTTAACATTCATAGAATTTTTTAAATTATTACTTTTGTCAGATTAAAGTTATTTATGTGACCATTGTGAGTTTTTCTTTCATTGACCGAAGGGTACCAACAATTTTGTCCACATGTGTGTGTGTGTGTGTGTGTGTGTGTGTGTGTGTGTGTGTGTAGTGTATATATATATATATATATATATATATATATATATATATATATATATATATATATATATATATATAATATATATATATATATATATATATATATATATATAATGATATATATATATATATATATATATATATATATAATATGATATATATATATATATATATATATATATATATATATATATATTTATATATATATAATATAACAGGAGTGCGCATAATTTCTGACTGACCCACATATCTTTACCGCTGCACAGTGATGCATTTTGAAGGATGGCGTATTTTAAATGTTGACCTGGAAACTAAGCTGCTCGTGGGTGGCTGTGTTCGTTTACTTCATGCAAAACCGGATTGAAACTTGATTGGAATTCTCCAGTGTGCCCCCTACGGGAAGCCTCCGGTAATACAAGCTGTAGGCAAATACATGAACAACTACGCTTGTGACACACAGGGTTGGTGTTTTAGTTCTGCATTATACTCCCGTGAGACTGCGCATCCAAATCACAAGGGGAATCATGCAGTGGGTCTGCTGACCTCTTTTAAAGGCAGGCGAGGAAGATATCGGGGAGGACAATGCTATATGGTGGTCGTATTTTTTTGTACCATACACGTGAGCTACTTCCATGATTTGTTTGAATCTACGAATTTTTGTAGATCTGTGGTCTGTTTGTAACTCAAATGTTCATAAGTCGGGGACTTACTGCTTATTTGTACCCTTCTTCTACATTGATGTAATCTAAGATTCAAAGGACTTCAGGACTTGTCAGTTTCAAAAGTGTATTAAATTAGACAAGGGGAACTGGAATAAATTAGAAAAGAGGGAGGGTAAAAAAAAAAAAAATAAAAGTTTTTTTTTTATTGCAGTAATATGAAGGCATTCGAGTCATGACTGAATTCACATATATTGCACAAAAAGGGAAAAGGAAAGAGCAGTGCAATAATAATCAGTAACAATAAATAATAAACAATAATAAACAATAAATAATCCAGTTAACAATATTGCATTTGAAGAGGGTTAAGGCTCAATAGTGTTGGTAACTGACTGAGGGAGCAAGTACTGTATTAATGTAATATATCGTATTATTACAGACGCTTACTACCCACATAGTGTAAACGTTACGGAGAAGAGTTGTATAATTTTACGGCCATTAGTAGAAAGGATCTCCTGTGGCGCTCCTGTGGAATCCTTAATAGTAATTAGTCTCCGGCTGAATTCGCTCCTCTGGTCAGAGAGCACGCTGATTACCGGGGGAGAAGGATTGTTCAGGATTCATTTTATTTTGGACAGAATTCACCTCTTTGCTACAACCCAGCACAGATCCGACCCTTTTTTAAATAATTTTTTTTATTCAATTTTTCAACAAAATAACAACAGTGTTACAGGTATCTCGACAACAAGCAAAATTTTGTTATACATTCAAATGGCTATGAATGCTTAAGAGCAAAGACAAAAATAAATGACAATTATAAACCAAGTTTAGAAAGACATAGTCATTGAGTAACCTCAAGAAAGTTCCAGAGAACACCTCAGATTTTTTATGTAAATCATAAGTTAATTTTTTCCAGTGGTGAAAGTATGGACACCTGACTCAACCACATATTGACTGAAGGTACCTGAGCAGTTGACGGTAATAATAGTATACATTTTTTAGCCAAGTGTATACAGAAATTCAGTACACATTGTTTATCACAATCACGACCCAGATCCACTGAACACTTCAAAAGATATACTTTTGGGGACAAAGCAAATGTTTTTCCAATTATTTTTTGAGATCCGACCCTTTTAATAATCCTTGTCCAGTCTAATTGTCAGACACTAAGCCATATTATAAAGCCTATTCTGGATTATATTGGACCGATGGTCATAAAGCGTTTATTTCTCATACCCAGTGCTCCTGGCATAAGCACCTGATCCACAATGACCCTGACCAGGAAGAAATGGTTTCTGAAGACCAATGCATGATGAAGAACCTGCAAGATTATTATGACAGTTATTATTATTTTTATTTTTATTATTTTGTGTACATCAGGTTTGCAGTAATCATTTCTTCCTGGTCATTGTGGGTCAGGTGCTTATGAGTGTTTTTGTGGTCTAAAGGTGTACCTGGTGCCGTTATTTATCGAAGGCTCGTGTACAGTATGGAGAAAGCGTTTGGTCACAAAGAAGTGTGTATGAACGGATAGAGATGTTCTGGAAATGGCACACAAGAAATGGTTACTGAAGACGAATGAAGAATGAACTCGCAAGATAATTATGAACCCAATGAGTATAGTGTCCAAGTTTAATTCAATAAAAATTTATTTGTATAGCGGTTTAAGCAATTGACATTGTCGCAAAGCAGCTTTACACAATCAAAAGAATTATTCAAGTGTGTATGAGATGTGAACGTGTATGAATCAAAGTGATAAGATTGTCTCTGATGAGCAAGCCGAGGACGACGATGGCGACAGTGGCAAGGAAAGACTCCCTGAGATGGTAATAGGAAGAAATCTTGAGAGGAACCAGACTCAACTATTAACTCATCCTCATTCGGGTGAAACAGATTGCAGGGATTGATCTGCAGCATACTGGAAGTTTAGTATAACAGGAGATGTGTTTAAGTTGATATGGATTCCAGTTTGTTATTGGAGGCTCGGGTAGACTATAGGAAACTTCAGTCCTGAACTATCGAGCAACTGCAGTCTCCCTGAGCTGGAAATAGGAAGAAACCTTGAGAGGAACCAGACTCAACAGGGAACCCTCACGTGTACATCAGGTTTGCAGTACTGGACAGGAGCTTTTTTAATTTTTTGAATTTTCTCCCTAATTTAGTTGTGTCCAATTCCTCCCCGTTACTAGGGGGCTCCACATTAAGGCTGCTACTACTACTCAGTCGGGAGGGCCGAAGACTATCACGTGTTTTGTCCGAACCACGTGACGCCGGCCGACTCCTCTCCCCTCTGAGAGAGCTCGGCCAATCAGCTCTCTCTAGACCTCCGGCTGCGAGAGGTTACAGGATCACCTGGGAATCGAGTTTGCGATCTCCAGATGAGACGGGACCTATTCTATATTAACCAATCATTAGTGCAATAATGACTTATTTAAATGACGTCTCGCTCACTTAGAGCTTTAAACTTAAGAGTAGCTTTAAAAAGTTGCCTTCTTTAGTGTTCGACCAATGTGATCTTATAAAATTAATAGAAACAACATCCCGTCTATATAAGATTAGATGCCTTTTGCTATACCTGTGTGTGGGCACAAAGTGGTGCTTGATGGCTTACACAACAGTTCGACAAAACCAAACTCGTGCTTTTTTGCTCTATACTACATTCTCCTGTTGCATGCCTCAGGAGAACCCTACCTGTGAAATGCCTGTGAATGTTGGAAAATATTGTCTCATTCTGCTTTTCTTGTTAGTTTTTTTTTTGCTCTCTTATTTTATCCTATATTATTTTATTCTAAGGCTAAAAAAGGAATAAACACTGTTTTTCTCTCAGAGCCCCACAGACATGATGCTGGTGAAGAAGGAGCAGAAGGATGCCGAGCTGGATCGGAAGATAGAAGCACTGCGAAAGAAGAACGAGGCTCTTATGAAGCGCTATCAGGTGACGACCCAGGATGTTTGTGTGTGTCTTTTTAAAAAAAAATTTTTAGCTTTTGACGATATCATATTGATGCATCAAGTCTAACATTGTACGATTTGAATGTGGTTTGTGCAGAGGTGTTCATCTTTCAAAGACACTCTTTGAAAATGCCATTGTTCGGTAAAAATATAAATCTGGCCTGTCTAGCACATATCAGACTCGCACTTGTACACACACACAGACCTCTTGCAAACAGATTCACACTTAAAGTTTCAGTCATGTTAATATTGGGTTTGCAGTGATTTCTTTTCCTCGAGCAGATTGATTTTACAACATACATCTTTAACAATAGAAAACGGCAAGAATTTTGATTCTGGATTGAAATTCTACATATAAATGATATGCTTAAAAGATTAATTCACTGGTGCTGGAAGTCCTGAAATGTCTTAATTTGCCAAGCACAAGGTCTCTCAACTCCCTTTTAGTGAATATGACTACAGCTGTTAGATTCTCGTTGCCACATAAAAAAAAGAATGTGTTTGACAACACTTGACCTTGATTGACCTTTTACACAATACAATGGGAACGTTCAAGGAGCTTCAGTGCGGATCTGAGAAAGAGAATGGTACTGCAGATTTACACAAGTCAGGCATGTCTTTGGGGCCATTTCTGATACATTAAAAAAATCAGTTGAATCTCTGATCAGTATCACCCTGAGCTGAGAAGAAATTAATCAGAAGATCAGGAACAACCAAGGAACCACCAACGTACAAGACTGCCATGAACCGGAAGCTGCCGGACAAAGAAACACCTGCACCAATATCAACACCTTCATGCTTAACAAAGAACACCAGCTGACCACATGGACAAAGAAAAAGCCTTCTCAATGAAAGTTAACTTAACGTTCAACCCCAGGAACACTGTACCTGTAAGTGTTAAGCATGGTGGTGGGAGCATCACACCAACAGTGGTTGTGGAATGAATAAAAGTACATTTTAAGGTGTTTGAGCTTCAACCCTATGAAAGATGTGTGAATTGTGTCTGAAGACCACGTCTCTTCAAGGAAAGCAAAAAAAAAAAAAATGTATATGTTGACTTCTGACTACAGCTGTATTGTTTACATCAGTCTCATGCTCATCTTTAAAGATATCAAACTAATGTTCCTCTTGCACATATGAGACTAGAGTTGGGTACCGAAACCTGGTGCCAATAAGGCACCGGTACCTATATAACCCTTATGAACACAAATCTCGTTCCTCACTTCAGTCCCATTTAAATGCCTGATCGAAAAATTTGATTCTCTGAAAAATCTTTGTAGGTTATGTACAGGAAACAGAATTGAACGGTTCCCAACGAATCACCCATGTCTGAGTCGTTTGTTCTTTTGTCACGTGACTCCCGTAAACGCCATGAAGTGCAATAGATAAAAAAAAATAAATAAAAAAAAACGAACGACTCAGACCAGAACATATGAGAGGTGAGCTGCTCATTGTTTATATTAATATGTCCTTAGCTGCATTGTAATATTTTAATTACTGGAACTATAGCCAAAATGTGTACATGTAGACATGTTAGGGGGGACTTTTAATTGAAAATGTAACAGTTTACTTTATTTCTGGTCAAAAGAAAAAAAAAACTGCGTTACAATTGCGTGTAAAGAGGGAAACGCGTCAAACCTAATGAAACATTTGAAGTCGCACAGGATGAAGTTAAAAGCTGAGGGATGCACAATGTTTAACAGCTTGTGGACATCAGCTGACCGTGCTCAGGACAAGACACTGTAGCTTGGTGCTGGGGGAAGCGGGATGCCTCCCCATACTGTCTGCACTTTCAAACACAGCTGTGTGTACAGGCCTTGTATTTTGTTGTATTTTGCCAGATAAGGCAGGTCATATTTCTGTTTCAAACGCCGTTCTTTAATGTTATCCACCATTTCTTTTTTGTGGCTTTAGGCACCAGTAACATTTTACAAGTATCGATTTGGCACCAGTATCGTAAAAAAAAAAAAAACAAGCGATATCCAACCCTGTATGAGACTAGTGTTCATCTTGTTAAAACTTGACCCTTATCTTGCAAATAATATAATCATGCTTCTCTTGTGCCATATTAGACTCTCATTTATTGATGGAGTCTAATATGGTATGATTATAGTATGATTGATTGCTTCTTTCGCTCATATCGGACTTTTACTTTATTCTTATCTTATTGCATATTAGAGACACACTTATCTTGCACATATTCGGTCCATGCTTCTTTTGAGCTTACACATCTTGCGCACATTATGCTTATGCTGATCTGCCTCTCATTAGACTCACATTTATTTTGCACATACACTGTAGGATTCCTTCTTATCTTGAATAGTATCAGACTTGTGTGCATCTGGCAGTTTCTGTTGCAGAAATCAGACTAGATCTTCTCTTGTACACATCAGGGAACGAGCTCTGATGGTCCCGTACCAAAGCACGGCCATTTCAGTGTAATATCTAAGTGTGGTGCAGATAAACAAGTTGGCTTTAATCTGCATCTTTGCCTTTTAGGAGGTGGAGGAGGATAAGAAACGGGCGGAGCAGGAGGGCATGGCGATGCAGAGCCGCAAAGGGAAAGTTGAGGATCTGACCATCACCATAAATAAGTCCACAACTGTGAGCCTTGTTTGATGCTTTCCTTCGACACACACACATTAAGCAGAATTCCTATTAAATGAACTGCAGTTTTGAGACTAACCTGGTTTGCGAGCGTTCCGCAAGACGAACAAAAATGTTTAATAAATTTTGACTTGATAAACGAGCGAGTCTTGATTTAACGAGTACCGAGTATCATTGGGTTGTCATGTCAATAAAAAGCATGCGCTTATTTTTTTTTACTCCGAACGTCACGTGATCACAACCGAGCCAGTGTTTCATGGTCAAATAGTGGACAGGACAAAAATGTCGTAACCAAAGTGGCAGTAAAATGAAAGGTCAATTACAACAATTGATCACTTAACGACTGGTGTTCACAAGCTTTCATTTATATTTAACCATATTGGCACTACAAATTACAAACCAGGTTAAAAAGTGAAAGTTAAGTTAATTCTGTGTCACATATTTAGGGACCTGTTTTACAATCATTTTTGTTTCTCTTTTGCATGCTTCTCTGGACCTAAGGAAAAGCGTGTTGTGACCAAGAAGGGTACGGGTGATGCTGTTATTAAAGGTGTGCAGGACCAGGAGGATGCGTCCAATATTTTCAGTGCTGGCCGTGGTAAAAGGAGGCAGCTTCTAGTCACTGCCCCAGGAACTACTAAGGCAAGCTTGTTGTTGCGTCTGTGTAATGTGTTAGAACAAGGAATGTTGATGACTTGATCGCTGTTCTGAATGTTCTCGGTTTGTCCATGCGGCAAAATAATCTTTTGGCCGTTTCCATAGTTACACACTTTTTTTTTTTTTTTTTTTTAAGTGACCATGTCAGAACCTGTTGATTTGCTTGTATTGACCGCAACTGAGATGTTCCTGAAAAATGTGGGATGTACAGTTAAGAGTACATGAGATTTATATTTAAATCATAACAGGCTTAAAAAAAAGTATACTATTAGTGAGTAAAGCAGGCTCTGATGATGCATAATGAAGCTGTTTGGTGAACCTGAACAACTTTACGTTGGTGCCTTCTGAGATGTGTTTTGTCACCGCAGGGGAAAAGGGTAGTCAGTGAAAAAGTGGAGAAGAGCAGTCCTCCTGGCCTAGCAGGGACAAAACACTCTACTGAGGGAAGGGGGGAGCCACTGGACACTACTGCAGGAAGACGAGACTGTCCAAAAAGCCAGGTAACTTTTTTTTTTCTTTTTTTTTTTTCTTTTTTTTTTCTTTTTTTTTTTTAAGGCTGTAAAAAGTTCCCACACAATTTGTATTGGTGCTGGTCTGATGGTCTGCATCCTGGATGAGCTGTGATTTTTGGTTTACTATTTTATGTCCGAGACATCAGTGTTCCAAAGATGCTCAAATCTTGCATTCACGTTGGCGGTCAAACTGCTTGCTAGTGATTATGATTTCACAATCAATTTTAGATTTGTATTTTTTATATATATACAAAAATAACATTGTTGCAAAATGGCAATATAATGAAATTTCATTATTCTTAGGTATGCTTTTCAATATGAAGCTCTTACCCTTTTCGTCACAGAGAAATCACATTCACAGTTCAGAGTGGAAATGTGGATAACCAGTTCCGTGCTCACAAGGAGGCTCAGGCAGAGTTACTGGTTGGCCAACTCTGGCCTTACTGTGTTGTGTGCATGTTGATGGAAGTCACATTCAGCTTATTCCCCCCACTGAATGCCCCAGTAAGGACATGATTTCAAAATAAGGACCACTCCTGCAGGACATCTTAGAAAGCATCTGCAGGTTAAAAATGTTGGTTGTGTCATCTCGTAGTGCAGCTGATATACCCACACTGCGGGCAATTTGGGACATATGCTGCATGTCTTTGGACTATGGGAGGCAACCGGAGTACCCTGAAGAAACCCACCAAACTCAACACACAGACCTGAGGCAGGAGCGGCCAAACGTTCAGCACCAGAATAAAAAAAGTCAACGTTCATAATGTTATCCACTGCTTATCTCAACAACCCAACTGTATTCCGACATGAGCTCAGCTCTCAAAATGAGCTACTGTAGGCTTTTTACATGCATGCTAATAACTTGTATGAAGAGTTGAGTCTCTGCAATTGACAGTGTTGTGACAAACATAGATCGAATAACTTACCAGAGTTAACATGAACGCATCAGTTTTGGATAAATTTGAGCAGAGGTGTTCATGACACTAACCATTTGTGAAATCTGGATTTGTTCAGTCTGCCATCTTGTCTGCACCAACAACAATTCTTCCTCCCACACATGATCATGTTCTAATTCAGAGTGTGCACAGAGAGAATTGCCTATTCACAGACGGGTCCATTGTCAACGTGTTTGTGAGCGAGAGGAAGAGAGGCAAGGAGGGGCTGTGTGAATCCATGTGCTGCGTGCAACTACAGTGAAATACGATTTTCTCCTTTACAAATAGTGAAAGAAAATCCATACGTGGTGGTCAGTGTTGATATTGTGATGGGCCGCCATTCACTGCATGTTGAAATGTAGCTTGCTTTTTCTACTTTCTCACTTAAAACAGTAGTCAAGCCAAATCCAACCCCTATTCTTTCAGCAGAAAAAAAGCACTTCACTGAATAAAAAGAGGATAAGATGTGACTGACACATTTGGGTTAGGGTTTTGCTTTGCTTTGTCTACATGACATGTCACAAGTGACGATATGAATTTTGTGAACAAACGAAGTTATGTGAATCCTTTTGTCAGTGAAAATAGAAGAGCCATTAATTATTAACTAGAGGTCAAACTTCACAGTTGCCATGCTATTTAATTAAAGCTTTTACTGCCTTAAAAACCCAGAACCAATAAATACTGTACGCTAACATGTATACAGTCGTGGCCAAAAGCTTTGAGAATTACATAAATATTGGAAATTGGAAAAGTTGCTGCTTAAGTTTTTATAATAGCAATTTGCATATACTCCAGAATGTTATGAAGAGTGATCAGATGAATTGCATAGTGCTTCTTTGCCATGACAATCAACTTAATCCCGAAAAAAAAAAAAAACTTTCCACTGCATTTCATTGCTGTCTTTAAAGGACCTGCTGAGATCATTTCAGTAATCGTCTTGTTAACTCAGGTGAGAATGTTGACGAGCACAAGGCTGGAGATCATTATGTCAGGCTGATTGGGTTAGAATGGAAGACTTGACATGTTAAAAGGAGGGTGATGCTTGAAATCATTGTTCTTTCATTGTTAACCATGGTGACCTGCAAAGAAACGCGTGCAGCCATCATTGCGTTACATAAAAATGGCTTCACAGGCAAGGATATTGTGGCTACTAATATTGCACTAAATCAACAATTTATAGGATCATCAAGAACTTCAAGGAAAGAGGTTCAATTCTTGTTAAGAAGGCTTCAGGGCGTCCAAGAAAGTCCAGCAAGCACCAGGATTGTCTCCTAAAGAGGATTCAGCTGCGGGATCGGAGTGCCACCAGTGCAGAGCTTGCTCAGGAATGGCAGCAGGCAGGTGTGAGCGCATCTGCACGCACAGTGAGGCGAATACTTTTGGAAGATGGCCTGGTGTCAAGAAGGGCAGCAAAGAAGCCACTTCTCTCCAAAAAAACATCAGGGACAGAATGATCTTCTGCAAAAAGTATGGCGAATGGTCTGCTGAGGACCGGGGCAAAGTCATATTCTGGGATGAAGCATCTTTCCAGTTGTTTGGGGCATCTGGAAAAAGGCTTTTCCGGAGAAGAAAAGGTGACGCTACCATCAGTCCTGTTTCATGCCAACAGTAAAGTATCCTGAGACCATTCATGTGTGGGGTTGCTTCTCATCCAAGGGAGTGGGCTCACTCACAAAAAAACACAGCAATGAATAAAGAATGGTACCAAAACACCCTCCAACAGCAACTTCTTCCAACAATCCAACAACAGTTTGGTGAAGAACAATGCATTTTCCAGCACGATGGAGCAGAAGGCATAAGTGATAACTAAGTGGCTCAGGGACCAAAACGTTGAAATTTTGGGTCCATGGCCTGGAAACTCCCCAGATCTTAATCCCATTGAGAACTTGTGGTCAATCCTCAAGAGGCGGGTGGACAAACAAAAACCCACTAATTCTGAAAAACTCCAAGAAGTGATTATGAAAGAATGGGTTGCTATCAGTCAGGATTTGGGCCAGAAGTTGATTGAGAGCAGCCCAGTCGAATTGCAGAGGTCCTGAAAAAGAAGCGCCAACACTGCAAATACTGACTCTTTGCATAAATGTCATGTAATTGTCGATAAAAGCCTTTGAAACGTATGAAGTGCTTGCAATTATATTTCAGTACATCACAGAAACAACTGAAACAAAAATCTAAAAGCAGTTTAGCAGCAAACTTTGTGAAAACTAATATTTGTGTCATTCTCAAAACTTTTGGCCACGACTGTACACTCACCGACCACTTCATTAGGTCCACCTTGCTAGTATTAGGTTGGATCTTCTTTTGCTTTCAGAACTGCCTCAAGTCTTCATGTCGTAAAGAAACATTCCTTAGAGATTTTGGTGCTTATTGACATGATGGCATCACACAGTTACTGCAGATTTGTTGCTGCGAATCTTCCTTTTCACCACATCGCAAAGGTATCTCTATTGGATTGAGATCTGCTGACTGTGGAGGTCATTTGAGTACGGTGAACTCATTGTCATGTTCAATAACCCAGTTTGAGACTTTAGCTTTGTGACATGGCATGTTAAAATTGGGTCATAAAGGGATGGACAAGGCCAGTAACAATACTCCGGTAGGTGTTCTGACCCTACTTCCCAACTGTCGAAAGAAATTGAAACCCAGCAAAGTTTTTCCAATCCTCTGTCCAATTTTGGTGAGCCTGTTTGAATTGTAGCGGTAATTTCCTGTTCTAAGCTGACATGAGTGGCAGCTGGTGTAGTCTTTTGCTGCTGTAGACCTTCTGCTTCATGGTTTTGTGCTCTCAGAGATGCTCTTTGGCATACTCAGTTGTAGCAAGAGGTTATTTGAGTAACTTGCCTTTCTTCAATCTCAAACCAGCCTGGCAATTCTCCTCTGACCTCTGGCATCAAGGCATTTCTGCCCAGAGAACTGCCACTTACTGGATATTTTCTCTTTTTCAGAGAATTCTCTATAAACCCTAGAGATGGTGGCGCCTAAAAATTAAAGAAGATAATTAGTTTTGGAAATGCACAGACCAGCCTCTCTGGCACCAACAACCATGCCACGTTCAAAGTCACTTAAATCAGATTTTTTCCCTTTTCTTATATTCAGTTTGTACTGCAGAAGATCGTCTTGATCATGTCTACACGCATAAATGTATTGAGTTGTTGCTGTATCCACCCATCCATCCATCCTTCATCATGATTAGCCAAATTGATCTATGACTCTTCATCACAGCTGCCATTGCTGTTGGGGTAGTGTACCCACAGGCATCCATACACATTTGCACACCCATTTATAAAGTGTGGGCAATTTCATAATGTCAGTGTGGCTACAAGGCACGTCTTTTGACTGTGGAGGAGACTGGAGTATCTGGAGGAAACCCACCATGGGTAGAACATGCAAACTTCAAATACTTGAAGAAAATGGATCCATGCAGTACATCATCATGTGCTAATCTCAGAACAAGCATAGAACTGCTTTTTTTATTCTTTATGTATTCATTCTTGCATGAAGCTTACATTGAAGCAGGCCCAAACAGTCATGTGACAACACAAGAGCGAGCCTCTCATGCATGCTACGGTATGCTGCATATCATCAGGAGATCAGAGCAGGCACAAATATGAGGAATTGTACCAGTTTCCCTCTTTCCTATTTGTAGTCAGCTCATTGCTTCGGCTTCTGATTTGCATAAAGTCTCTCAGTCCACCCACTTCTCATCCCCAGACAGTTACTTCACCTCTTGTCACTGTAGCTTCCCAGCTCTTGTTGAAAATGAATAACTTGCACCTGCTCTGCCTGAGGGTAACACTGGCACAACAGGATTGAGCTTAGGCTTCTTAGCATCAGTGTACTTCATATTTCATCGTGTCAGGAAAATAGTCATGCGTCACTTAGGGTCCATGATGTGTTCTTTTAAAATAGCATGTTATCTGATTTGGATATTATGTCTAGGGAAAGACACTGCATTCCCTAAATCGGATTATGTCCGCTATGTCCCCTCCTATCACACCCAAGGACTTTTCTGATTTTCTTTTTAGTCTAGTCCAGTCAATTCTCACCCCTATCAACTGAAAACTACCAACAAGTAGGGCAAAGGCTATCACAGTCTCCCTCTGAGACTCTTTATGCCAGCTGAGTGCATCTTTTCAAACAGGGTCCAGGCTCGATTCCCGTCTCTGTGTGCATGGAGTTTGCATGTTCTCCCCGTGCTTGGTGGGTTTCCTCCGGGTACTCCGGTTTCCTCCCACAGTCCAAAGACATGTAGGTTAGGCTACTTGGCGTTCCCAAATTGCACGTAGTGTGTGAGTGAGTGTATGTATGTGTGTGTCTGTGCCCTGCGATGGATTGGCACGCTGTCCAGGGTGTACCCTGCCATGTGCCCCAAGTCTCCTGGGATAGGCTCCAGGCCCCCGTAACCCTGAATACAGGATTAAGCGGTATAGATGATGAGTGAGTGAGTTCTTATTAACAGTGACATGTTCTTATATATTTACAGTTGTTTTCGTAAATCATGTTAGGAACATGCTATACAGTCTGTCTGTCCGTCCATCCATCTTCCGTAAACAATTTTTCCTAGTCAGGATTGTGACCTTTTATAACAGTCATAGATTACACAGCCCAAGTGTGAACACATGCCAGTTGCTGTATATGAGTCTACTGGAGTAAATTGTACTAGAAAGGACTGCATTTCAGCATGTATTTTGGAAAAGGCGACCGTGGGGTAGATGTCCAGTCATAAACTGAGGTGAATCCTGGTATAACGACCCTGGAGTTTCTTTTCTGATTTCTATTGGAAGCTTTAATTAAAATAAAATAATAATAATAACAATAATAATAATAATAATATTAATAATACAGTGGTATCTCGGCATACAAATTGAATCTATTTAAATCTTCAAATTTAATCTCATTCTTAATATTGTGAAACGCATTTTCCCATAGGAAATAATGTACATGCAAATGATCTATTCCAGGCACCCAAAAAACATTATGAATATTACCAATTTCCAACACTATAATCAGATTTTTGATATAAAAAAATCATATAAAAACAAATAATCATTAAACCTCACACCTTAATTTGATTCCTTTTGGCAATGGCTGCTTTAAAACCAAAACTGAAAGTGACTCCCTTTTTTTCTTGCTATCGTCCTTTATAACGTTCTTGGGACCCTTGGTGCTGTGCCTTCTCTAAATATTGCAAAAGTGTAAACCCTCGTAAAACGTTCCACTGGCAGAAACAAGTTTTGAACGCCACCTGGATGTGCGCTCAACGTACCTGGTATTCTGTTTGGCTTGATTCTTTCTTAGCGTTTAATACGATGACATCCGTGTCTACTGTGACATACTGTATAGTACATGCATCGGAAATACTTTGCACGGAGTTCACGGTCTTAACAATTACAGACGCCACTGAATTCTTGTAACCAATTATAAAAGGATTTTTCAAGAAGGTTATTTTTATCTCTTCATTCCAGAATGATGCGAATGATTCAGCTGTAGCTCAGTGGTTAAGGCATTGGACTACGGTTCGGGAGGTTCCATATTCAAATCCCACGACCACCAAGTTGTCCCTATTGGGCCCTTGAGCAAGACCCTTAACCCTCAACTGCTCAGGTGTATAATGAGATAAAAATGTACAGTAAGTCACTCTGGATAAAGGCGTCTGCCAAATACCTAAATGCAAATGCCAGTGCTGTCTATTGCACTTTAAAACGCGTAAATATTTTAATGCAATCCATAAAGGAACGACCGACACTGACCGATCAGTCTCAATCTCAGCTGGTCTTTCATTTAATTGTTTTTGATGCACTATGCCTTTAGCACTATATACACTAAGTGCGGTGTGTACATCTGATCATCTCCGCGTAGGATGTGTAACCTGAGGGTGAACTACTAGCTGTTAACGTGACGAGGCCATGACATGCGCATCACACGTCTCAAAATGTCAGATCCCTGTTCTTGCTTTTACAAACCTCATCTTGCACTTGTCACTACATCTGCTCCTGACTCAATGACGATGACCCACAATTCTACTTCCTTTTTCCTTTAATCCAGGACGCTGAGGTGCAATAGTGGTTCAATATTTTTTTTGTCATAAGAGTCAATTGCAGCTCTTTATTTTACTTAAATATTACTTATTCAGCTCTTCTTGTAGGTATTTTGTACTCTCTCGTTCCTTCTCTTTTACTGATCATTAAGAGAGATGCCATGCTCATACCCAGTATATTGAGAATAATGATATTCTTACCATATCTCGTGTCTCTTGAACCTGCTCTGTAAAAAGGACTCATGTTTAGTGTGCCCTCAGCGTCAGGGGCACTTGTTTAGTGTGCCCTTAGCATGCGGGGCTGCTTCTGTGACTCATGACCTGTTTTAAATAACTACCAGACATTAAGTAATGGCCCCCTCATTACTTCCCAGACGTTCCATGCAGGGCCAGACTGTCTGTAGTGATTGATGCGGAGGAGCACAGCACTCGACAGTGCTCAAATAGCCAATTCACACCAGTGCTTTGCCTGCGCTTTTGACTATTCAGCGGAGTTAAACAGTCCTTGTTCTCTTGTCTAGACAGAGTGCAGCACAAAACAGTTGCTCAGTTGTTCCTAAGGATTTTCTAACCCTCTTCAGCAACCACAAAGCCCAAGTCTTTGCCTCTTGGCTCCCCTGATTGGGCCGTCTAGGATTTAAAACGATGAAAAATCTGGTTTTCGAGTTTGTACCGTATATGACACTGAAAGTGCTTGATAGAGTGGCAAAATGGGCAAGATGTGTAGCTTTTTAAACGGATCTGAACGCTCTTGCCATACTAATACAGCTAATACAAAATCAGTTTTTTTGACTGCTTACATGTGGTCTGTGATTGATTTAGATTAGATGTTTCAAAATGTTTACTTGTTACTGCGTAGTGTGCGGAATGAAGGTGTGTGATCGTGTTTATTAAGTAGACTTTAATTTCACACTCATAAGCGTGTTTTCAGATAAACTAATGATTTAAACTGTTTTTTTACTTTTTATAAAAAAAAGTTTTTTTTTTTTCATTTTAAAATTCATTTCAACTTCTTGACTTCTCTTTCCATGGGCTGATTGCAATGAAACTAAGCTAATGTTAACTCAAGATTGGCCAAATACACCTGTGAAACCCCCATTAAAATCCGTTCAGTTGTTTTCACGTGACGTGTGCACAAACAGACAAAAATTTCAAAAACCTTTTGGAACACCTTGATGTGTTCTATTACTCAACATGCATAGCAAAAATTTGCATTTGCTAAAATCTTCAATGTACTGTATAGACATGCTAACTTTACAGTTTTATTATATGTATCGAATACAATATCAGTTTTTCTTATTATAAATAATTGTTAATATGCTGAAGCCATGTGCAAGGACATATGAGGAGGTATTAAAAAGTTCTGAGATTTCTGCGCCACTTCTGGTCGCTTTCGTCATGCATCCTCCCTCAGATACCTTAAAACCTGGCAGTAGAATTGCCTATTGATGGTCTGGCCCTTGGGGATGAATTCTCAACGCACAATCCTGTGAATGTTGAAAAAAGAAGACGAGCCTTGGCCGTCTTGGCCGGACTGCAGACCTGAGTTAACTTTTTTCGGTTGTGGAGAGAAGGCTGTTGCTTTGTCTCAGGGTCGTACCCATAGACCCAAGTTCCGTCACTGGTACCGATCCTCGACAAGAAGGACGGATCATCTGCGGCACGCTGAGAACGGTGGTCTTGACCCACTTTAACGTCATGGTTCAGCAGCCTGGGGAGATCTTGCCTGGACTGTTCCATGTAACACACCAACAATGGCGGCAATGTTGTGGATTGTTCAATGAGCTCAGCCCCCTACCCCCAGAAAAAAAAATGTCGAATCAATGAGCATCGGAGAAGATCTTCTGATCTCTCATCGTCTTCCAGTGATATTCTTCCGCTCTTGAACGCTTTGAACGACTTAATGCAGCATCGCCCTTAAACTGCCGAATCATGTCAAACGTCTTTCATGCAGAATGTCACGTTCACTTTTTTTTCTAACTTGTTCATGATGAAATAGCAGAGGTGGTAACACTCATAGTCAGGATGCACAATGTCTTTTGGGACACTGACTTGCGTATGAAGGTCCGCACAACTTGTCACTGTGTGCAGTCTTGTGCTGCTATCTGTTGGTGCGTTACAAAGCTAGTCTCGAAAACGTTTTGATACCACCTTGTTTTTACATACTGTAGAGTTTATGGATAAATGTCTTCAGTATTGGCACTTTTTCCAAAGTGCGCTCAAAATTCCAATGTAACTGTACATTGTTTGATTCAGGAAAGACTAGGAGTGTTTTGAAAAAGAACTTCGAAAAAATAGGACGGTTACAACCGAGAACCAGTTACCACAGCTTAAAAAATAATAAAAAAAATAATGTAGATAAATAGAAAACAGCATGTCTATTGTGGCGATGCTTTTGTAAAGGAGGAGGAGGGGAGGAGGTAGGGGCATTACATTGTTCCATTTGTTGATTTTTATTTTCCTGTTGTCTTTTATTTCTTGCATATCATGTGATGAGGGCGAGTACCACTGTTGGGATGATCATCGATTATAGTCAAAGATCAGTTGATTTTCTGTGCACCTCAAGCTGTCGATTATGAAAAATAGCAAAACAGATATTTGTCCAGGCTCGTACTGAAACCATCCTTTGTATTACTTGGAAGGTAATGCATTAAAGCTTTAAAATGTAGGACGCAGCCATGAACAAATGTTGATATAATGCTGCTGCTTCCTCTCATGAGAGTCAGAGGCTGGAGGCTGTAGCGCGCGGCAGTTCTGTGACTGTGACGGTGTGGGCAGGGCTTCAGTACTTCAACACCGAGAAAGAGCGAGAAGAGGAAAAGCGCTGACTGCCTAATTCAGTGCTTGCTCATTATACACACACACACACACACACGCACGCACACACACACGCACACGCACACACACACACACACACACACACACACACACAGGCGCTCTCTCTCTCTCTCGCTCTCTGCAGCATTGTTTTCTACCATAATGAACAGACGGTTTTTAACCTAATTAACATTTAGCTGCACTTTGTAGAAAATCTAAATTATTCAGCAGGGAGACAAGAAGCAGGGTGCCAGGGGATTGTGTGTGTGTGGTGTGGGGGTGGGGGTGGGTTGTGTTTTTATGACTTGGTAGGGACAAGAATATCCAACGAAAGGTTTCCCAAACTAGGGCTCATGACCTAAAGTGGGGTCGCTTGATTTACAGCTCGGGTCATGGGAGAAACTCCTAATCCCCGCCTTTTGCTTCATTTATTTTTCTTGGATATGAACTAGAGGTGCATGATATTGGGAAAATTCATCGAAATAATTTTTTATATATACATATACACAGTACTGTGCAAAAGTCCTAGGTACCATATTATCTGTAGTATAAATTTTGTTATATAAGTTTGTCTGAATTATTATGTACAAGACCATCCCCTACATGGATAAATAACATTAAAGAAGAAAAAAATAGAAAGGAGTGAGTGTGATGAAGTTACCAAAAGAACTCGTATTCTCCAGCATGCTCAGTAAAACCTATCATAATAAACTTGTATAAAAATATTTGTACTACAGATAATATGGCGACTTTTGCACAGTACGGTCATCAGATGTCTTAACTGGCTATTAAATAATGGATAATTCTAGAATAATTGGGGTGATATTTGTAGGCATGTTCATAGAAAATAAATAAGTATAATAAAAATCCTGAAGAATACCTTATTTTGGGTAGTTTACACTTTGACTTTGACAATTTGACTTGCCCTATTCAATATCAATTTAGGCAAATAAAGGATCTATGTTATGATGATATTAATGAATGTTGCTTCTTACCCTAAAATACGGGAGCTAATTTTTTAATGGAGTGCACTTTGGCATCTGGAAGTGACCCAGTCATTTCCATATACATATATACTGTGTGTGTGTGTGATATACACGCACTCCTCATGAAAAAAAATCTTAAAAAAAAAAAAGTATCATGTCACCACAGCTGAGCTAATGGTTCTTCTCTTTCGCGTGCTGTGGGATTGTATTTAATCTTCTCTCATGCTCAGTCATATAGTCAACATCCCTGCGCAAAGGTGTGTCCAAAATGCTGTGTGTGGGGGATGAATCTTTTGAACGACAGTGCAACGTCACATTTCTGCTAAATCCTAAAAAGGAGGCCGAAACAAGGGTCCCTGGATGTATTTCTAAGTCAGCAGTGATGAGCAGTGATTCCTTTAGAGTGTGTGTTTGCGCGTGTGTGAGAGAGAATGTCGTCTCACACAATAACCCCCCTCCTCCTTTTCCTCGCTCTAATCTCTTTCGCCTTACACCAGCCAAGATTTTTCTTTGTTTTAAAGGTAAAGGGCAGGTTATTTTGTTTTATTTTTACTTAATATTTTGTATTCATTATTTTTATATGAATATTTTTAGGTTGTGGAACAAATCATCCATGGTTTCGTTATTTCTTATGGGGAAATTCGATCGATATACGAGTGCTTTGGATTACAAGCATGCTTCCAGGACGAACTATGCTTCCAATCAGAGGTTTTATTGTTGTATTAATAATAATAATGATAATAATAATAATAATAATAATAATAATATAATTTATTATATACCTCCAATTTAACACTTGGTAAAGTTATCTCTGTACTTGCTGTCTCTCTCACTGGACACAATGGATATATTGCAATCCTGTTTGTCACATGAGTGTAATCCACTCACTTATTACCGGCTCTTTCTTCGCGTCTCCTTCATCACACCACACCTGACGCTTGTCCATGTTTGGCCTGCCACACCTACTGTATATTCACTTTTTCTTTCAGTAAACTAAAACTACTTATTCATGCAGGTTTAGTGCAGTCGTGTTTCCCTTAAAATTCTGTGCATATATTAAGACATAATTTAGATTCAATAGTTAAATAGTTTTGTTTGCACCAATATATAATGGGTGCCAAAATTTAAAACCGCAAATGCATACAAACAAACACTTAACACTCAGGATCTAAAAGTATTTAACCATACAGAAGTGATTTTTGTCACTGCAGTGTTTGTCAGCCTGTACTGTACCTTGACTTTGAAACAAGTGACTTTGTCCAGTTGAGGGCAGTATAATCCTGTACCCAAAGTGCGCTTGTAATGAATGAATGAATGAATGAATGTATGAATATTACTATGTATGTAAATCTGCTGCTAATCTCTCATCAGATTGGAAAGAAGCAAGAAAGGAAGTATCGATCTGAGGCTGCTCATCTTGGATTCACTGAGTATAACCCCTATCCCCAGGTAAGTCTCTCTCTGCTAACTAATATGGGAACATTTAGGGCATTTTCACATTCGGAGTGATAGATTGATATTATGCTCAGGAATGATTGCTCCTCCTCTCCACTCCCCCTGCTGGCTAGCATTTACATTGCTTTTTGGTCTTCGATCTCTAGCACCTACTTGGTATCTGAGCTGCCATAAAACACAAGAAGAAGAAAACAAGGAAGTAAAATTTCACACTCACTAAATCATCATCTATACCGCTTTATCTTATGTACAGGGTCACAGGGGGCCTAGAGCCTTTCCCAGGAGAATGAGGGTACGCGGCGGAGTACACTCGGGTCAGGGTGTCCTCTATTGCAGGGCACACATTCGCACTCATTCACACAGTATGGGTAATTTGGGAATGGCAATTAGCCTAATCCGCATTTCTTTGGACTGTGGGAGGAAACTCCATGCACTGAGACCCGAAGCGAGAATCGAACCCTCAACCCTGGAGGTGCAAGTTGGTGGTGCTAACCACTGTCCGGTACGATTGTTCCCACATTTGATTCACGCCCGAGTATGCTGCATCATACAGCAGTGTTGCAGTTTGCGTGTTTCTGATTGAGCACCTGTAAGTAACAATAGCTTTGTGCGATCTGCGAAAGTACAAACTGAAGGTCTAGCACCACTAATAATTTTATCCTGCGTGTGACCTTGAGGAAACACTTCACAGATTGCATACTGCATATAAATTATACAAAGATATTATACAAAGGGCCATTTAATTAAACACAGTAAGCACATTGGAAAGGTTTTGGCAGATTAGACATAAATAATGGGTGTCAGGATGGTGGCGGTGGATCCTTTGGATGTCTGTGGGTTGTGAGGTGAAGCCTCTGTGGATCGGAGTTCTCTGTCTGGCGCATCTCATAGGTGCTCGATCAGATTGGCATGTGGGGAATTTGCAGGCTGCATTCGAATCTGGACTGGATTGCTTTTGAGATGACATTTCTTCTTCAAAGATGATGGTTCATCATTTTCCATCCAGCTTTTAATAGGCGATTTTACAGTCCTTAATCAATCTTTAGTAGTTTCAACAGTCTCCTTAACTAAGAAATATTAATTCTTAGAAGATCGGAAGAATGCTAGAAAAAGATTTTTTGAGTAACTGGTCTGTATGGACAGAATTGTTTCACATAGTTGCGGCAGATTGGTCAGCTCCACATTTCCCGCTGGGAATCTCCCGTTCTGCCACTCTCACTCTTTTTTTTTTTTTTTTTTTTTCCCGATTTTCTCCCCTAATTTAGTCGTGTCCAATTCCTCCTCACAAGGCTCCACATTAAGGCTACTACTACCACTCAGCCGGGAGGGCCGAAGACTATCACGTGTTTCCTCCGAACCACGTGACGCCAGCCGACCGCATCTTTTCGAACTGCTCGCTCGCGCACCGTTGGGGGCACTCGGAGGACAGCGCTATCCGCTCCCTCCGCTGCGCGAGCTCACAGACGCCCCTGACTGGCTGTAGAGCCGTGATTAATGTGGGAGCACTAAGTACCTCTCATCCCTCCCCTCTGAGAGAGCTCGGCCAATCAGCTCTCTCTAGACCTCCGGCTGCGAGAGGTTACAGCACCACCTGGGATTCGAACTAGCGATCTATATAGGGCGCTATATAGGGATATATAGGGCTATATCCCTATATCCCGCTATATAGGGATATATCCCTCTATATAGGGATGATAGGGCGAGCGCTTTAACCACTGCGCCACTCGGAGGCCCTCTCACTCTCACTCTTAAAATGCTCTGTACATTTACATGGTTGTCGTGTGCATATGGTGGCAGTGAACGCAGCTGCAGGAAAAACAATCTAGAGTGAGATGAACTGATCGAGCAGGCAGACAGGGGGCAGTGTAGATCACACCTCGACTAGAAAAATGCCTGATAATGGGAAAGAGCAATGGATGTTAGGAATGGTACAGTATATCATTTAATGTTATTAGCAAAGCAAAATAAATAATGCATTCAATTTAATATGTTAATGTGTGCTATAAAAATACCCCCAAATCACCACCACCAGCCTGACCGTTTTTAGACGGCAGATCATTGATTCATGTTTCTGACATTGCCGTCTTAACTGGACTAGGTGAAGTTTCCTAATCTTTCACCACTCAAGATTTGCTCAGTGTAACTTCAGATTGCTCCTTTTTGCTGACCTATTGCTATCATCTGCTGTTCTAGCCAATCCACTGCAGGGTTTGGTCTGGTATTAGATGCTTTTTGGCTCAGCACAGGGTGGTTATTTGAGTTAGCAAAACCTTCCTCCCTGCTGTCATTTGACCTCTCTCGTCAACCACCAAACGACTTCTTTCAGAGCCGCTGTTTACAGGATTTTATTTATTTATTTATTTTATGCAGCATTCCGTGTCAGCTTTAGAGGCTTAATGCTTGAAAATCTAAAGAGATCAGCGGTTTCTGGAACACTCGGATCAACTTGAAAACAAATTACATGAGATCACTTTTTTTTTTCCTTTGAAACTCGCAAGCATCGATGTTTAAACACCTTGTGCAAGTATTCAGATGACTAAAGTGCTATTTTTGCTTTTCATTATTTTATACATCCACCTGAGGTCATTGGGGAAATCAGAAAAAGAGACTCTTGGCAGTATATTTTTTTAATGCAGAAAGCAGCACTTTCATGCAGCACAACTTGTGGTAAGAGTTGGCGCAAAAATATGTTATTCAAATAGGTGGCTTTCATTTTCATACTGACGGGATCAAGAGGTCAGGTATGAAACGTGTTGGATTGAAAAGTATTAACACATTCCTAGGAAAATGTATCCCTACACTAATAATATGTCTATAGACACAGATCGGGAAGTTTGAGCTCTGTATTATCCCAGAATCCATGCTGCACATGTGGCACATTGCACCTGCTCCCTGTTGCTTTCATTTTACATATTACATATTCTTCATGTAGTTTTGATTGATGTTGGAAATAAATAAAAACATACAAACATAAAACGTAACTATCAGATTAATATGAACATGCATTTCTTTCAATGATAAAAGAACCATTTATACTCTACTGTGCCAGGACGATTATGTAAGAGTTTCATGGGTGCATATTGTTGTGTACCAAACTGATCTCAGGTGAGATTTGAACTGATCAAGTAGGCAGACAGGGGGCAGTGCAGGTCATGCTGTAAATGTGTGGATATATTACATTTATAAATGAAGGCTCTTTCCAAAGCCGTGTATATTGACAGTGAAATACTACACCTACAGAAAAGAAAAAAAAAACTCAAGCATGAAATTTACTGATAATGGGAAAGAGCAAAGGATGCTGGGAATGTTAGTATGTCATTATTCTGTTACCAGTCGGTTAGGTCTGTCAATTCTATCCAAACATTCAGTCTTCCATATAGTTTGTCAGTCATTTAGTCAATAATTGGGTCAGTCTGCCAGTCACTTAGTCACTCGACATTCAGTCTTTCTTTCAGTCTGACAGTTATGTCAGTCATTCTGCCAATCCCCTGTCGTTATTCTCAGGCATTCATTCATTCATTCACTCATTCACTCAGTCACTTTGTCAGTCATATAATCGTAGTCTTTCACTTATTCAGTAAATCAGACTCTTGCTGTGTCAGTCTATGTCAGTATCTTTGATCCACGCAAGGGAGCAGATTTTATTTATTATAAACCCAACCGCATCATCATAGTCAACTTGGCCTTGATTAAGCAAATATTTCATATTCCCCATGTGAAACTGGATTGGGGAGTTTCCGGTATACCATCTGAATACACACACCGTTTCAACCATGTGTTTTTCCAGAATAACCAGCAGATAATTGTGTGAACAGAACCTCCTACATATTTCACTTTTTTTTTCTTCAGCCTTTTCATGATCATATCGGACATTTATAACTTTTGTAGTCAATTGTACAGTGCATAATAGAATCAAGCTTTAAACTTGATGTTGGTGCATGTTTTAATTATTGTAAGTAATTTGTCCTGTTACAGTTGTTTAAGTGCTTTGGCACATTTCTTGGAACATTTTAAGAATGGTCGAATATGTAAGTACAGTAGATAACTATATCAGTTAAACCAAGCAGCAGAACCATGTATTTCTCCTTATTTAATTTCTCTTTTTATAAACATCACAACTCACTTTATTATTTTTCAAGCAAAAATATATGCATAAATAAATGCATGCATATACTTGTTGTACATTTATAAAGCATTGTTCATATGATGCTAAAATTCAAATTTTATTTGTCATGTAAAGATAAGATAGAATAAGCAGATCGGAAGATTTTCCTGCAATGAGAGGAAACGGGGGAAAATTTTTAATCTACAAAGTTGCAATAATATTAAAACAAACGTATATACTGTAATACATATATACAGTACATTTTTATATGGAATATGCAATGTTAAAGGGTATACGAGGGTAAAGATACAGTAGGCATTTAGGTATGACGGCAGCAGTATAACAACAATGCAGTAATGTATGTAAAGATGAACTGGATCTCAAAATAATTTAAAATAGTTATAAAATAAAGAGAATTCCAGTTATATTTCACCATATACTTTATAATGTCATTTATGCTGGTCATATCTAGTGTTCTGTCTGGTAGTACAACATAACCAGCCAATGCAGCCTCCATTGCTTCCAGCTTCCAATTGTTTCCAGATTGGGAACATATTCCCAATCTGCCATTGGGAAGATGGACATAAAAATGTCATATCCTCTGTGAGAAAAGTATATTTTCTCAAGCATTGTATGCGTGTGACAAATCATACCCTTATTAGACTTGTTCAGTGAAAGTTAACATTATCCCAGACTCAAATATTACATATTCCTGTAAGTCATTCCTGTCCAGTTCCGTGTCATTCTTGTAAATATGAAGCCAGATGTCTAATGCAGTGTGTTATATGTACTGTACTGTGCTGTCTGGCCTGATTTGCTTGTGAATATTTAGACAGTGACCACAGTGTAAATATGAGGCGCTCATTAGCAATGCAGTGGTATCAGCTTTGATACCAATGCTCACTGTAACAACGGTAGTATAGTATTTGTTCTGTAAATTTGTATGAACACAGGAAGGAACCAAGCTGGATGTCACTCAAGGTTGTAAATGCACTGAACTTTCTTTTCACTGTGCCAAAGCAGTTGAGGAAAAAACTGCACAATAAGCATCGCTGATTTATTTATACAATCGCAAATGGTTGATTTTAAAGCTATTTTCTTAACTTGGCCTACAAATAGTATGGATTACTCAGGCACGAATGACTAATTGGCTTTGCTCATCATGGAAAAGGACATGGCTGTCATGAAAATCATGTTTTTCAAGGAACTGATATGTGCACTTCCTTTTTCTTAGAACAAGACAAAATCTTCCTAGGTTGTTGCTTTAATATCCATTTTACCTTTAGACCTAATACAATGCATGTTACAAAAAATTATATTATGATTTTTTTTCCTCCATAATTTAATTGAAAAAGTGAAACGCTCCTATATTCCAGATTCTTTACATGTGATGTAAATAATCAAAAAATAATTGAGACAGTGGAGCGAGGTGAAAACATGGCAGACATTGCTCGTTCTTTTAAAATTAATCGTTCAACCATCGGCACAATTCTAAAGAACAAGGACAAGATCATAGAACATGTTAGGTTTATTATGTTTATAGGCAATTCTGTTAGCATCCTAGTACCTAGACTATGTTTGTTGAACTTACAGACAAGTTCCGTTCCAAGAGCTTGTTCATAAGTCTAATGTGTTTGTATGTTGGGGATTTATTGTCTCTCAGAATATTTGAACATTTCCTAAAATTAATCATAAAAGGGATTTACAATACAGAAATGTACAACAACTGAAAAGCATGTTCATTTATACACTTAACACTCGACCCTAACTTTACCATGAATTACTGCATCAGTGTGGCATGGCAAGGAAGTGATCTTGTAATTGTGGCACTTCTGGGGTGTTATTGAAGAAAAGGTTTGCTTAATAGCAGCCTACACCTTGTCTTCATTGTTGGGTTGGGTGTTTCTCATTTTCCTCTTGCCATAGATTTTCTTCAGGTTGGGTAAGTTGGCTGGCCAAACAAGCAGAGTAATATAATTGTCAATAACCCAGTTAGTGGTACTGTAGTTTTGGCTGTAGTCAGGCCTGCTGGAGAAGGAAACTCATAAAATTGGCATCTCCATTAAGCTTGTCAGCTGACATGAGCATGAAGTGCTTTAAAAATCCACTGATTGTGGTCTGGTTCCTTTTCTTTTTAGCCCAGGTAAGACATTTCTACCTTGTCTCTGGTTCAGGAGTGGCTTGATACTTTGAATGGCACAATCGTTCCCCATTTCCTGAAGACATCTGTGCATGGTGGCTCTTGATGCTCTGGCTCCAGCCTCACTTCACTCCTTGTGAAGCTTTCACAAAGTCTTGAATCGCCTTTACTTGACATCTTTTTTAAGACTGCAGTCATCCCTGTTGCTTTTGCACCTTTTCCTCCCACACTTTTCTTTTCCAGTCAAATTTCTATGAATATGCTTACATATAGAATTCTGCCAAGCCAAACAAGCAGCCTTTTCATCAATGACCTTTCTGTGTTTACGTAAATTTAAAGTGTAACATTTTAATATTTGGATTCTGTATTTTTATTTTTTATTATTTTCATAAGCTGTGAGCCTAATCATTGAAGGAAGAAAAAAGGCTTGGAAAATTTTACTTGATTCATAATGAATCTAGAATATATGAGTTTCACTTTTCTTTTGTTAATTTTATTAGATGTTTTTCAGATTACTGTATATTGCCCTCCTGAATTGGGTATTTGAATAAATAAGTCGGTAAATTCTGTTTGTGACTCGTATTTAAAACAAAGTCAATCTGTGAGCCAATGGAATACATACTGATGCAATAGAAAAACATTCGGTCTGGAAATTGAATGTTTGAATACCGATGATGCCAAAGCCATCCTTGTCTGGGACTTCAAGAGAGCAGAACTGGTTGTGCTTTCAGAGAGGAAGAAAGGTGGCATACTGTCTCTTCCATAGTGATTAGTTTTTTACACCAGGATTCATTAATGAAAATGGACTTTGTATTAACTTTATCATCTTTTGAGTTGTAAATAGATTGGTTCTTAATAGAATAATAACAAATTTCATATAAGGGTAAATGCCTCTGGATCCTGCCTTTTGGACCACACTGTATCGCTTATCTTTACTGAAGAAACCAGTACAAATAGTCACCGACTTAGAAACATTCGAGTTACGAATTTTCACAGATTCATACGGATCACAGTTCTACGAACATTCATAGATGCGGACAAATCATGGAAGTAGCTCAGATGTATTGTACAAAAACAGACACTGCAGTGCACCAGATACCAATATTTACAGTTATATACAATATTTTCAGGGTTTAAGTGAATGTATAAAATGACCGAAGTCCGGTATATTGTACCGTACATGTGCGTATGAGGACCTCACCAGTTTCAGTGAATCGGTCCGGGGGCACGATGGTGGGAAGTGGCTTTCCTGTAAAGCTGTCCCGATGGTGAATAATCCTAATTTCTGAAAATCCTCAACAAAACAGAGTTCGCAGTACAGTAGACAGCATCTCTGAGACAAAATGGTGTTCGGGATTCCACTTGCGATTTAAAGGCATAGAGACAACATTGTTACAATTCACTTGTGATTCATTTCCTTAGACGCGGTTATGGATTTTGGCCACATGATGGCAGTGTGGGGAAAGGGGAACAGAGATTTAGTCAAGTGGATTGGTATGCTTTACATTGTATACTCGTGTCAGAAGTTTGTTGGACTCACTTTGTTGGACTTGAGAACGAATCCGACTTACGAACATGCTCCTGGAATGGAACTCGTTCATAAGTCGGGGACTGCCTGTATCTGTATCAGTAAGTTATTTAGAAATAGTTTTCTTATACACTATATTTTACTGCTGCTTTATCCCTTCCCCTCATTAGCAAACTGAAGTGCTGACTGATCTCAACGTCCCAACAACGAGCGAAGAGCAGCTGGAGTACCTACGCTGGAAAAAGGAGAGGGAAGAAATTGACAGAGAGCGTGTGGCTCGCCATAAGAACTCCAAGGGTCAGTGGAGGAGAGCCTGGGACATGGACAAACCCGAGCTTACGTAAGCCGCCGTGGCCGTACTCCGCCTATTGCATGCTGTTTGTGTGCCTCATGTACGCCTATGACTTATACAGTTTGTCTTGGTTTGGGCTTTATCTAATTTTCTTTTGTCTGTTTGTGTATCCGTTTCTCTTTCTGCATGTGCAACTGCCACTAAATTTCAGTTCTATTGCAGCAGTCAACTTGAGTTTTTGAGTGTTTTGTGCATTTTTGGCTTTCTAAATATGGAAAAATATTTTGCTAGACTATTAAAATGTCATACAATATTTATTAATTTTGTTTTGTTGTTAATTTAAATTACTGTGCATGCGTTTTAATGGTTATTTGTCTTAGTATGGAGCATAGAAATGGGTCTTCATTTTTCTTTATGGCATGATCAGTGCATTTATTTGTATCGTTGGACAACTGGGTAATTCTTTTGTTGCAAGAAGTTCCTACAAAGAAGTTCCTCTTACTTGTTACATTTTTAGCAATCTAAATCCAAGTTGTTTTAGAAATCAGAGAGAGAATTTTTCTGTACAAATTTAAAACAAAAAAGATTCTGTCTATTTTCTAATCACCCATGCAGAGCAGAGTGAACTTGCATAGCCGGTTTTCTTGAAGGGTAACATTTGTATTTACAGTGGTGGCCAAGGTATTAAGACAGAATATGGCAAGTATTATACAGATAGTTCACTCGAAAGAGGTCCCAAATATTTGGTGAATATTTGTCTTCGCCAGGTTGAAGCAATTTGAATGAAGCAGTGTACAGCATGCTCCTCTGTATATTGAGCTTCGGACATGCCGGGATGCCCCCGAGTCAGACCAATAAGGTAGGCACCAGACAGCTATCGCTCCTTTCAATACCGTACCCCCTTCTTTCAATCACTCGATTTCACATCAGGATGATGGTGTACAGTAATGAACTGTCAATCTATTGGGTCACCAATTTTTTTAAGCGAAGTCTGAGTGAATTTCGAAAGAAATATGGTGTTCATGATGAACCATCAGTGTTACTCAGAGGATGGTACGGAAACTGGAAACGACCGGACTATTGATTCTTTCTCATGGCGGAGGAGCATGGAGCGCTGCATCAACTGTTTCTGGGAGAAAACTGAGATAATTTCCAGCATCACATGTAATGCAATCAATTACACATGCGTCAAGATATGTATTGTATTTTTTTGGTTTTGATTGCTTCATCACAGCGAGAGTTTTTACGAAATATTCAGGGTCTCTTTCGAGTGGATCACCCTTTAGTTCTTTCTGTACACAAAACAGGTGAGAGTTGTGCTAATTAACTGAAACTAGTGAAAAACTGGCTATGTGACAATGATATTCAGCTTCTGGAGCCACTGCCTAGGTCGTCTCCAGACGTAAACCCAATAGAAGACTATTGGACAATGATGAATATGTAAAACAAATGCAGTGGAAACCATCTATGTATGATCCTCAGGAAGCAATCAAGCAGACATGGATTGAGCATGCAACACCTTTTGGATGCTATTAACTCCAGATCCAGCAGGTTTTGAAGAATAAAAGACCTCATGCTAATTTAATATTAATTGTTTCATAGCAATTTCACTGAATTAAATGAATTATCCTTATAATCTTTATTGTCATTATTTTAAGAATTTAAGAACATCATTAAAACATTGTTTTTTCACTCCTGTCTCAATCCTTTTTGCCACCACTGTATGTAAATGTTAAAAACAGCTAAGCTGTTCGTGTGAAATTAGGGGTTTCAAGCAGAAGTCCATGTTTTTCCCATCACATTGAGATGGTTGAACAATGCAGATGTGGGTTAAAATTATAAGGTTGCAGGTTGTGTTTTTGCGGGCGGCCAAAGAAGGCAGAAAAGGAAAAAAAATCCTATAAGTTTATATTGATGCAGGTGATGAATACAAGGCAAAATATGAATAGAGATGCACATTTCAGTAGGCTACAGTTGAGAAATGTGGTGGGAATAATGACATAGGTCATGAAGCATGCCTTGATCTAAGATTTTTAATTGCAAGGTTGGTGAATGTGTGCAAGTCAACACTGGAATCATTCTTATTTTTTATTATTTTAAAAGCGGAGTATAACAGTTGAGAAGGTATAGAGCACCTGAGGAATTAAACTGGAAACTGGATGGGGACAGAAGGGGGTGGGGGTTCATAGACATCAATTTCAATGTGTCTTATGATCGTAGTGCTTGTTTCTCGTTTTTTGGATTGGTTTTAGGCGAATGATGGTCTAGAGATAAATAGCCAGTCGGATGCTTAATTTTTGGCCTCAGTACACCACCACTGCACTGAATTTTAGATTAAACACTCAAGATGTGAGTGAAGTCTCATAAATAATTGAACAAAGTAACATGATTACCAACGTAAGGATTGCCTTATTACTTTGGATAAAAATCCTTTGCAGTCAACGACTTCCTGAAGTCTGGATCCCATAGACATGAGCAAATGCAGAGTTTCCTCCCTCAAATGCATTGCCAGGCCTTTACTGCAACTGCCTTCAGCTTCTCCTTTTGTTTTTATAGATCTTTTGCCTACAATGTTGACTTCATAAGTTCAAAGTATGCTCTTATTTATACAGTACTTTTCACTGTGTGTTTTGTCATCCTCCGTCTGCAATATGAAGCGGTGTCGTATGTATGTTCTTTTTGCTGTTTTTGGCTTAAGCGAAGCAGAGAGTGTAGCCCTATAAAGCTCAGAACTCATCCAGCTACTTTTATCAGCGGTCGAGTCATCAATAAACACCAATGACCTGGTTTCACTGGCAGCCACACACACTTACACAATAACACTGCCTCCACCATGTTTGACCGATGAAGTGGTGTGCTTTGGATCATGAGCTGTTCTTGAGCTGAGCTTCTCCATACTTTTCTCTTTCTATCCCCCTGATAGATGTTCATTTTGATTTCCATAAGTCCAAAGAATCTGGCAAAGTCTAACCTGGCCTTTCTGTTTTAGAGCGTTACCAGTCTCTTGACTATACAGTAGACTTTGATAGTGGCGTATCTATATCTTCAAGAGCGTTCTTGACTTGGCTAGATGTTGGGAAAATGTAATTCTTCACCATGGACAGAATTCTACAGTCATTAACTTCCAGGCCTTTTGCTTTTAATAATAATGTTCAGCACAAGGGTTAAGGCATTGGATTACGGTTCAGAAGCTCCCAGGTTCAAACCCCACAACCACCAACTTGCCACTGTTGGGCCCTTGAGCAAGGCCCTTAACCCTCAATTGCTCAGATGTAATGAGATAAAAATGTAAGTTGCTCTGGATAAGGGCGTCTGCCAAATGCCTAGATGTATTTGTCACTTGTGCTTTACAGCACAGTAGTACATTAATGAAGCACGGGTTATACAGTATAGAGAAATAAAGCAATGTTTTTGCTCTCATAACTGTTTTGAACTATTTTTCCCCAGATTGCAGTTAGAAAGCTGGGGTCAGGACACAGTGTCCCTGAAACCGATAGGACTTAAGGACCTTGCTTAAGGTGACTCAACACTGACTCCAGACCTTCCGATTAGTGATTTAGTAACCCACTGATTGAGCCACCACTGCATGGAGCAGCACCATTTGCAATTCCTTATTTTAAAAAACATCCTAAACAGTTGTATTATTCGCTCCCAATGTTTTTGCTCTCGGTTTCGTGGTTTTTTTTGTTTTTGTTTTTTTCCCCCCTCTTTCACTTGTTAAGACACCTCTTGAGACTTTTTTTGTGAGTTTTGATTGAACAGCAACCAAATGCAAATGTAATACTCAGAACCTCCTCTAGAGCTGTTATCTGCTGAATTAAACATAGAGTAACGAGGAAACAGGCCACACTTCAGAATAAAACTGCTTTCCAGCCATTTGTCCCATTATTTATCAGCCCCTTAAAATAGGTGTGTTTATGAAAATGGCTGTAATTCCTGAATGGTTAATACTGCATTTTTGACTTCACTCACATCTTGAATTTTTTATTACAAACTCAGTGTGGTGGTTTAATGGCAAGAAACATTGCGTTGTTCCAAAATGTATGTGCCTGAATGAATATACTGGTTTTTGTATCTTGCTCGAAGCTACAGGAGAAGCCGTTTCCATCGTAACGTCCTGACTGAGACTCTTCACAGGCATCTTACAGTAACTTCCTCTGCCAGTCATTTTCTTTCTTTTCGTACGTGAGGATGTGTCTATGCTTCGTATTGTATTGTACCCAGTGTTTCCTCACACACACACACACACCATCCATGTCTGGAAGTTCTCAACAGCGCTGCGTTTGAGATACTGAGACGTTTCCCTTGCGGGAGAAACATAGCATGGGAACTGAAGCCTATTTTTAGACAGGCTTAAAATGCCTTCCCTTATTTGGTCTAGTTAACAAACACCATAAACTGAAGAGGCGCAGGAAATGTGAATGTTTGTTTGTTTCTAGACAAATAAAAAAAAAGAAGAAGGAAAAAATAATAGTGAGCTCAGCATAAATAAAGGACGCCGATTGGTACAATGTACAATAAACAATGACATGAGATCACTTGCGTAGGTTTCATGTAGACGCCTTTTTAGGATAGTGATATCAGCAAACAGAAACGGTTGCTAGAGGCTGAACTTAAACCTAATACTCACATTATATTATTGATTGACATGGTCAACTGTACCTACCGTATCTGGTTTGTTTCCCTTTCCACAAATACTCTTTATAGGTTTTCTGAAAAAGGCACAGCAGAGAGGGGTACACAGAGCAGAGGTGAGGAAATCTATTTTGAATGATCCTCTTATAAAGATAAACAACATTTTAAACATGATCCAAGTGCAAAAGACAAGAATGTAGACCGGTATAGATAATTTCTCAATCCCAACTGTAGAAAGCAACCATTTACATTCTAAGGGAAATCTCACTCATTTGATTCATTTGATGAACAGGAGGAAGAAGTGCTAGAAGAGGACATTCCAGACCTCCTGCTACAGAATCACGGGGTATAACAAATCTCATTATTGAATTTATTAGATTTTCAGTTCATGATACCAGTTTTAATATCTTACTGGCAGAGATCGCAAGATTTTAAGATTTTAACTTTTTTTTTTTAAAGCTCCTTCTTATGGATATTATTGTGAAGGGTGTTCAAGTCAAACCAGGACTTTTGATTGTGCAGAACAATTATGAGAGCAAAAACAACCTTTATTTCTCCATCAATTTTAAAAGGTTTCCTCAGTACGCTGGAGCCATGATCAGATTGGCTGGCCTCTCAGGAACTCCTTTGATGTCTTTTTCTTTTAATGGAAAAATGGATTGGTTTGATTATCAAAGGTGTTCTGTTTTTGCTGGACAAGGCTTTCCCTCATACTGCCTGTGCACCACTTGCACATTACAGGAACTCGTCTGGGGGTTATCGCCACATCCCCATACAGTCCTGACTTCACTCACTCAGACATTTTCACATGTTTGAGCCCTTAAGGAGTTCCTGAGAGGCTAACATTTCAAACAGTTTATTTGTGGCGCCAAAATGCTAAGAAGCTTTCTGCCCTGATGGCGTCCAAGCGCTGCTGAAACACTGGGATAAGGTAGTTTTTAACTCTCATAATTGTGTTGATAGTCTGCAAAATAAAGTCCTGGTTTGTCTTGAACATCCCTCATGTATCATGGTGTCTATATTGTTTTTTAATGTATTATTAAATTGTATGGCTGCTACTCTGCTAGGACACATAATGTGAAATTAAATGACTGAATAATTGAGCAAGTGTTCCAATGCAAGTCTATGATAAACTAATAAAAAACGTCTACTGTAAACAATGAAAGCATTGAAACTGGGTTTCCTCTAATACTGTATACTTGTGTGTTGTTTTGTGTATTATAAATGTGCTCCAGTAGGACAGCGCGATAAGAGAGGGAAGAATGTTCCTGTTGTGGGCAGTAAAGTGAGAGGAAAGGACCGTTTGACTGGCCGAGCCAGGAGGTACAGTAAGAAGACAATCTGTTGCTCTGATCACACACATGACATTAATGCACATAGTATTAAACCTTTCAATTAAATGTGGAATTTATCGTTCAAGTCCCAAACTGAGGGTTGATTGCATAGAATAACAGAACACAGCTATGAGAATAAAAACTAGCTTTTTCCCCCTCTATGTATATAATCCCCTGCTATACTTATGCGCTTATCCCAGTGATCCACTAGAACTTGGGTATCATCAAGGTCGAATGTTTTCTTAGTGCACCAGAGCCATTATCAGACTGGCCTCCCAGGAACTCCTATAATGGCCCAGACATGTGGAAATTGCTTGATGCGAGGTCAGGAGTGTGCAAAGGATGTTCCTGTAACATGCAAGTGGTGTTTATTCTTCACGCACACACATACAGTACACACGTGTCTCTTCGTCAAGTAATAAATTATTCATTGATTTTTCAAGGAACTGGCATTCCTTTTGCTGAATGTTCACGGGAGCAACTGGACCCAGTGGGCTCCAGGCCACCTCGGCTAGGATAAGCGATTACGGCCATCCGTTCTACTTTAAAGTGTTTGCACCATTCGAATGTTTTTCCTGCGGCTAAGAGTCTCGTCAGAGTGCTGTGTTTACACCTTCATCACAAATCCCAGTTCATCTAGATATAAAATATCAGTCATTCACTAAATTCAATTTGTTTAAATCCATTTAAACTTCAAAAGCATAATCTGTACATGAAATTGCTACTATGTGCCTTGATGGAGTCTGTGAGTACAGTGAGTAGGGAGTACGCTTATACATATTTTATACAGTCTTAAGATATTTTGTAGAATATATTGTATAGTCTTTTCTTTAATAATTTAAGAGAGATAGGATATCCAACCTCGTACACTATGTTACTGGCTAAGTCCATTAATTGCTGCTAAAATGTCTATTACTTCTGGTTCAGTTATGTGCATAATAGTTAGGATATTGACCATTGTTAAACAATTTAGCTTGAGTGTCTGAGTATTTTTTCCCCCCTTCTTTTTTTGTTGCAACTACTTCCAGGTATATGACCACGTGTACATTTTTCTTTTAGATGGGATGCTAAAGAGGAAGCCGAGCAATTACAGGTACGCCTGTGGTTTTTGTACAGAGTACAAAAAATAAATACCTGGCTTCCTTTTCCCAAGGAGCTTAATTAATAATGTTTTCATCCAGCTGAGTCTTTTCAATTATGGTTACACCTGCTTCAGACTGTCTTCAGGCTCAAGGCTGATGCCACATAAGTTCTGAGCATCATATGTTGATGAAATTCTTTTAATAATCCAAATACTTACTAAAAAAAAAGCTGAACAATTTACACCATACAACATAATTTTTCTTATTAAGCTACTGTACTTCAGATGTACCATATATTCTGTTTGCTTTGTTGAAGCCAAACACTTATATATATATATATATATATATATATATATATAGATATATATATAATTTATTTTCTTATTTTTTTATTTTATTATGATCCATATGTTTAAAATGTAAATTTTGCCATCTGCAGCTGGGTCCAGACACTAGTTTGGAGGAATTTTTGGAGGAGCTGGATACTCTGTGTGATCATGAGGTCAGCAGTAACAGTCCGGAACCCGAGACCCAGGAAGCAGAATCGAGCATCTCCCTGGAGACAGCTACAACAACCAGCCATGTTTCTACACCTATAAAACTAGAGAGTCAAGAACTTCCTACAGAATCATCCAACAAGACCACCTCTAACTCCAGAGGAGCTGAGAAGAAGGTCCGTTTTTCGGAAGACCTCATTCAGGGGGCTTTTGAGAAGACCTTGAACACGGAAAAGACAGAGATCAAAAACAGTTCTTTAAAAAATATGCCACAAGCTAAAACAGGTCCTGGAGAGCAGGATGGCCAACAGGAATTGGGTCATAATCAGGAAGGAATGAAAAACGACCAGGAACAAAAGGCCACAGACATTCTTACGGATTCTCAAGCCAGCACACCAGGCCAGTTTGATTCCCAGGAGACGAGCGTTAAGGAACTGAAACCAACACCGGACAGCTTCGTAAAAGAAGAAGAAACTGAGAGCAAATCTGAAGAATCGGCTTGTGACGGTGTTGGTTCTCAAAACGGCACTGATGCTACAGCTTCTACTCAACAGAACATCATGTTTCACATGGTGGAGCCTCAGAAAAATATCACCTCCAGAAACACTGGTAGGAAAGTGTCCTTCTGTAGCTGAGAACAAGTTAAGTTCCTTCCTAAAGGAAGCTAGAAATGTCTAGATACAAATTGGAATAAATAATGGGAAAAGTTGGATTGTCTGACAATGAAGGTACATTTCTCATTTTCAAAATAATATCTATACCGTGATTGCAGCGCAATACATGTGGCCACCTCATAGCTAGAGGTAAAGAATTCCTAAACAACGCTACAGTATTTGTGGTATAGCTCAGGAAGTGAAGGCTCTGGGGTGCTGATCCGAGGGTCAGAGGTTGCCACTGTTAAGAAAGGCCCATATCCCTATGACCGTCCAAAATGACTCCATCACTGCCCGTCCCAAAACCTGGATGAGAAAGGATGGTTGGGTGTTTTGCTAGCAACTCGGCCTCGTTTAATACACCATTGCTATAGAAACTACGCAACCCACCAACAACACAGAAGTCAGAAAGGCTGTTTGCAGCACAGGGCAAATTTGTCAGAAGGTCACACCTAGGGGGAGTTCAGTGTCACCAGTTCACTTACAGACAGTTTTGGGAATGTTGGAGGAAACCAGGAACCCGAGCAAATATGGAGTAACACAGAAAGTAATGCAAAAGACATGCAAGCAATACCAGTTCAGTGTTTAAAAGCAATATTTGTCTGATAGGAGAATCAGTATCAGTTTAATACTTCCTTAATACTGTGTTAATTTACCTACGTATGGAACTCTACCTAATTGATTAAATATCTACAGTCGTGGCCAAAAGCTTTGAGAATTACATAAATATTGGAAATTGGAAAAGTATATACTCCAGAATGTTATGAAGAATGATCAGATGAATTGCATAGTCCTTCTTTGCCATGAAAATTAACTTAATCACTTAAAACTTTCATTGTTGTCATTAAAGGACCTGCTGAGATCATTTCAGTAATCGTCTTGTTAACTCGGGTGAGAATGTTGACGAGCACAAGGCTGGAGATCATTATGTCAGGCTGATTGGGTTAGAATGGAAGACTTGACATGGTAAAAAGAGGTTCAATTCTTGTTAAGAAGGCTTCAGGGCGTCCAAGAAAGTCCAGCAAGCACCAGGATCGTCTACTAAAGAGGATTCAGCTGCGGGATCGGAGTGCCACCAGTGCAGGGCTGCTCAGGAATGGCAGCAGGCAGGTGTGAGCGCATCTGCACGCACAGTGAGGCGAATACTTTTGGAAGATGGCCTGGTGTCAAGAAGGGCAGCAAAGAAGCCACTTCTCTCCAAAAACACATAAGGGACATATTGATCTTCTGCAAAAAGTATGGCGAATGGACTGCTGAGGACTGGGGCAAAGTCATATTTTCGGATGAAGCCTCTTTCCGATTGTTTGGGGCATCTGGAAAAAGGCTTGTCCGGAGAAGAAAAGATGAGCGCTACCATCAGTCCTGTGTCATGCCAACAGTAAAGCATCCTGAGACCATTCATGTGTGGGGTTGCTTCTCATCCAAGGGAGTGGGCTCACTCACAATCTTGCCCAAAAAACACAGCCATGAATAAAGAATGGTACCAAAACACCCTCCAACTGCAACTTCTTCCAACAATCCAACAACAGTTTGGTGAAGAACAATGCATTTTCCAGCACGATGGAGCACCGTGCCATAAGGCAAAAGTGATAACTAAGTGGCTCAGGGACCAAAACGTTGAAATTTTGGGTCCATGGCCTGGAAACTCCCCAGATCTTAATCCCATTGAGAACTTGTGGTCAATCCTCAAGAGGCGGGTGGACAAACAAAAACCCACTAATTCTGAAAAACTCCAAGAAGTGATTATGAAAGAATGGGTTGCTATCAGTCAGGATTTGGGCCAGAAGTTGATTGAGAGCAGCCCAGTCGAATTGCAGAGGTCCTGAAAAAGAAGGGCCAACACTGCAAATACTGACTCTTTGCATTAAATGTCATGTAATTGTCGATAAAAGCCTTTGAAACATATGAAGTGCTTGCAGTTATATTTCAGTACATCACAGAAACAACTGAAACAAAGATCTAAAAGCAGTTTAGCAGCAAACTTTGTGAAAACTAATGTTCATGTCATTCTCAAAACTTTTGGCCACGACTGTACACTCATGAAGAAATTTTGTGCTTGAAAATGTCTTAGGATAAAACGTACTGTAGCATCATTCTATACCTTCTTGAAACCGATCAGTCTACTAAAGTTTGAATTAGCTGCAAGATAATCTACTGTACGCCTTCTCTCTCTGTCTTACAGATGAGCTGATTGACTCCAGTCTCTCAGTATTGAGTTTGGAATCTGCAGATTCTCTACCTGTCCACAGCACCAGCACTGAAAAGGTATGAGCAATGGTTCATTTAAGGGCCAAGGCCGCACCCAATCCTGTAGGTGCACTCTCTGAGGCAAAAATATGACCTAGAAGATGTCTCAGGCCTTCTGTTTAGGGGAGGGTGGAGCACATTTCAAATACAAATGAGTTATTTTCTTCTTGTGCGTCATGAAATGGCTAGGATTAGTAATGCGCTGGGAGCATGCTGATGGGAATTGTTCATTTGACTTGCAAATTTGAAGTATCTCTGCCTTGTGTGGCTGCGCAGCGCTGTGTAGCTACATTAGAGAGTTCAAGTGATTTATGAGGTTTGAAGGTGGCACAATTGATGATCAGTGGTGCGCTTTTTTCAGCTCAGCTCAATGAATCAAATGTATTTTTTGGTGTGGACAAAAGGTGCCAGGAGAAATCAACAGTGGGTTGAGGAATATTCACTTACAGTATGTTGTTCTAAAGTCAGTATTTCCTGTATTTGCTGCACTGTTCTCTTATATTACTACCCATGTTTTGGTAGGGGTTTGGTTTTGAGCCATAAATTAGAGATAAATAACAGGTCTTTTATATCTAGGTGCCATTGCTATTGATAGTTGTTGAGTGTGTAAATTATTATTATTATTATTATTTTATTTGCCTCTGTTGACGACCATGAGGGAATTGAAATAAAGCCATCAGAATGTCACTGGTGTGTTTACTTACAGCTTTAATTTCAAGGGTACAACAAAAATATTGTATTAATGGTTTAGGAATTAGAGCCATTTTGCCCTCCATTTTCACATTTCAAAAGTAACTGGAATAACTAGCACACTTTTTAGGACAGGAGAACTTACTCACTCATCATCTATACCGCTTTAGCCTGGTTGCGGGGGGCTTGGAGTCTGGAGCCTATCCCAGGAGACTTGGGGCACGAGGCAGGGTACAGTCCATCGCAGGGCACACACATATACATTACGGTCAAGTTGGGAACCCCAATTATCCTAATCTGCAGGTCTGTGCGAGGAAACTGGATTACCCGGCGGAAACCCACCGAACACGGCGAGAACATGCACACTCCATGCACACAGAGATGGGAATTGAGCCTGGCCAGGAGACGAACCCAGACCCTGAAGGTGCAAGGTGACAGTGCTAACCACTACAGCATCGAGCCACCGGACAGGAGAATTAATGTATTTTCTTTATTTTAATATGATTTGAAGGTCTAGGTCCGTACACTAGAGAATTCATCCTACTACTGTTATCAGCAGGCACACAGTATCTTAAGTTAACACCAGTGATGCGGTTCTGTTAGTAGCCATACATGGCTGTACCATAATACTGCCTCCATCATGTTTGACAGATGATGTGGTACGCTTTGGATCATGAGTCCTTCCTTTCCTTCTCCACCCTTCCAATCATTCTGGCACAAGTTAATCTTGGTAACTGCGCAGGCTTTTTCTAAATGCTTTCTAGGAACATCTAATCTGGTGTTACCACTGGTTTGCATCTTGAAGTAAACCCTCTGTATTTACATTCAGCGAGGCGTCTCCTGGTTGTAGACTTTGACAATGTGACTACCTGCTCTTGACATGGCTAGATGTTTTGAATTTTTTTTTTTCATTTAAGGAGGAAAGTACATGTTCTCTGTACTTGGCTTGTGTGGTCTTCCAGGGTTTTTTTGTTGTTGTTGTTGTTGCCGGTGCATTCCTTCTTTTTGGGAATTGACCCACATGTTGATTTGACCATTTCTAAACATTCAATATTTTCTTGATATTTTTTTTCCCTCTTCCATTTTCAGCCTTACGATGCCCTCCTTCACTTGAATAGACACCACTAAATCGCAGTAATACCCGAATGGTTGAAGCAATATTTTGAGTTAAAGGCGGCACGGTGGTGTAGTGGTTAGCAATGGCGCCTTGGACCTCCAGGGTCCGGGTTTGATTCCCGGCCAGGCTTGAAACTCCATGCTGTGTGTGCATGCAGGTTTCCTCCGGGTACTCTGGTTTCCTCCCATAGCCCAAAGACATGTAGGTTAGGTTAATTGCCATTCCCAAATTGGCCGTAGTGTGTGAATGAGAATGTGAGTGTGTGTACAGTATGTGTGTGTGCCCTGCGATGGATTGGCACCCTGTCCACGGTGTACCCCGCCTTGTGCTCCAAGTCTCCTGGGATAGGCTCATTCATTGTCCCTGAATACAGGATTAAGCGGTATAGATGATGAGTGAGTGAGTGTTTGAATTAAAGTTTACACTTTAATCACGTCCTTATGACTTTATTTCAAATCAGTCATGGTGGTATGCAGAAGGACAACTGTGAAAAGTGTGTCATTGTACAGACAGCTTATCGACCTGACTCTATGCCCATGGATATCAGTAATCTGCTCTAAAGACCCAGAGGTACCTGAGGCTGGCATGGTAATGGCTTGTAAATGTTATTATACTTTTTTTTTTCATCTGTAGCACTGTAGGGATCTATTTCTATTTATCTTTATTTATGTTGAATTGCATAAAAAGGAATCAGTGTGAAATCTTGGATGTCTATAAGGTTCTAAATGCCAAAGAATGATAAAAAAAAAAAAAATGATTTTAGCAAATTAGCTACAGGGTGCCAATTAAAAAAGGATTTACAGTATGTGGCTTAGCAAGATTGACCACCTTGTTGTACATATGACGTCTTTGGCTTGCCAAATGAGAATTTAAATAAATAAATAAATAAATAAATAAATCTCCATTGCTAATATGTGAACAGCATCACATTAGGGAAAGATTAATTTTTAATTTGCATCTGATTTAAGTGACAAGGCGAGTAACAAGAGTTAATTAAGGCTCAAATACTTAACCTTTGTCAGAGTTTGATGGATCTAGTGCCTTAAGTCTTGGCAAGAAAACACCCTGGTCGGGATAACATTTATTATTCATAGAAGGACATCATGGCCTTAATCAATACATAAATAGAGAGAGAGAGGGAGACACACACACACACACACACACACACTATATGGCTTACGTAATGTGTGTGGGCACCTGGCCATCAAAGATGTACATGATTCTTCTCCGCTTTCACAAAGTTGGAAGCACGCAATTGTCTATAATGTATTTGTATTTTCTCACTATTACCTTCAATGGAATCTACCTTCACTGGGTCTAAGTAGCTCAAAGCTATTAAAGCATAACTATAGCCCCGAGCACATAGAGGTTTGTCAAGCTTGGGGTGGACCTCAACACCAGATTACGCTTTTGGGAAGAACTGGACCACAGAGGTCCTTTGGCTGATATTACTGCTTCAGCTCACTAATGTTCTTGTGACTGAATGAACCTAAATCCCCCCTGCTACTGCCACAGTCATGTATATATTATAACAGCAAATAGGACTAGCTCTGAAATGGGATGTTCAAAAAGCACATGTAGAAGAGATGGTCGAATGTGCACACATATTATTGGGTTAGGGTTGTACTGTATGTGCATAGATACAGTACATACTGTATACGTTTGTACATTTATTCTAAGTGGTGACTGAGAAAAGCTAATTCATTTTTCTGGGGAAACTGGAGAACTTATAACAGTATATAACGATGCAGAATTCTAGACAGAGCTCACCCCCTAGAACTCCATCTACAGTATACCTCACACGTGAAAGGAATCCTATATACAGTAATAATCAGTATAATCTGTGTTTTATAAAACATCTGGTGTATCATTACTGTATGACAAACTTGTTAAGTAAGTATTAGGAATGTACATGCAAAGAGAAATATTCACAGGGAATTTTTGGCAAAACGGCAAAAAAGCTGTTACTGAGAGTTTGAATTGAGTTCATGAAATGAGGATGTAACAATGTTAACTACATGATGATGGGGATCGTGATGAGCTAATGCTTCTAACGCAGTATTCCAAAAACGTTGCTTCAAAACAATGTTAAACCACTGGCCTCGAGCAAGACTCGAAGTTCAGTCGCTGGGGCGAGACCATTGTATGCTTTCCACTGGGACAGGCTTCTGATGCTCATAAGTGCATGTACTGTACATAACAGTGAGCACCACAAAAAAATAAAATTCTGGACAACAGCAATTTACACAAATATTCAGTTGGAAAACAGACAAAAATCCAATTACCATCTGAGGTCTGTTCTGTGAAACCGGACTTGATGCAGTTGGTCGCTGCTCAAACATCCTGTATTACATTATTCTTACATATTAATTAGGGTTGGGGTGCTAAGATGCACCCCATGGTAATATGTCTAAAGGAGAATTTCAGAGCAAGAGAACACTAAGAGATGTGTAACATGAGATATGCATGCTGTGTATGGGAGGCTGTTGCGTCCATCCCAATTATGAGCAGGAGTCCAAACCTAATCGGGTTACCGTTGAATGGATGTTAACTGGGATAAATGCTTTAAAAATTCAGGGTTTTTTTTTAAGGTTTTATTACAAAATGTTAATTTTGTGTGTGGGTCATTCATTCAGTGTTATCTCAGGATCATTATATCAAACTCATTCTACCATAACAACCTTGTCGCCCCACACAGCCGGGCGTCTAGAGGGAGCTGATTGGCCGAGCTCTCTCAGCGGGGTGGGATAAGAGGCCCTCTCACATCAATCACAATTTCACAGTCAATCATGGGCGCCTGTGAGCTCGCGCAAGAGGAAGAGCGCTGTCCTTGCTTGAGCGAGCAAGGGGAATTGGGTACGATTAAATTAGGGAGAACATCAGGGAAAAACATCATGTTGTACTGATGTTGTCCCAACGGTGGCCCATCATTGCAGCACTATTACAACTAGTGTACATTACAATTGTCATTAGACTCGACACTAATAGATCCAGTAGCTGGAAAAGTGTGTGATCTCTGGCGCTGCCAGTGTTTACTCATCTTTGTGATTATTTTAGTTCATATTGCATAAAACGTCTCCACTCATGGTTTCTACTGGAGTAAAGGACCAACTCGACTATCAGCTACACTTCTTACCCTTTTGTAGCAGATAAATGCATGTTATGCTCAGTCATGGGTTTATTGTGGAGCACATAAAATTGTACTGTATGTGTAAAGCTGTAGTACAATATGCCTTTCGATTAAACATTCTGAATGAGACTTAACATTTGCTTCTTTCTCTTTCTCCCACCCAGGCTAGAGAGAACGGGAAAATAGTTTAGACGGCCTCCTTTCATGGTCACATCTGTTCGAGATGGAAAACAGAAACCAAACAAAGCAAAAGGCTGCACTGCAGTTTGCCTGTTTTAGTCTGTTCCAGTTTCAGGAATGGTTAGTTTAAGAACTAACAGAAATTAGCACGATGATGTAGTAGTGGGCAGTACGGTGGTTCTAAGGTCATTCGTTTAAATGCTTACTGTTAATGTAACTCAGTGGCTGTTATTATCTCCTTATACACAAAGTAACAGCTAAGCATCTGTATTTACAAATATTTATAAATATATTGTGGCTATTATGCTCAGTATTGAAGCAGTCTGCCATGTGGATTGGCTTACTCGCTGGTCCTGAGCATGTTAACACCCATTATAAGCGGCATCAACTGAAACATTTCGTTCTAAATTAAGTGGGCTGTTTATTTCGCGACGAAACATTTGATTTAATGTTGAATCACAACCTTAAAGTTCGGCGTTTTGTCTTTATGAGACATGATTAGATTGTGGCGCCATTTGTGTCTCGCTATTATTAAAAATAAAAGATATATAAATAAAAGAAGGACCCTTTTTACAAAGGTCAAATGCCACGTATAATAAGCAATATGGATATTTCCGTGCTCTTTACTTTGTTGAACTTGCTCACAGCAATAAAGACTGGTTATACATGTACATCCAAGATAGCAGGGAAGCTTGCCAGTCTTGACCACTAAACCAGAGCCATTTCTCCCAATTTCTATTGAAAGGTTTTTGTCTTAACATAAGAGTTAGGTATTTTCATGTACTAGTTTTCTTGGATAAAACCAGCATTTTTGGATATCGTAGTCTAATATGCCTTACTGTACAAAAGTCTTGAGCCAACCCTTATTTCCCCATATTATGCTTTCAAAGAGCCTTTCACACTTTCATATAATGTAAAATGCCCTTGAGTAAGAGTTCCCCAGCCTTCCTGAAGGACTTTTATGGCTCTCATTTTAGCAAGTTGATCATACGATCAGTGATGATCGGTGATTAGTACTGTGTGTATGATGCTGAATGCTAAGTGGTTGGAACAGACGAGAGATAATGAGGTTGCTGCTGAGGTTGTTACATTAACAACCATTTTTATTTTATTTTATAGGCACTTTGCAGCCTGTCGCAGTAAAAGATTTGTTCCTATTTCTTTCATTTAATCTACATCATTAAACTTCATTTAGTATGAAGGAATGATCTGCGGCTCAACACTTTCGGACAGTACTGCAAGTGTGCTTTACCCTCCATAATATCGTAGCTAAAATATTGTTTTTGCATTAGTGCGCAAATCCATTTTTTATCATATCCTTGAAAGATCATTTTCCTTAAGACACCCTTATAGATGATAAAAAACATGCATTTAGGTTTGTCCCATGATATTTCTTCACCCGTAAAACCTGAACCCATTCATCTCTATGAAATAGTTGGAACATCCTCAAGCCACATGTTCAACAGGAAGTTGGACCATCCATATTTTACAAAGATCACGAAGATCATTTTTTAAAATTTATTTATCTTTCCAGTGATATTGTGGTTATACTGATGGTACAACACTTACTGGAAATACAGATTACATTTATGAACTTAAAAATGAATAAATTCTTAACATTTCCCTAATGTAGGCTTACTGAGCTGAGTAATTGAGCCTAAATACAGCTTAAAATAGACACAAAAATAAACACAAATGAAAATACACAAATAAATTAAAGGAGAAAAGAAAATCCAGTTTTTGCCACCAAGTACGGAGAGAACATGCAAACTCCATGCACACAGACCCGAGGTGGAAATCAAACTTGGACCCTGGAAGTACAAAGTGACGGTGCTAACCACTGATCGTGCCGCCTAACTTTATTCTACATCTACATCTACATCTAGGCATTTGGCAGACGCCCTTATCCAGAGCGACTTACATTTTTTTTAAATCTCATTATACATCTGAGCAGTTGGGGTTAAGGGCCTTGCTCAAGGGCCCAACAGGGACAACTTGGTGGTAGTGGGACGAACCGTAGGCCAATGCCTTAACCACTGAGCCGTTAAAATTAATATTATATGTAAACAGTAGTAAAAGTTACACAGTTTTTTTTAGCTTTTATTATTAATAAAAATATCCTTTTTTTTTTGTAAGGACATTAATTAAATTAAAGGAGATGATTTGATCATATAGTTTATTGAGGCATTTGTTCAGCTTAACCATAACGAATGCCTATAAGCCATCCTCCTGCCTCAGTGTCCTCTTTTTGTTCAAGTTTAATTTTTAGTTGCTGCAAGGGCTAAATGGCACCCCAGTCATACCTCTTATACGTTTTCTGTATACATTCAATGAAGCATCATTAGGGTTTGTTGTTTATTCAACAGGGAATCAAAGATACCAAGAATTCTTGGTGAATCATCAGTATATCATGATAGGCGCCGATCATTTGACACCTTCATATAAATATTTGGCGACACTGTCCAAAATGATTTGAGTACTGCTTTGGCTAAAAGAAAGGTTGTGAATAAGGAGGGAAAGAAAGTCGTTTAAAGGTACTGCATCTACATTAGGTAAATGTCTAAAGGTGTACAGGATACAAGATAAATCCTCAAGGTTGGTATACCAATACGAGGAGTGAAAGACCTACAACATTATAACAGACCACAACTTTAATGAATCCCAAATGTGCAGCTTTTAAAGTGCAAAGGCAAACCAGGACTTTTGATTGTGCAGAAAGACAGAACACGATTACGAGAGTAAAAACTCTCTTTATTTCTCTATATAATTTCCTGCTACTCTATTGCATTATACCAGCAGTTCACTCGTACTTGGATACCACCAAGGTCGAAGTTTTCCTAGTATGGCAGAGCCGAGATCGTACTGCCTGCTTCACGTCTGAATCACTGGCCTCCAAGGAACTCCTTTAATAGCCCAAATATGTGGAAATCCCTTGGAGAGGTCAGAACTGAACAAGGGACTCCCAGCCAAGTTCCTTTAATGTAAAAGTGATGTCCGTGAATGATTGTGTGTATAGTTCCCACAGACGGATACATATCTTCAGCAAGTTGGTGACAAGTGATTTGTTGATTTTCAAGCCACCTCATTCATGGACATACTGTACAGACTCCTTTAAAACGTTCCAATATTATTAGGCAGCGAAAAATCTCATCAGCGTTCTGTGCTCGAGGTCTTCTATACAATAAATGTCAATCTGTTACTGTATGTGCCTTCAATAACAAAAAGTTTAATCACAAGTCCCAGTTTGGCTTGAACGCAGTAAATAGCTATTACATTTGCAAGGAGTTGTTACATTTGTGGGAAATGTTTTGCTTTTGTGGGAGCTGCAGATTTCCATTACATTTGTGGTTTATTAAATTTTTTGCCTGTTAATGTTGGCGGGTGTTTGTAAGCCTTGTGGAATGTTTTCAATCAAGGATGATGTTTCTCATGCATCATTAGTTAGTAATAAATGGTAATGGTAATAAAATCTTAGCAATTATTTAATCGCTGTTATTTTGAAGATATCTTAACTCATTTATTGTTTCTATCCAAGTATAGGAGAAAAAGGTCCGGGTTAAGTAAACTGACGTGAAATGCTGAGGACTGTACTTAAAGTAAGAATTTGGATTTGGCAGTGATGGTGTGGATGTGTGGGGATGATCTGACAATTAAAGAAGTGACACCGAATTGTACAAATGAGTAATCCTGAAGCGTTGCATTTCAGTCAAAGACTGTAGTGTCGCTCATGTTGAGAGGAAACCAATGATCATTGCTGTTTTGACCTTGTTTTTTAAAGGTGCCATATGAGACCCAGTCAAATGAAAATTGCGTGCCAAGTGTGTATAACAGTTTGTTTAATTTAATTTAATTTTACACTTGTATTTGTACTAAACAATGCAAAAAAAAAAAAAAAAGAAGTTTTTTTTGACTACGCTTGTAGATTTAGTGTGTACTTTGTCATTTATAACATAATTTTTATTTCAAATATTTTCATTCAGTCTAACAATCCGTAGCAGACATTTTGTACAATAAGTTCTATAATTACTTTTGACATGAGTTTGAAATGTATGTGACACATACAGTATTAAACCCTTATCGATTTTCATTTCTGGACATGATATTATTAGCTCAAATAGCCACCTCTAGTGTAACTGACATCAATTCTAGCCATTATATTATAGAAACCGGGAAACAGACACGTGATGGAGAAATGGCCACTTGCACCAAAACTGCCCACTACTAATTGCTACTGATCACAGAAATGCCTATTAGTCTGGATGTTGTGGTTTGAAGGAAGACTGTGTGCATTATGCTAAAAGCACTTTGCAGCATATTGAATGTCTAAATTTAGGTATTTTTTTAAAAGGTTGTTCGACATTTGACATTTCAATTCACAACGAAAAGCATGAACACTCACAGGAAATAAACCACAGGATCCAAATTGTCTACCTGCGTACGCACACATACAGTTCTATACACCGGATTCATCAATCACATGCTACTGATTTTTCTATTTTTGTATGCATGTATTTTTGGGAAGTGACATTTTGTGCAAAGACCGTTCAAGCAATGTTTACTGCTTTTAAAGTATGTTTATGCGTACTTTATTTTGTAGAAATGCTTGCTGTGTTCAAGAAAGGTTACAATTAAATCAGAAAAACACTGTACACTGAAATACAAACCCCTTTAAGATTGAACATCATTACATAACAAAATGTTTTCCAAAATGTAAGTCCAGGATGAATTTTATATTTGCACTTATTGAGAAATAGGCCTGAAGCTAAATGCTAATGTTTTGATTTATGTTGATAATACTAATATGGATAGTTCGGTACGAAGAAGGAAAATTCCACCTGATTCCTGAGTCGGGATGAAAAATATATATGTACCTCTTTGTAGTATTAAAAAGTCACCCGATAATATAAAATGTTAATATTTTCATATGGAAAAATTTTGCAGAGTTACTGAGTGATTGGGTAAATGACAGTACTGTACGTTGTTGCAGGCCTGTTTTGAACATTTTATTATTATGAAACATAAGTAATGTTTTTTTTTCCTAACTTAATTCTGAAATTTTCCTGTTCACTTGAATGTTGCTTTTTTTTTTTTTTTTTTTGCTTTATTTAAGCATGGATTAAGTGACTAATTTAATATTTAAGTTTTTTTTTTACATCATCTTGTAATTAATATATTGCCACTGTCACTTTGTGTCCAGCAGAATTTCAAACGAGTTTTGTGTACTACATACCGTATTAAACAGATTTTGCTTCACATTTCTGTACCTGATTGTATTTACTGATTGTATTTAAGTGATTGTCGCTCAAGCAATTCATTTTCTTGTTTTTGTTTTTGCCACTGTTGTAATCGTGTGACATACTCTACCCAGTTCAACACTGAAATGGAGAAATAAAGAATCAGATTTTAGTATGTGGTTCATACAGTCTGAACTCTCCTATGAAATAATCCACAATTAGAGATCTGAGAAATTTAACTGACTTAAGGTTTATGGTAGAATCATCACTCAAAGTGAGCTGGAATAAAAGAGAGCAGTTCAGTTACACGCCTTCGCCTTAAAATTAATTGTGGTTTTATGCTTGTAACTGAAAGCTTGTTAGTTCGAGAACCTTAAACTTTAATCCTTAACTCTATATATGGTGTTTGTGTACACCTGACAAACGTCCCATTCCACGTCTCTTTTTTATAATACCCTCCACTTTTTCCAGTAAGGCTTTGCACTAGGTTTTCGAACACGGCTGCTCTAGTGAAGGGAAACTGTAACGCTGTAGAATACAAAAACATCCTGTATTTCGATTTTGTCGTTTCTCTTCTAATTGTGTGCTTCCATTTTTCTGGCAACAGCTTAGGCATGGCCCATTCATGATTGTGATGGTTAGACCATTTAATGTGGCTTTGGATAGAGGGCTTATGCAATATCTGTACATGTAAACAACAAACAAACAAATAAATAAACAAACTTCTCAACAGTGTTTGACTGGTGGTACTTTTAGTCAATAACCTAGAAAAAGATATATTTATTGATGAAGACTTAAAATTGATTACATACGTACTGTGAATGTAAATGAATCATCACATCCACCTGTCCCGGATACTTACGAAGTAAAACATACAAGTTGTACAAAAGGATTTAACAATGATGTCTTTGTTCCTTTTTAAATATTAAGGTTTTTTCACCCTCATCAGATGTGAAGCATAATTGTTAGGCAACATTTATTACACAAGGAGTGATTCTATGAAATGGGAATATTTTCTCATTTCCTTCTCTATTGTTGATACTGCAATAATAATGATGCTTAATAATGTGATTGTTCCTCGATGGCAAATGTTATGCTTCATTTATAAGTTAATTAATGATCCGTGTTTGCTTTTAAACAGCAACAGTACAGCCAAATGGTTCCTAATATTTATGAAGAAATAATCATAGAAATTAAACACAAGTGCTAGTTTTCACTTTTCCCATGTTGCATCCCAGGAAGTAGTTTTTATTTGACCAATTATTGTATCAGATAAACAACTATGTGCTCTCTTAGACACTGTGTATTGTTAGACAAGTTTTTTTTATTTGATAAAAACAAATTCTTTCATCATTATTATTAATCATCTATTATATAGCATATATTTATATAGCATCTATTTATATAGCATAGGCCAAAATACATTTATAAAGGGTGGCAATAATTCTAGAGCTTTGAGGATACATTTATTTCTAAACCATTATTATTAAAGATCAAAGATAAAAGACGTTGAAAGACGGTGGAAATAAACTGAATCTAACAAAACTTGATTATTTCCCATACAGCACATAATCAAGTTTCGTTACATACAGTTTTGTTCCACCGTCTTTCAACCATCTTTGACATATGCCATACAATAGATGATTAATAATAATGGTTTAGAAATGGACATCTCCTAAAATCAGTTGTAGAATTATTGGCACTCTTTTAATAAATGTATTTTGATATAAATTATAAGAATAAACTCTGAATAATTGGCTTAGGATCATATGGACAAATAAGAAAAAATAAAGCAACATTATTATAAGCATGTGTGCCAAAATTACTGACACCTTTAGGGATTTTATATATATATATATATATATATTTATATTATATATACAGTATTGATCAATGTCTCATACCCTTTGCTCTATATGCATTATAGAAGAGAACTGTGCTGTTACAAATCAAAATATACAATGATTTGGGTGGTTGAATAAAGTATTAAATTCAGTGGTGACAATAATTATGACATATACTGTATGGTCTTCAAGATAATTTTTACAGAATTTCATTTTAATAATTTATATTAGATTTTGAGAGTTAATGAGAATAATTATTAATGTATAATTATAAATTAATAATATAATTATTAACCACTATATTTACAGAAGCCATAACTGGGCTACAAATTTTTGGAAATGATCGATAAAACCTGCTAATTCTTACATATTTTGATTAGATGAATTAGAAAGCAGGTGAGAAAGGAGCTGGTTTGCTAAAGTTTTCAAGATATTTCATGATAAAGATTTATATATAGGCAAGTATATTTGCCTACAATGGAGGGCGGTTGGGGGGGGGGGGGTCATATCATGATCATGATGCCTCATAACTTCTCGAGAATGTCGAGGCGTGCAGGTCACATAAAACAAACATACAAAAACATGAAACAGCTGCGGAGGTGTAAAAGTATGAGGTACATTAGTGGCAGCTCTGTGGTGATTTGAAAGTTGTTGCCCTGTTGCTTGGCCTGCAGGTTGGAAACACAAAGTAATTTTCTATGAATTGGACAGTCGAGTCAGAGATTCTCATTAGGTCAAGAAAGACTGGCCATCACGATAGTCCTGGAAGCCAGAAAAGAAAAATATACAAAATCCAGCACTTTTTGACTTTCAGAAAAGTTTGTTACTAGTGTTACAGTACATATAAAACTGGGCCTGATGAACTTTGTAAAGGCTATGGACAAAACAAAACAAAGCCAGTTTTCCAATATCTCTATCAAGAGTTTCCAAGAATTTGCAAAGCGAAAATCAAGGAAGGTGTATCTGTCGGTCCACAGACTCGTGAACTTCTCAAAGTTTGATCTGTTACATGACAAGGAAAGGAAGGCATTAGAAGCCTTCAATCCATGGCGAAGTAGTTTATCAGGATGACTATGAAAAACACATGGGAGATTAGCTTAAGGTCTATAAAGCACTTGGTGCAAACATGTCTCAAATTCTCTTCTTATACTTGCATTTAGACTATTTCTACTAACTGTGGGGCAGTGAGTGATGAGCATGTGGAGAGATTCCACCAGCTTATCGCAGACATGCAGAAAAGATGCCATGCAAAATGGGGTCTGTCCATGATTTATGATTACTGCTAGAATATCTACAGGGACGATCCTACTGCAGTTCACAAGAGAAAAGCCAAAAAGTGCAGTTTAGACACTGAATAAAGATGGAAACTTGTCATTGAATTTTATTCTGTAATTATAACGATCTGATATTATCCATATACTGTATATAGTTAGCTTTAAAAATGTCATTTTAAGGTTGTATCTTAATATTGTAGCCTGGGAAGCTACACAGAAATTGTACAAACCCATCCACAATTCAAAAAGTATGAAAATGTTACATGAAAGCCCAATAAAGGAACAGAAAGTTAGATTACCAATTAAATGTATAAAGATAAATGTATATTGATTGGTGTGGCAATACTCTTACTGTTATATCACATTTTGCAATAAAGTTATGGAGCATAATCGCACAATCCCACATCGTTTTGAATTATTTTGATGCAGTTTTGACCTTGAAGCTACTGTATGTCCTGGAAACTGGAGCCAATTAACACTCAGGACTTAATTTTCCTTTATTAGCAATCCAATTCTGGTAAAATGTAGCTATTATATTTCCGTGGCTTTCTCCTTATGGAGCAGTGTAAAAGACATTTTTCAGATCCTTTTCATTTTTAATCCACTCATTACTTTCATTGATTCTGGAGCTGAAAATGCATCACCGGAACACTTTAGTGAAAATAGATCACAGTGGAAGAGCTGAACATTTACAACAGTTGAAAAATAAAACAGGAAGGTGTTTTGAAACCTGCTGCCTGGTGCTGGCTGTGTTCAAAGGCCTGCGTTTGGGAATAGACGCTTATTAATGTTGAATGATTCGTCCCCAAGGCCCGTTGCTCTGGAAATGGCTCCCCATGCTTCCCGATAGGAGCTTTCCCTTCTGTTACTGTTTTAATTACATTTTCCAACAGGCTCTCTCTGGGATGGCCCCGTCCTCCGGGATGCAGTGTTCCACACTAAGCCAGTGTTCATGTGCCTACATGCTCTGATTTCAGAGGGACTGAAACGGCTTTCTGTCTATGTATGGATGCTGGTGCACCCGAGTTGTTGTGTTAGACGGTAGCATGTGTAGCTTGTGAGGGTTAGTGATATCATCAGTTTGATATCTCAACATTTATCAGAAGATGAGGAAGGAAATAAAAATAGAACGCCAAAAACAGAGGTTCTATATATGGACCTGGACATTTCAACGTCAGTGACTACTGCAAGTGAATGCTAAATTTTGACCAGTCCTTAAATGTACAAGAGGTGAAATCTCTGTTTCTCCTCAATCCGAACTATATGCTGTTTTTCCAAAATTGCACTTCATTAAGCAGCCATTGCAGATTTGTATTTTTTTTGTCAGTCTCTTGCATTTGATTTTATTTTTAGATGCATACACAGTATCTGTCCTATATGGTGTGTGTATAGGGTGCTTTGCTGGTGTGTGTTAACAGGGAGACTTCAGATTTCAATCTGTGTATTTAGGTTTTTGGATATGTCAGGTAGAACAAAAGTTATTATTATTATTTTACTGTCAGAATATTGGAATTACGTTGCAAAATGTAATCTTTCAAAATGACCATATTCTTTTTTTGTTTGTTTGTTTTTGTTTTTTGGTTATGTAAACAACCAAAAACAACAATAAAAACATGTGATCATGTGTATCTGTTATTTCATGGCCTCTGTGACCCCTTTTTTTTGTGCTGTCATGTTATAAAGAATAGTTGGTTAAAATGAACTAAAATTCTGTTTATCATATTGCCTGGGTTATGCTGAAAAAAAGGATATGCCACTATATACTGCATAATCTTGAGACCTATATATGTTGATAAAAAAACAAGCAAAACAAATAATGGCTAAAATGCCGTGAGTTTAAAGAGCTACTGCTCAATGATGAAGCATTTGACCACTTTTTGCACTTTGTTATTAATTAAAGAATTAATGTTGATAACTGTTTAGAGTTGCATTTAATGTTTTAAACTTAACGTCTATAAGACTCTTTAATTCGTTATGCCTTACTTCCACTGACAGCAGCTATAAACAGTTGTTTATACCTTTTTAACCTTGTGAAAGCCAGACTCCACTGATATATACCTTGTAATTACACACTTCATTCAGCAGTGTGGTTACGTTCCATAGTTTCCATTCATTCGCACCAGATAACTAGGGAACTTAAGTAGTGTCTTCATACAGTACCTCCTCAACGCGGTGCTCATGTGGGGATGTTCCAAGTTAATACATACTGTATAGAGGGGCAGTTGGAAGAAAACGTCATATCTTTATACAGTATAAGGACATTCCAGACTCAGGAGGTTAAGTTATTAAAAGTAAAAGCGAACCTTTGCATGTTACAAAGAAATTTTCATAGAAAACTCAATTACAGCTTTCAAATGATCACCGGCTCTTACGAAGGCACTGACACTGCTCACTCATTCCAAATATTGCCTAGAAATAGCAGAAAAAGCCATAGAAATGATTGCCTTCCTGAGGATCATATGAGCATCTGTTGTCTTTGTGTACGTTACTGTATGCAGTAATAAAACATGAGCATTATCATATACTACAGTATAACTTTATTGAACTATATTTAATAACAGCAGTTAAAGACGGCATATAAATGATCATATCTCTTTGCTATTGCACTAATTTACTACGAGCAGACCTCAGGGCGCACCATCAGTCTGTATGGCAGAATTGCACTGAGTTTACTGACAGATCCTGGAATAAAAGATGTGCCTCGATCGACACTGCCCTGTGATCAATACTACAGTAAGCTGCTACAATTTCCTTCTCCCTAGTCTAAGCTGCGGTAAACATGATCTACCCTGCTTGGCACCTCACTAGGAGTTTCGAATCGAAAGGAAAGAATGCTTTCTTTCCTTTCTCGCTTTTTTTTAATATGTTTGTTCCCTCTCTACTAGTCATCTCTGTGTAGCTGCGATCATAAAGGCGATCATAAAGTGTTCTGATTCCTGGCCGTGAAGGAGATGAGAACTGCAGGAGCTGTCACATGACGTCATGCCGAGTCTGGCACACTGAATCCTATTTATCTCGAGTATTTGAATATTTAACTGCTGATTCAGGATTAGGTTGTTGTCCAGTTCATATAGTATACAGTACAGCACTCCATCATGGTGTAAAAGAGCAAACACTGTTTGTGAGGTCAGTGTGCTTTTTCTGCATCACATATACTGTAACTAAACGAAAAACATCATGTAGCCATCACAAAAATGATTTCCGTATGATTTTCTTGTGATATATTAAAACCTCACTTTTTAGACGCATAAAAGATAGAGAATACGTTACTGTCCTGTTACCAACCCTCTAAACACCCATCTCACACTTAGCTTCATTCCTTTAGTGGCATAAAAATTTTTTAAAAAATCACTTCTGTGACAAAATCTGATTATGTGAGTAATCAAGCTAAAAAGGACGTTTCTTCAACATTGCTCCCTGTACTTTAAATGCGTCATGGAGGTGCAGCTTGCTGTTTGTTGCAAGATGGCTCCTAAGTCTCTTGACGCACATTGCATTATACAGTATTTGCTGCACCTGGGTCCTGCTCTCATACCATAAACTCAAGCACGCACATAAACACATTAAGGTCACGGCTACTTCAGTGCTCAAGGGGGGTGTCTCACGCTGTTGTCTGTGGTGTTCGATGAGCTCAGCGGGTGTGGGAGCACAAAACTGCATGCACGGATATGTGTGTGTGTGTACTGTATATCTGTCTGTGACTGAGCCATCGCCACTAGCATGTCTCATTCAGATCCGTAATGGAGCTCTCTAAAGCTCTGCCATTATGAAAGCACATTTGCTATTTCCCTCTCAGTAGATGCTTTTACTTTATAAGCTGTGGTTTATATACTTGCAAATGCTTCCGACACTTACAGACGCAATTCTTCTGTGAATGTCATTTACAATACAGGCCTAGCTGAGTCATTTGCCAATCATTAGGCTTGATGGAAGTGTAGGGGTAATGAGAGTGAAAGATGCTGTCAGAGTACATTTCTTCATTAGTGACGAGAATGTCTGCTGGGACTTCTGCAAATCTATTTGTCTTTTCTGTCAAAAATAAAGACATCAGCGAAGACATCTGGAAACAACCTGGGTTTAGTTCCGATCCGTCGCTTTCATTTTAATAACTTGATGCCCAAAACATTCAAGCTAAAAGGGCAAAGCCCCAAGGAAATTAGACAGTGGATTTGATACATTTGATGGCCCTCAGTGCTTTTTATTGACTCGCTCCTATGCTACCACTTAATCACCCTTTTCCTTTGCTAAAAGGAATCGAATCAAAGAAGCCCACCGGGACGCCTTGTTTACAAGAAGAGCTGTCAGGGTAGCTACTATATACAAATCAGACTTGCATTAAGCAGCGTGCATGTGTGTGTGCGTGTGAGTGTGAGGGAGAGAGAAGTTGTGATTACGTTGATCACATTTCTAGATGGCTAGAAATGACTCAGAAGATGAACGAGCTCTCAGTGCTGTCTCCTGATAGAGGCCAATAAACATTATGGTCCATTACCGCTCTCTCTCTCTCTCTCTCTCTCTCTCGCTCTATCACACACATACACATATCGCACATACGGATGTGTGATATAAATCGTATCTGTATCTTTTGTGTTGTTAAAATACTTACTATTGTGCCTGTCATTATTTACAGTATATATACACTGCATTTTTCTTTTTGAGTATCCCTGCATCTCTTTTGTTTCATATTGATTGAAGGGAAGCCATTTATGTTCAAAGTTTGTTACCTTGTGTAAGGTAGATGGCCCAGCATCATTGTTTTTATAACACAGTAAGTTACATAACATAAGGGTTTTTGCCTTTGCTCATCTGCCTACGGCCTTAGTTCGCACCATCAAGTGTTTCAATAATCCAGAGCTTCTGTTACCATTCTGGCATAATGAAAATGTCAAAAGCTATGGGACCTGGAGGGACCCATGGTGAGGTACTACAATATTCTGATGTACAGTTTAATACCGTAGTATGCAGCTCAAGAACAATTTAAACACTTTTGCTTACGTACAAACTCAAGCGAATTTATGGACCCTTGAACAGATTCAGTTATGCTGCATTTAAAACACCAAGTAGAACCCTTTTAAAGAAATTACTATTCAAAGAGAGAGTAGGCATCAAAATTAGATGCTTATCCTTATTATAGACCATCATGACCAAATCATTTTTAATTGATAAAATACACACATGTTTTTAAAAGGGTCTTTATTTTTCCTTGGGAGTGGTATAGTATTACATGATTTTTGTAAAAAGTAGCCTATGCTGAAAGTTCAATCGAGGCCTGAGCATGTAACCTATGTACAGTTTTATATATATATACTGTATATATGTACCAAATACACAATGCATTTACATTAATATTTTGCACATACCTGAGCGGAACTCGACACAGGTTTCCCCTGAATCAGGGATCCTGGTTAATTGAGAGGCTAAATGGATACGGTTCCAATAAAATGCAACGTCAGATCTTTTCCTCTTACAATTTTAACAGCTGGTCCCCAAAAAACAGGGATCAGTGGTCTAAAGAAACGGAGATGCTGTTAATTAGTTTCGTGCTGCAGTTCAAATAAATACGTCTGGCAAGCTATAAGGTATTAGAAACTATGCAAGCACTATGCAAGGTGGATGGTTATGCCAATCGGTCCGTCTGAAATTTGGCCATGTAGCCTAAAATGAAAGAAGATTACACTTTGGACGGTTTGTGTTTATATGGAAATGTTTTATGAGTATATAACCAGGTCTTTGCTGCGCATTCGTAGAATTAAGTTTGCGTCCATGCAAGAAGCGGAGGATACTTCCCATCTTCTTCCTTTTGTTTTTGGCGCGCTCGCCGCTATGCGTACAGTACATAACTGTAACTGTGTTAGGCTCCCTCCGTCCTAAATTGTGTGCAAATTAAAAAAAATTTTTTTTTGCACACAATTTATGTGGAAACGGTCCGTTAGAGTAAGATTAAACCACTTTCGGTTCATCCTGCCCTCTCTGTCCCGGGTCGTTCCGAGAGCGCGCGGGTTTCTCCGGCTCCGTCTCGCGCTTTTCCCTCGTTGCGTCACTCTGACTCGAAACGCCGCCCGCGTTCTGTCCGTAACTGTACTGTCCGAACGCGTTCTGCTCCGCGGAGTACGGGTGCGCCCTGGCCGCGATCTCTCCGGTCGCGTTAAACCCCAGCTCCGGGTGCGTGGCATTCGCGCTGGTGGTGTTGTCCGCTTGCGTGGAATTGCCGCTCGTTGTGTTCGCGCCGGTGGAGGTGTTCCTGAGCTCGTTGTTTTCCGTGGATCCGCCTGGCACTAGGAATCCCGTCTCCTGGCTCGTCGGCTTCCATATTAGGCTGTAATAAATCGCCAGAATGATCGCCGCCAGGGACACGGAGAGCACGTAGGCGAACACGGTGGCCAGCCGTACCCACTTTTTGTTGGTCTTCGCGGCCATCTTGGCTTTCTTGTCCCCCGTGTACGTGGCCGGCTTGCCCCGCTCCATGTTGGGCATGAAGTCCCTCTCCCGCATGTTGGCCCGGTTTTTGCCTCGGTGCTCCACCACTCCGTCCGTCTTGAAGCCTTTGTTGATGGTCTGGGATGCGAAGAAAAAAAAGAAAAAGAAAAAGCTGGTCTTTCTGGAACGCACCAGAAAGACGCACCGGGACGCTCGCGGGGCCTGCTCGACGTGCCTTACAGCAATTTCTTTTCGTCCATTTTCGAATCCCTTCTCAGAAATCCACGATGGCACACCTCATCCCCCTCCTCACCTCACAGGCTCCAAGGGTGGCGGTGTTTTTCGCTGTTGTTGTCGCATCCAGCTGGTGTTTCCTGCAGGCGCGACTGTAGAGGAGAGATCAAACGCGCAAAAGCATCATTTCACAGACCCGATCATTTATGGTACATGAGCCACTCACTGCTCGTCCTGTTCAGCATCTGTAGAGCATTGCTCAGCTAAAAATACAGCAGAGGGGGCGGGAGAGGGCTCTTAAAGAGACGGCTATGGCACAGTGAATGAATATGAACTGTGGAGAGGATGGGGGATGATAATGATGATGATGATGATGCTCAGGTGCTCACAAACATAGGAGCTACAGTAGGTGTTTAAATGGGAGTTTTGCCTTGAGGTATAGTTAGATTCCCATGGTACCAAAACAAACATCAGATTTAAAAAAATCATAAGAATTATAATTATAGATTTATTTATTGTATAAGTAGCTGTACAAACTTCAATTCAGCATATGGCTGTAACATGTTAATGCCCTGCTCCAGACTTTTTAATTCCTCAAAGCTGTTCTGTGTGCTTCTCCTGGCCCACCAGGTGCAGTCTGTTTACTTTAGATAAACTCTGGGTCTTATGTCCACAACATGTCAGAATGTAGAGCCAAGAGGTGGGATTTAGGAAGGTGATGCTTGGTCCAATTAGTTCAGCACCTTGGATAGCTATATAAATCAGCAGCTATTTATGCAATTATATCTTCTGAAGAATAATAGTCAAAGTGTCCGGTTTCAGGCATTTACATGTTTTGTCATGTCACGACTGTTAAATAACCTGGTGTACCATTTTACACAAAGTGTCGAATGTGTAAAGGTGCAAAATTTAGTTCTTGCAAAAGATGCAAAAAGTTTTGTAAACTGAGAATATTTTGTGCATGTTTTCTTTGAGTCACAAGGAAAAGGCATAAATGCAAACACCTTCTTCTGTTTTGGTCATAAATGTGTGATTTATGCCTTATTTTGCAAAATGGTCTAAATCCACCTTCTAGTTTTGTCAAAAATAAATCCATCTTCTAGTTTTGTCAAAATTGATAATTCAGTCTGGAATTTAAGATTCAAGAATCAAAGAATCATATGGATAAAATATGCAGTTTAGTAGCAATAATATGTTGGGTGAGAATTCATTAAAACAAACTGCAAACATTTTTTGATTGTGTTTTTCACCCAGCCATACTGACAGAAAATTGGAGCAAGGGAAAAAAAAAGTTTAGATTTTTGTTGCACACAAAACCTTTTTCATTACAATGACTGCTGAAGACCATGAGACACATTTAAACGACAAAAACTTCATTTACCTTGTGTCATCAGCTTCATTCTTTACCAGTTTCAATTTCACTTTGGTACCACTTCCATGACTGCATTTCCTTATAACAGACATTTATGAGCACTGCAATGACAGTAACTGCATGTAAATGTCCTTTGAACATATTTAGTTCAATCATGGCAGCCACTATTTTGCCCAGCTTGTACTTTTGCTTAACTGAAAATGTGACAGAAAAAAGTGAAGTGATTTTTTTTCATGTTTCATGTTGCTGAAACGCAGCTGTTCACTGTAAGTTTAAAATCTGCAAATTGAAAACTTTCTTTAAAAAGGTCATATTGCAATTAACTAAGAAAATATTATATATATAAATATAATACAACATTAGCTTTAGATCATATGATTTTTTGCTCATACAAAGTTGCATATTGCGACAAGGGGAAAAAATTGTACTATAGGTAAGATGTTCTATGGGTGATAAGCAGTGTTAAGATTCAGACCAGGGAATTGTTTTTATATATATGTATTGTGCCTCTAAAAGGATATTTTGCAAAATACTGCTTTACCACAAACAGTATATTAAATCTATTAGAGCTCCATCAGTGATACAGCATCACCTTTTCTCTGTTCAAATATGCTACATACTATGAACTGGCATGAAGGTTACAAATTGAAAGAGCAAAATACAATACAAGAGACAAAAAGTGTATATGTGCTTTAGAAAGATGGTGATGGTAAAGGAGGGAGACAAATATTTTACCAACATGATTAAGATATAAATAATTCTAATTTAATTCTAATGAATTAAAAGACAAGTACATCATTTTTTGCCATAATCTCATAATTGTTTCAAATTTTGTCCATCTGTCAACAATCTTTTGTATTCCCTAATTAAAAAATGTTTTAAGCTGAGCTGCGAGCACGAATGCACCGCTGTCTTCACTTCTTCATCAGAAGTGAATTTTCATCCTCCTATGGCTACTTTCATAAGCAGAGCCATGGCTCATATGCAAATGATGTGCCTCATGATGGACTGTCACCGGTCTATTTGACATAATCATTTCGCATGCACGCTCAATGCTGTTATCAGCCATGGACTTGAGCTCTTGTGTGACCTTCCTTGAACTTCTCTATTCATGCATTCATCACACTTATTCTGACAAACGCTTTCTCCATACTGTGCTCAGTCTTCGATAAATAACGGCCCTTGGCATACCCACAGACCACTCAAAAAAACAAAAAACAAATCACTGCACGCTGCTCTTCTTTTTTGCAAATTACAAGTGGGGCATCTATTTTTGCTCGCAGCTACAAATGAAATGATGTAACATGTTCACACCGGCACAGCCGTGACTGGGCAGACAGTAGCTTTTAATGGAAAGCACTGATAAGACCAAAAAAAGTTTTAATATAATCGGAGTGCAGATAATTTTTGACTCACCCTCATGTGTGTGTGCATTCAGTACATACAGGTAGTCAGCTGACCTAATTTTATTGCCACATAATGCATGATGTAGTTCAGCCTAGACCTGATCAGTTGAAGAAGCCCCAGGTCATAACATTGAACACTACCTCCAGAGGCTTTGTATTTGTACTCTAGTGCCTAGGCTATGTTTTGACTGTAGAATGGCATTGAACCATTTTACTGATGCTTTGATTGATGCATAGGTTCATTGTCTCCTTTAAATACAAACCTCTGCCCTAGTTCCTTGCATTCATTTTCATGTCCCAAGCAGTTTTCCCAAGCAGTCTTTTCACCAGGGTTATATAACACTGTCAGTATTTATTGAAAACAAACGATATTTTGCACTTTTCATTTGAGTTTAGCTGGACTAGAATAAATGTTGTAGTTATTAATTTAATATCACTACCCTTTCCCAACAGAATTGGTCAAATTAGAGGCTCAAAGACCAGATCTGTATAAGCAATATGGCATTTAATAAGTGCAGTTATTTAAGTTTCTTCATGTGTATATGTTCATGATATGCAATATACAGTATCTTTTGGTGATCCTGTTTTACTCCACTGTTTTATCTCAGTATTATATTTGAGCAAATTTAGATTTTTCTCTTTTATTAATATTGCCAGTTCCCACCCACTGGCTTGCCCCTCTCACAAAACAGAAATCATCGAAATGCCTTCTGGAACAGTTTGCCAAGGATGATAGTAACAGTGTCAGGTTTTATTTTTTGTTTTTTCTCAAATGTCATGCTTAGTGTTAGAACACTATTAACACTATTAATCATAGAAAGCACTGTGCAAAAGCAGTCAGTCAGTCCGAAAAATTGGGAAAACTTTGAAAGTGTCCCTAAGTGCAGTCATAAAAACCATCAAGCGCTCCAAAAAAACTGGCTCACATGCGGACTGCCCCAGGAAAGGAAGACCACGAGTCACCTCTGCTGCGGAGGATAAGTTCATCCGAGTCACCAACCTCAGAAATCGCAGGTTAACAGCAGCTCAGACTAGTGAGCAGGTCAATGCCACACAGAGTTCTAGCAGCAGACACATCTCTAGAACAACTGTTAAGAGGAGACTGTGTGAATCAGGCCGCCATGGTAGAATATCTGCTAGGAAACCACTGCTAAGGACAGGCAACAAGCAGAAGAGACGCGTTTGGGCTAAAGAACACAATAAAGAACACAGTAAAGAAAACTCTTTGAATGAGAAGGTGTGTCCAAACAAACTTTTGGTCTGTAATGTATATATATATATAGTCATATTTCTCAAAAGAATCTCTGGACCCTGAATTGCTTGGTGTTAAGGATGTTAGATGTTTAAATATACTTTTATTTAAAAAAAAGGTTTTGTTGTGAATGATTGTCAGAGGAAAGACTGACAAGTTAGTTTTATTTAAATGGAAACTTGTAATAATTCTTCATGGCATGTGCTGATTTGCCTGTTCTCTGCACAGCAATAATTGTAAAACTGACTTTGCTAAGAACTTATGTAAGATCTAATGTAAAATCTCTTTCTGGTCAACAACTGCCTTGAAAACTCACATATTATTCTTTGCCAATAAACTAATACAAAAAATGAACAAATGCACATTAAACATTAAGTACAGTGTTTGAAATATCACCCTTGTGCTTTCCCAATTAAATGATTATTTTATAGTTTTATACTGTAAGTAACTATATCAATGGTATATAATCATTGTAAAAGTAAGCATCAACAAGCATTATATAGTAGTATACTGTACTTATAGGCTTGGCAAGAAGAATTGTAATATACTGTAGAAACTTTGCTAACCTTAATTATTATATTTAAAAATAAAGTTTAGAGTTAGCAATCTCAGAAGCTTAGATTTGTCTGGTGATTTCGACGAGGTCAACCCATGCTATAGCACCTGCCTCTGTAATTTACATATGTTATTGCTGGGCTTTCTGAGATTTGATTATTACCCAAACTACTCTGTAGAATGATGATTTAGCCACTTTTCTTCCTTTCTTTCCATTCTAATTCATTAGTATTTAATTTTTTTACTTAAATTTTATTACTTTTAATGTCTACAAAAGATTTGGATTCATTTAGAACTACAAAATTTTTTTTTTGCAGATGGAAAAGTCTCTAATTACTATTAAGAGCCATGGAGCAGCACTCCCAGAGCCATGGAGAACCTCCACTAGCAGAATTATCTAGAAAGAGATGTTCATATTTTAATATGGTGACTGCTCTTTACTTTAACCTATTTCTAAAATAAGCCTGGGTGTTACTGTTACCGTGAATCTTTGAAAAAATCTCTACAACCAGAAATGTCTTTAAGACCAAACCAGAATTAGTTCATTAAAACGTATACCATCTGTAAAATCGGTAGAATGTAAACTCACTTCTTGTTCAACCATATTGAAGCTCACATAAATCATCTGGAATGTTTTGGTAGTTACGTTCTCCACCCTCGAAATCCTCATTTGCAAGTCATATTTAAGGAAAGGTGGCTTTAGGAGTGTGTGCTTTCTGAATCTACTGCTGTCAGTGTGCAGGTCAGCCCTGATGCCCCATCAGCAAAGTGCGGCTGACTAGGACACCATGATCAGGAAGCGTTATATTCTCACAGAACCTGAGATCAAAAGCTATTTGGTCAAAGGAGAGAGATTTACAAAATGGAAAGAAGTGAGTATTCAAACTGTCTTGTTATTTTTTTTTCCCTTTTAAACTGTATGCCGTTCCATTTCAATATCTGAAAGTTCTATATACAGTAAAATATTTACCGTACGACCGTACGTTATTTGATCAAATAATGCTGCCATTCTTAATCCGACATTGTCAGAAATCTAAGTTGATCATGTCAAGTTGTGTCTGGCTGTTTCAAAGATCCAGTGTGTGTGAGAAAGTGTCTGATTTTGGCTTTGCAAATAACCTAGGATTATTACAAGAGGAAAAAAAAAACCCTGATCTTTTTTTTTACTTTTTTTGAAAATGACATCCCTAAATACAAAGTAAATATATGAATCTTATTTACTTAACTGATTGATCTGCTGATTGATCTGTTTAATGAGTGATTGAAATTGAATAATTGCACATTGATCACTGAGCCCCTGTCATTTTTGTTGTTGTTGATCTTATATGATAACATTGACGCAGTAAAAGAATTTTAATGTCTGAATGATTCTAAGACGGGAATGTTAACTGCGCAGTGATTTGTACAGAGCACACTAATGACGTGTACACACTGGATTCTTTATCAGTATTTATATTTGTCTTATATAGACGTATATGACTATAAATCTGCTTTTGAAACTCAGCTGAATTCTTTCCTGCTCTATAAATTGAAGGATGTTATTTTGATACATTGTTTTCTTATTTCAGGACTCATCACGCACCGTGCCTGTCACTATGAAGATGGATCCGAAAGGATTCTTTCTTTACTGGATAAACTCGAGCAAGGTGAGCTATGAATCCATAACAAGCTCCAGCAGAGCTTGAAGATTTGCTTCCTTAATTCCACATGATTACATAACAATTGTTCTTTCTTTCTTTTTAAATAACAGTGTGTTGGAAAGGAAAATTCAATGTCATTGATATTCAATGTTAAAATTCTTATAGTAGACATTAGCTGTTTTTTTTTTTTCTGCATATAAGTTCATGTTGTGATGTTTTGGTTATAAACGATAAACTTTTTATTCCCATAGCAACAATTTCGATATAATTAAAAGCTAGACACAAGTGTTGTGACGATTTTGATCTTTTTATCTTACTTACTTTCTTTCTCCCAACGCTATTGATTTGAATGATGTTTGAATTATGATATTGGAAATCAAGTTTGCTTTACTTTGCTTACTTTAGCTGCCTCTGCAAATTTCCATCATTTCCACGACCCACGAAGTACAGTACCATAAGATATGGTTAGGATAATAATAATATTCTGTATTTTTTCTGTATAAATTACAGAATATTACATAAATCCAGCAGAATGGAGTTGAAGCATTGTGACAATACTAAAACAGAGCAGATGTGCTATTTCGAATGATGTTTAGCTAATTCAGAAATACCATTATATCACTACACATCTCTGCACTAATACACTAGTGAATATTCATATTAGCATTTTTCCAAACCACATTTGCATGATTCCAAGTATATTGTTAATACTACAGCACTTTATTGTCTTTATTTTCAGTGGATGTAATTTTACAGTTTTTTTGGTCTGCTTATAGGAAGTGGAGATTTTGGATATGGCGACCATACGGGACACACGGACAGGAAGATATGCAAAACTCCCCAAAGTAAATGCTGTTTTATTTCATTACATAAAAATGTTCTCTCGCATGTCTGCTGTGTTTTGGGATTTAAAAACCCAAGCGCTTGAACTATTTGTATAAATTTGCACAGGCACACAGAGAAGGAGAGATGAGAGAGCAAGTGAGAGAGAGACAGAGAGAGAGAGAGAGAGAGAGAGAGAGAGAGGATTTGACTTTGACGTTTCAATATTTTGACTACATTCTTGGCTGATCGTCTGAGTCTTGAGAATTACTTTATGAAATATATTGTTTATGTGAAGCAGAAAAGAAAGGACAAAGAAGCTCCTATATTAAAACAATTTATATTTTGTTCGATCTAATTTAAATGGTCTTATGTGATGGTCTTATGATACTGTTTAGTGAAAGTCAAGTGAAAGAGCTACTGTTGCATCAGAGTACGCCAGTGCATTTTCTTATGCCTTCCTTTCCTATGCATAATCCACACTCACACATACACACATACACAAACACACACATACACACGTCAAACACATACGCAAACCGCTGGGGTTCTCGTGTTGAGGATTTGCATTGAGCCAGATTTGCTTAGCTCGGCTTGGCTTGTATTCACAAATGTCCTTTGTAGGGAAAGCAGATGCAAGGGTGTTTAGAGTTTAAATGTTCTCATCCATTGCACTAGTGATTTCACTGCCTAAGGCACGGCTGTTCGAACCCAGTCCTGGAGAGCCAGTGTCCAGTACAATTTCCAGTTCACCAACATTTAATCATGTTAAACGATGTCCGCACACAACCGCACACAACTTGGCACAGGTTTTATACCGGATGCCTTGAGACCGGCACTGCATCCAGTGGCTGGGGTTTGGGCACTGGGTGGGAATCGAATGCAGGCCTTCCGAATGGCGGATGAGAAACTTACCACAGAGCCACTAATACCCTATTTAAACACTTATCCAATGAACCTGCCAATAAACAGACTAGTTAAATCAGCTGAACAGAAAAAACACCAAATTGTGTGGTAGTGTTTGGTAGAGTATAATCTGTCCTCCTTTTATGATAAGGCTGATATAATGGGACAGTGAGACAGTGTTCAAGTCAAACTGGGACTTTTGTCTCTACAGAATAACAGAGCAGTTATGAAAGTAAAAATACCTTTATTTCTCTATATAATCCCCTGCAACACTAACACACTTATTCATGTGGTTCACTAGTGCTCGGATGCTATCAAGGTAGACAGTTTTCTTAGTATGCCAGAGCCATGATCTGACTAAAACGCTGGTCTTTTATTGACCCAGTGTCTGAAATGGCTTTGAGCGAGTTCAGGACTGTATGGGGGAAGTGCATAAACTCCATAATGTGCAAGTTGTGTTTGTGAATGATGGTGTGCACAGTTCCTACAGACATGTGCGTCTCTTCCGCAAGTTGGCAACAAGTTATCTAGTCATTTAATTATACTTTAATGATTCATGTTCTATAATGCTATAATGATTACAGCATAAACTTTGTAAATACACAAATGAGGAAGATTTTCTGTTCAGTCTTCTTGCTTTGTTTATGAAGCATTAACATAACTGTGCTTTATCAACAGCATGCAAAAGTGCGAAATACATTCAACATGGACTTCCCTGACAGTAATTACTTAGCCAAGACCTTGACCATCGTGACTGGTCCTGACACGGTCAATCTCACCTACTACAACTTCTTCGCCCCCAAAGAAAATATAGTGCAGGTAAGAATTTCTCTCCTTATTATCATCACCATAAACATCTGGGTCAACATAATCAACATTTAAAACAGGCAACTAATGAAATTAAAATGTAAACAGTAATAACATGTTGATTGGCGGTTTGTTTAATACATTTTGACAGACCTGGACTTATAAATACAAGCACCTACTGTTTTCATAACAATAAAAATTAAAATCCAGTGACTATTATGTAACTACTATAATAGGTACAGTATTTTTGTTTATTTGTTTGTTTGTTGTTATTTTTGTTCCTCCCATGCTGTTGAGCACATCTAGTGACGTGTTTCCTCATTTCTACAGCGATGGTAGTTGTACATGGCTAGGGTGCTAGGCCAGTTCCCAATACTCCTTCTTTCTTGCCCAGGACCAGCAATGAGCATAGATTTAAGGGCATTCCCCAAGGGCTGAACAGTGGCGGGGCTTGAACCTCTGACCCTCTAATCAGCAACCCAGACCCTCAACCTCCTCTTTGCCCCTAAAATCAGGAATATTGATAATAAAAATAGTGAATTATAAAGCCATCATAATAACTTTAATAGCTTTATTATTTCGCAATGCTAAACATTTTACTGTAGTACATACTGTACATTTCTACTCCAAAATCACCACAATGTTCAAACAATTGATTGATTTTGTAACCTCATACAGTATAAGAGTCTTAGTGACTTCCTAAATTCATACTCATCTCCACTTGACATCCCTGAAGGCTTCCCCAAAGTATGAGTACTAATGGACTACATGAAGCAGCTGTGGTTTCTGTGGCCAGGCAAATGCACTTTATGAGTTTATGACCCTAATATCCTGCTGGTTGGTGCACATCCACTGAACTGTGTCAATATGTGACCATGTGTCTTTAAAGGTACAGTTTACTTAAATGTACTTGAATGGCCAACAATGAATGAAAGCTTCAGGTTTGTGAGAAGATCAGCTGTTTTGCTGGAAATCATTGAAACCTCAGGTGTCTTGTGCCCTCTGCTGGAAGAGACACTGAATGAACAGAACACTGAATGATTCTAGGAAATAAGCTGAGGATTAGATAAACTTTGTTGTTGTTAGTCATTAGGCGGCTTCTGTCGAGGGGTCTCCACAGCAGCTCCATTCGGTCCGCAAAACAACATGGCACAGGTTTTTATGCCCTTCCTGATGCATTCCTCCCATTTTATCCGGGCTTGGGAATGGCACTGCATCCAGTGGCCGGGGTTTGGGCATTGGCTGGGAATCTTTTCCACATGGCAGGCAAGAGTTCAGAACTGTAAAAAATATGTTGCGCCTCGTTTTAGTTTTTTTGCTTTATAACTAAAAAGAACTCCTGTTTTCATGAACAGAAGTAAAACATTTTTACAATGAAAAATTTTAAAGTGAAAATCCACTGCACTTCTACTGCAAGAAATCAATACAATGACTGTCTGCTACAAATGTTTACATAAATGTTTCATTTGCATGTAATTTAGTATGCAATAAATCCAATATAAAAATAGGAGATAATAATAATAATAACTACAACAGCAAGAACAACAACAACTACAATAATACAAATAATAAAAACAGCAACAACAACAAAAATATAATAATAATAATAATAATAATAATAATAATAATACAACACATTTTAAATTTAGAATGCTATTTAATGTAAGGTGATTTGTTATAAGTAACTATAACTAGACAAAAGAAATCTCTTATTTTCTAAATTCATACATTTGTTATTTATTCTTTTTAATAGTGAAAGTCAGCTTTTTAACAATCAGTTTCTCTTATCAGATGCATTGTGGCCTGAAAAAAGTGATTGATAAATGATTAGACCACGAATATATAACACTAGCTCCTGTTTCCCCTCTAGAACTGGGCTGATGACATCCTGGCCATCGTCTACAACCCCCACAGATACAATGTCTGCAGACAAGTCTACCTGGATAAACTGTAAGGAAATCAAGCTTCAGAAGAAACATACAATTTGATGAAGTCACATTAGCTTAGTTGTTGCATTTTTGCTGGTGCTTTCTATAATATACAGTAGATGATGCTCCGTATACGCTCAATGTTTGAAGTTCCAAGATCACTGGCTGTATATAGAATCCTCGATTAACACAATTTGTTTTTGATCAATATCTGGATTATTTGTCAAGGCCCTTGACTGATGGCATAGGCACTGAATCATCACCACATAAAGAATATCGATACTGAGTGTGGCAATTATTATTATTATTATTATTATTATTATTATTATTAAATTTTTCTCTACGTCTCTATTCTTCTTTTTATTCTCTTATAGGTACACTCGCCTCACACTGCAAACCAACAAGGATGGCAAGATCCCTGTTAAACAGTAAGCTTTTTTAATGATAATAATTGTTTTTGTTATGATTATTGTGTGTATCTAACACCTTACTATTTTGCTGCAGTATCTATAAGATGTTTCCAGCTGACAAGAAAAGGGTCGATAGTGCACTCGCAGCTGCAAAACTTCCTAAGGGAAAGGTGAGAGAGTTTGTCAGTTTAACAGTGTTTTTTCTCTCAATTCATAGTCTAGGTTATGCCATTGTTTATTAAATATTATTGTAAATATTATAATAAATATTATAAACATTATTGATTATGTGCCTTTTATTACAGTACTCAGGGCTAAATCTTAAGCCATCCCTTATTTCTTCATATTTCGCTTTTAAACGGCCAAACGTTCTTGTATTTTTAATGTAGTCTTGAGGAATAGTCCTTCAAGCTTCCTGAACAACATTTTTGGCTCTTACTTTCCACAAGTTTTTGTCTTTGATTTTCGGTCCAGTCCCTGTACCTGAGCAGTTTCAGAGGAATGTACATTTAATTTAAAAAAGTTGTTAACACAGAAACAAGCATGCATTGAAATAAATGTAGTAGATATAACCCTATCATTTGAATTAAAGACGGGACTGTTGCCAGATATTTCGGTATAATGTTATATATTTCACATGCACTGTATGTTTGTTGATTAAAGTGTGCACACATTTTTTTTTATGTTCTGTTAGTTTGACTCCATTAAGCCTGAAGTGTTCACTGAAGCTGCATTCAAGACCTTCCTATTGAACCTTTGTCCTAGACCAGAGGTCTTTGAAATCTTCAGCACCTAGTAAGTCTCTCTCTCTTTTACAAATGTAATTTACATCATCAGATTTATCATAAATGTGGATTTAACACTGTATGATTTCTTGTTATATATAAGACTGATATGTTAAGTAGTGCTATGAGTTCAACATTAAATCACACTGCAGTATATACAGTACGTGGTATACAGTACATGTTGTGATTCATCAATGGCAATGAACTGTTTCACATGCACACAGTTCTTTAATCGACTATTATCATCATTATTGTTATGCTCAGTTCAAGCAAGCCTTACATGACCAAGGAGGTCTTTAGCAAGTTCCTCTATGAGAAGCAGCGAGACTCAAGGCTTAACCAAGAGCTTTACCCGCCACTGAGACCTGATCAGGTGAAGGCCCTGATCGACAAGTATGAGCCCTCATCCGCCAATGCTAACCGGGGTGAGTGAAGTTACACAATCAACAACTCAATCATCAAACTATATTAAGACATTTCTTGCTTTTATATATACAGTGGAACCTTGGATTCTGAGCATAATTCGTTCTGGAAGTGTGCTTGTACATCAAAACACTCATACATTAAAGCGAATTTCCCCCATATGAAATAATGGAAACTCAGAAGATTCGTTCCACAACTCAGAAATATTCATATAAAAATAATAAATACAAAATATAAAGTAAAAAAAAAAAAAAGCACTTTACCTTTGAAAAGAATCACGGCTGTAGTGAATAACACCAGAGAGAGGAGAGGAGGAAAGGGGCTGCTGTGGTGGACGACTTTCACACACACATACCCGCGTACACACAAACACACACAAATTCAAAACACAACAAGCGCGCAGGTGAGTCTCTATTCAGTGAAACTGGGATGTGTGCAACACAAAATAAAAGATGCTTTACGTGCACATACGCGGTCACATTATTATAGAAAATAGTACATGTGCGCACGGATGATGTTGACTGTGACGCATGCACATTGAGACCTAGCATGGGAGTCCGATTACCCACAATTCCACAGCGTGAGAGAGAAAGAGAGAAGAAACATTGACTCAGCTGTGATCATGTGATGCTCGGTGTCAAAAAAAGAAGCGCATGCTTGATACTCGGTAATACTTGGTACTCGTTAATCAAGACTCGCTCGCAAACCGAATTACTTGCAATCCGATGTTCCACTATATATATATATATATATATATATATGTGAATCTGCATTAGATATGACTGATCATTTAAAACTTAAAGAATGGTTTGACACTGGCCCTTTTCAGGTCAGATAAGCCCAGAGGGTCTACTGTTCTTCTTAATGGGGCCGGAGACAACACCTGTGATGTTAGACAAAATGGCCCAGTGCCATGACATGACCCAGCCTATACCTCACTACTACATCAAATCCTCCCACAACACCTATCTCACTGGTAACACTACTTACATCTACATCTACATCTAGGCATTTGGCAGACGCCCTTATCCAGAGCGACTTAAATTTTTTTAAAATCTCATTATACATCTGAGCAGTTGGGGTTAAGGGCCTTGCTCAAGGGACAACAGGGACAGGGACAACAGGGACAATAGGGACAACTTGGTGGTAGTGGGACTTGAACCTGGGACCTTCCAAACCGTAGTCCAATGCCTTAACCACTGAGCTACCCCTTACGTACTCATATAACACGTGTATAATGCATTTCTAAACATTTCATTCTAAACATGCATTTCTATGTGTTACTATAACTAAAACTTAAATGAGATAATGTCGCTCTTTCCTATTCGCATATATTTATATTTTTTTATTGTTATAATTAGTTATTACATGTAAACTCACATTTAACTATAATAAGCATGGCAAGCATGCCAGAGCTAGTTTTATTTTGTTGCTAATGCCAAAACACTGATTTCATCACTTGAAACATTAACATGTGAAGTATCCTGAATATTTAAAACATAAGTGTACATACTATGCTTTTTGTATACTAGCTAACACTATATTAGCTATTGGCTACAATCGTCAGTTTTATTTGGACATAATATACATAATAGTATAATAATATATACATAATAGGCATCTTTTATTATTTTTGACATATTTTAATTGTTCTCTTTGTAGGCTTAGTAAAATTTATTACATTTTGAACTGTGTGTGTGTGTGTGTGTGTATCCATAGCCGGTCAGTTCTCAGGCCCCTCCTCTCCAGAGATGTACCGCCAGTGTCTGCTTTCTGGATGCCGCTGTTTGGAGCTCGACTGCTGGAAGGGCAAACCTCCAGATGAAGAGCCAATCATTACTCACGGCTTCACCATGACAACTGAGATTCTTTTTAAGGTTTGGTTTCCTTCAGTCAGAACTGGTGCAGTCATCCAACTATATATATAAATTATGAAATGTTTTCATCTATTCATATATTTAAAAAGTTAAAACAGTAGATTTAAAGAAACAGAGAATGAATAAATGCCTTAGCTACGGTATAAGTTCAGTGCAAGTTTGTCCTCAGAACTAAACTAAATACTTTTTAACATGTACTTTGATTAATACAATGAATAATCTTTTAATCCTTTCCGTGTGGTAGGATGTGATCGACGCTATTGCAGAGAGTGCGTTCAAAACTTCTAAATATCCAGTCATTCTTTCCTTCGAGAACCACGTGGACACGTAAGACACTGTTTCTCCACCATGTCTTCGTAAACTACATTAGATTTCACATTTTGTCGCTGCTTCAGCTAGAGCGTGTCTCTTAATTTTTGATTTTTGTGGATTTAGTGTGAAACAGCAGGAGAAGATGGCTAACTACTGTAGGACCATATTTGGAGACGCTCTTCTTGCTGACCCCTTGGAGAAGTATCCGGTATGTGACTTCCACCATGCTTAGATAACATAATGACTATTAGATACCTACTGCATATGGCATACTGTAGGTATGAGTGACTCTCAAATATTTGGGAGTTTATTGATCAGATTCCCACACGTCAGAGCTGGCATGATGGTTTTTATTGGGTGTTGCTTACAGTTGAAGCCAGGTCAGCAAATTCCCAGTCCTTCTGAGTTGATGGGAAAAATTCTGATCAAAAACAAAAAGGGCCCCACAGCCCCAGCCAAACCTCCACCCAAGAAAGAACAAGAGGAGAGTCCGAATGCAGAGAAAGCAGGTCAGCATAGTCACAGACTGTTTCACAGTTTTCAAGTTTTCAGACCCTTTCAAGTCGTGCGCTTTGTGTGATGTTTCACACCGATTCAAATGTGTTCGGAATTTACATCACTGTACACACAATACCCCTTGATGACACAAAAAAAAAACAGGTCTACAGAGTATAATGCTTGTAGCATCTTTCACAAATAGACTTGTGGCTGTCACTGCTGAAAAAAAGGTGCTTTTACCAATTGAAGTGTCTTAGTACTTGTGTAAATAGGATATTTCAGTCTTTATTTGTTTAGAAATGAATGAAACACTCCAAACACCTGTTTTGACCAAAAATATTTGAATAATCAATTATTTTGCTCAATTTTAAGATCACTGTGAAAGGTAACAAAATGTGGAAACCTTGAAAGGGTCTGAAAACCTTCTGTCGGCGCTGTATAATCGGTCAGGTTGACTTAATCCTTACTAGGCAAGTGATACTGTGTTGTGTCTTCCACAAGGAGCGGCCGCTGAGAATCCTGAGAACCCTGAAAACCCTGCGAACCCCGAGAACCCTGAGAACCCTGAGAACCCTGAGAACCCTGAGAATCCGGAGAACGCTGCGAACCCTGAGAACAATGAAAACGCTGACAACCAGAACAATGAACCAGATGAACCCCATGAGGATGAAGAACAAGATGAGGAAAAGATGAAGAACTCAGATGAAGTAATGGAATGATATTATTAGGATGAATACTTACTTTGAGATTATTTATGTATTTTAGGATAAAATGTGTTATTTAATTATTTGTAAATGGTAGCGTTCATAACACTACATGAGAATATTTGACCAAAATTGTATTTGGACAATTTTGGTCAAAATTAGGTTGACATAATGCCTAAGTCAGTTGAGAGATTTTTGTTGAGATAAAGTTGACACATTCCAGACTGACCTAAAACATATACTTTGAAGGTTGATGTATTTGTATATGCATCATAGGATATCAAATCCAAATTCACCCTAATTTAGGTCAGAATAAATATACTGTACATACAATCTGGGTCCTGTAACATAATGAGACAGATTCAAATGCAGACAAAAAAAGAATAATAATGATAAGAAGAAGATAGTTGCTCAAAAAAATATTAGAAATATTTACACGCCTGAAAATAAGAACCGGAATTTACATAAGATCCAAAGAAACAATACAGTACATAACATCTACATAACATACTGCAATCTATTTGTAATGTTCTGCCTGTGTTCAGTTATTAAATGAAATGAAAAGGATTTGACTTTTTGCTGTTGAAATCGTTTTTGCATTTGTTAGGGTACAGCAGGACAGGAAGTGAAAGCCTTTGAGGCGATGTCTTCAATAGTCAACTACATTCAGCCACACAAGTTCGTCTCCTTCGAACAGTCTAAGAGTGAGTCATGTCTATCATTTTTATGCATGAAATTAAAAAATCAATGCTTATAATAAGTAAAATACCGTTTACTATAAATATAACTATAAATATCATAGCTGTGATAATAAACATCGGAAATAGCCGTTTATGAGGTTGTATGATTTTTCCAAGCGCAGAAAAGAACAAGAGCTATGCCATCTCATCTTTTGTGGAAACCAAAGGAGAGAGTCTGATCGCCAAGAGCGCCGTGGAGTTTGTCGAGTATCCTTTACATTTCATTAACCAATACTTTCCGAATTTGACAGCAAGTATTAAAAAACTGCACACGTTTTATGGTACAATACATTTCTTTTATCAAACCCGTTAGGGCTGAGTTCATTTTAAAACAGTCGATTATAGACAGATTTAAATTTATTAAACACTGGAAGATTACAGACATTACAGAATTTTTGTGCTTGTCTAATTTCTCATTTTTTAACTAGTGAAGGTACAACAAGCATTTGTATTATTAATTGTAAGCAAATATACAATAAAACCACACAGACACTCCATCATTTAAGAAAGAGGCGAGGGACAAATGACAGGCATGAATGATCTTTGGTTCAAAAATATCCAACTGCACCCAAAGACAACAAATAAACTTGTGAACAAATCAGAGACATCAGGCGTAGATTCAGCAAGGTGCTGGAAATCAAGATTTAGAGATTTTGGCCCATATTGACATACTGTACTGTAATAGCATTACGCAGGGCAGCACAGTGCCTTAGAGGTTAGCACTGTCACAGGGTCCGGGTTCGATTCCCGGCCAGGTCCGATTCACATCTCTGTGTGCATGGAGTTTGCATATTCTCCAATGCTTGGTCTGTTTCCCCCGGGTACTTCGGGTTCCTCCCACAGTCCAAAGACATTCAGATTAGGCTAATGGGTGTTACCAAATTGCCCGTAGTGTGTGAATAAGCGTGTGAGTGAGTGTATGTATGTGTGTGCCCTGCCATGGATTCGCCCCATCCAGGGTGTAGCCTGCCTCGTGCCCTAAGTCTCCTGGGATAGGCACCAGGCCCCCGTGATTCTGAATGCAGTATTAAGCGGTATAAATGATGGGGAGTGAGAGTGAGCATCATGCAATTGCAACAGTTTAGACCGTTTAATTAGAGTTAACTCATTGTCATGTTCAAGAAACCAATATGAGATGATTTTAGCTTTGTGATGGGTTATTCTGTTGTCATAAAGGACAGAAATATTCCAAAAAAAAATCACCAACACCATTACATCACCAACAGCAGCCTGAACGAAATACTGACTAAGTGTTTGTAAGCTTTTCATCAATTGACAATCTAATAAAATAAAGTAGAAAATGGACGAGTTCTTATAGAAAAATCCAGATGGGAAATTGGTGCAACACACAAAATGTGTGGTAACATGAAATAAGTAATGAAAAACTGAGCTGTAAACTTTTGTTCTATGTCTGTGTATACATATTTTTATAAGAGCTCAATTGCATTCTCTACAACTACCATCCTGAAAACATCTGTGTATTTGCCATGTTCCTCAATCAGGCATGTAAGTGAATTCCTTTACTGCACCCTTCAGATATAACAAGAGACAGATGAGTCGAATCTATCCCAAAGGAACACGTATGGACTCTTCTAACTATAACCCTCAGCCCTTCTGGAATGTTGGCTGTCAGATGGTGGCACTCAACTACCAGACCATGGGTAACTGCCTCTTTATTTACATCAATATAGTGAACAAAAGTGGCAAGATATTAATGTAAAATATATTCAAATTTAATAGTCGAGATCTAAAAGTAGATTTTGTACTTTGTGTATGGAGATGTTTACGGATTAAGGCTTAGGTGGTAGTGCCTTGTAAGAGGCAGAAAAGTTTTCTGTTATGGTATCCATAGGGGATCTATGCTTTTCAGTAACAGAGAAATTAGGGAGGATAATCAACATGGCAAAGGATTCCTCTGAGTTTCTCATCATGAGCTAAATTTCTCACTTTTATAAATGAGGGAAGAGGTCTTTGTGTCATAATCATGCACATATTCATCTGAGAAGCAAGGATGATTGGGACAGCAGATGTGTTTAGATATCCATGCTCCAACATACAGTATACTGTATGTGTCTTCATCAGAAATTGGACTTGGACAGAAAAATGTCTGGACAAAATTGGAATTCCAAAGTGCAAATTCACATGGGCAGAATTATGGAAGTGAGAACTTTAGGTGTCCATTTCCAATGTGTTCAATTTCAACCATTTGTACAGTTGGGCAGAGGGAAAGACCAACTGCACACATTTTTCAGGGAGATGGTACCACGTTGCACAACATGCTATTGTGTAAAGTTGCATCACTCAAGGGAAAAACCTGGTTGTATGCATGATAAACTGTCTGTGTTGCCCGCAAGCATCCTGGACCAACAACAAAAGGCTCAGTCATGCAACACCACATTGGACAAGGGACCAAACCTCTCCTACACCTTTACATGATCATGTGATCAAAAGGGCAAAAGAAAATCCTTCTCTTTGTTGGTCAACTCTGTCTCTGCTAACACGCTGGGTGGCAGCTCTGAAGCACAATGCTTGCCTCAAAGTATCCTTGCTTAATAGTCCAAGAAATTCTAAAAAAAAAAAAAACCTTTAAGAAAAATAGCTCCAACACAAGGTCCAGAGCTACACAGTCTTAGACTTGTGGGTTTGATGTTTTGGCTGGAGTAGAGGAGTGATGTTTTGAACTTGATGGAGTAGAGGTTCACATTAGTGAGACTTGTAGTACAGTACCATTCAAACATTTGGACACATCTTCTAATTCAATGTTTCTGTTTAGTCATTTATTTTCTACATTCTAGAACAATACTTTAGATTTCCAAACTATGAAATAACATATATGGAATTATATAATAAGTAATTTTAATGTCAATTGTTATTTTAAAACACAAAGGTCAGCTGATCTGGAATAGTTCTTGCAAGAACAGTATTGTCAATTGCATTTGATGTTGGAACTGGCTCTCGTGACAACCATCTAAGGAAAGCAAGACCAAAACTTACCAGCCTCAAATATCACCAGTTAACAACCAGCACCTCAGAGATGGCCGTTATGAAGGCTTTACATAGCAAGTAGTAGACACTCAATATCAACTGTTCTAAGCAGATTCTTGCATATTTCGGATGCTTTCAGTATTGTTTTACGATGTAGGAATAATAAGAATCAGGAATGACCATGGAATTAGAAGGTGTTAAAATTTTTAATTGGTACTGCATATGATACTGCAACACTTTTCCTTTCTAAATTATCAAGTCGATTTTTATGGATCATCTATTCCTTGTACAAATTTAGCAAACTGATACGGTAAACAGTTTAATAAATGAGGCCCACTGTCACAGTACAATTTACTAACTGGATGTGCTTGGACATCTAGATTTTCCCATGCAACTGAACATGGCGCTGTTCGAGTATAACGGGAGGACTGGGTACCTCTTAAAACATGATGTGATGCGGAGGAACGATAAGACGTTTGACCCCTTCTGCGACAAGATCGACACTAATGTCCCCAACACGGTCTCAATCAAGGCAAGTCAGGTCCTGGTTCTAGTCTCTGATGTCAATTTCTAACTGAGCATAATAAATTCAAGACACTAATGAACAGCATTAGTGCTTGAGTGTTCTACACTGATTTGCTACATTACTATCTGATATACAGTTTATAAATGATGTTCTGGTTAATTTATCCAAGTAAACTTGCAATTCAGTGTATATATTATGGTAGGTTTATGTTGTATTTATTTTTCCAAGAAACAGATAGAAAGTTCTTGGTTTGTCACTGATTAAATGCAGTTGTTATTGTCTATGCTCAGACAAGTGGTTAGCACTGTTGCCGGAGTAATTGTGTTCGATTCCAACATCAGGTCTCTGTGTGTGGAGTTTGCATGTTCTCCCCCGTGCTTGGTGGGTTTCCTCTGGGTACTCCGGTTTCCTCCCACAGTCCAAAGACATTCATATTAGGCTAACTGTCTTCATGTGGTGTGTGATTGTGTGTGTTTGTGTGCCCTGTAATGGAGTGGTACTCCACCCAAAGTGTACCCCACCTCATGTTTCCTGGCTTCCCACGACCTTGTACTGTTCAGGATAAGCAGAATAGAAACTGAGTGACTGAGAGTGAGATTATCGTTACAGTGTACTCAAATCTAAAATATTCAAATTCTGTAAGATGTCGTTTTTATGATTTGCTATACAGTAGGTGTTAATGTAAATTTCCACTCTTACCCATTATCTATGTTATTACAGGTCTACTCAGGCCAGTTCCTATCTGACAAGAATGTGAAGACAGCAGTGGAGGTGGAAATCATTGGCTTACCTGGAGACCCCAAAAAGAAATACCGCACCAAACCCACCGCTACACCGAATGCCATCAACCCTGTGTGGAATGAGGAGCCCTTCGTGTTCGAGAAGGTGTGTTAATACAGTATATAATGCATCATTTCTATCATCATTTCTGATAGTTTTTGATAACTATAGGTTATTTTAAATCTTCAAAAACATTGTGTTTTAAGCATTTTCCTGTTGTCTGTTTGAAAACAGGTTCTGTTGACCGAACTTGCTTCCGTCAGAATAGCTGTCTTTGAGGAAGGAGGAAAATTCATCGGACATAGGATTATTCCCATAGACGCCATCCAATCAGGTATGTGAAAGGTGTTCAACATTGTTTTGGATTTGCAAAGTAAAAAAAAAAACACAAATATAAAAATATGCATATGACATACTGTGTGTGTGTGTGTGTGTGTGTGTGTGTGTGTGTGTGTGTGTGTGTGTGTGTGTGCTGTCCAGGATTCCATCATCTTTGTCTGCGTAGTGAGAGCAACATGCCTCTGATGCTCCCTACCCTGTTTGTCTACATTGAGGTGAAAGATTACATCCCTGCTGCATTTGCTGGTATGCACACTGCCCAAAACTGGACAAAAATGATTATTTTTTAAAAGTGAGTGTTTTTGGTCAGTGTTGTAATTTTATCCGCACACTTGGGTTCTCAGATTTCACTGATGCTCTATTTAATCCAGTGAAGACTACAAAGCCTGCAAAACAGGAGGCAAGTTTTTAAGCACATTTACACACACACACACACACACACACACACAAAAAGATCCCTGGTTTTTATCTTTCAGAGCACACAACAATAAATGTTCCCACTCAGCGTTACATATATGCATGTTTCACACACATATAAAAAAAAAACCTTCATTTGTCTAAATAGTCTTTATCTGCTTTCAGAGTGCTAACTTTGTAAGCAAGTATGAGATGGGTGGTGCTGCAGCTGTTCCAGCTGCAGGTAATAAATCTATACAAATATCTTTTTACAATCAGAGATCATCATCATCATCATCATCATCATATTAAATAGCAAAATGTATAGATTATACTCATCAGTGTCATAATGCACTTATGCTCTTTCACTATTTGCATTAATAAACTCTTTTCCTCTAACTATACATTAACAGTGCCGGAGGTTGCTGAAGCACCAGCAGAGGGCGACGCTAAGCCTGAAGAAGCACCTGCTGCAGATGCAGAGCCTAAAGCAGAAGAGCCAGCACCGGCTGAACCAACACCAGAACCAGAACCTGAGGCAACCCCTGAGCCACCTGCGGCCGCAGAAGAGCCTCCTCCGACCGAAGCACCTCCACCCGCCGAAGAGGCTCCTCCCGCCGAGGCACCCGCCGAGGCACCCGCTGAAGAAGCGCCACCCGCCGAGGAACCTGCGCCGGCAGAAGAAGCTCCCCAAGAAACTCCCGAGGCAGAGAATCCCGCTGATCCAAATGGTGAGCCTGCTGCAAACGCGGAGCCCGAACCACAAGCTAATGACTCTAACCCAGCTCCCAGTGCAGAGCAGGACGCTCCCGTAGTTGACTCTGCAGCACCTGCAGAAACCTCCAATCCAGCAGATGCTGCTGGTGCAGCACCTGAGAGTTCAGGGCTTTGTGGAGCTCTGGGTAGGCTGTGTAAGATGTGAACCAGAGCAGAATGAGTTATATTTCAATGGTAATGGCTTAACAGTGCACACACCAGTAGATGCCTAAAGCAGAACATGCTATCCATGTATATTTTATGTTAAATATATGTATAAAATTATATAATTATTTAAACGAAACACTTGTACTTGCATGCTTGACCTTGTATTTCTTGAAATTACCTAAAAACTATTAAAAATCCCAATGTCTCACTCACCGTCTTTGTCTCTCTGCTGTCTCTCACACAAAAACATTCACACACACAACCTCACTCACAAACATGCACACACACAGAGCTGGCCTCTGTGACCTGTGATGAACTGCAGCAGCACAAGAATTACCAGAAGGTCATCAAGAAGCAGGAGAAAGAGCTGAAAGAGCTGGAAAAGAAGTACCAGAAGAAGGGCGAGGAGCTAACTCAGAAATACAGTGACCTCTTCAAATCTCTCAAGAAGAAGTCCTCGTCGAAGAAGAATGAGTAAACAGAGACCTACCACTGCTTTAATTTATTCAGTCCTGTTGAGAATGTCTATTTCTGTGAATTGGCAATCTTGAGGGCATAGATATTCTTCTGTGTCTTTGTGAATGTCATGCTGTTGTGTTGTGATGGGGTTGTGCTGTGATTTTGGTCTCTGTGTGAAAATGATCTTAATCTGAACGCTTATTTAACCCCTTAAATACCAACGACATGCATTCCCCTCTCACGTCTAATATTCTCAGTGTGGTTGTAGAATATGCAACTTCAAGGTGAAGAAGTAAAATCTGTTGGTTTAAGGGGTTAAAAATATGGCTGCATGACTAAAATGACTTGACAATCATGCCTAGAGTCAATCTCAATACAATATCTAATCTTATATTTATATATTTCAAAAAGAATTTCAAAAGCATACACATCAGGGATGGGCTACGCTGCATACAGTACAACTGTCACTAATAAACTGATACTCTTTTATAGATAACATTTATTATAACATAAAGCAGGCATCTACTACTAGGCATGGTTAAATCCATTCAATCAAAAAAAAAAAATCTCAATCATCTATTATTATTTAAGTATTGGATGTAAAGCAGTTCAATGTTCCTGATCACTTTTTTTTTTTTTGCATGTAAGTCTGTTTCCTCCCATCATATATTCTTTATTGAAAAACCAAATTGGCTGATTCTGGGGGAATTCCTGGTGATTGACTCATTTCTTTGCTGTTCAGGGCAGGGGCCGAGGGGCCACCAGCAGAAATCAATGAGCTGAAAACTAAGCTGCAGGCGGAGCTTCGATCATTGTGGGTGGAGAGAAATGATCAGCTGAAAAAGAAGAAAGAGCAGCACGCCTCTGAGGTACCACTCGGCACTTAATTAGAGAGAATAGACATTACATTTGTATTGCCAGTGCTCTGAAGCATTTATTTATCTGTTTATTTGTTTGAATCTTGCCTCTGGTCAGTGTAGTGTGAAATTTCATCTTCTCCGTGTGATTTTGGCTACTCCGCCTTTCTCCCAAAGTACAAAGACGTGCAATGTAGACTGACTGGTGTTTGCAAATTGCCCATAGTGTGTGATTGGTTTCTCAGCTGCCATGGGTTGCCTGGTGCCCTCAGTCTATGGATGGATGGATGGATGGATGGATCCTTTTTTTGAGTGCTCTGATCATGAGTAGGAATGTATGCATAATTTTTTATTGGACTACTGAATGCACTGAGGCTGTTTATGATTGCAGCATTGTGAAGCAATCATTACTACAGAGAGCCATTGTTTTTCCTACTTTATGCCACCTTTTAATATATATAATACTATATGCCTCTACCTCAATCAATTACTATTAATAATTAAACCAGATTGTAAATCAGATTGAATGTTATACAGTAGATGGGAAAACACAACACTGTATACTGTGTTAGAAATACTAATTAATGTCACTAATTACTAGTATTAATTGAAATGTCATGGTCAGGGGTAGCTGAATGGTTAAGGCATTGGCCAACAATTCTGTAGGTTCCAGGGTCAAACCCCAGCACCACTTGGGCCCATGAGCAAGGCCTTTAACCCTCAACTGCTCAGATGTATAACAATATCAAAATGTAAGGGCATATGAAATGTAAATATTACAAATTGCAACACATTGATGTTACGGTGCCCCCAGGGTTTAGGTTTGATTTCCACATCTGTGTACATGGAGTCTGCATGTGGGTTTCCTCCAGGTACTCTGGTTTCCTCCCATAGTCCAAAGATATGCAGATTAGGATAACTGTCATTCCCAAATTGCCCATAGTGTGTGTGTGTGTGTGTGTGTGTGTGTGTGTGTGTGTGTGTGTGTGTGTACCCTGAGATGGATTGGCACCCCATTCAGGGTGTACCGCACCTCGTGTTCTAAATCTACCGGGATAGGCTCAAGGCCCACCGCCACCCTGTATACAGGATAAAGTGGTATAGATGATGAATAAGTGATGTTACTAAGCGTAGTCTTTATTTAAGCTTGGTATCTGACAGCTCACTTGTGTCTACATGGAAGCTAAACATTCCACTATTGTGATTTTTTATATTTTTTTTGATGAATGGTTGATTTTAGTTGTCATAGTTGAAAACAGTAGCTTGCTGGAAGACTTTCTAAAAAAATCTGCCTGTAAATCTCTGTACATCTGCATTTGTGCCCATTTGTAACCTTTGTCTGTTAACAATAGTTCATAACACGTTTGTATTCAGTTACATAACTCATTTGTACAAGGAGACAAACTCAGGCAAAGTACCAGAGATTGGACTGAGATGGCTCCATACTCCAAGGTTGACACTTTTACGATTGTAAGAACCGTGGCTGTAATCACGTACTCTGTGAGTGGTACACACTCTTATATTTTCCTTCGACTGCTTTATGCTTTGACTATGGCACACAATGCAGTGTGAAGATCATGTGTGAAAAATGATTCATCATGCTCACAGAACCACTCTACACTTTACAATATGCCCATGCCATGAGAAAAGAAAAAAATATCCTTTGGTGTGATATACAGTACAGTAGGTTTTGTTCATTCAGTGCATTCAGGTCATCAGCTGGATAGTTTAGACCTGACAAACTGAGACAACCCCAGATCATAACACTGCCTTCAGGGCCTTGTACAATGGACACTAATGTGCCTTTCTTCTTACCCTGACATGTCCATCTCTCTGGAATAGAGTCAATCTATCCTTTTTCCGTTGCTTCAAAGTCCAATCTTTATGTTCATTTCCCAGTTTATTTCCCCCCAGCTTATTCTCATGGTATGGCCACCCAGCTGTTTAGTCCCAATTCTGTACGTTCTCACTATTAAACTTAAGCTGATTTCAACTGTAGGTTTTTTTTTCTTTTTTTTTTTTCTTTTTTACAATGCAACTTAACAGAGCGTTTAAGTCGTCTCTATTCATAATTTTTAATACTTTTTTTTTTTCAGCATTTCAGTTCAGCATTATCCTGATTATCATTATATATGTGTTGGACAGTTCCAGCCATTTTAAATCCTCTTTAGTTGTTTTTTACTTGATGTAGGCCAACCATCCTGAAGTGGCAACTATTTTTTTTGGCCAGGCAGTGTAGTTATCTAACACATCTATCACATCTATCTGGCCAGTAGAATTTGTGAGGATCATTTTCTCAGGCACTATAAAGATTCATTAAGCTCCAGACCAGTATACTGTATATCATTAATATATTCTACTGCAACCACACCTTAAGATGTTTTACTCTATGATAAACACTAATCTCATCTAACTGACTTAATCAATCCTCTCATAAAATTCAATTATCTAAGTGTTCACCTTTGTCAGCAATCCTTACATCCAAATCCTGCCCAGTTTGCCAACATTAAAAAAAAAAGAAAGTTTTGAATTTCATTTGATACAGTCGGCACAATCTAGAAAGTTGACACCATGTGGCGGCCCTTACAGTTGATGCATCAGTTTTAGCCCAGAATGGAATCCTAGTTTATTACAGTATACTGTATCTGTTCTCTGCTCTCAGTCTACTGGCCATGTGTCCTCATTAACGCCCCTTAGAGGAGCTCTTTCTGGGGATGCCCCATCAAATCAGGGTCAGAGATCAGGGAAGTCAGCAGGAATTCACTCCTGATTGCACACCAATACTGCCAGATAAGCACTTATTGTATCTAACTCTATTCCAACCTGCCCACACTTCTGCATAGCTGCAGAGCGCTTCTCCGTTCTGTACTAGCATATACTGAATTTCAAAAATAGACAGTCTACTGTGATGTATGTACACTACCTACTGTAGCTATAATTTATATTTACAATACATTGGAGGCCAGTCAAGAGTACTGAGAAGTGTCTATTCAGAATTTTGACATGAACACAATTTGAGTACGAAAAAAGAAAAAAAAAAACAATGCTGTAAGGGTGTCAAATTATTTAATTAATATATGGCCAGACGGGAGTGCTGGTGGGTGTCCTGTGGGTGTAAGTGCAACTTCCTGTGTTCTGTCTTAAAGTGCTTGACCAAGCTGTTGGAGATGGCTACAGAGAGACATGCCAATGAACTGAAGGCGCTGAGCAGGTTTGTATGTGTGTGTGTACTGTATGTGTGCATGTGTATGTGTGCCCTTGACCTTTTACAGGAGAGAAAAACACACAAATGAGTGATGAGTCATCTTGCGTTGCAAGCTATCTAGCTTTCTCATTCTACTAATGGATTAGAGTGCACTTTGTGTATGTGTGTGCGTGTATGTGTGTGTGTTGTATTAATACTGTACCTTTTGTCTTGTGTTTTGATTATGAGGCTAATCTCTGTGGTGTTATGTATCCATACAATCCACATTGTATTTTCAGTGCCTTATGTTTACAGTATTTACAGAGTCAGCCAAAAGCTCGCTTGATCTTGATTTTCAGTATGAATACCTTATATTTACAGTATTTACAGAGTCAGCCAAAAAATGTCTTTAAAAAAATTATGTGGCCATAAGTTTGTGAACATTTCAGGAAAAGAAAAATAGTATGATGTATATTATATTAATATAATACTAACAATAAGATCATATTATTATAGTAATATTATCATATATACTGTATCAATATATAACATAGCAATGAAGTTAGTATATTAAAATATTTTTTTATATTTTATATATTTTTTTTATATTTTAAGTTTTTCTTGTGTTTTCTTGTACTTAAGTGTGTTGGCTGACTCTTAAATATACTGTAATTAGAAGGTCTGGGTGTCATAATGTGCAAAAAACCTCTTTGGCTTTATTCTGAATAATGTAACCAGGCAAAAAGAAGTGTGTGTGTTTGTGTATGTGTGTGTGTGTGTGTGTGTGCGCCTTTATGTACATCACAGAGAGAGCTCTGAATCAGTGTCATGTGGTTTTCCTCTTTTCAGTGACAGTAAAGGGGAAAAGAAGAAGGAATCAAAGAGCTCAGGCTCAGACAAGAGCAGGTGAGGTGAAGCATTGTATGTGTAACATGCTCGCACTCATACACACAGTCACATACACTCTCACAAACTATTATAATCTTGGTGTATAATGGCAACCTGTTTTTAAATTATTTCGCTATAGTTGCTTTGATGTAATATTTTGAGTATAACATCAATGTGGTTTTCCCACAATGCACCATTCTCAATGCCAGTTTCTGCCTCATTGTGGCTGAATTTCTTTGTCATTTTATAATTTATGAATAGTATACAATAGTTTTATAATTAATGAATCATAAGTTTAATTTTTAATACATAGATGATGGCAGCACGGTGGCTTAGTGGTTAGCACCTTGTCACCTTGTACTCCAAGGTCCGGGTTCGATTCCCGGCCAGGTTTGAGTGTATTTGAGTGTGTGTGTGTGTGCCCTGCGAGGTAGAATGCTTATAATGCAGTTGAGCACTGATAAAGTACCCCAGTTCCATGGGGTAACTCTGAAGACACATCAAACACTATGTGGCCATATGTTTCTGGACACCTTTACTTGATACATATTAACTTCTATAACTTCTAACTAGGGGGCCCCTACATGTGCCTGCGTGGTATATAGTAGTTTGACTGTACAGCATGTAACGTCCTGCTAATGTGTTTCAGCTTAAAGAAGAGCAAGAGTACAGAACAAGAGGACGAGGACGACGCTGCGCAGGTAATTAATATAGTCAGTGCAGTGTGAAAGAACGAGTGATTATTGCGGATAAATGGGGAGAACAAGAGGTCAAGCAATCGAGAGAAAGACAGAGAGGAAAGAAAGCATCTGAGCAAACATGTTCAAACCAGTAACCATGGCTACTATAGCAAGCTTGTAGACCAAAAAAAAGGATTTGCTCTCGCTCTCTCTCTCTCTCTCTCTCTCACACACACACATACACACACATTGAAACCGGGGCACCCTGGATAAAGATCAGTTTGCTGTGAGCATGTGGGAGCTGACTAATTCTCTTTCACATACTTGCTCATTAAAATTCATTCATTGGTTTTTGTAGCACAGATTCATTCTAAAAACCTGGAGTGTCTCAGCCAACTTTGTTCATATATTAATCTCTATGTAGTTCCTGTAAATAGTTTTTGGGTCATTTCTGTAACAAGTCTAGAGTAAGTTTATTTCATTTCATGACTTTTTTTATTACTACTTACAACTAATCAAGTTACAGTGGCACCTCGGATTGCGAGCAAAAATGTAATATAAATTTTGACTTGAAAAACAAGCAAGTCTTGGTTTACGAGTACAGAGTATCATGTAGCACACGTGCCATCTTGTTTTGACGTGAGCGTCACGTGATCACAACTGAGCCAATGGTTTCTTTCTCTCTCGCGCTGCAGAATTGTGGGTAATCGTCTCAATTACTCGGCATTAGTACGCGTCTCTCACTGGTATAATCAACATCCGTGGACAGGTGTACTGTTTACTATAACACTGTGACCATGTGTGTGCGCGTCCAAAGACATGTGAATTAGGCTAATTGGCGTTCCCAAAATTGCTCCACCTCGTGACCGAAGTCTCCTGGGATAGGCTCCAGGCCCCCAGCGACCCTGTATACAGGATTAAACAGTATAGACGATGAGTGAGTGAGTGTGTGAGTTTTATAAATGTAAAGCTTTATTAATTTATCGCCAAAAACAGGCCAGAGGCAATGATGGTAAGGAAAAGCTCCTTGACAACACATAAGGAAGAAATCTTAACAGGACACAGACTCAAAAGGAAACCCATCCTCATTTGGAGGATAACTAGATAGACCTCCTAAAACCATCAGAAAGACTGCAGTCATACAGTAAACCATCATAGCAAAATGGATCAAAGGCAGTTCAGATCATAGTTTCTCGGTAGAACTATCCTCAGTCTCTCATCCTCAATAGTTTAAGCAGGCCATATGGGGCCATCCTCAGCAGCTGCGAGAGTCTCCAATTTGATGAGAAATGAAATAAGAAGTAGGGCTTAAGTATGGCTCAGGCAGGACCAGAGAGCAGAGGGAGCCTGAATTACTGGGAACTCAGAAGAGTCATGTGTAGCTCAAAAGAGAGCGCGATAGAGAGAAAAGTAAAATAGATAGATAGATAGATAGATAGATAGATAGATAGATAGATAGATAGATAGATAGATAGATAGATAGATAGATTACTTAATTAACTGATAAAAGAAATTAACTTTCATGAATATTCCACAACATGTTTCAAGTCATTATAAACTGATTTAAAAAATCATGTGCATTGCATAATGTACAAAAACATTTAATGGATGACAAAAGGGATACAACACTTTCAAACATTAGGAAAAAAATAGCTTTGGCAAACTTTGGCTGTTTTTTGTATTTTCTTATAATAATCATGCCTGCTGTATTTTATTCTTTACTTAATGTCGGAATGTAACTACTAAGTTCCAATTGAGCACACTCAGTAGATACAGTAGATATAAGCATGGCTCTTGACAGAATGTTTCTGCATGCATTCAGTTACATAAATGTAAGTGTGAGAAATTTGTGCACTGTGTGAATCTTGTAAACGTAACGGGCCCTTCTGTCTTTAGACTGCCAACAGCGATGGAATTTCATCAAAAGAGCAGGAGCAAAAACTTAAGAAGAAACATGCTGATACTCTGTCTGACATCAGAGGCCTGAACAGTCAGGTAACCTCTATATATCTACTATTGTTTTCTTTCTTTCTTTTTATTTATTACTTGCTCCCTAAAATTCCAGATGATCATGGGTTGGATGTTAGGATGAAAGTAGTCAATTTAATTGCCATCAATTAGGACACACAAGATTATACAGGGCGGCACAGTGGTGTAGTAGTTAGCACTGTTGCCTTGTACCTCCAGGTTCCGGGTTTGATTCCCAGATGGGTTCGATTCCCGTCTCTGCATGTTCTCCCTGTGCTTGGTGGGTTTCCTTTGGGTACTCTGGTTTCCTCCCACAGTCCAAATACATGTAGGTTAGGTTAATTGGCATTCCCAAAATGGCCGTAGTGTATGTGCCCTGATAGATGGATTGGTGCCCTGGGTCTCCTGGGATCGGCTCCGTGACCCTGAATACAGGATTAAGCGGTATAGGTGATGATGAATATACAGGTGAAACTTGAAAAATTACAATATTGTGCAAAGGTAATTTATTTCAGTAATGTTTTAAATGTTAAAAGGTGAAATTAATGTATGAGATAGACTCATTATATACAAAGCAAGATAGTTCAAGCCGTGATTTGTCATAATTGAGATGATTATGGCTTACAGCTCAGGAAAACCCCAAATCCACAATCTCAGAAAATTTGAATATTGTGAAAAGGTTCAATATTCTAGGCTCAAACGGTCCCACTCTAATCAGCTAATTAAGCCATAACACCTGCAAAAGGTTGCTGAGCCTTTAAGTGGTCTCTCAGTCTGGTTCAGTAGGAAGCACAATCATGGGAAAGACTGCTGATCTGACAGTTGTGCAGAAAACCATCATTGACATTCTCCATAAGGAGGGAAAGCCTCAAAAGGTAATTGTAGTTGGATGTTCCCAAAGTTCTGTATCAAAGCACATTAATAGAAAATTATGTGGAAGGGAAAAGTGTGGAAGAAAAAGGTGCACAAGCAGCAGGGATGACCGCAGCCTGGAGAGGATTGTTAGGAAAAGGCCATTCAAAAGTGTTGGGGCAGTTCATCAAGAGCCACCACACACACACGGATCCTGGACATAGGCTTCAAATGTTATGTTCCTCTTGTCACTCCGCTCCTAAACAACAATCAACGTCAGAAGCGTCTTACCTGGGCTAAAGAAAAAAAAAGAAACTGGTCTGTTGCTCGAGCAGCTTTGGCATGTCATTTGGAAACCAAGGACCCAGAGTCTGGACGAAGAATGGAGAGGCACACACTGCAAGATGCTTGAAATCCTGTGTGAAGTTTCCACAGTCTGTGTTGATTTGGGGAGCCATGTCATCTGCTGGTTTTGGTCCACTGTGCTTCATTCCAGGGTCATCGTAGTCGACTACCAGGAGGTTTTGGAGCACTTCATGCTTCCTTCCCCAGATGAGCTTTATGGGGATGCTGACTTCATTTTCCAGCAGGACTTGGCACCTGCCCACACTGCCAAAGCAACAAAACCTGGTTCAATGACTGTGGGATGACTGTGCTTGATTGGCCAGCACACTCGCCTGACCTTAACCTCATAGAGAATCTAAGGAGCATTGCCAAAAGAAAGATGAGAGACATGAGACCGAACAATGCAGGAGAGCTGAAGGCCGCTATTGAAGCATCCTGGTCTTCCATAACACCTCAGCCGTGCCACAGGCTGATAGCTTCCATGCCATGCTGCACTGAGGCAGTAATTGCTGCAAAAAGGGCCCAAACCAACTACTGAGTACATATGCATACTTATGCTGTTCAGAGGTCCGATATTGCTCTATGTACAACCCTTGTTTTAATAATTGCATGTAATATTCTAATTTTCTGAGATTGTGGATTTGGGATTTTCATGAGCTGTACGCCATAATCATCCTAATTATGACAAATCTCAGCTTGAACTATCTTGCTTTGCATGTAATTAGTCTATCTAATATATTAGTTTCACCTTTTATGAAATAAATGAACTTTTGCATGATATTCAAATTTTTCGAGTTTCACCTGTATTAGAGAATATATTATTCATCTTGAACTTTGCAAAACAAGAAAAAAAATCAAAAAAAGGTCAATGTAAAAGTTCAGTTAAAGTCCATGTACAGTACAGACCAAAAGTTTGGACACACCTTCTCATTCAAAGAGTTTGAATTTGTATTATGGCAAGAAAAAAGCAGCTAAGTAAAGAAAAACGAGTGGCCATCATTACTTTAAGAAATGAAGGTCAGTCAGTCCGCAAAATTGGGAAAACTTTGAAAGTGTCCCCAAGTGCAATCACAAAAACCATCAAGCGCTACAAAAAAAACTGGCTCACATACGGACCGCCCCAGGAAAGGAAGACCACGAGTCACCTCTGCTGCGGAGGATAAGTTCATCCGAGTCACCAGCCTCAGAAATCGCAGGTTAACAGCAGCTCAGATCAGACAGCAGGTCAATGCCACACAGAGTTCTAGCAGCAGACACATCTCTAGAACAACTGTTAAGAGGAGACTGTGTGAATCAGGCCTTCATGGTAGAATATCTGCTAGGAAACCACTACTAAGGACAGGCAACAAGCAGAAGAGACTTGTTTGGCCTAAAGAACACAATAAAGAAAACTCTTTGAATGAGAAGGTGTGTCCAAACTTTTGGTCTGTACTGTATATGTTTATTTATTTATGTATTTAAATTCTTTTTAAATAAGTAGTTTTACTTATTTAAACATTGGATAATTTTTTTCAAGATACTGTATATCCACTTGCTAAGTAAAAAAGAAATTGCAATAAACAATCTTTAACAGAATATTCTGCACTCCCTCAGATGCACCAGCAGGTCGTATCAGATCATGCTAAGAAGATGTGGTCTCTACTAGGTGATCTTAAGGAAGCAGTGAATGCATGTCTGGGTGCTCATTTCCCCGAGTACGTAGATAAGACCGAAGACAGCAAGACAGCGCATAATGGCCAGTACGGCCAAATTTTCCGGGGCTGATGGACATTCACCTTCCAATTTGCAGAAACGTGTCAATACTCTTATTTTAATCCTCAAGTTGATGCATTCAAGGTGCCAGAATTTCTCTCATGACATTTGTAGTAAAGTCACTGGCAATATGCCTTAAAGACATGTGAGAATAAACTTTGATTATTTTAAAGGGACAATCACCTGCAGAACTGGGCTGTTAAGGTAATGTGTCAGTTGTGATTTTAGAGTATATAGACTAGGTATTACAAAGAACATTGCTCTATTGTCCTCATTTAGCACGTCCAGTTATTTATGGGAGCATTTTGTGTACATTTAGAAAACATATGCAGACAAATATCTATGGGCTTCATATAGTACTTCGAATTGAATACTTATTAAGGAGATACACATTATAATCGCAAATATACTGTAAGCCTTATGAATGATCCTTAGGCTTAAATAATAGTCTGTTTTCTTAATTTAATATAATTTATCTTCAGTTGACGTTATCAAAAATCTAATAAAAAAACAAGTTTACAACTGTGTGTACATGTCTTTTATTTTAATATGAAAATGGCAGTCAGATGATGCAATAGAAGATATAGTGTATGATTATTAAAAAGTTAAAAAGTTTCATGTTTTACTTAACAAACGATGCTGAATGCAGTCATTGTGTGATTTTGTCACAGTTCAATCTGCTTTCATGCAGCAAGCCAACTTGCTTTCTGAAAACACTTCAAACCTCCTCATCAATCTTTCAGTCCATCATTCAACCACACAATTAGCAAGTTATTTTAATGAAATTGTCTCCTACCTAATATATACTTGGTTAAATAATACAAGCTACAGTATAAGACTGACCGGACTTCATTTAAAAGATTATTATCTTCAAGAGTCAAAATGTTAATTGGAAAACCTCATTCTTAGACACGAGTCTAGAAAAATATAAATTAATCTCTCAGTCAATCAGTAATCAGTAATCAATAATCTATCTATCTATCTATCTATCTATCTATCTATCTATCTATCTATCTATCTATCTATCTATCTATCTATCTAACTTTCTTTTGGAAGGTTTGGATTTTACCCCTTTAAGAACAAACTCATGGTATTCACATGGACTTGAATCCATTCACTTATTGTTTGAACATTCCCAAATACAGAGGTTTTTCCTTGAAAGGTTTAGTTTTTGTTTGTTATGAAGAATCTTAATTATATGTAACATACGTGTTTTGTTATCGTGTTAAGTAATAAATATTGTTAAACTATGAAAATATTTAAGGTAAGGGAACCTTAATATCCAGAGTTCCAAGACATTGTTAATATGACCATGTGTTTTAATTCTTGTCTGGACTACACTTTTGATGATCAGCATGATGACCTTCACAGTCCTGCTCCTAGTGGAGGTCAAAGTGGTGATCTTCTCAACCCAATAGAGATCAACCTCGTCATCCTACATAAGTTCCATGAGGTCAATCTTGGGACATTACAGAACGCATAATCTGTACAATGATACAGCAGGTAGAGTGTATCTCTGGGATGTGTGGTCTACAGGTCAGCTTCATAAGCATGTTTCAACAAGGCTCGTGACAGAGAATGAAGAGGTAACCTCTCTAGCAAGGCTCCCACCAGAGCCAACAAGAAGCCTCCCTGGCAACATTAAGTAGCCAATAGGTCAGTTGCCCATGTCTAGTTCCAGTTGAAGGCCAAGGACATGTCCTTCTCTGGAAAGCACACACATAAGGAAGATGATGTGGCCTCACCCACAATTAGAAGGTATCACAGGGATCACGTGGATTTTTACACCTGTCATGTTCCATTCCAAACCTGGAAGAATAATTCCCATCCCATCCCGTTTTCATGTTTGTTTTTCCCAATAACTTGATTTATTGTTATTATGATTCTAGTCCCACTCACTCCCATTTACTGTCCCAGTCACATGATGAATACTGAAATTGACTTCCATCTCATGGGAATTCTGCGGAAAACCTGTGAACCACAGGGTTCCTGAAAAAATGTGAGTTCTACCCAAGTACCGGGCCTTATATTTTTAAATGACTCTCCAGGGCCATCTGTCAGAGAAGATTTGGAGCCAGTGTTTTGTGAGAAATTTGACTTGCCATTGTCTTGGATCTGTTATGTTTATTGCATTTACTGTGTGCACAGTATTTTAATGATCACAGTCACAGTTCATAATGCTTATTGATGGTGAGAGTGCACCTGCATCATTGACTCTTTCAATGCCTGACAAATTATGCACAATTTGTAATATGAAATATGTAACATAATGTCTTTAAAATAATCCAAGCATACATAAAAGCTAACCTCTTAATAATATGTAGGCATCTATTTGAGCTTTGTGGCTCTTTTAGAAACACGAAAAGCAACTAACCTGTGTCTAGACAGAAGCAGCTTCTATTAACTCGGCAGAAAACAGCCTGGCTTTTGTTTTGAGGCTTCAATAATACATGGCATGTGGCTGGCCTGCTGGTCTCCATCACATGGCCTGCAACCGTGCGGTTTGAATCTCCACCTCCTGTTTTGAAAAAAGCAGCAGAGAGCTCTACTTGCAGCCTTATTAAACACACAAACACATCCTGTGGTACTGCTGTGTGAAGCAATTTTGGTCAAAATTACAGATTCAGCTCCAATTTTCCTTAATTACACCGTTATGAGTTCAAAATCCTAAAATAGCTCACATTTTTTAAATGGCCCAAGTGAGGGAAGAGCTTTTACATTTATGAAACACCAAGGTTATCTATATCTAACAAATATTAAAATACAGCATTGACAAATTTTTCCTCTACTGAAAAAATAAATGATATTCTAATAATAAACCATGTACTATTACATAACCGTTACAATTTTTTCAAAACTATAAGAATTTACTGGACTTTCAGCAGGTTACTACTCAGAGATTTTTGTACAAATAAAATGTAACTGAAAATGAAACTTCTAGGAAGGGCAAAGCAAGTTTTTCAATATACAGTATAGGATACATAAGTTGCATGGTTTAAATTCCATTTGAAAATAAGAAAATAAATACAATTTTAACAATGCTGGCAGTAGGAAATGTTTTATATTCTTAAGAGCAAAATATATTTATAGGACTATTCTTCACAATACTCAATATTTTGAGAGAAGACCAGGTGTACCCACCATATTTGCATAGTGCCAAAGCCATAATACATCAGGAACAATGAACTGAAAGATTAGTTGAAAATGAGACTGATCAGCAATGCCAGTCATTGATTTATGGAAAACATTCAAACGTTTAAGGGTTTCAACGTGCAATTGACTGCACAGAGCTCATTCTGGCATTGACGCATACAGTAAATAAAAGTTATCTATTTATTTATTTGTTTGTTTGTTTGTTTTTCCAAAAAATACCACCTTCTGTGTCTGACTAGCTACTGTACAAGAATTCTTGATTGTGATGGTCCTCTTGGTCTTGTCTTACTGTAATTTTTTTCTCCTATAACTACATTCAGGTTTGATAACAACTCGGCACACTCTCATCAGATTCCTGGTTGCCAGCTGGATTGGTTTTCAATTCACAGGTATCCCTTGTCAAGAGTTCATCTGTGACATTTCTTGCTTTCTTAATGTGCTTTGGACCTTCAGTTGTCTTGTGCAGCGCCTATAGCCCTATTACTAATACTTCTGACTGAGTTGTTACTGGAATGTCACTTTGTTGAGTTCTCACATTGACTTGTGCTATGACCATGGTAGACCATGCCACATTGTTGAGAGTGTGGTGTGATCTGATCATACGTAGTAATAACACAGTTCAATCTCAATGGGCTTGGTGAGTGCTTGGTCATATGCTTGGTAAAGAAAATAGTGACAACATTGAGAACCTGGGACATGGCTACAAAATAGTATGAACTTGTTAAATGCATTTTTTTTTTTCGTTTTTCATTTTGACTACATTTACCCTGCGTTCTTCATTGGAATGTGGCGGGGCTTTAAATTAGATGTGCTGGGAGATGAGAAAACTAGGGCCTGGAGTGAGAATTAAGAAACATTTATTTAGACTAATGTTGCATTCACTGTTCATTTCCTTTATCTTTAGTGAGCATTGAGACCATCTGTGATGACATCACCATCCTAGTGTATTCTTACAATACTTTGCATAGACTAAAGCTATTTTTGTGTTACTTTTTTGTGTTACATACTTGATTGGATATTGTGCTGAAAGGCTGATTATTTGCTCATAAAACACTGTTCAAAAATACCTACAAAACCTCACTGGTATCTTCTCAACTAAATTTAAACTTCTTGGCTTTTTACTGCAGTGTAATTGCACTAAATGGGTGTTAACGGGAAGCTTTTACAATCTACCATATTTGTGTTTGCTTCCCCTTTAGTCTTTGGTGCCCATTATCTTCAAGATGGCCAATGTGTGATTGCTATGTTCTTACACATCATGATGACTGTGAGGGCATGAATCAGTCACAGTGAGTCATTTTGAGTTTTACAGAATCATCTTCCAAAATCCAATGGATATCTGAATATTTCATTAAGCTGAGGGCAATGGAGTCTCTTTGGCCTGTCCTCCCTCTTATGTTGTTCAGCAATAATAATGATAGTCAGGAATGCGCTTGCATGGGTGGTGCAGAAAATATTTTGTGTGATTTTGCAAAAAGCTATAACTTCATCCCTGATAGTTTTGACTCACGGATAAATCAGCCTGCAGTTGTATCTGAGGTAAAATATCATGTAGCAGGAAAAAAAACTATGTCGAATTATGTTGCACACCAGACCTTTTTAATTACACATATTTTTGATACACACATACACATCACAAATGTTAACACTCTCACACACAAACACATCTCACACACACACACACACACACACACACGCCTGTACACACACACACAATCACACATACATACACAAACATTACAATTGTTAACACTCCACTCACGCGCACACACACACACACACACACACACACACACACACACACACACAGTGTGATGTGTGCACATTGTGCGGTGCAAACGGGTGGCGATGGCTTTTCGAGTTCTTGACACACTCGAATAACACACAGGTTGTGCGGTGCGCCCGGGGTGGCGATGGCGCAGGGTGCTTGGGCCCGTCATCGTTGCTTGCAACTACTGAATATTCTGTAATTGCAAGACCGGCCTTCCTGCCATGAAACAATCATGTAGCAGGTGTTTGAAATCAGAAGCGGAGACAGTAACAGATCGTGATAAAAATAGCACATCCATGGAAGATAGAGAGAGAGAGAGAGACAAGACTTTTACTTACATTTACTTTTTATTTAGGATATCTCTATCTTTAGTCAAGTGCAGGATTTGTGCAGGGTTTATCCACCTCTGCTGCAGTTACTTTCTCACTGGCTGCCGTTAGTAAAATTGTGTCTCTCTGTCATGCACATACTGCACATAGAAAATGAATCATCCACATGCTAGTGTGAACATGAGGTAACTGCAACATCATGGCTTTCCAGCTAGATAAGTAGAAGCGTGGCTCATAGAGTATCTGTAATCTGAAATATGGGATATGTGAAACCTTACTGACATTAATTTATTAACCTTAAAACACAAGCGGCACAAATCGGTGCTGACAATAGAGCATAGGTCAATGACGATTAAAAAACATATCTGCTTATATGAAAGCTTTTCCATATACGGGGAGATTTCAGTCATCAAGCTTTGCATTATGTCAGGTAGAACAATAGTAGATATCATTACTTGTATAATGTGTAAATTTTACCTCTACTGGAATACGGGAATGATGTCTCAAAAACGTAGAACTCTTTTTGGTCAAAGAAACAATTGAAAACAACCATTAAAACATATGATCATCCATGCTATTTCTTTGCCTATGTGACCCATGTTTTATTTTTTTATTTTTGCTCAGTCATGTTTGTCTAGTTGGTTAAAATGAAATAAAATTTCAGTTCATCATATTGCCTAGGTTGCATTAAAATCAATCAAATGAGGTTATTTATCATGATATTGTAAAAAAATGTGTCAGGACAATGCCAAGAGAAGCCAGGTTCTCAATAGTTACATATAGTTACTGTACATCATAATTGCAGGTTATCAATGTAAACGTTATCAGCATTATGAAGCACAGTTACAGAGGGTAGAGTGAAAAAAACTAACTTTTTAAAACCTAAACTATGACTGTAGCAGCAACTTAAAATTAATTATAACAGCAGGCCAACACTGAAACTTAAAAAAAAAAACGACTTTCAAAAATGTATATAATTTCTGTATCGAATAGCTATCTCGTAGAGGTAAAAACTTCATCAAGTTGCTGTTTTGCTAGCCATGTTTTCTCAAAACCCATGTTGGAGCTGATCAGAATGCTATGATCATTGCTTTGCTTTGTATTATGCATTCTATTCTGGTCAGCAAAGCAAGATACTGACTCAACAGTTCCTCAAGTTCATCTGGTAAACATGTGCAATCTGGTGTTCCTGATGGTACAAGAGCTTTCCAGGTTTGTTCTATGCTATTTCTTCCACCCCCACATTCTACCGCCCTCCCTTCCATCATCCCCCTGCACTTCAGAATTCCCTGTTTTTCGGCCCTGATTTCGGGGGTGTCGAATCAAACCGTATTTGCCAGGCTGAGCAGTCATGATAGCGTAGGCTGTCAGGACTGCCCAGTCCATTAGTCCATTAGAGCTACCCTCTCTCACCTCCCCTGTGCCATCTGGATAACAGGTTGTGTGGTGATTACCAGAATAATTAATCGGAATTAGTCATGGCATGGCATGAGCATGGTGTTTGTCTTATCCAAGTTGGGTTTAAATGTTTGTGCAGGACATTATTAACATTCTTTTAAATACCGTCCTGTCAGATGAAGGAAAATCTGAAAATAAGATATTTTGTTTTCACCTCATGCTGTTATTAATAGGGCAGTGGTTGCTCAGTGTGTTAAGGCTCTAAGTTACTGATCGGAAGCTTGATGGCTTGAGCCCTAGCTCAGCCAGGTTGCTGCTGTTGGGCCCTTGAGCAAGGCCCTTAACCCGGTCTGCTCCAGGGCGCTTTATCATGGCTGACCCTGCGCTCTGACCCCAGTTACGCAAAGAAAGAATTTCACTGTGCAGTAATGTGTATGTGACAAATAAAGGGTGAACTTAATAGAATACTTTTATACTTTTGTAGGAATTATAAACCGTTCAAGATGTCAAATAAGAATATCAGATGAAATCATTTACAGTAGGATGTGTAAATGAATAGTCACCTGTTAGCTGCAATATGTTGTTTGTTAGTATAAAGTTTAAGAAACCCTCACCCAAGTTGGTTACAGTGGTGGCTGGTGCAAAAAAAAATTTTTTGGGGGGGGTGGGGCGCAAACAAATTTAAAATTAAACTTTTAATACACGCCTGTAAGTAGCCATTTATCAGGTGATTAAGTATCATTACTACTAGAATAAAATAAAGACATGTCTCACACCGCATCCAGTCAGCAGCTCTGCATGCCATAAGAAGTGCTGGAAAAGACTCGTTGAGAATGGTCCAATCACATGAGCCGAAATAATTTAAAACAATATTGATTCGCTAAGAACAAAACTGGGAGGGTTCAAAAAGATCCAATTAGAGCTCCGCCTCAAGTAACATGCTTTTCAAAAATTTAAGTGCCTACATTAGAGGTGGGCGATAATGCAAAATTTTGTATCGATCCGATACCAAGTAAATACAGGGCCAATATCGCTGATACTGATACCGATATTAGCACATAACATAAATTACATTTACTTCCTTGCATAGGGGATATCACTGTATCACAATTTATGAAGTGATTGCATAATTTTGCTAAATCTGAATACATATGTGATGTGATTTGCTCTTAGTGTGCCTGTAATTAGTTATGTGTGAGGTTAACAAAAACAGGACATTTTCAAATATGAAAAAATATATTATTGTAATAAACTCAATATACAAACATGAAACTGCATGAAAATGACAAGAATAGTAATAAAAATCATTTCAGCAAGGCTCCTTGTAATATTTATCGCTTTTGGGGAATCACCTAGGTGAAGTAACAAAATTATTAATTTTAGTCTATAGCCTATCAACTTGTAGCTTAAAAAAGCAATCCTATAGTGTCCCTTTCATGGTTAAATTAAACACACACACACACACACACACACACACAGAGACACCTTGAACACACACCCAGCGCAGCAGTTTTTTGTTAATCTTAGTTTTCATTAAATAGCATGAACGATTCATAAATATCGTAACAAATGTATTATTCACTTTTAGTTGTTCATTAATTGCTAACAAATGACACTTAATTTGTAAAATGTTACAATTTTTCAACACCAGCAAAATAATCACTTTAGATAACCACATTTTGTGGTGAATAAAACCGCAGTTTTACAAAAAATACCACAGTTGTTATGGTTACTATAGTTACTATGGTTAGTGTAAGCATTGTTAATGTGTGGTTTATATTACCCATGGTTACGTTTTGTTACAACAACTATGGTAATGACACGTCATGAAGATCCACTATGAGTAAAAACATATATTTACCAGTGTTACCAGTCTACCTGGATATTTCTGGAGTTGAAAGGACTCAGAAAGATTTGCCTCCTCTCTTTCTCTTTGTCATGTCGTTTTATGTGTTTGTGTAAGTTGGTGGTGTTACGACAGTAGCGAATGACCTTTTTACAGACGTCGTAATTCGCTGTTTTCATTACAGCAGTAACATACTTCCACACAGCGCTCCGTTTTTTATCTACCAGCTCCACGATACCAAAGCAGGCGCGCGCCTCGCTCTCGCGCTCCCTGCAGCTGCTTGTTTTTGGCGCTGCAGAGTCACGTGGTGGTGGGGCAACGAAACACAGCAGAGCAGGGAGGGGTGACCAATGTGCGTGACGTGCGAAAAGAGCTGCGCAAGAGAAAGCCTTATATATACATACAATCTAATTTTAAGTATTATATTTCGCGAAAAATAAATAAAATCTCAGGTTTAAAAAAAAAACCTTAATATCGATATTTTACGTTTTGGATCGATCATTTCCGATACAACCCCTATATCGAAAGTATCGATATTAAGGATCAATACGCCCACTCCTACTACATAGACACTCGTTTGTCCGGCGCCCCGCGTACACGAACACAAATGAACGTAATACAGTTTTATTAATTTTTTTAATTGCAAATAAATTATATTAAGAAATAGAGCGGAATATTGTGACTAAATGACTTTATTTCATTATTAAAATGAATAATTATGATGTTAAATAATTACATGTTAAAGTAGCATGCCTAACGTATTGACCGGCCGCCACTGGTTAGTAATCTTTGTTCTGTACAGTATACACAGTATATTGCCCTAAATCAACACTGGTTTCAAACATTATTAATGCAGTATGATGCTGATTTATCAACTTTCTATAAAATGTATATTTTATATCTTATTTTATAAAAGGTATAAATTATTTATTTTGTAAAAGGTCAAATGCATGCAGGTGCTATACCAGAAACCTACAGTACAAACAATTTTTTATTTTATTTTACTTTTTCCACCATATTTCAACTTGCAGACATACAGGAGACGTTCAACCCAAAGCAGGACTTTTGATTGCACAGAATAACAGAACACAGTCATGAGAATAGTTATGAGAATTGTAAACATAGTACCCTTTAAGTAAAAATACATGTTTTCTGAAAGAACATGGGTACTTTTTTAGGTGCACTAGACTCCTAGTAATAGAGTAGTACTAGAAATCTTGTATACCTGGGATGTTCAAGTCAAACCAGGACTTTTGATTGTGCAGAATATCAGAATAGTGTTATAAGAATGAAAACTGCATTTATTTCTCTATGTAATCCCCCTGCTACACTAAGGCACTTATCCCAGTAGTTCACTACTGCTTGAATACCATCAAGGTAAAAAGTTTTCAGTATACCAAAGCCATGATCGGACAGCCTGCTTCACATCCCAGGAACTCCTTTAATGGAACGAGCATGTGGAAATCACTTGACGCATGATCATAACTTTTCAGGGGATGTAGCAATAACTCCCAGCTGAGTTCCTGTAATGTGCAAGTAGTTTTCGTAAATGATTGTATGTATAGTTGATTTTTCATGGATCAGACATTCCACTTGCTGAATGCCATGAAAACAACTGCAGTGGGTTTCGAGGCATCTCCAAAAGTGTCGTATTTATGGACAGTTTAAAATGTTAGCATCATTCAAATGTTTTACTGTGGCTCATCACTGGAGTCTCATCACAGAACTGTGCTTGGGGTTTTCAATAGATGTCAATCAGTTTTATGCCTTCATTCATAAGAAGTTTCATTATAAATCCTGTTTTGACTTGAACGTTCCTTCCATAAAAAAAATATTTTTTTTGTTCAGTAAAAAAAAAAACAAATAATAATAATAATAATAATAATAATAATAATAATAATAATAATACACTGTAAATGCATTTAAAAAAATAATTACTTAACTGGTGCCACTTATTGAGAATGGATTTATATAACCCAGATTATATAACAACCCAGTTGGTTGATTTGAAAGATGGTGAAGGGAACGCTTAAAAGCAAGAAGAAACAGAATTGAGCCACGTCTTAAAATATCCAAGCAAAAATATTCCCAATAGGTTGACAACACTGCTGCCAAATGATCTGAATACCATGTGTTACCTCGTAGAACAAGCTATGGTAATAATCTATGGCTGATGAATCATGATAAGTTTTAAAGAGAGTACTTTAACATGACATATTGTATATGCTGCCATGAACTGCTGCTGGGTGTATTGAAGTTAATCTTTATAGCCATAATACATGTAGAGTTACCAGCAAAAATAAATAAATAAATAAATAAAATATTATAATGTGGCAAATTATGGTCACAATAGCAAATATAATGTACTGTATACAGCAAGCTATACTACTGTATAATATGCCTTATTTTTATGTTGTGTACTATTTTACTTCACAAAGATTTAAATCCTGATGATCATTCTCTTGCTTGCTCCCTAAGTGCTACTTTCCAGTTACATCACCCTCTGCATTTTCCTGAAAAACAATCTAGTGTTCCCATGGGTAATAAGAACAAAACAACCTGAGAGAGACACAATAACACTTGCGTAGATTAATGTGCAATGATATCCCACACCTGCACCTATAAGTGGCAAATTCACAAGTTCCACAACAGTAGGAGCCATGTACGAAAATGTGAGAAGGGTAGAGGAAACTTTAAGGAGATGTCAATTGACAACATGCTGTATGAGTCTTTTCAGTACTTCAAGGCTGACCTTTGATGTTTTTAACTGTTATTCCTTCAGCATCAAGACTTAACAGATAACCTTGGAGGTGCAAAAAAGAATAGTTAAAGGAAAAAAGAACGCTAACAGGTTTCAAATCCAAAAAAGGTCCTTTAGTGTCCATGGAATGTGAGGTTTTATAACCTTGAATACTGAGTTATTTTCATGCATAAGCTTCTCAGGGTCTTCAAAACTATCCTTTAGTTGTATCCATGTCTACATACTGCACATAATATAAATATACTGTATACAGGTGAAACTTGAACAATTAAAATATTGTGCAAAAGTTAATTTATTTCAGTAAAACAGCTTAAAAGATTAAAATAATATATGAGATAGACGCATTACATGCAAAGCAATATAGTTAAAGCTGTGATTTGTCACAATTGAGATGATTATGGCAAACAGCTCATGAACACGACAAATCCACAATCTCAAAAAATGCAATCAATAAAACATGGGTTGTACATAGAACAATATCGGACCTCTGAAAAGTATAAGTATGCATACTGTATGTACTCAGTACTTGGTTTGGGCCCCTTTTGCAGCAATTACTGCCTCAATGCAACGTGGCATGGAAGCTATCAGCCTGTGGCACTGCTGAGGTGTTATGGAAGACCAGGATGCTTCAATAGCGGCATCTTTTTCTTGGCAATGCCAAGAACCCCTAGATTTTCTATAGGGTTTTAGTCAGGCGAATTTGCTGGCCAATCAAGCACAGTAATCCCACTGTCATTGAACCAGGTTTTGATGCTTTTGGCAGTGTGGATAGGTGCCAAGTCCTGCGGAAGGAGGCATGAAGTGCTCCAAAACCTCCTGGTAGACGTCTGCGTTGACCCTGGACTTAATGAAGCACAGTGGACCAACACCAGCAGATGACATGGCACTCCAAATCAACAGACTGTGGAAACTTCACACTGGACTTCAAGAATTTTGCAGTGTGTGCCTCTCCATTCTTCCTCCAGACTCTGGCTCCTTGGTTTCCAAATAAGATGCAAAAATTGAAAAAAGAGAAAAGAGGACTTTGGACCACTGAGCAACAGACCAGTTCTTTTTTTCTTTAGCCCAGGTAAGACGCTTCTGACGCTTGTTGTTCAGGAACAGCTTGACATCAGGAATACGTCAATTGAAACTCATGTCCAGGATCCATCTGTGTGTGGTGGCTCTTGATGCACTGACTCGAGCCCCAGTCCACTACTTCCCAACACTTTTGAGTGGCCTTTTCCTGACAATCCTCTCCAGGCTGCAGTCATCCCTGCTGCTTGTGCACCTTTTTCTTCCACATAACTTTCTATTTATGTGCTTTGATACAGCACTTTGGGAGCATCCAATTTCTTTTGCAATTACCTTTTGAGGCTTTCCCTCCTTATGGAGGATGTCAATGATGGTTTCCTGCACAACTGTCAGGTCAGCAGTCTTTCCCATGATTGTGCTTCATACTGAACCAGACTGAGAGACAATTTAAAGGCTTAGGAACCGTATGCAGGTGTTATGACTTAACTAGCTGATTAGAGTGGGACACTTTGAGCCTAGAATATTGAACCATTTCACAATATTCAAATTTTCTGAGATTGTGGATTTGGAGTTTTCATGAGCTTTAAGTGAGCTGATAATCATCTCAATTATGACACATCATGGCTTGAGATATATTGCATGTAATGAATCTCATATGTTAGTTTCACCTTTTAAGTTGCATTACTGAATTAAAAAGATCTTTTGCACGATATTCTACTTTTTCGAGTTTCACCTGTATGTCGATAAATATACATTTTATATATAAATATGTAACATTTATTATAATCAATTTGCCTTAAAATTGCCTTCAAAGGCATACTGTAACAATCAGCTTTTCTGGAACAGTTCCTCCAAGAACAGAAAGTGCATTTACGAAACCCATAAAGCACCATAATGGAACTGGCATTCATGAAGACCATCCGAGGATATGGGATGTAGGATTATGAAGGCTTTACAGAGCATAAGTAGGAGACACATCTCGATATCAACCATTCAAATGAGAGTATTGCATATTTTGGATGCCTTCAGCATTGTAAAACTATGTACAAAGAAAAAAATCTCAGGAAACACTATGGTGGTGGAATTGGTGTGTCCAAATTTTTGACTGGTAATGTGTGCTTATAAAGCTATCACAAATATGGTTATTTGCCACATATGCAATGTCACTCCTCATGATTTGAAAAGAAAAAAAAAATCACAAAAGTAAAAGAGTTTTTTTTCAAGAATTTCAAAGTATTCAAATGAGTGTCCTATAAAGGGTTATTAAAACTAATAGAAGAATCTTCTACTCATGTCTGTAGCATCTTATGTATATCAATTAGTGGATGACCATTTGAAGAGCTGCTTTGCAAATAGAAAGGTCTCAGAACAAGGTAAACATGCTAGAAATGTGGTTAGTTGACTGAATTGTGGCGGGATGATGGCTTAGTGGTTAGCACTTGCAAATCCATGGCCTGGGTTTAATTCCTGCGTTGAGTCTGTGTCCATGGAGTTTGCATGTTCTCCCCGTGATTGATGGGTTTTCTCTGTGTACTCTGGTTTCCTCCCACAGTCCAAAGACATGCAGATTAGGGTAATTGACGGTTCCAAATCGCAAGATGGGAATAAATACAGTACAATGGTCACCACTGGCCTCCAAGGTTGTAGCTTGAGTTGGACTACAGAGGTTCCTAGTGAAATGGATACTGTAGCTGAATTTGCCCACTTTCATAGGGAGAGAATTTCAATTAGTTCATTGACGCATCGGACGCAGATGGCCATGTTCACAATTACCTTGGTCTAATTTCACATATTCCAGAGGGTCCTGAGTTTTTTTTTTGTTTTTTTTTTTTGTCAGTGCCTCCATTTTAATGGATATCATTCTCACAGAATCCTCCACACCCCTACTGCAATCGTAAAAAGAAAATCATGCAGATACTTGTCAAGAGCTTTGGCTAATCTTCATATCAAACATCAGAATGAAGAATATAAATGATCTTTGTGACTTTGCACATGGCGTGGATGTTGGTACCAGATGGGCTGACTGCTCCGGTAAACTGAATCAGAAATTTTCTGGGAATTTCACATGCAACATGCTGTAGGGTTTACACTGAAAAAAAAAAAAAAATGAATGTGACATGTTTGTGGGTGTAAACACCTTGTTGATAAGAGAGGTCAGATGAAAATGAACAGATGGATTTGTGCTGCCAGAAAGAATATAGAAATTCATAACAGTCACTCGTTATAACCACAGTGAGCAGAAAAGCATCCCAGTCTGCACAAAAGAAAACCACATCAGGTTTCACTTCTGTCAGCCAAAAACAAGCTAAAGTTTTCATGGCCTCAAACTCACCAAAACCTGAGTTGAAAAATCAAAGAAAAAAAATCATCTGATCCAAGGAAACTTGTCTGGCAATTTTAAAACATCATTCAATGATAAACATCATTCTTTTCTCAATTTTCCTCACTCACCCTACATGGTCAAAACTGACAGTTTTAGTTATGAGTGATTCATAGCAATGAATGAATTTCCTCAGCAAGAAATAACAACATGGCCACATGGCACATGCACACATGTTTGCCTGCTAACTGATAGCCCGCCATGTCTGATGGTGACCTTTAATACTTGTGAGTCCTGTGAGTTGTCCTTAGAGTCCAATGCAGGATGCAGCCATGTAGTCATGGCTATTCAGTTTCATAACCAGGCTCTTATTTTTCTCACATATTATGCACCTGTTTATTGGGTAACCATCTATCCATCCATCTAGGAACCTCTGTATCCAACTAGGGAACGTGGAGGCCAACGGTGACCATTATATTTATTCCCATTTTTACGAGCGTGGTAGGACCTCCAGTCGACATTCACACACTGTGGATGCTCTTGGATCGCTAATTAGCCTAATCTGCATGTCTTTGAACAGTCGGGGGAAAACAGAGTACCTGGAGGAAAACCACCATGCACGAGGAGAACACTCAAACCTCGCGCACACAGACCCTGATTGTGTAACCTGCACCATTTGGTTCAATCAGATGCTGTGACCTCCAGTTTACCAGGGCCTAGCTCACATTCCTTAAGGGAATTCTTTATTTGTTCATTAAACCATTCCTTGGGTTGCTGCAGAGCAACTCCCCGGTCACAGCAGGCTACAGAGATCTCTCCTCTGGCATTCATACAACATGTATCTGAGCTGATCCTGCAGTACATTTCTGCCGGTGATTGAGGCACTTTATGTGATAGATTCAAGTTGGTTAAGATGGCAGCAAATCCACACACGTTTAAACATACGTTTGTTTCATTCTCAGATGTACTGATATAAGTAGAATCCAATAAGTGAAATCATGTTCAATGCTTTATGCTTATTTTCTGATATGTGGCCTCATCAGAACTAAAAAAAATGTTGAATTGGAATTGAATAGGCGGTACGGTGGTGTAGTGGTTAGCACTGTCGACTTGCACCTCCAGGATCTGGGTTTGATTCTTGGCCAGGTCTCTGGGTGCATGTTCTCCCCATGCTTGGTCGGTTTCCTCCCACAGTCCAAAGACATTAGGTTAATTGACATTCCCAAATTGGCCATAATGTGTTTGCGCCCTGTGATGGATTGGCACCCTGTCCAGGGTGTACCCCGCCTTGTACCCGGGAAGTCTCCTGGGAAAGGCTCCAGGCCGCCCGTGACCCAGAATACAGGATTATGTGGTATAGATGATGAGTGAGTGAGTGAGTGAGTGAAATTGAATCATTTACACTTATGCCATATATGAATTTATTTAGTTTTGAATTGTCTGAGTGTGCTAAACTTCCAGAACCTTTGAGCTAACTGCAGGGACACAGTGACTGGCACTGCAACAATGTCCTGCTGTCTTTTCCCGATTCAAATGACACAGTAAAAAACTTCTGAACCCCTACTGCAGTCTATCTTAACTCAAATCAGATGGCATGGAAATATGTGGAAAAACAAAGAGAAAAAGAGAAATGAATTTATTTTATCATAAGCACATAGATAGTTTACAAAAGGCTTTAGGAGGTACACCATAAGAGCAGAAAATATTGAAAATAATAATTTGTTCTTAATAGAAATCTCTATATACATACCTTCTGCTTTTTCGGGCTTACCTGCTTTAAAAGTAAACATGAGTTTAATTAAAAGTCGCAAGGTTTTAATTGATTATTCAGATCTCCCTCGGGGGTTTCCCCATGTTATTTTGTTCCAGGAACAATGTCTAGGGAATCACACAGACAAGTATATTATGGAACCTTACAACAGTATTTCTTTTTAATTTCACTAACAAACAAACAAACACAAAAAAAAAAACATTTGAAATAAAGTATATACAGTAGATGGAAGTTGACTTGGTTTGTGTGCTGTTCCAGAATTTTGCATGTTCTGTAGGTTCCCCTCAAGTCTGGCTTCTTCTGACCTCGCAATTACTGTACGTCCCAGTAGGTGCATTAGCTACGATTAATTACCTCTAGGTAATAAAAGATAAGCGTGTGCATGGTAGCCTGCAATGCATTGGTGTCCCATGCATGACGTGTTCCTGCCTCATACCCAGTGTTCCTTGCATAGGCTCTATTACCATGTTAAAACACTAAGTGAAAATGAGTGAGTGAGATCTTATGTGTCCTTGGATTCATGAAACAATAAAGTATATTTCTTGGATTTCCTTTTTTCCTATAATAAATAAATGGTACCACATTAAGGTGACTTGGTGGCTTAGTGGTTAGTAATGTCTCTCCATGCTTGGTGGGTTTCCTCTGGTTTTCTCCCATAGCAAAGATGGGGTAAGAATGTGAAGGTAAGCTGATTGCCATTTCCAAATTGCCCATAGGTTTTGGGTTGCATACACGCCCTCACAGGATAAGTATAAGGATAATAAAGGATGGATGCATGGTTCCACATCACCATGGTTGCTACAGTATATGTGTGTTTAGTTTATATGTGTACTTAGTTTGTTACAAAGTGAAGAAATATTTTTAATACAATGTAAAAGATATGTTTTATTGTAACCTTGAGTCTTGCTATAACTTCAATTTGTCTGAAATATTTTAAGGCAACTAAAACTATTAATCATTTTTATGCCTTTTTAGGATTCATTTTCCAGCATCCACACTGACTCAGCCATCCAACTTCGTAAGCAGAATTTCCCCAGTGAATAACACACACACACACACACACACACACACACACACACACACACACACACACACACACACACACACACACACACACACACACACACATACATACACTGTGGAGGATGACACATTAACTTGAAATGAGGCTTAATTTCCAATTAGTTATTCTACAGTGCTGAGTTTAGATGCAGGCTGCTGGGCAAATGGGGGACTCAGTATTTATGGTGACATCTCTCATTTTGATATACGTCTACCCAATTTCCCCATCCCTGATTTCCCCTTTGGCCATTCACGCTAGGAGTTTGCATAATGTGGATGATATTTTTAAAACCCCGATTATTACACTCCCCATTCAACATGAATTTCAAGAAATAGCAGATAAATCAGTGGCATGTCAGCATCATGTACTAAATCAGGTCTTACTTTGTATCCTGTGCTGTTTGCATGGCAAGAGAATATTAATGGCAGTTACAGGTTTCAGTAAAGCCTCTCTTGATCATATTATTTTTTTTCTAGGAAAGCGCTATGCACATTTCTGTTCCCCAAAATAGACGCAGACTCATCTTGAAAGCACTATTCTCACTAAAAGCAATTGACCTAGCACAATAACTCAATGCAAGCTGAAAGCCTGACTGCAATGATTCAGAAATCTATTTATTGACAGACAAAGGACAAAAATAGCTTCTAAGCCCTAAGATGCGAGAAATAACTCAGAAATAGAATCTTGCATTCAGTCTGCCTTACAATTAAACCTCATCATGCACCAGTGTTATTTTTTGCAGCTTATTTTGATTTAGTCTTTAGTCTCACTCTTTGGACGTTAGTACATTAGTTTAAGTCTTTTAATGATTGTGATTTTTTTTTAAATAGTCTAATTTAGGCATGCATATTAATGTTCATAAACAATAACACAACCTTCCTTTATTTTGCATTTAATAATATAATAACAATTAAATCACGCACTGTTCGGCCACATTTGTAAATCAAATATAAGTGACAATGTGATAAAAATGACTTGTGATTTGTTTGTTTGATCAAAAGATCAACAAGATCATTTATAAGAGGTGGCTACAGTTCTGGGTTCAATTCCCACCTTTGGTCTGCATGCATAGAGTTTGCATGTTCTCCCTGCGCTCAGTGGGTTTCCTCCGGGTCCTCCAGTTTCGTTCCGTAGCCTAAAGACATGCAGATTAGGATGATTTGGCATTCCCAAATTTCCTGTAGTGTGTGAGTGCCCTGCGATGGATTAGCACGTGGTCCACGGTGTACCCTGCAACATGCCTCCCGCATCCCCTGCCAACCTGTACACAGGATAAAGTGGTATAGACGATGAGTGAGTGAGTGGTATTCAAATGCCTCTTCATGCCTATTGTGTTTTTCCCCACAGTTTTTTATTTCTTTCAGTTTTTCAAGTTTTGAATTTTCACGTAGAACGTGGCAACATTGAAGGGAAATAATCTCATAAATCGCTTCTTCCGACACCCAAACTTCCTCCTTTCTCATCCGTGCTTTGGGACTTCCAACAGCAGCCTGTTTTTTTTAAGGGCGTCTCGCAACGCTCGAAACCCCAACCCTCCATTTAGCACCCCAGAGCCTCAACTGCCTGAGCAACCACTGCCCAATGAAAATGTATAGAACTATATAAATAATAGGAGATTTTGATGTGCATGTATATATCAGGTGTATAATCAAATATATAGCAAAAAAATAGATGCATTACATTACCACATTTATTTCAGTTAGACACTTAGTAGTGTCATAAACACTTTATTTATGTTTATTGACAGTCGCATTAAAACATTAAAACAGTGCTAGTAAAGAGGAAGTTATACAGTTAACAACATCATCATCACTAATAACAACAGAAAAAATGTAATAAATAATAATAATAATAATAATAATAACAAAGAAGCATGTTGGAGACTAAAACTAATTTGTAATTAATGGAATAATATTTCTCGATCCAGCCCATGCTCCAACTATAAGTCAGTAAGTATAACAGAATCAGACAAGCACATGGCAAATCCATTTCATAGAGATTGGAAATTGGAACAAGACACATCTCAATTTGTGTGGCAAAGGATTACTGTAATTAACAGAATTAACAGATCCCCCCAGGAGGCAGCTACAACTCTTAATGGCAATTTGATGAAATGAAATCTCAGGGAGTTACAGTAAGTTACTCGGGATTGACTGATATGATTTCATTTTTAATGCACAGTCTGAACAGCACAGTAGGTATGTATTTGACATTATGTTTAGCTACAGTATATCTTGTTTTTTTTTCTCATTATGTATTAATTAATTCATTCATTCATTCATTTCAAAAGAAGCAGCCAATATTACAATAGAAAAAAATGTGTGTTAAAATCACAAATGTAGTATGTCAATATTGTTGTGGTCATATTAACGTGATCCTGTGAAACAGTTATAACTGATATACAGTATCAGCCTAAAATAATATTTTTGGGAATGTAAATGATTACAATTTAATATAAATAGTATGTAGGATGAGTTTTAGTAATTAAAAATGCAAAGTTCTTACATTGATTTGTGTAGTGCTTCATACTGACAGCAAACTGGAATAAGGAAGAAAGTTGCACAAAATTGCCTTTTTAATTGTCATCATCAGCAACGCATCATCAGCACTTCTACTTCAGCACTTCAGTAACTGACGCGCACACCTTATTATAAACGTCTATGACTGGTAGGGACATTACAATGACACTAAGACCTTAAACATCCTTTTTCCAGGCTTCAAGATATTCCAAAGGTCCATCCAACATGTCTAGTTCAATCACAGCAGCCACTATTTTGCACAACTGGTCGTTTCAGTTTACTGTAAGAGACAGAAGATGAGTCACTCTTTATGTCGCTGTCTGTGCTGGAATGCGGTCGTTCATGGTCACGTTTTGTCAAAAACATCTTACGTTTGTAAGCCTCAGAAAAGAATGATATGTTTTGAAATTGAACAATTTGTTACAGATTTTATAATTTGTTAGAGACAACCTTGCATGCCTGAGGGAAATAATTTGCCAGAATAAATGTAAGTTAAAAAAAAATAAAATAAAAAATTCAGGTAAATTGTTCATATACAGTACAGTATATATCTGTCAAAGTAAACGCTATGTGGTTTTTAAGCTCTGCAAATATCTACTGTATGTGACCCATCATATTAAATCAAGTATTACTATAATTAATTAATCATTACAACGTGATTTGAGTTTCAGATTATAAAAAAAATGTGCATAACAATTTAACAATTCAACAAATGAGGATGCAAAAAAATAGGGGAGCAGGGGTAGCTCAGTGGTTTCAGGTGTTAACTTGCTATTCGGAAGATCCCAGATTCAAACCCCAGCACCACCAAGCTGCCACTGTTGGGTGCTGCCTTGAGTAAGGCCCTTAACTGCTCATATGGAAATTGACATTTCTGAATAATGGCATCTGCCATTATGTAATGTAATGTACGAGGAAACCCTGATCCTTATATTCCCTGATAGCCCTACAAATAACCCATAGCAGCATGTATATACAGTATATATATATCACATCTGGAGTAATAGGTTGCATAGTGCTCATTAAAGTTCTTTAAAACAATATTAACGATTTAAACTTTCTCGGATGCATTGAAGGATCAGTGAGGTAAGGTATTTATCAACAGATTTTTGTTAAAATGAAAGATTCGATCCATTTCACCTACTTCTCTCCATGCGCAATAGTGCAAAATTAAGCAGTGCAACTAAACACCTGATTTGATATAATATATCAAATGTCACTTATTACAGTACACACACTCAGCGATGCAATATGGGACACATTTGTGTACCTGTGTTTGTGTACATATAGCACTGTATTTCCTCTAATGCATCTATCAAGGCACTCTAGGGGGTTAAGTAGGTTAATACTGTAAAATACGGTGTACAGTAATTGTAGCTCTCCAGTGTGTTAGGATGAGGAGAAAGTCAGATTTTTTTTCCCCAGTGGACTTTTTTTCAGTCAAAAATTAGGCCAAAGCAATGTATACATGAAAAACAAAAGTGTATGCATGTAAATATTTGGACATATAAAGACAGAAAAGTTACAATGACGATAAAATTTGTACAAGATTTTTCATGACACAGAGATCATGGCTATACAGTAATCGTCACATACCTATATATGCTGTACACGTACATTTCCCTCCTGTGCTGTTTTTAATAACAGGGAACATATGGTCAGGCAAAATTAAATAAAATCTCTGCTGGTGTTTTCTCACTTCGGCTACACACAGCTCACATGGCGTGTTTTATTATTAAAATTACAGTTAGCCAAATTTCCATAAGACCATGAGCAATTAATAAGATAATGATAGGGCACTATTTAACAGCAATACCCTAAAGGGCAACATTAAGAACTTACTCTCTCTTTCTGAGCGTACACAAGATTGTAACCAGTCCTTTAGCGAAATAGTTGCCAGGTTAGATGCAGTGATTATCAGTGCGGAAAAATACTAATCAGCATGCAAAGAAAATGGCATAACGTGGCTACAAAAAAAAAAAAAAACCCTTATTAATATACACCATCAGGCTACATCTCAAAAAAGTAGCCCTGCAAGTTCAGTATTAGTAATTAACTGTGACTAATGACAAAATTAGGAAACCCAATGCTATCACATTATGCAAAAGGTATCACTGCAGGATATTAAGAGTAATTCATCAGGGCATACAATTTATTAAGGTTATTTCCCGTGTATCATCCTTAGTTCAAGTGATGGCTCACCATGATATGAGATGGGAGGGCAAAAAATCTCATAAAAAAATCTCATTAATAGCTCATTAACCATGTTCTTACCGCTGAGCAATGTGTTCTATAACAAGGTGTCATCAACGGCATAGTTAAAATAGCAACAAACTAACTATTACACACTTACATACACACACGCACACACACACACATGGCTTGTAGGGAGTTGAATTCATTGTACATTTTTAACGTTTATTGAATTTTCTTTTTTAAGTCTATAATGTTCACCTAAATTCATGCTGATTTTAATTCTATTCCCAAGCACAGTAAATAGAAAAGTTGGAATCTATTGGAATCTTCGTGGGGGGGGATTAGATTAAAGGGTAGACATAGAAATTGATCGGACAATGTGTCTTAGAATGTCAGGGGGAATGATGGTGGGGTAAATAACACACTTTGTTCTGGGTAATTACTTATGCAAGTATGTGCCATGATAATGTGTCAGTATGTTCGCGATGTATCAGCATGGCAGGATGGAAACGATCAGTCCAGATGGAGATCAAACCTGGCAGGACACAGACTGGCTGTAGCTTAATCTACTAAAAAGTAATTCCATTAATGGAAGTGTTGCTCTTGATTCACAAATCCAACATAATACACCTCATAACACTTCTTAAAAACCCATATATAAGTGCTTTGTGGTTTTGATATCTTTTTGAAACAATGGGGAGATCTTTAATATCAGATCTTTCCATATCGTGAACTGCGTGGTTATTGATAAAACAAATAAAAATACAATACTGCGTAAAAATCTTGAGTGGCATAGCACTGGTTTGCACTGTGGCCTCACACCTCCAGGGTCGAGGGATCGATTCCCACCTTCCGTCTGTGTGTGTGGAGTTTGCACATTCTCCCCGTGCCTGGTGAGTTTCTTCGCATAGTCCACGGACATGCAGATTAGGTTTACCGGAGTTCCCAAATTACCTGTAGTTTGTGTATGTGCCCTGCAATGGATTGGTACCCTGTCCTGAGTCTACCCCTCCTTGTGCCCAAAGTCTCCTGGGATAGGCTCCAGGCCCCATGACCCTGTACAGGATAAGTGGTATAGAATATGAATGAATTATGTAAAATAATTTCAAGAAATGTAATTATTATTATTTATTTTTTTATGACAAGCTGCAAAATGGCTAAAAATAAAATGCCTATTTTTTTATGTAACAACCTCGGCAGCAACCCCATTTCCCTTCTCGTCCATTCCGGCCGGTCGGCATTCAGCATCACCATTATACTAATCACCGGCCTGATCATTTTATCATCATCTGCACCTGTTTCTCACCGTCATACCTTATGTTAGATGTTTTTTTTTACTCTTGAAAGAAGAGTACTAAAGTACTAACCTGAAGAACTATTGCTCACACTATATTAAAAATACAAGAAAGTCTGCCACTTTGGAAGCAAAATATTAAGAATTGAGGGATGGCTCTACACTTTTGCACAGTTTTGTGTTCTGATTTGATCGAACATCCATTTTACTTCTTTATTACAGCAGGAATAACATGTCTCATTCAAACCTAAAATAAAAGCAACAACAACAAAAATCAGCACATATCAGCTACAACACTCACACAAGCGTGACCTTCACCCACTCAAATTGCTAGTTCGACTGACTAGTGTGAAGACTGTTGAAAAAGCCGAAATACATCCACTGAAATGTAGAAGCCTATTAAATCACGTGGAATAATTTTTGCCCTAGCACATTATGTCCAAATGAAAAAATGCTGGTGTAATAATCAGGATGTTTTAACAAACATATATCAATAGTGAATTTATTATACAACGATTTATGTTTTTGTCATCATACAATTGCAGAAATGTCTAAGCAGGAGCAATTTGAATAAGTGTCTGTGGGACAGTCGGTAAAATGTAACTGAAATGGTGAGCTCAGTATGAATTGGAGGTACGTGATATTCATTTTGTGCATTTATTTGATGTGTGTTGGCGCTTAAGAAGCATGACTCATGTGTTTAGCCGTCTGTCCTTAAATCATAAGTGGTTTGAAATTCATGGCAAATTCATGGAATAGTAAAAATATGGTGTACTAAATATTCATCTTTTTCAAGACGAAGGAGACCATTAGTCCTCGATACAAACCCACAAGTTTAAAGCACATGGCAGAAATTTTTTTTTTCCCCTCTAAGTAATTACTCCTTTCAAAACAGTGTATCTTTCGCCTCTCCTGCCTGAGAGGAGAGGATGAGATTCTGAATGGATGCTATAACAGTGCTTGGCCTCAAATGGCAGTTACCATAGCAACGTGGGGCGGGCACACAGAGTGAGGGACATATAAAACGGCTGACAGTCCCTGTCTGAGGCACAGAAACTCTGAAGCCATCTAAAAAACAGAAACAGTACGGAGCCACACACACGCACGCCGCCACCTTTGAGACTTCTCCTAGAGAAGAGGTGCTTCACCATGCTGAGGCCAAAGGACCTGTGCCAGGGCTCCGGCACCAAAACATTCTTGGAGGCCATGAATAGTGGCAAGGTGCACCTGGCCCGCTTCGTGCTTGATGCATTGGACTGCCGCATAATCAACTCAAAGAACGAGAGCAGCCGGACGCCACTTATGTGCGCCGTGTGCCTGCAGGAGCCCGGCACCAGATCCAAGTTCACGCAGCTGCTGCTGGAGAAAGGTGCAGACGTGAACACCCGGGATGAGAACGGGCGCACCGCTCTTAGTTTGGCTTGTGAGCTTGGCTACCTAGATGCCGTGAAGCTCCTGGTACAGTTCAATGCCAACCCTGAGCTCACTGACACCTTTGGGAATAGCGCCCTGACATACGCTGCCTACGGGGGACACAGCCAGGTCCTGGATTTTCTCATTCGGGCTTTCAAGAGGCTCGGATTGAGACTGGAACAGAGTAATCACGCAGGCCACACTGCCCTCCAGGTGGCCGAATACCTGGGACATAGCCATTGTGTTCAGGTGCTCAGCACTACAGGAAAGAAGTTGGGTAGCAGCGTCGAGCAAGCCCACGATATCCCAGGTGGATCACGTGACGTTTCCTGGCCAAATCAACTCCCTAAGCAAATTCTGGAAAAATTCTCCAAGCAGGTTCACGGCAAGAACGAGGACTCGCTGCCGTCTCTGTTTCAGCGGCAGGTGTGGATCAGCGACGTCAAAGACCTTAAGAGACGATTTAGTCAACAGCATTCCCCAGAGAGAACCAGCTCAAGCGGCTACCAAAGTTTAACCAGACTTCCAGAGAGGCGTTTCGCTGACAAGGAGCAGCACGCCCTGTTCAGCTCGAAACAGTTCCAAAATTCGAAGGAAGGCGGCTTTGTGAGGAAAAGCTGCCAAAAAGTTGAGCACCTCGAGATGAGAGACAATCCGCCCCAGTGGGGGAAAACCAAGTCGTTCAACCCGGACCTGCAGACGGGACGCAAACAGTCGTACCAGGGCGAGGTGCGTGACGTCACGCCGCCCGTCAGCCAATTGAAACGAGCTTCTCTGCCGGACGAGAGACCGCTCATCCCGAAGTTCTACTGCCATGGCAACACTTCCGCGAAGAGAGGCGACGTGGACCGAGCGGCGTTACAGCAGGTGAACGGGGTCTCTCGGGTCGCCGCTGAACCGCGGAGCGGCGAGAGCTCCGAGCGGAAGAAAAGCTCGCTCAGGCGCGGCGGCGTCAAGACCGAGAGGCCGAGCAAAGTGCTGTGCGGGCGGGAAGAGGCGCCGCGCGAGAGGAGCAGGATCCGGCGGCCGGGCTTCGACGGGCTCGGGAGCAGGTTACTGCGGCGCTTCACCGCTCCGGAGTTCATGGGACTGGTGAGAGATCGGCAGTCCGCCAAAGGCAAGATTGCGCGATCGGAGACGTTTCCTCTTTCACACACACATAAGCTGGTGAATAGTCAGCCGAGTGTTGATAGCATCAGCGGCGTCAGGTGCGAGTTTGAAGCCAGTCCTCCAGTCAGCCGAGCCTAATCTATTATTATTATTATTATTATTATTATTATTATTATTTGTTTGTGTCATTTCCTTTAATTCTTTACTCGTGAAGTTGGGAATCGATGACGTTGATTTCAGTTTTCTCGACTTAGAAACAAACAAAGAAACACGGAAAGCAAATTGTCAACAACAAACAAACAAAAAAAGGTGCTATATTAATGAAGTGAATTTGTAAAGCGCCAGCACGGTGCCTTAGTGGTCATCTTGCACCATCAGGATCCGGGTTCTAGTCCCACCTCGGGGTCTGTGCATGTGCATGTTCTGCCTGTTCTCGTTTTTGTTTCCTCCGGCTGCTCCGGTTTCCACCGACAATCCATAAAGATTAGGCATAATCCCCTGGTATAGATGATGAGTTAGTGAGAAGGAGGAAATTTGTAAAGCCACGCAATCTCTTTGTTTGCTTTCTTTGTTTGCTTGTTTGTTTTTTGTCGTTCATTTTTGAGCGAAATCGAGCCGAACCATTTTTGAGTCGACTCCCAGTTCGCAGCGTCTGTCTGCCTCAACAAGCCCGTCTCCCAGACTTCTGCAAAGCCATTAGAACCTACTATTTTAGCTGCTGCTTTTTGGAAATTTAGAAAGACACACACACACACACACACACACACAGGGAACACATGCAGGGATTTCACTTGTTCCCAACTGTTTTATCAAACACCATCATGAAGAAAATGAGATAAACCTGCAGAGTAAAGCAATTTGTTTTCGATGGCTTTCTGCAGTTTGGATTCCCAAGAGGTTTCTGATCTATTCTCAAAGAACTGTACTCACAGATACACCACTGTAAATACACGGATAATGCTAGAGATGAATCTATGAAGCAGTGCTATGTGCTATACAATACATACAGTAAAAGTGCTTTCTGTGATTACATGACATGTGCAGTTCAGGAGCCACAGGTTTTTGTACAGGGTCACAGGTAAATCGTCTTATTAACCTTCATAATTAGTAAGTATAAAATAGACCTCTGTATGTTCACTTATATACATCCACAAGCTTATAGGCAGTCATGTACGAAATCTGGTCACGCTCATGTTTCAGACACTACAGGGTTGGAAGGTAATATATATATATATATATATATATATATATATATATATATATATATATGTATGTATGCTATGAAAGTATAGCATATGCATTCAGTTTGTGTACAGATAAGATAAATGTTGTATGTGAAATGAAATTCGAATGATATTTAACTGGAAGAAATATTTGCACCATAGCTGTGTTGCTTATTTTACTATGCATATTGTGAATGTCAATCATTTATATTCTTTAAATAAAATTAAAGAACATTTGACTGAAAAAAAAAAAAAGTCTGTGTGTGTTTGTGTGTGCGTGTGTCTGAAAAACAGCACCATCCCTGAATATTCATCCTTTATTTGTTTAGAAAAGAAAATGAAATTAGGTTTAATTTCTCTCATCATGAACAACTGACATATAAATAAAATCACAATGGAATAAGCTGAATTGGTCAAGAAATTTAGAGATGATGTACAGAACGTACATAGCTGGTGAGAAACCATTCAGCACGTACCATCCAGTGTGCTTTACTTCTACGAGCATAACCACAATCGCCCGCCATTCCTTAGCAGCACACACAGATTCACACACTCCCACTGAAAACTCCACGAACTGTTAGGAAAATAAGTCACAGTACAACAGGTTGGATGCGAAAAATGCCAACATGAATATCACATCCCAAGTGTAAACATACACTCTCTCACTCGCTCACACACACATTGTAAACAAACACACTAAAGCCAGATGACTTATTTCATATGTACCTTTCCCGCTCAGTCGTGATGATCAGAATGCAAATACAGTATTGACTCAACATGATTGTATATATGTACACATTATTCCTTCTTCCGTTACTCTTTAAAAAGTCAACCTGCCGAGCCAAGAAGCAATATTTACAGTGTATAAATTTTTCCAGGTGATTCAGAACCGCCTTGTGAAAAGCAGATGTTTAGTCCATTGAAAAAAAAACGTAGATAAATAAACAACATAATAAATAGATAAATCAGTAGAATATACAGTTGGTTCCAATGGCTCATTAAAAACAGTCGCCACCACAGGAGCTGAACGACAGTCAATGACAATGTTCTAAGCTCTGTTTCAAGTCTAGCTTAAATTTGGCCTACAAATGCCACTGGCATGCAAATCCTGGACAAGGTGCAGTAGTCTCACTGTGCTAGGAATACTGGCAAAAATACTGACCTAATCTGGCCAACAAGCATCATGATGACATGAAAATATCTTTGCTTAAACATAGTGAGTAGCTGAAACATCAGTGCTGCAAACAGTCTTAGTTTTTTAGTTCAGGCTTCCAATTAAGCAGTACTTATCCCCAGTATGAGGTCTTCACAACAACAAAAAAATCACCTGTTACTTATGCTGCAATTTATGAACGCCTCCATCTACATTAGCCAAGGTCATCCTGCTTGCATGTGCAACGCTAACAAGTGCTCTTGTTTTGAGTCTATAAAAGCTGTACTGTGTATCAGCTTATGATATTATGTATTTGTTTGCACCAAGGATTTTCAGGTCTTGAGTCCCAAGAGCCTGTGATGGCAAGTATTGGTGAAAGAGGTGACAGAGACAAGAGGAATAGGGGACTCAGCAGCGAGACATGCGCTTGCGGTACTGCTCGACCAGGGGCACTAGGCACTGTGGAGAGCTGCTCTGCAGGAGGAAAGGGTGCTCAAGGAGGTCCGTGGCGCTAGCACGCTCCAATGGGTCTCGGGTCAGCATGCGGTCCAAGAAGTCTTTTAGCATTGGAGACACCTAGAAAGAATAGGATGAGTAAGCTATGACAAACCTGAACTGTTGAAATATTTCTGTGCACGTGTTGAATGTACTGTAGGTACCTGCTGAATGTTCCGTATAGTGGGTGGAGGCTCATCTCTCAGCCGCTTCATTGCCACCACGGGTGTTTCACTGAAGTAAGGAGGCTCTCCGTCCACCATCTCCACCACCATAATGCCCATAGACCACACATCCACCTGTGATCCAATGTCACGCCACAATCATAAGTATAAAGCCTATTAAATATTTACTACTAAGAGACTAGTTTAATCTGTTAACACAAAATATGGCAAATATATTTTTTTAAAATATGTATATGAGATAAATTAAGTTGGACGATTAATCCAATACATTCAATGTTGCAAAAATGTATATATAGTGGATATATAGTGAGCATTCTATGGAGTTTTAGGCGGCGTATACACATGCCTATTAATATGGTTTCTAATATTCTTCTTTAAAAAAAAAAAAAAATCTACCTACATTTTTAAATATATTGAACACAAAAGGTTGTATACCAGTATTATCACAAGTTACAAAATGGTGAACTAAGAAGGTAAGGTTCTACTCATTTAACTATGGTATGATGATGTTGCTATTCCATACCTCAGTGCCATATGGTGACTTTGAGATAACTTCAGGGGCCATCCAATATGGTGTCCCTACTAGTGACTTCCTTTTAGGAATATCTTTGCTGATCTGAGCACAAAAGCCAAAGTCTGATAGTTTAATCTGAAAGGAAAAAGAAAAAGAACATCCCGGTTTACACTTGCTACACGGTAAAATCATTTTAATCCATAATGTGGTCCATGAAATACCTATAGCATGCATTTGGAGCACAAACGAAATGAGGAAGGGAGGGAGAAAGTGGAAAGAACGGGGAGGCAAAGTGAATCTTACCCTTCCATCCAAGGACAGCAAGATGGAGTCGCTTTTGATATCACGGTGAATAACACCTTGCGAGTGGAGATAAGCCAGTGCCTGTAGGACAGCCTCACACACCGTGGCAATCTGCTCTTCACTCAACCTGCACAGTTAAGCACATCAGATCAGGTACCCAGTGATCCATTCCATGTCTCATTCTTGGATCAGCAGTATGACTGAATGATTACATCTTAATGTTAGGTTGACAACCAGATCTTACACTTTTTATGCTAAGTAAAATTCATGTTTTTATCTGTAGTGTGAGAGAATTTCTAGAAGTTGGTACTGGTTTAATATAGACTTCGCACAATATGCTGTATATGATTACATAAATTTATTACACATTCCCACTCACATTCCTCGTTCTCGTTTTTTTATACATCATCCCTATTTGTTTCATGTTAGTTACACTGAATAATATGATGACAAATAACTAAATGATGAATAAGAGGTTACACAGTAGGAAAAATGAATGTAAGACATTGATATGAAGCAGCATACAGGAGTTAAGGGGAAAATGCATTAATTCATGTTAATGCCAAATGTTTTTTTCAAAACTGTCATTACAACAATGACAAATTGAATTGTGCAGATAAATCTGCAGATAAAAATACAGCCCTTCATAATAAATAGAAACAATGGGTGAACAGTGCTGTAGGTTTATCCTGAGGTACACAACCTGATTAGACACCTACTAGAAATCTACTGCCCTCCTGTGGTTCAAGCAAGCTGCTACAACATAAGAACTTAACTTCACAATGCCATAATCTGTTTTGCAACCCCTGCAATATGATATCATTGCACAGGGCACTTCAGGTTGCTTTAGCTACACACATACCTTTAAGGGAATCTAAACAGTTTCAACTGTACCAAACTGGCCAGGAGTTGAATTTTTTTAGTTAAGAGTTCTAAGAGGATACCAAGGTGGCCCTGAAGTACGAAGTATAAAACCCAATGAGATTTCGCAAAACACAAAATTTTTTCACAAAACACAAAAACATTTCACAAACAAATGGAGTCACTGTTTGCACGTCTCTCCCAGAATCCTCCGCTCTCGTGGCTGCTCTGATTCTAAACAAGGCCTCGGCCCAGGGATGTGTTTCTCTTTTTATATATATAAGGAAATGCTGTGTTTTGTGAAATGTTGTTGCGTTTTAACACAATTCAATTCAATTGTATTTATATAGCGCTTATAGAAATGATCATTGTCGCATCTTATTGAATGTATTTGAATAATATGGTGCTATTTTAGTTAAATGTTCTTTGGCTGAGAAAAAAAACATATATCTCTCGTTCTTGCTGTTTCTGACGCTATAATGGCTTACCTGGTTTCAGACACTATGTTTGTGAGAGCACCTCCCTGAAGGTACTCCATAATGACCCAGAGCTCTTCCTCCACCAGTGCACTCTTAAACATCTCCACCACATTCCTGTGCTGGTAGTCCCGCATAATCACTACCTACATATGCATACACACTTAGTTACTGCTGTAAAATGAAAAACCAACATATACTTGGACCTAATGCAAATGTTTTCTAACTAACTGCAAACAGTTCAGGACATTTGTTAATTATTAAATGACTCTCATGTAATGCGCATTGTAATGAGGGATACTAAAAACATTCTTTTTTTCTTCATAAACACAAAAACACTGTAAAAATTATAAGAAACTGTATAGAATGTAATGTAAATTAAATTATTTTCGTTATTATAATGTTTGCACACGTATGTGCATGGTGTTTTAGAGCTTGGTGTATAAATCTCAGTATTCTGTATATATCACAAATGTATTTCATTGTTTTGATTATTTTACCAGCCTATTAAAAAAAACGGTGTATCTTCCTATTTACATGCTCTCTTGAATGAGTATGTCCTCCCTTTATAAACAGACTGGCGATATTACTCCGGTTGGACTAGAATAGCAAACCTCATTAAATAGCAGCTCCCGTCTCTGCTGCCTGCGTAGGTCCATCATCTTTACTGCCACCAGACGGCCACTGTGCTTTTCTCGTGCGATACACACCACCCCAGTGGAGCCCTCGCCGATCTTGACAAAATTCTCCAGATAGGAACGAGGGTCTCCCTTGTCCACCACCATCTGTAAGGCTGCCTTGAACTGCTCATGGGTGACTTTGGGTGGGTCAGGCGGAGGACGTGGGGATGGGTGCTGCTGTGGTCTGAAGGCTGGAGAACAGGTTCCAGCAGGACTGGTGGCCAGAGAGCCAGTGGGTGACGGCCGGGGCTGGGATGGGCTGTCCTGTCTGGGGTAGAGGCCTGGATTGGGGCACCCCGAATGCCTCAGAAAGGGATCAGGGCCTGAGGGTCGGAAACTGATGTTGGGAGAGAGGCCGATTGTGTAGCTGGAGGATGATCGCACGGTCCTGTGAGGCCTTGTGGTGTTCACCATGGGACTGCTAGCTCCACTGTGGAAGAAGCCTGGCTGAGGTCTCAGGAGAGTATCTGCCTGTAACTTTTGGGAATAAGAAAGATACATATTGGCTGATGTCCCAGGGCCAAAGTGCTCTAATACTAATTAAAACCTGCCGTCCTTTCATTAGTGCAAATCCTCCCATTCATGCCATCCTACGTTTTCTGTTAAGTGTGCGTCGCACTTAGAACATTTACTCCCAGGGGCATGAGCACTTCCAAAAATAGCATCCCACTTCCACTGGAAGATTGCAGCTCTAAGTGCTTTACGTCATTTTTTATCACCTTGAGAAATCGTCAAAATTCATAGAACAAGCTTCACAGATTGGGAAGTGTGCCAGCGTACTTAATCTTCAGAGACACCAGCAAAATACTGCAGGCAGAAATTAAAATGTAAGTCCTATCAAAATCTAAAACATGCATAATCACATTGTGGATTTGAATTTTAAAGTACATTAAGGGCACATATTTTTAATTGCTTTGAAGATATGGCATTCCACGAATGAAATGCCTTATATACTGTACCATGTGGTAACTGGCACTGAAAACTATTATGACTACAGTACTACTGCTACTGTTACCAGTGCTGGACCGTTACAAAGTAAATGCATTTAGTTCATACATGTAAGGAAAACATATTTACAGGACTTTTTTTTTATATACAAAATTTCAAAGTAAAACATTATACTTTTTAATCTCCTTATATCATGCAACGCCTGTTGCCTCTGAAACACCAATCGGGGTGTGATTTATTTTGGCTGATTTTCTTCTACCTTTTAACTATTAGATATATCTATCTAGCAAATACAGTATGTCGTCAAGATCAGTGAAACAGTTGATAAGACTGAACACCCTGAAAATGATTGAAGAAAGTTTCAAATGCATTCCCTGCCTGTTAAATCTGAGTAAACACATAGAGGTGAGCCCATGTTTTATCATCATCATTATCATCTATACCGCTTAATCCTGTATTCAGGGTCACGGGGGCCTGGAGCCTATCCCAGGAGACTTAGGGCACATGGCAGGGTACACCCTGGACAGGGTGCCAATCCATCGAAGGGCACAGACACACACAGACACATACACTCATTCATTCATTCATTCACACACTACGGGCAATTTGGGAACGCCAATTAGCCTAACCCTCATGTCTTTGGACTGTGGGAGGAAACCGGAGTACCCGGAGGAAACCCACCAAGCACATGGAGAACATGCAAACTCCATGCACACAGAGACGGGAATCGAGCCTGGCCGGGGATCGAACCCAGACCCTGGCGGTTCAAGGCGACAGTGCTAACCACTACGCCACCGTGCCGCTGGTAATTTTATTTAATGGCTCATGTAATGGTAAATTGCAGCAGCAAAATACATGTGATTAAATACATACCAAAAACAATTCTTTTTTCTTCCCCCCCGATTTTCTCCCTAATTTAGTCGTGTCCAATTCCTCCCCGTCACTAGGGGGCTCCACATTAAGGCTACTACTACCACTCAGCCGGGAGGGCCGAAGACTATCACGTGTTTCCTCCGAATCACGTGACGCCAGCCGACCACATCTTTTCGAACTGCTCGCTCGCGCACTGTTGGGGGCGGCGTAACACACTCGGAGGATAGCGCTATCCGCTCCCTGTTGACTGGAACATTGGGGTTTCAAGCCCCATCACCGCCAAGCTGCCACTGTTGAGCCCTTGAGCAAAGCCCTTAACCCGACCTGTATCCTGGTTGACCCTGCGTTCTGACCCCACCTTCCTAATGTGAAAAAGTCTTTTCAATGTGCTGTAAAAAGGTACAAATAATTGAATCACACCCGTCTGAGTAGACACATGAAGTTATATCCATCTTCATTAGCTAGCTAGATGTTTCACCTTTTGTAGTGTTTGTAGTGTTCAAAGCTTTTCAGCTGAGCATTCCCAAATTGTGAAATATCAAACATTCAATGTCAATATTTAGTAGTAACTAGTAATTAGTAGTAACATTTTGGTAAATAAAATAGGTTAGGTTTTAAGGTATTTAGTTTGCATGCAACAACTGATGCTCCAACAATTGGCAGGTGAAGTGGAGTACTACTTTAACCAACTGAGATTACTAACTTCATCATCCACTAAGTGTCTCGGTACATCTATTGCACTTAAATTATCTTTATTTATCAATGAAATTGGGGTCAGAGCTCATCGATATTTGGTCAAAATGTTTTGAGTTATTACCTTTTTAAAGAATAAGCGGTATAGAATATGAATGAATGAAAGAATGAATGTGCAAGTTATACCTTTTTGTCTACATTACAGACGTATGGTGATTTTTATAAACCTCATTCTACAGAGTGGCCCAAAATCTGTATGCAAAGGCATTTTACCTTGTACCAAATACGATTAGAGTCAATATCCATTTAAACTTAACAAAAGCATATCCAATAGAATCAAATGTAACACCCCTTGACTTTTTGGGTCATTATATCTATAATATAAGTTATGCTACATTAAGAAATGTTCAGATGTTCAAATGTTGGTATTCAGATGCTGTCAATTTGAGGATTTGCTGTAATTATTGCTTTTCAGTATATCTTTGCATGTGGGTTCAGACCTTTGTGCCAACCAGTTTATGCTTTATGGTCTGCTTATACTTTCTTGGTACTTCATGTGGCTTCATCATCTATCCAGGAACCTGTGTAGTCCAACTAGGGACTGTGGAGACCAATTTTTTAGCTTAGCCTGAATGTCCTTGGACTGTGGGAGGAAACCAGACGGCAATCGAACCTGAAGGTGCAAAATGACACCACTACACCACGTCTTCATGTATGTTCTTCATGTGGACTCGATTACATTATTACCACAAACTAACGTTCTTGTTCATATACTGTACATTTCTAATTGTCATAATGTTCCCAGAATGTTAGCATCAGATAGTTTCCAGTAGAAAGAAACCCAAGAAATCTAACAGGAAGAGTGCAAGCAAAAAAAAAAAAAAACCTAGCTACAGTTTAAGAGGTTAGGAATAAAGCTGTTACTTAGCCTCAGTATCCACATTTCTGAATTAAGTAATAAACTGAACACTCTTAAATCTGATTTATTCATCTATCTTTTTGTTTTGTCGACTTTTCTCCCGCTAGAACTTTCTTGTACTTGACCTTTCGGCAAAGTGTTTATTTAGATAAATCACCGCACTTTTATTTGATTAAAGAACCTTAGTACTTTTCCCACCTCCAGTTACTGTATCATCATTAAGGCAATCAATAATGCTGTAAGATTACATAGTGTAATAAGAAATGAGTAATATATTACAGTTTGGAAGTAACATCTACAGAAGTGGCAGCCTTATTCTGTTGCCCTACAATGGCTTTAACCCTCCTTTTATCTTTAGAGTCATTTTGACCCCATTCAATGTTTAAAGTCTCAAAAGAAGGTTTTTTTTCCCCTTCATATACAGTGATTTTATACATAAACTTGGGTAACAATTTTAATTATGATAATATTCTGGAGGATGAAATTGCTGGCATCAAATTGACCCCGAGGATAAAAGATGTTAGTAAATTTGAAGGTAACAGAGGGTTAAATTAGATACAGGTTTGTCTCAGATGAACTCTTTCACCAAGGTTCTGACTTTTCACTTGGTTTCTCCAAATGCGAATAAGTTTTAATCATGTGCGTTTTGTGAAAACGGTGACGTCTCGGATAATAGATTGTTGTTGATGCAGTGGAAAACTAGTGTGTGAAAGGCACTCAGCGCTGCAGCATCACTTTCACGCTATATACAGCATTTCTATAGGCACTTGATATATGCAGTCTAGCAAGCACACTGAGTAAAAATAAAATCCTAAATGCAGTTTTATGGGAGGTGTTGTATCAGCTACCTTGGATGATCTGCTCTCGTTTGCTTATAGGTAATGTACCTGAGGCAGGTCACATTTACTGTACATTTGTATGTGCATTTACTCCAAATGCACACACAAATGGAGGCACAGAATCATTTAGGTTTCTTTTTCCTTCTTTCTTTTTTTTATTTTTTTTAGACTTTTTCTTACTCACGCTATTTATTTCAGGATGCGGAGATACAAACCTGTAATGCAAGGTCTGCTTATCAGTGAGATGTGTGTATAATTCTCCCTCAGATGTCATATTCCTAGAATCCTTGTGTAATGCTTTATAATACTTCACTCGTTGAAATATTGAAAACTGAGAACAATTAAGAAGCAGAAAGACAAATAGCTTTTTTTGCAAATGTACATAACATCTAAATGATTAAATGCAGATGGACACAAGTCATTATATTTTGAGTTTGAGAAACACTGATATGTACAGTATATGTTTTTTTTTGTTTTTTTTTTATAAAAAGGCGACGGTTGTACCATGTTAAAATGATGAAAATAAAATATAATTTTTTTTAAATCTGAAACTTAATCTTGTATTTAGATTGACATTACTTATTACCATGACATCATCATGAACTAGGGATGTCCATCATGTCCCTTAGTGTTCTCCCATCACTTATATACACTCTTCAACTCATGAGAGTCCATTAATTAGCTATGGTTAGTTCAATTAGTTAAGATCGTTGAGGCTAGTGCTTTGGGAGAAGAGAAAAGACTTATATTTTGAGCACAATGGTACTCGAGGACATACATTGGAAACCTCTCCCCTGTCCACTGTCTCAAGACTTAACAATGCTAGTTTATCTATGCCAATTACTTACATGCATGAAAACATTCTTGGAGACACGTTAAAGAAGAGCGGTCTATTATGTGCAGTTTTAAACTTTTAAACTTTTAAAATATCAGTGTGACGTAAGAGTTGATTTGCTAGCAGCAAGAAGAAAATAGAGATATTGTGACTTTGAAGTGTTAAAAATAGACTTTGTCTGTTGGTTGTTAGTGTGTCTGCAGAATGAAAAAAGCTAAAGGTTTGAAAATGTGCTTACCTTTAGGTCATAAGAAGAGTACGGTCTCCCAGGACTGTTTTGTGGATGAACCAGCAACCTGTCAGCAGTTCTTATATCTGTGTTAAACCCTCCGCTCTCTGCTTGTCCTTGCTGCATGGGTATGGTTGGACTATAAAAACAGGTGATGGGCCTTGGGTTGTGAGACAGTACTATGGGAAACTCCCTTCTCATCATCAGTCTTTCATTAGGGCTACCCAGATCTCCTCCCACATACACTGGCCTGGGTGGCACTGGGATTGGCGGTGGTGGAGGCATGGGTAGGATTGGAGGAGGCGGAGGAGGAGGTCCCTCCAGCGAGTTAACATTAACCTCGTAAGTAGATTTAGCTCTGGGCAGGATGCCGTTGGGTTCCAGTGTGATGCTCTTCTTCATACCCATAAACGGGGTCCCGCTCTCGCTGTGGATGTTCCGTATCTGGTCTCGCCAGTGGTTCTGGGAATCTGGGTCGAGCTCAGTACGCTCCAGGTCCTCATATTGATAACCATCACCCTCCATAACCTCACCAAGGCGTCCCAAAGATTGGGCTCTCTTACGAGTCGAAGGGCTGCTTTTGCGCAACGAGTTGGAGCTGGTTACTGATAGACGGCTCATATCCGACAGCATGGCTGAGATGTAGTCTCCGTGCCCGACGAATGTGCCACGCACAATTGTCTGAGGAAAAGAGAGACACAGCAAGATGTTATGATTAATGGGAGTGGAGTAGTGAAAATTCGACTGGGGCTTATGCTTCATAAGCGGGGCTATTTTGGGATACAGTGTATAAGCTCTACCTAGTAGATCCTAGTAATTTAGCAAAATCTTGTTTTTCTTTTGACAAGAAAATGGGTTAGTGAAATTTAGTTTAAAAACAACGCAGAGTGCACACTATATCTCTTGCACCTTGTTGGTCTGTCAGACGTTTTTCCTCTCAAAGCTGATGTTGACCTCAATTTCAGGGCCAGTTGGCAGGGTTTTTGGCCGCAAAGGACAGTTTATGTCAGCTGCCATGTGCTTCAGTCACTATGTCCTTGATGGGAGATATAAATATACCCTAAAGTAGCCATGACTCATAGCACCAGTGCAGTTCAGGAACAGACTTGGTTAACCTGTCAGAAGAAAGCCCAGTGGCCTGGATCTCAAGCTTGCTATTGAATTAGGTAGAGGGGAAGTAACTTTTAAATGTACTGTACTATACACTGTGCACTAGCCCATTTCTTTCATTTAAGAGCAGTGCTATGAGGCCCAACACGATGCATAAAAGGTTTAATCTAATGTAATGTTGCATAGCTAACACAAATCCTTATTTGTGCCATAAACTTTAATGCCACAGATGTGGACAGGGAGAATGCTGCATCATTTCTGTCATGTCACGTCGTATTGTTTACACTATTACTGAAAAAGCATCATTACACTATGGCCATGGGGGAAATCTGCCATGGTCATGGTCCACTGCTCTGTAGCTTTCCCTTTGCTTGGAACTGCAGTTTTTATCCCTGACTCTGATGCAAGGGCTATACAGCAAGGACCATTATTAATTGTTAGCATGGAGTCATAAATCTTTGGTGTAACCCAAGCATCCTTGCTTTTGTGTCAGTGTACAGCTCATAGTGTAATTGTAAGTGCAAACCCATCATAACATAAAAAGGTAAAATTATGTTATACTTTTCATTACTCAGCTATAACCTGATTTAAAAAAAACTTCCTTTGGGAAAGGATCCCTGTCAAGTCTTTGAAGAAGCGGACTAACAGAAATTGCCTCAAAACATGGGTTAAAATACATGCCAAATCCAAGTTTAGAGGTTGTTTTACTTACTTTTCTTTCATTTCTATCCAAATTCCTTGTATTTCTCATGATACTTGCCTTCTTTGGTTTTAATTCCACTGGTGTTATTCTGGAGGGGTCCACCATGGGCTTGGGTCTTCGCAGGTTCTCTATAAGACTCTGCCATTGTGTTGGTAGGCCCACAAAGATCCCAAGCTTTGCGTCATAAGAGGTATGGACTCTGTGTTCAAAGTTCTTTGGTGCAGAAATTTCTGGCCTCTTCTTCTTCTTTTTGCGAAACATTATTGGATTCTAGATAGCCAACCTGTCCAAAAACAGATAACGTTGTGTAAACAATTTTTTAGAGATACTATACTATCAGTAGAAGCAGATATTTCACACTGACATTTACCACTGCAACTTTTTTTTTTTGTGATCTGATGGAAAAATTATATATTTTTCTGGACCTTATTTTGAATCTCCTAATATTTATAAGGTGCATACGTTATCTTTAAAGATTTGCCCTATAGTTAGTTACCTTAATTCTTTTTTAAACTGTATTACTTTTTAAATTTTTTATTCATGTTTCCAAATTAAAGATGCATAGGAACAGTTTGACTGCAAAACTCAATGAATGACATTTGCAGAAGTTTACTTAATCTGGTAAACAACATTCCTCTGGTACACAAAGTTGTCTATTATTCACTCACTCATTCACTCATATTCTATATCACTTATCCTGTACAGGGTTGTGCGAGACTTGCTCGGAGCACAAGGAAAGGATGGGATGCCAATCCATCCAAAGGCACAAGCACACATAGTCCCTCACACACTATGGGCAATTTGGGAATGCCAATTATCCTACACTGCATGTCTTTGAACTGTGGGAGGAAACCAGAGCACCCAGAGGTAACCAACTGCGCATGGAAAAACATGCCAACCACCTAGTGCCACCTAGAATCAAATTATCAAACCTTTTAATTATAAATGGCTACAAATTATTCTTTTAGAAGCTATGAATTTATAACCACTGAACAACTGCATTCCATATAAAATCAGTAATAGTAAATAGGTAAACTACTTTATGGGCAAAATATCTGCTATGTTATTACTTATTCCTACCTTACAGCACAGTGAAAAGATTTTTCCACAAATTCCAGTTAGGTAGCTGGCGTCAGAGCGCATGGTGAGCCAGGATACAGTGCCCATTTAGCAGATAGGGTTAAGGACCTTTCTTAAGGGCCCCACAGTGGCAACTTGGCAGTGCTGGGGCTTGAACCCCTGACTTTCCAATCAGTAACACAATAACCCACAGCCCTTAACAATTGCGCCACCACTGTCCTGTAGTAGGCTGAATGTATTGAACAGAATTTTGGAAAATGTTGAACTCAACAAAAATGACATTTAAAGCCATTACAGTTTCCCCAGCAAGCCTGGACTACTTTGACATAGTTGCTGATGAGGACAACTTAATGATGCATGGTAAAATAAACTTCACATATTATTTTTAAGGTTTCTCAAGATATTCCATAAAAAATCTCCAAAAAAAAAAAAACCCGAAAAACTATTTTTACTTGTACTAACTTGCTGCCAGCAAAAAGATAATAAAGTGTTTTATTTTTTCCTATATCTCTCCCTATCTCAGTTAAAACATAACTAACATATAATTGATAATAAAATCATACTAAATACTTAATTCCATATTTACACTGGAACAAACAAAATTGTAAGATCATTTATCAGCTATGCCAAAACTGTAAACGGTGAATTTATAGCATTTTGTAAAAATCATGCAAAATTCACACCAATATAACCAAATCAATGTTGACATATAATTTTGGCATTTGCTCTGTTTAGAACCCTTTAAATGAAATAAACCATCCACAAAACATGTTCTATGTACGTGTAGTAGTTCTTACTGCTAAAATGGGTCTCATGTAGCAATCAAAACACTCATATTAAGAATGGAAAAAAAAACTAAATTAACTTTTTTTTTTTTTTTTTTAAACAAACATGGCATGTTTACAGCATAATGTTAAAATGCTGGTGTCTGATTCTGTTGTTTTAAAGCGTGTTATTAAGGTAGACCATGGTAGAATCTCAGATCATTGCTTTGCCCTTCTAAATTGTGCTGCCATTTAAGTAGACTATGATTTAGAGCCTTGTGAAATTTGGAATTACCCAGTGAACTACAGCTGGCCAGTTCACTCTGAAAAATGGTTCCCTTTCTTTAAACAAGTGCAATCTCTCAGCGCTGCTGCAGGCTTTTCCTGAAAATACAATACATCTGAGAACTCAAAGTTTTGTACGTTTTTTTTTTCTTTACATAAAGCAAGATCATAGATCAACTTTGACAGAGAATATTTAGTGCATGCTTTTAAATCACCAAATTTTGTGAGAACGCGATAACTCCACCTCTCCAACAGTTTTGTCACAATGGATAAATTAGTCTGCAGTTACGAATGCTATGCAGCATCTATAATTTGTTGGTAGAGTTATAAATGTGTGTGCTTAAAAATCATATGAAAAGATCAGTTTACAATTAAATTCGAATTAAAATCATCAGCCTCCTCATCTACCAGATTCAGACGGAAGTGATTTACCACATTTACCATGTAACACCATCCCATGGCATTATTGCCTAAAATGTGAAAGATCAACATTTCTTAAAGAAGGACAGATATTGGTTTAAATATTTAATATTTTTATAGACATAAAGGTCAGATAACAGTGTTTGTTATATGCCTGACTTTCTTTTATTTTTAATGCAATGTTCTCCAGGCTCCCTGCAGGACATTTTGACTCTCATTTTTGGCAAGTTTTTGTCTATTATTTTCAGTCCAGTATCTGTACCTGACAAGTTTCAGAGAATATTTTTTGTTTGTTAAGCCACACAGTAACCTATGATCATTCAAGCGTTAAAAAAAATCTTGTCATGATCCAGTGAGAAACAGGTGCAGATGATGACAGATGATCAGACCGGTCATTAGTATACTGGTGATGCTGAATGCTGAGTGGTTGGAACAGACGAGAGGGGAAATGAGGATGCTGCGGTGACTGTCACATCCTGTAAACGATCATTTTCTTTATTATTATTGTATCTTTAGGCAGCTTGGCACAATACAACATTTGTTCCCATTTCTTTAATTGAATCTACATATTTTCACTGAATTGAATATGAAGAAATAAGACTTTTGCACAGTACTACAGTATGTGCACTTTTTGCTTGTTTGATTGATTGTTTATCCTTTATAGATGCAAGTTTATTTTTCTTCCAAATTTGACATATGTGCTCTTATGCCTGTATGAAATGAAGGATATCTGCTCGATTAAGATTTTCTTATTGCACCCTCAGTGATGGCAGGTCATAATATTAGAAAAAAAAATGTATTAGCTATGAGTAGCTTAGTTTTTAGTTTTTTAGTGTTTAGTTATCTAATTACCTTCTCTAAATTATTCTGGAGCTAAAAGAATAATAGATTTAATCATTATCATCGCACTTATCCTTTTCAAGAAACCATCTGAATCACTCTTGTTCATGGTCCATGTAATGCATTTGCAAGCAAGGCAGGAAGAAAAATATCCGCCCCAATGCACCATCTAGGGGGCGTTCATTCTGTGTCATCATCTGGCACAGCTGTCACTGACAGGCGGTGTGAATCTACGTCCTGGGCGAGAAAGAAATGAGTCCCAACTTTTCTTCTTCATACCACTCTGGGTATTTTTCTTATAACCATCCGTAGCACTGCTTTAAGCCATTTGTTAATTGCTAATAATCTGATGTGGATGCCAAAAATGAAACATCACACTGATGTTGTTTTGATCATTTTTCTTTGAAAGACTGCTAGCCTATTAATACCAAGCTCCCCTGACAGCCATAGACATCGTATACATAAAAAGCCTTCGTGCCTCAAGGTTAAGAGTGCATTAGGAGGATGAAAATATTCAAGAAGTCAACCTCTCCTCATGTTGAATGCCAAGTTGTCGACAGCCTCTTCTAACCTCATGCCTTCAGCCATGCCAGCCACTGAGGTTGTCTTTTTTGTCCTTTCCATATTTTCTTTCTTTCTTTCTTTCGGTTTTGGGCTTTGTAATAACCTGACCTTTAGCCCTGCATTTTGAATTGTAGAAGAAGCTGTGGTCTTTAAATGTAAAAAAAAAAAAAAAAAGGAATACCTTAATTTTATGCTCTTTAAATACAGAACATATATAGATTTAAAGCTTTCAGTATTTCATCTTGCAAAAGAACTTTTACTGAGCAGGCTTTTGCGAGCTGCAACACGATTGACCAAGTCACATTTGCCAGACCACTTTTGCTTACATGCCCAAAAAAAGCTGGAGTATTGAAAACTAATTCTTCGTGCAATATCTAGCTTGCGCAGGCAGATAGTTATAGTCAGCAATGCATAGTCAGCATGAATAACCTCAAGTTAATGATCTGAATAACTAAGTGGATGGACATGGCTATTCCTGGTGTCACCTAAGGAAAGATATATTTCATCTGAAAATGCTGCATAGAGGCTACCTATACATGTAGGAATAAGGTTTTGCTAAGTGAACTGTAATTCATTTGTCTCTCTCTCTCTCTCTCTCTCTCTCTCTCTCTCTCTCTCCCTTTCTGTGTGTATACATAATGTAGTAAAAAGGAAGAAAAACATTATCTGATAGGAAAACTACATGGGATTGTTCACATGGGAAAGGACTAGAGGGGGTGAGTACAAAAGTGATAGCAATTTTTATATATATTTTTTATTATTATTATTAATTTTTTTATTATTTAATTATTTATTTTCACATCATATAGGAATATACAATATTTTGTCTTCTCAGACTAAAACTATCATAGACCACATCAGGCTTTTCAGCTATACTGTACAACCTGGCCCAAGGAAATTCATCCATCACATTCACTGTACCGAAAGGCACTGCATCTTCCAAATGATCTGTTTCTTTTCTTTTTTTTTTTCTAGCTAAACCAATATGACACAATGATGAGGATTTTATGTACAACATGCTGTCAGGGCAAATATTTATACTTAGCTTGTTCTACCTGTACAAACAGATCAATGTGTATTGACTCGAGGTTGAAATCTAAGCTAGTTTGCTCTCTGGCTGCATGTGATAACCACCCCGAAAAACAGAAAGACCACAAACAGGATCTCTGTTCTCCAAAAGCACCGTGGTGTCACAGTTACTGCTATTGATTTTCTGAGGCATGACCACCCATGACTCTCTCTCTCTCACTCTCTTTTTCCTACTTCTGTGTAGGATGAGCATAAAATTTCCCAGTGAGTGTTCTTCAAGTTAAGACATGACAGTATAATTTGTTGTATCCATATAAATAAGAGAAAGGGTTTGTCTGTGCATTGGTCAGGACTCCCTTTTTCATACATTAGAGGACCAGAAACTAGGCTCTGAAAATGTTATGTCTGTATGTCTGTATGTCTGTCCAGTCAGATTTTGTCACAGCATCATGCAAAACTGGCTCGGCAGAATTTATTGAATCTTTTGCAGTACTTGGATATCTCCCTGAAGTTCAACCTGCACCATAAGTGAAATCAAAATGTTAAGTAAAAGCGATGTTATAAAAAGGTTATGTGGTGTATTTGATAATCTATCTTAAAATAAGCTACTAATAGGCTGCTTGCTCAATATAAATCAGCACCAATAGATCCCTCACTCACTATCTACACCGCTTGATCCTGTATTCAGGGTCACGGGAGGCCTGGAGTCTATCCCAGGAGACTTAGGGCACTGGACAGGGTGCCAATCCATCGCAGGAACACACACATACAGTATATACTGTACACACACACACACACTCATGCACACATTATGGCCAATTTGGGAATGCCAATTATCCTAACCTACGTGTCTTTGGATTGTGGGAGGAAACTTGTTACAATGAACTTCATATGTTTCAAAGGCTTTTATCGACAATTACATGACATTTATGCAAAGAGTCAGTATTTGCAAATCTATCCAAATAATCCAAATCTATTATCGCCCCTCGCTCACTTCGTAGGCTCCCTAAGTAGGCGGCACCCCTTCTGCAGGTGTGCGAAGGGACGGGGCCGCCTATGCGGGCCGGCTGGCAGTGATTAACGTTAATGGGATCTCGGGCTTGCTCCGCATTATAAAAGCAAGGCGCGGAGTTTAAAAGCGTACCATGCACGTGCACACTTCATTCCTTCCCTTTCTTTCCGTCCTCCCTCCTTTTTCCCTTTCCTTCCCTTATTTATTCCTAATAAATTACCCTTTTTCTCTAAGATCTCGCCTCGTGTCTGTGTTTTATGGTGTCGCCCGTGCAACTTTGGGTCGAACCCATTACAATCACCCTCCTTTTAACATGTCAAGTCTGCCATTCTAACCCAATCAGCCTGACATAATGATCTCCAGCCTTGTGCTCGTCAACCTTTTTACCTGAGTTAACAAGACGATTACTGAAATGATCTCAGCAGGTCCTTTAATGACAGCAATGAAATGCAGTGGAAAGTTTTTTTCGGGATTAAGTTAATTTTCATGGCAAAGAAGCACTATGCAATTCATCTGATCACTCTTCATAACATTCTGGAGTATATACAAATTGCTATTATAAAAACTTAAGCAGCAACTTTTCCAATTTCCAATATTTATGTAATTCTCAAAACTTTTGGCCACGACTGTATATGAAAAATTATATCTGCATCAATGGTGTTATTTCATGCTGCATTAAGTACAACACTTTCTTACACCTAATCCACTGAGATATGAAATGGAATTAAATTAGGACACAATGTGCAAACAAATAATGGGCAAAATAAACTCCTGATATTTCAGATAGATATATTTTACACATTCATGTAATTATCATATCAGGAAGCAGGGCATGTGCTAGAAATTGTTAGCCAGTCCATGTTTACACTATACTATCAATAGTTTTTCTTCCTTCGATTCCTGCCTCAGGTCTGTGTTTACATGGATTTTGCATGATCTGGGTTTCCTCTAGCTTTTCTGGTTTCCTCCCCAGTCCAAAGACATGCAGCTTAGGCTATTTGACATTTCCAAAATTGCCTATAGTATGTGAATGAATGTTTGTATGTGTGTATCCGAATGGATAGGATTGGCACCCTGTCCACGATGAACCACGCCTTGCGTCCTAAGTCTCCTGGGATAAGCTCCAGGCCGCCCCGCAACCCTGTATACAGATTAAAGAGGTATAGACGATGAATGACATCGTTGACACATTGACACATGACACATTGAACACTTTCTGGCCCGTTTTTTTGCAATGCCTTTGGGAAACCACCAAGAGAGGATGGCAGGAAAATTCCACCGTGTCTTACTGCGGAACAGTATAAATGTTTTTATGCAGTGATGCAGCTACATACTACCTATTAGGTGCCGTTGCAGTGATGGGAGTAGCATGAAACATCTCCTCACCGATCCAATTATGGGACTGCCATTCTTTCATCCCCTACCAAAATCATGTTAGATTGAGGTATGTGTGAAGGATTCCAGATTATGTAATGGTTGAGGCAGGAATAAGCATAATCCCATCTGAATTACACAGCAAGATTTGCTCGGTAGCATGTAGAGCTGGCTGCAGTGGGATGCTCTGCAGAGGGATGAGACAGCAGGAGGACTCCTTCATCATGATCATTATTGTGACCGTTCTGCCCTTTGACTATAATGAGGCTGCAGCGTTTGTGCATGTATGTCTATAGGAGCTCCCTCACAGTCAAAGATCCGTTGTAACAAAGGGAGAGAGAGAGAGAGAGAGAGAGAGAGCGCTTAATGACCTCTTTGTGTTCTCACCTATCTGCTCATCTTAAATCATGCCCTGCACACTGTACATGCTCCAGTGGCCTGAAATGCTAATTAAAATGAAACTACTTGATGTATGCAATAAATCTTTAACGCATTATTGCATACTCAAGCTTATGTTTTGTGTTATGCTAACTCTCTGTTCTTATTTTAGTAGCTCATTAGCATGTTAACATAGAGCTAACCTTTTAGTTAGCATTACTACATACTTGTGCTAGTTAAATAGAGCTAAAATTTGCGATATAATGTTGTTGATTTATGTGTTATGTTATAATTTATACACCGATCAGCGTAAGATTAAAATACAAAACATTGTGCCCAGTATCGTTTGGGTTGCTCTTGTGGTGCCGGAATGTTGCCGTGCATCTCTTGGTTGGTGGTGCGGGTCGTGAGTGGAACCTCAACTCAACTCAACCCATGCTTGGTCAGATTGACATCTGGGGAAGTTGAAGGTCAGATCAACAACCTTGAACTCTTTGCCTGCTAAGCCCCATATGCGAGAGGATGTGATGCACTCGGTGTTCTGATACCTTTCTATAGTGACCAGAATGAACTTTTTTTTTTGTAATTTGCATTACTTCTCCGTGGGATCAAACCAGACCCCACATTTCCCCACAGGCATAGATGAGCCTTGAGGATGGTCCTGTTACCAGTCTACTCGTATGTTCTGTAATCAATGTTATTTAATTTACTTGGCGATGGCATTACAGTTATGACTGATTGGTGTATATTCTTCGTGCATGCATCACAGAATTTAATCGTTTCTGTGTTAGTAAGCAACATTTTTCTGTCCTAAGGTGATTAAGATGTTTTGAGAAATGGAAGTCATAAAAAGATGGCATGGTGGTGTAGTGGTTAGCACTGCCGCCTTGCAACTCCAGGTGCTGGGTTCGATTCCCGGCGAGACTCCTGTCTCTGTGTGCATAGGGTTTGCATGTTCTACCTGTGCATGGTGGGTTTCCTCCCACATTCCAAAGCCATGTAGGTTAGGTTAGCTGACGTTCCCAAATTGCTTGTTGTGTGTGCCCTGCGATGGATTGGCACCCTGTCCAGGGTGTACTCTGCCTCATGCCCCAAGTTCCCTGGAATAGGCTTCAGCCCCCCACCAAAACTCTGAATACAGGATAAAGTGGTATAGATGATGAGTGAAGTCTTAAAAACTACAGTATAAAATAAACAAAAAACAGTGCATTTTTTTCCTGATCTTAAATTTTAATGCAGTGTTTAGCAATGTATAACCATTACTACAGTGAGGTTATCTTTAAAAAGGCATTAATTTAGCATCTATGGAAAGAATATCTAGCGCTTTATGACAGGTTAAGCTCTACCTTTGCATTCCCACTATAACTAGTTGCATGTGATTTGTCTTGTTAACTTCACAACATTATGAAGGTAGAATTGGTTATAGCTGTTTGAAGGTGTGTGAAATCAGGAACAGATTTTTTAACAGATATTCTAGAGCATTAAATTAATTAATTCCTTCATTTATATTCTATACTGCTTATTCTATACATAGTTGCAGGAAGCCTGAAGCCTATCTCAGAAAATTTCAATCCATCGCGGGGCACATTTGCAATTTGAGAACGCCAATTTGCCTAATCTGCGTTACTGTGGGAGGAAACCAGAGAACCTGGAGGAAACCCAACAAGCACAGGGGGACCTAAGGGTGAATTGGACCTGGATGGAGATGCAGGGCAACAGCGCTAACCGCTAAGGCACTATGCTGTTTATAACATTAAACGTAATTATAAAGAGACACTGAGTATGTTGCTCTTCTATAATAAATAATCATTGTAATCATAAAAAAAAAAGAATGCCGTGGTATAAAATTTATAAAACCCATCATGACATACTGTTTGTTAATTTTTTTTTTCCTGCAATGTAGTAATCTTCACGTAGTATGACACACTCATAGTTTCTAAGGTTAAAAGTCTACGATGTAAAGAAACAATATTATTTCGAGACGACGCATTCTGAGCTACATTTCTTTCTAGGAGGCATTATCTCTGTCTTGTCTCTATAACTCATGTGTAATTCAATTCATGCATATTTTATGTGTAGGGATTAAGGGTACATAATGTTCAGGATGGAAAATAGAGCAAAAACTCATGCCTGAGAGAGATATATGCATGAGCTTCACCAGTTTCCGTCATTTGAAAGAGGGATTTTGCGAGCAAACCTCTGACTTCTTGACAGAGAATGTGTTCATCTGCTTAAATCCCAGTGACACAGATACTGCAGCGTGGTATTGCAACTGGGAAAGGAATGGGTAAAAAAAAAAACTTAGAGCTTATTTTTTGTGTGAAGTGCACCAGAAATAGGTTAGGAAAGCTATATTTAGACACAGTAGTTATGATAACCCGCACTGTATCTAAAAGACATTGGGCCTCATGTGAACAAATTTTCTAATTTCTTGATCATATCTACAGCCCTGGAACAAAAAATGAGAGCCCACTGCAATTTATTCCAGAAAACATCTGGAATGTCATCAAGAGGAAGATGGATGGTCACAAACCGTCAAGCAGAGCTGAGCTGTTGCTTTTTTGCAGACAGCGTGGTATAAAGTTACCCAACAACAATATGAAAAACTGGAGGAGAGCATGCCAAAACGCATGGAAGCTGTGACTGCAAATCGGGTTTATTATTCCACCAAATACTGATTTCTTCACAAGCAACACAATTTGCTCACAGATTATTTGCATTTTGTTTCATTTATGTTATTAAAACTCTGCAAATACATTTGCATGCACTTGGGCTATTTTTATGTGCTGTCATTTCCTTTAAATATATACTCTAAATAACAATAGTTATACTTTTAATTTGAAATTTTGGAGAAATATTATCAGCAGTTCACAAAAAATGAAACAAAACGGTTCATCTCACCAAAACATGCACCTGTAAGAAAAAAATAAATACATAAGAAACTGGTTATTTTGCAGTGGTCTCTTATTTTTTTCCAGAGTTGTATGATTTTTAAAATACTTACTTTACACCCTTCATTTCTGGGATTAAAATATTTGCTTTTTCTTTACTATGATGGATTGTCACCCCATCCAGGGTGTACCACAGCCTCATGCCCTAAGTCTCAAGGAAGAGTCTCCAGCCCAAACCTTTAACCCCCCCCCCCCCACGCCCCCCTCCAGCCCAGGACCTTATCTACAGGATAAAGCGGTATAGAGAACAATGAGTGATAATAAAATTTTTATTACATCTTTTTAGGAAATATAACGTTAGGTTCGTTTAATTCATGGGCTAAAGAGATACTATGGGTCAATTGATCCTAATTAAGACTATAAAACCTCTTGGATGCTTGCATGCGTTCTGCTTCTAAATGGCTTACAGATTGCTGTTAGATGCTTTGGCCATCCAGGGCTTAGGCAGAAATCTATTTATCTGTAGAACGTTCACAGATCTATTAAATGAGATGGACGAATGGTTGTTGAGCTGCCTCAGATTGCCACAAGCACTCTGAACGACATAATTATGAAACCACTATCCAGTTCAACTGCTGTAAAAAAACAACATTAAAAAAAAAAAACTTTATAAAATCTTAACGTAGGTGACAGAGATTATGCCTTCAGTCCTTGTGCCATCTAAACACTTTTTTGTTCTTTAACTGTGCCTCCATCCGCTGACACGGCATTTACAGCTTCACTGATATTTTGGAAGATCACATGTTTACTTTGGTAAAGGCGATTTTAAAGTACATTTAATTCATTACTCCTTCTCCTTCTTCTTCCTCTTCTTCTTCTAACTACCTTTATTTGGTGGCATCTCTCTAATTCTTGTGCCTGATTTATGCCTGGCACAACATGCAACTGCATTAATATGGTGTTTAGTGGCATTGCCTATTCTATTTACTGTACATAATAATCCTATGCCAATCCTATGCATCTACAATGTAAGATCAATTGGGATTCATCATTCAGCTCACCTGAGCACAGGCAGATTGGGATAGTTAAGAACTTTTAGTGCATTTGTACTGTAGTTTTTAACAGAAAAATTGAGAAATATTGCTGCATGAAGCCTCAGTTTTTAATTTTTTACATCATAAATCTGACCAAATTGTGTTATTAGCTTTACAACAATATATTTATGTTTGAATATGATGTTATATAAATTTTGTCTGATGCCACGAAAGAACCTGGAAAACGAAACCGTTTTTTTTTTTTTACTCAAAAAAAAAATTCTTTTTTTAACCCCTGACTAGACAAAATTGGTTTTATTATTTATTCTCCATGAATAAATGCTTGCCTTAATGCCTCCATTTGAGGGAAGTATGCATATAACCCAGGTATGAATACAGAATGAATAGAATGAGTAGCAGCATTTACCTGCAAAAATCACTGGCATGTATATAATGTAAACAGGGTACATGTACAAAATTGACAAAAAAATTTTTTTTTAAACAGTTTGGTGTTATATGCGGCACGGTGGTATAGTAGTTAGAACTCTTGCCTCCCACCTCCAGGGTCCGGGTTCGATTCCTGTCTCTGTGTGCATGGAGTTTGCATGTTCTCCTCGTGCTCGGTGGGTTTCCTTTGAGTACTCCGGTTTCCTCCCACAGTCCAAAGACAAGCAGATTAGGCTAATTGGCGTTCCCAAATCACCCATAGTGTGTGAATGAGTGTGTGAGTTTATGTGTGTGTGCCCTGCGATGGATTGGCACCCTGTCCAGGATGTATCCTGCCTTGTGCCCTAAGTCTCCATGGATAGGCTCCAGCCCCCCGCGACCCTGAATACAGGATAAAGCGTTATAAACGATGAGTGAGTTTGTTACTGTATATTTTATATTAAGGAAGGAGGAAAAACACTGACGTGGCCAATATGGAAAGAAATATAATCACAGATGAGCCCCTGCAAATGATTTAATCCTGCCCAAATAGCGCTTTTGTTTAAAACTAATTTGGAAAGGCGATGACAAAGACAACTAGACAGCTGATTAAGGAGTACTAATTCCTTCATAGTTTGGATATAAGCCATCATTTCCATCTGGCCCTTACTCGATTCTCGCCTCTCTGTGGAAAAAGACGTATCATCAGACTGGCCAAATAAGACACTGCGATTCGGTTTTCAGGGACTAATTTATTGATAAAACGTCTACCAATATCTACTAGTGTACAATGGTGGAATGTTCCCTGCTAAATTGCAGACATGATTCATGTGATCTGCCTCTCCACTGGATAAAACCGTGATTTCAACATCTGCTTTTAGTGCACATTCTATTCATCACTTATGCAAATGAAGACTAAACAAGTTCATTACCTTCCATTTGGAGCCAGGGCTGCGGAACTGTTTAAAGTATACTCACTGATATACTCACAAGGGCGTGCATTTTCTATCGCATCTGTTTGTGAAATTTATCTAGGTTATTAAAATTAATGTATATTATCGACTTAACAGTATGACTTATTCTGCAAGTGCCGTGAACGTAATACAGAAAAGCCTAGTTCAGGATTCAGCTTTAAGAGACTTAAGGATGTACAGTAAGTGCAGATTGGTCACGAGAGTTGAAGAGGTTAAGATGAGTCCTGATCTAAAATAGATTTACGATGGAATCTTGCTGATGGTGCAATTTTGTGCCAAGTAGAGCGGGTGTACAGGGACAGCGAAAAGAAGGGATCCTTTCCCCAGGAATGGATAGAGAATAGTCCGCTTTTCAGTCAGCTGGTCCTGCTAGACTGTGCAGAAACTGGATCAGGTCCTACAGTCACAGTCCACTGTGTCCATGAAGCCACGTACCATGAAGCATGACTACAGGCACTCTGGGGACAAGCTCTGACAAAAACCGTAATGTGCATTGAAAGTTTGTCAGTGGCATCCATGGCCAAGTCACATCTGTAGTCCTCAGCTCGCCTACTCATCATTCATTGTCACCCTTCTTTTCCCCTCTCCTTCAATTTCTTCTGCATCTCTTCTCTTTCATGAAAGACAGGTTCGACAGTGATTGACCTAAGCACAGGAATTACTGATAGTTAACTAAGCCCTGGCACAATGTCAATGCTGTAACAAAGAGTTAAATGGGTTCGGCGGTGTTGACACAATGCCCTTCATTTGTGTAAAAAGTCTCATGAATAGTCCCAAATCTTACTGATTCAACACTTCAGCAGCTCAAGGCGAGTAAACAACAAGCTACATACAAAACTCTTCTGTTAGTCCAAAGCACACAAGACACAAGTCATATTCTACCAGTGCTACAATTCAGGACATGCTTAACAAACACTGGTGCTATTCTAAGGTGAGTGGTGGTTCACTGGATAAAACTTTTGGGCTTATGGCTGGTTGGTTGTCAGTTTAAATCCCATCAACCCCAAGCTGCCAGTGTTTGACCTTCAGCCCTCACACTCACTTCCGTCACCTATCACTTGGAAGCTGCTTTGGATCGACTGCGAAATATTCCATATTAACAGGTAGACAATAGATGTGCAGTACCAGTCAAAAGTTTGGACACACCTTCGAATTCATTGGTCTTTGCTGTTTTTCTTTCTACATTGTAAAACAATTCTAAACGCATCCAAAATATGCAATAATCTCTTTCAACCAGATGATATTGAGATGTGTCTGCTACCTGTAAAGCCTTTATAACGGCTTTAGTCTGAGGTGCGGTTTGTTAATTTGTGATTTCTCTGAGGCTGGTAACACTAAATGAACTTCTCCTCTACAGCAGAGGTCAGTTTCGGTCTCGCCTTCCTGGGATGGTCTTCATGAGAGCGAGTTTTCATCATCATGGTGCTTGATGGTTTTTGCAACAGCACTTGTCAACACTGTTCTTGCAAAAACTGTTCCAGAACAGCTAACCTTCATGACTTTATTGTTGTTAGGATGGCCAAGTGGTCCCAGACGCTGCACTCAGGTTGCAGTCTCCCCTGGAGGTGTGGGTTCAAATCCTAACAAAATGCTTACACTCTGAGTTACTAAACGGTAGGTTGGTGGTTCAAGCCCCAGGTCCAAAAGGTTGTTATTGTTGGGTCCTTGAACAAGACCCCTAACCCAGGGGTGGTGTATCATGGCTATGATGGGATATGTGAAGAAGGAATTTTACTGTGCAGTAATGTATATGTGACAAATAAAGGCTTAACTTACCTAAATAAATAAAAAATACTGACTGTTGTTGTTGATACTTAATTAACTAATGCATATGGCAGCATTAGGTAATTAAGTATCAACAACAACTGTCAATTGTTAATGTAATAACTTTTATTTAATGCTATTTTATTGTAATGCGATTTTAAAGCTATTTAATAATTCTGAAACTTCTAGTATCATTCTAGAATGAAGAAAATAAATCATTAAACAAGACACTTTGAATTAGAAGGCGTGTCCATACCTTTGACTGGTAGCATATATTTTGGGGCTGTCAGTATAAATGTTTTACTCACTCATCGTCTATACCGCTTTATCTTGTTATTATCTTTATTATCTTATTATTCAGGGTCGCAGAGGGGCTGGAGCCTATCCCAGGAGACTTAGGGCACAAGGCAGGGTACACTCTGGACAGGGTGCCAATCCATCACATTCCACACACTATGGGCAATTTGGAAACACCAATTAGTCTAACCTGCATGTCTTTGGATTCTTGGAGGAAACCTACCAAGCATGGGGAGAACATGCAAACTCCACACACACACACACACACACAGACAGGAATCAAACCTGGTCAGGAATCAAACTCAGATCCTGGAGGTGCAAGGCGGCAGTGCTAACCACTACACTACCGTGCTGCCCATAAATGTTTTAATAATTCTCAATCATTCACTCATCATCTATACCACTTAATTCTGTATTCAGGTTCACTGGGGCCTGGAGCCTATCCCAGGAGACTTAGGGCACAAGGCAGGGTACACCCTGGACAGGGTGCCAAACCATCGCAGAGCATAGACACGCTCACTCACACACTATGGGCAATTTGGAACTGCCAATTCGCCTAAGCCTCATGTCTTTGGACTGTGAGAGGAAACCGGAGTACCCGGAGGAAACCCACCAAGCACGGGGAGAACATGCAAACTCCATGCACACAGAGACAGGAATCAAACCCAGACCCTGGAGGTGCAAGGCGACAGTGCTAACCACTACACCACCATGCCACCCATAAAATGTGTTAATAACTAAAAATATTAAATATGTTAACAAGATTTAATACAAATAAATTAAAATTCTTCAAACATTCTCAGTGCGCTGCAGCATGCAAAAACAGTTCTGAGAACAGTACTAGAATTAGTTCTGAACCGCTTCTGTGATTCCAAACTGTTCTCAGAGCTGTTTCATCTTCTCTGGTTCTAAGATTGGTCAAATCAGATCAGCGTCCTGCATAACACTGAGGAAGTGGAGACGCACTGGTGACCCTTACATGCTGCTGTCAAGAGCTACAATCATCACTTAGTACTTGGGTACTAAGTCTTCATTGATGAAGACTGGCATTATCTGCTAAAACTTTAACAAACCAGTGTGTGCATTCATTTCATAACAACATATTGATGAATGCATTAAATACTGGCAGCCTTATTATTTATTTATTTACTATAATAATAATAGATTTCATCAATATAAATTGAACAATATATATTTTTTTTTTCATCTTGAGTTCACTTTTAATCCAAGCGCTGTTCCATTGCTCATTATGTGTCCAACCATGTCACAGACAGATGAAACTTAAATAAAGACTACTTCCACAAGTAATTGCTGGGCACCTTTACTAAGCAAACCACTCTCCACACCTCCGTGTTTTTTGTGAACAGAGCAAACTTGGGCAAACACATGAGCATGGAAGATGGGAGCAGATGCAGTTTGGTCTGTTTTTTTTCCTCAGGGCTGCGAACCTGATGAACCCTGATGATTTCAGGATCTGACATATTCGAGCATGCGTAAAGCATCTGGAACATTATTATGGAATGTGATGAGATGGGTTCAACTAAGCGCTCTGCCTGCGGCCGATGATAAACACGGTATGACAGCAACAACTGGCCCAGTTTCCTCCACTTTTCCCCGCAGACCTCCATTTGGCATTTACCACAATGCACAGGGAAAACACGAGGACAATTCGTCTCGGAGTCCGAATGCAGGAGCCTCACCGTGGGGTTGCTGCTATGAAGCAGCACCGAATGAAAAGAAAGGAAAGGATGTGAGAGAGATGGATAAAGAGAAAGGGTGAGAGAGAGAGTGAGAGGGGGGAGGAGGTGGGATTGGGTGAGGGGAAGGTGAAAGCGCTTCCACAGTGTTGCAGTCCTTCAGTGCTTGTTTAGTCTTTTCCTTTGTCACTTACGGTACAAATGTCCTTAGTATAATGCTCCTCTGTCCTCTCTGTGTTGTGTACAGACATGACACACTGCTCTATTTCTCATCAATGAACCTCTCTGTGTTTTGCTTCCATCTCCCTGCTCGTCTGGAAAGCAGTGGAGCAAAAAAAAAAAAGGAGGGGATCATCTGGGGTGAATAATAGACTCAATTATAAAAGCAGGTCTGCTTACCTTGTTGTGATGAGAGGTGAGGAGCCTCTCCTCCAGAAGGATGATTTGTGAGCGCACAGCCGTGTACACACACACACACACACACACACACACACACACGCGCGTGCGCGCACACACCAAAGAGGGCCAGCTCTTAAGCAGCCTCGGACTGCAGGCTGCTGCTTGCCAGCGAAAGCCTGATGCGTTTCTCCCTCCAGGCACAACCGGCCATCGCAGAGGCTCTTTGTTGGAAATGATATACTCCCCCCTCCATCAGCTCCTGCTCCAAGTGCAGCAAGGGGTGGGCAGTCCTGGAGACACAGCCATGGCGAGGAAAAGAATCAGCGTCAACGACTGGAGGACTCATCCACCTCATCGAGATGGCTCCGCGCTTTCCTTCCTTTCTCGTTCCTCCTCACACATGTGCTCTCTCTCTCTCTCTCTCTCTCTCTCTCTCTCATTCTCCTCCCTCCTTTCCTCTCTCCCTCCCTCTCTCTCCCTCTCTCTCTCTCTCGCTCTCCTGTGGACTGTGTGAATCCCTTTCAGCATTTGTAGCATGTGCGTCTGGATTAACTACTTCACAGAAATTGATGGCGATCACATCCGTTCTCGGTGAGACGTCTCAGCCACCGGACATCGTTTCCACCATGAGCAAGCAGTGAGACGTCAGGTTCATGCCCTGGAGCTTCTGCATGCCGTAGATCTGGTTAGGTCCTAATCGATGCACTGATGAGGGGTCACGGGAGGATATTAATGCGTGCGGCATAAATTGAAGGAGCCTGTATTAATGAACTCCATGCAGGCATTAATGTAGCTTATGCACAGTTGCCAATAAATACTTATTTATATCATTGGTAATAGTTACCTAATAGAAATAATATCATGACCTGTAATATGATAGAATTAATAAGATATATTAATCACCTATTTCTCCTGAAATGTTTAAGAACAAATAAGACATATTCGGCATGCTATGATACAGGGTCAGGATATTTTGTCTTTTTTTAACCTACGACTACGACGTACAGTATTTAATTCAGCGCTGACCTTTTTTGACACTTTGGACAAATTAAGCATAAAAGGAGGTCATTAAATCAATGGTTTCATCCACAGTGGGGAAAAGGCTCCTTCACATTTGCATCTTAATGACTGATGTCCAACCCCCCCCCCCACACACACACCCCCCAACCCACCCCACCCCACCCCACCCCACTCCTCCTCATTTTATAACATTAACAGCTCTCATTGCTAAACCTGGCAGCCTACTTTTTGGCCGAGTCTGTAAAGTACAATACTTGGTGTTGACTTGTGCTAGACGTTTCCGTCATTATGCTGAGTGACATTTGACCTGGCAACAAGTGACTTCCTGCTTAAGCTCCATGCCAGTGCCCTATTGGTTGTTAAGGCTATTGTGATTCAGGATTAAGCCCCAACTCCAGGAGACAGAGATGATGAAAGGGGCATTAAAATAGACTCTGGGCAATTAGTGCTTGAAAGCATGAATGAACACAAAGCTTTTTACTGCATTTGGGTTTACTAATAAGAATGGCACCCTTTCTTGTCTTCTAAAATGCAAATGCTGTACCATGTTTAATTAATGACACATTTTCTAGCCTTTGAATTGTATGGAGAAGGGAGCCATCAATTTAGTCTATTAAATACTTGATCCTGGGAAGTGGATCCGTGTCCTGTCCTGTCCCGAACTGGGAACACTAGGATGCATGAAGCAAGAACACAGCCTGGATGTGACAGCAGTACTTCACAGGGAACATTTTTGTATTGAAGCTATATTAGACCAGATCTGATCTACAATTCAGTGTACAGGGTTGGCCATCTATATGGATACACCTTAATAAAATGGGAATGGTTGGTGATATTAACGTCCTGTTTGTGGCACATTAGTATATGTGACGGGGCAAACTTTTCAAGATGGGTGGTGACCATGGTGGCCATTTGGAAGTCGGCCATCTTGGATCCAAATTTTGTTTTTTCAATAGGAAGAGGGTCATGTGATATTCTTTCATGAGTTATTTACAAGTTTCTGACCACTTATAAAATGTGTTCAATGTGCTGCCCATTGTGATGGATTGTCAATGCAACCCTCTTCTCCCACTTTTCACACACTGATAGCAACACCGCAGGAGAAATGCCAGCACAGGCTTCCAGTATCCGTAGTTTCAGGTGCTGCACATCTCGTATCTTCACACCATAGACAATTGCCTTCAGATGACCCCAAAGATAAAAAAGATAAAAGTCTAAGGGGGTCAGATCGGGAGACCTTGGGGGCCATTCAACTGGCCCACGACGACCAATCCACTTTTCAGGAAACTGTTCATCTAGGAATATGCCACCATGGTCACCACCCATCTTGAAAAGTTTGCCCCCTCACATATACTAATGTGCCACAAACAGGACGTTAATATCACCAACCATTCCCATTTTATTAAGGTGTATCCATATAAATGGCCCACCCGGTACAGTACAATGAATGAAGAATGAAAGATTCACTGGGAAATTTTTTGTAGCCTGTAACACATTTTCAGAATAAGAAAAGCCTTTGTCTTGATATTAATTCCTGACTTTTTATACAACAGACAAAGACTTTATCAGCAGATTTGGTGATATGCTGTACTTTGCCAGGAGATGGGACAGTTTTTTGTTTTTTTTTTGCAGTTTGCAGTTTGCAGTGTCCACCACTATTCTGCACATTGCCATGTTGCTGTATCTAATTAGACCCAAGAGAGGTGTAACATCAGGTCATCTGACTTTGACCAGAGAGTTTATAAAGTGGTCCGCCAGGGATAATTCCAATGGTAGAGAAGGATGCTGTCCAAGTCATGGGGCTTAATATTCCCACTGGTGCCCTTGAGTGAGCTATGAACAGTGTAGATATATATATATATATATATATATTTTTAAAACCTATCTAAAAAATCTATGACAGTTCGTGGGCACTCAGATCTGCGAGACACAGGTTTGGTAAACCAATCCACAAGATATTTTGTATACACTGTAAGTTTACTCTTTATCAGGATCTTTATCTTATATCAGCATATTAACATTATAATTGTGTGTAATTGTGGACCTCAGATGATCCTTTATTTCACCACTAACCAAAGCCTACATGACAATATGTCAACTAAATTTAGCCAGCTAGTGAAATTGCAAATATTTTTCACTTATCTGATATATCTCAATAAATAAATAAATAAATAAATAAATAAAATCTGCGCTGCAGTTGACTCTAGTGAACTCCCGTCCAGGTTAACCATATGAATGACGTCTGATAGATATGGACGAATAAACCAGGACATACGGTAGTCATTGATCTCTTCCAGATTGCGCTGGTGTTTTTCTTTTTTTTTTTTTTATGTTTTAGATCTACTTTTAGATGATAATATTAAAGACTGTCTGAAAGTTAAACAAGTGAATTAAAGATATTCTTGAGATTTCTCTTGATATCAATTATCAATCTGTATGAGAAACTAAACAGGCTTACGTGTTCAGCGATAAGCAGAGGAAATTGCTGCTCTCATTTAGATGACCATAAAGTGCACATGAGTGTTAACATAAGGAATTAAATACAAGCAGAGTGTGCTTAATCCAAAACATGGTGGCGTGAGATGGTCGTATATGAAAGAAAATTACCAAGAGCACCCAAAACAAATAAAAGTTTTACTGTTATTTTATTCATAATAATTCAGGAATAATGTCAGGCAGTATCTTTTATGGATATGACTGCTTACAGTGTAGTAGATAAAGTCACTCACCTGTCTGTCTGTGCACGTCTCTTGAAGATAATCACTGAAACAGGGTAATCTCGGTGGTTAAAGCACTGGACTATAGTCCGGAAGGTCCCATGTTCAAACCCCAGCACCACCAAGTTGCCACGACTGGGTCCTTGAGCATGGCCCTTAATGCTCAGTTGATCAGATATATAATGAAGTTTGAATAATGAAAAAAAAAAATGCAGCTGGTCATAAATAAGCATCTCCTTACAGGCAGTTTATCTATGTCAAAGATTATTCGTTGAATTTTCTTCTTTCAAGTCCGTTTGTTCGTAGTGTTTGATTATGCATATCATTTGAAAAAATCCCAGTGACCGTTTCAACATTCAGCATTCAAACGTTCATTGCTCACATGAGCATTCCTAGCAGGTACAAAGGTGCAGTTGAATGAGATGTTATTCATTCTGAAGTATTCTGTGCATCACAAAACTATAAATAGACTACACAGTAATATAACAATATAATGGTGGGTACAGGGCAAGGGGCGCGCAAGATGAAGGAACAACCACATTAAGAGCACTGGGAATATTAAAGCAACTCAATACAAGAAATACACTGATGTAGAAGTACAGTAGATATTTAAAAGACAGAAAGTAATTATTCAGTATTTTAAATATCTAACAGGCTGCACAGTGGCTTAGTGGTTAGCGTTGTCCAGGGTCCGGGGCCTTTGATTCCTGTCTCGGGGTCTGTGTAAAACAGTTTGCTTGTTTTCTCCAGTACTCCGGTTTCCTCCCATAGTCCAAAAACATGAGGATTAGGCTAATTGGCCTTCCCAAGTTGTCCGTAGTGTGAGTGGTGTGTCCAACGTCCATTGGCATCCCATACAGGTCCAGGCCCCCCTTGATATTTCATGATGCACAAGTCTTAAAAACTTTTACTTGTAGCAATTAACAATTAGCAATTTTTTTATTTTATTTTTTTGCATAAACTAATTGCATTTTTATTTTCGCAAAACCTCTCATTCTCTCACTCATTCCCTGGACCACTGATTCTGTTCAGACTCATGGGATCCTGGAGCTTAACCCTAAGGACCCTGCATGAGGCATGAGGTGGGATAGACCCTGGACAGAGTGCCAGTCCATTACAGGCCACAGAAAGTGTGTAAATTTATTGGCATATTTAGATTAGCTAGAGTATTGTTCACAAGTTCAGATGCTCTGGGGGTTCTAGATCTCCATGGAAATCTATACTAAGCTAATCCTGGTGTAAATGTCCAGCTGCCCAGATAATCGATTAATTAGACCTCAGCACCCTCTGCAGGACTTTGTGGTCATCATGATTTTATGTACTTATTTCCATTATTTTCTGTTGTAGATTCAATTGAATTTACTCTGATGTTCACTGTGAAGCTGCTTTCTTTTCCACCAGGGTTCTGGAGCTGGGTACGGTCTCTAATGACCCCTTCTAAGGTTCATAACCAGTTTCTTAATCTTGCTGCCATTTAAAAACAAGTTAGGAACCTGGCAACACAAAGACAACTTTTCCACTTTTCCATTTCCTCCATGGTTCCTGTTGATCTAGCGACCTAGCACTCGCTCACTCACTCATCGTCTATACTGCTTTATCCTTAGACTTAGGGTACGAGGCAGGGTACACCCTAGACCGGGGACCAATCCATGAGCAATGGTGGCTCAGGGGTAGGTTTCTCACCTGCCATGCGGAAGGCCTGGGTTCAATTTATGGTTCTGTCACGAAGAGCATCCGTCCAAAACCTGTGCCGTTATTCGGTCCGCTCCGGTGACCCCTCGACGGGAGCAGCCAAAAGACTAATATGCTTAAACACAATCACAGCACACAAACGAACACACACACACAATCACTCATACTACTGCCTGTGCTATCAGGGATGATAAAACAATTGATGGGCATTTGTGGTCATTCAGTACTTCAAGGTTGTCAGCTGCCTTCATTTTTTGCCCCATAACATTGCACATTTGCTTTTCCGTTTATTATTATTTGCAAGTTTAGCAGCAGTATTGTATGTGATGTGTTTGCCATGTTTCCTTCTAAATCTATTGGAATGTTGTGACAACTTCCGAATCCAGCCATAAGAATTCCAATATGTTCTTTAAAATTAATTTTCCCTATGCATGTGGACTTTGGGGACATACTGTAGGGTTAAAATGTCTTTAGGATAAGAAATCCCAACAATTAAAAAAATAAATAAATAAAATCCTATTTTTTATTTAGTTTATTGAACATGTACTGAAATAACGTGCCACTGGGGTAATTATTACCTTACTTTTCCACTGAAAGGAAATAAAAAAGGACACGTACCCTTAAACACACAGAAAATGGTCAATATTTTCCTTGACTCTAAAACTGATATTTTTGAAAATTTTCATTTTTCAGACATTTCCTGGAGTGCACTGGGCTGTCTGTTACTTTCCTCCTTTTCATCCTAATGTCTAAGCAGTTACTCTAATTGTTGCATAATAATTGTTGCAAATCCCATTTGTCGATTTTCTTTCTATGCAACATCCTTCATAGCCACCTGTAAAAAAAACAAAAAAACACTACAAAAACTGCTTTGAAAACGCATTGTGTTTATTAAAAACTTTGTGGTTCTTGCAGAGCTGCAAAGGTGCACATCATACAGTATCCATGTCTGTCCTAGCCATTTCTATATATCAAAAAAAAAAACTTATAAAAAAAGTTTTCACTGGATACACCAATCTTGATTAATACAAGATTTTAAAAAGGCCAGCTCGTGGTAATATACACTGACCAGCCAATTTATTAGGTACATCTTGCTAGTACTGGGCTTGCCTTCTGCCTTCAGAACTACCCTAATTCTTCATGGCGTAGGTTTAACAAGGTGCTGGAAACACTCCTTAGACATTTTTGTCTGCATTGACATGATATCAGAGTTATTGCAGATTTGTCAGCGATACATTCAATTCAATTCAATTCAATTTTATTTATATAGCGCTTTTAACAATTGACATTGTCGCAAAGCAGCTTTACACAATAAAAAGAAGTAAGTTTTTATGCAATGTGTATGAATCAAAATGATAAGATTGTCCCTGATGAGCAAGCCGAGGGTGACGGTGGCAAGGAAAAACTCCCCGAGATAGTAATAGGAAGAAATCTTGAGAGGAACTAGACTCAACAGGGAACCCATCCTCATCTGGGTGATAACGGACAGCAGAGATTGATCAGCATAATACTGTGTAAGACTGGAAGTTCAGTATAAAAGGAGATGTGCTTAAATTAAATTAAAAGGAGTCCAGTTTGTTCCCGGAGGCTCAGATAGACTGTAGGAGATTCCAGTCCTGAGCTATCGAACAACTGAAGTCACAGGTCCCCAGAGCATCAATCGATGATAGGACAGTCTTCATGGAAACCATCCCCAGCCACCAAGCGCATCCAGGCAGACCACACGGGGCATCCATGTGACGGGATCTCCAACCAGAAGCAGGACTCCAGGACGGGTTAGACGGCTCCAGAGGGCAGAGGGGTCTGGATCACTGGCAACTCAGGAGCGAACATGTATAGCTCGACAGAGAGACAGAGAGAGGGAAAGGAGAGAGGGAGAGAGAGAGAGAGCAGAAAAGGAGAGAACAGAAAATAAGGAGAGATGGCAGTTAGGTATGGTCACAGTCAACATGTATAAGGTGAATGTATATTAGTGCAAAGTGCAAGCAGGGACTCCGGCAGGACTAACTATAACAGCATAACTAAAAGGGAGAGCCAGAAGGAAACACAAACATGAGGGCTCCCTGAGATGTAAAGCAACCAATCACCTCACCGTCAACAAACCTGAGTGAACAATGAGAGTGGGGAGGACAGCATCTAAACATACCAGTTCACCAGAATACTCTACGTCCATGAGTCCCCCAGATCTGCTCCTTTACCTAAGGTTAATCTATTTACAAAAATGCTTGGCTAAATAAATAAGTTTTTAGCCTAGACTTAAACACTGAGACTGTGTCTGAGTCCCGAACATTAACAGGAAGACTATTCCATAACTTTGGGGCTTTGTAAGAAAAGCTCTGCCCCCTGCTGTAGTTTTAATAATACGTGGTACTGACAGGCAGCCTGCATCCTTTGATCGAAGTAGGCGTGGCGGATCGTAAGACACTAACAGTTCACTCAAATACTGTGGCGCGAGACCATTTAGTGCTTTAAATGTCAAAAGTAGTATCTTGAAATCGATGCGAAATTTCACAGGGAGCCAATGCAGTGTAGATAAGATAGGGGTGATGTGCTCGTATCTTCTGGTTCTAGTGAGGACTCTCGCTGCTGCATTCTGAACTAACTGAAGCTTGTTTATACACCTAGTTGAACAACCAGACAGTAAGGCGTTACAATAGTCCAACCTAGAGGTGATAAAAGCATGAACTAGTTTTTCTGCATCATTTAGTGACAATATGTTTCTTATCTTGGCAATATTTCTAAGGTGAAAGAAAGCTATCCTGGTGATATTATCTACATGAGCTTCAAACAAAAGGCTGGAATCTATAATCACACCGAGGTCTTTAACTGTTGCACTTGATGGAACAGAAAGGCCATCTAAAGTTACAGTCTGATCAGAAAGCTTACTTCTAGCTACTTGTGGTCCTATGACTAGAACTTCTGTCTTATCAGGATTAAGCAGAAGAAAATTAATTAACATCCAATCTCGTATGTCCTGCACACACTGCTCAATTTTAGCAAACTGGTTTTTCTCATCTGGTTTTGCTGAGACATATAATTGTGTGTCATCAGCATAACAATGAAAACTAATACCATGTTTACGAATTATGTTGCCCAGAGGAAGCATGTAAAGGGAAAAAAGCAGTGGGCCTAAAACTGAGCCCTGTGGAACACCAAACTCCACTTGAGAACATGAGGAATGGTCACCATCTAAATCTACAAACTGATAACGATCAGTCAAGTAGGATCTGAGCCACAAGAGGGCAGTTCCCTTAATTCCAACTACCTTTTCTAATCTGTGAAGGAGAATACTATGATCAATGGTGTCAAAAGCTGCACTGAGGTCCAGTAACACAAGTATAGTGACGCAACCCTGATCAGAGGCCCATAGGAGGTCGTTTACTACTTTAACAAGTGCTGTCTCTGTGCTGTGATGAGGCCTAAATCCTGACTGATACAGTTCATTTATGCTATTTCTGTGTAGATGTGAACATAGCTGCTGTGATACTACCTTTTCCAAAATCTTGGAGATAAACGGAAGGTTTGATATCGGCCTGTAATTAGAAAGCAGACAGGGGTCAAGGTCAGGTTTCTTGATTAGCGGTTTAATAACGGCTAATTTAAAGGATTTGGGGACATACCCACTACTGAGTGAACAGTTAATTACTTTCAACAGGGGTTCTATTATTGCTGGTACTATCTGCTTGAGAAAATGTGTCGGTATAGGATCTAATATACAGGTTGACGATTTTGAAGAAGAGATGAGTGAAATTAGTTCCCTCGCTTCAAGGGGAGTAAAGTGTTCTAAGTTCTGATGTGATGTGGTTAGATCATCTGAATTATTTAAATTGTCTGGTTTCAAAGCCTGAATTTTTTGCCTAATATTTATGATTTTATTATTGAAAAAGTTCATGAAATCCTCACTACTGCATGATGATGTTGTGGAGATTTCTGCAGTGGTCTTGTTTTTAGTTAATTTAGCTACGGTATTAAATAAAAATCTCGGGTTGTTTTTGTTATTTTCTATTAGAGTGGAGAAATATGTTGATCTAGCATCACTGAGAGCTTTTTTATAGATCAGGATGCTCTCCTTCCAAGCTATTTTGAATACTATCAATTTAGTTTGGCGCCATTTACGTTCGAATTTGCGAGCGGTTTGTTTTAAAGCACGTGTGTGGTCATTATACCAAGGAGCGAGTTTCTTATCTCTAATCATTTTCCTTTTAACTGGAGCGACATTATCTAAGCTATAACGAAGTGCTGACTCTAGATATTCATTCGCCTGTTCGAGTTCTGTGAAGTCAGATGGCGATCCAATCAAAGTAGATAATTCTGGAAGATTATTGATAAAGCTCTGTGCGGTATTTGATGTAAATGTACGTTTAAGGTGGAAGCGCGGTGCTGTGCGTACATTATTACTATAACACGCTTTAATCGAGACAAGGTAGTGATCTGAGATAACTTCAGACTGTGGAATTGTGGTTATATTTCCTATACTTAATCCGAAGGATAATATTAAATCCAAAGTGTGACCTGCTTTATGAGTGGGTCCTACTATACACTGATTTACTCCTACTGAGTCCAGTATGGACAAGAATGCTGTTCTCAGAGGGTCTTCTGGATTCTCAAAATGAATATTAAAGTCTCCAGCAATTAACGCTTTATCTACAGAAACAACAAGGTTTGAAAGGAAATCTGCAAATTCGCAGAGAAACTCCGAGTACGGCCCAGGGGGTCTGTAAATGATGATTAGCGGGATTGACTGAGCTGACTTTATGTTACTATAGAGAACTTCAAATGCATTAGATTTAAAACTGTGTTTTTGTACGAGAGACAGATTATCGTTATAAATAACTGCGACTCCTCCTCCTCTACCAGTTAGCCGAGGCTGGTGTATGTAGCTGTATCCAGGAGGACTAGCTTCATTTAGAGCCACATACTCGTCCTGTTTAATCCAGGTTTCTGTTAAGCATAATATATCAAACTCCTGATCTGTGATAGTTTCATTAACAATAACTGCTTTAGATGCGAGAGATCTAATATTTAACAGTCCTAGCTTCAGATCAGAGGTGCTGGCTGCGCATTCAGTGTGATCTGAGTTTGTGGTGTCTATGTTAATTAAATTACTAAAACAGACTTTCTGAGTCTTTCTAAATGTATGTTTATGTTTATCTCGGGGAACAGACACAGTCTCAATCTGATGAACCCTGAGTGACGACTCTATGCAGCTAGCAGACGGTTGGTTTAGCCTGTCTGTCTGCTCCCTGGCCTTGGCTCTGGATTGTCACCGATTAACTAGGCCTCTTCTGAGACTATGTGCTATACTACAAGAAATGAGAGCAGCACCTTCCCGAGTGGGATGGACACCGTCCCGCCCTAACAGGCCAGTTTTGCCCTCAAAAGTCTTCCAATTGTCAATGAAGCCCACGTTGTTTTCGGAGCACCACCTGGACATCCAGCGGTTCAGCGACCATAACCTGCTGTAAGCTATGTCGCCACGTCTCATTGGGATGGGACCAGAGCAAACTACTTCTTCGGACATCGCCTTCGCAATTTTAAACACCTCTGTACATCCATGTTACAAATCTCCCCTTCTACAAAGGCGCTCTATTTGATTGAGATCAGGTGCCTGTGAACTCACGGTCATGTTCACAAACCAGTTTGAGATCATTTTTTAGCTTAGGTGCACGATCACATGGTCATAAAAGAATGGACACAGGTAACAATAATATGCAAGTAGGCTTTGACATTTAAATGATACTCGGTTGATACTAAGTGGCGCAATTGTCTGCCAAGGAATATCTCCACACCATTACACCACCACCACCAGCCTGAACCGTTGTTACAAGGCAGGATGGATCCATGCCTTCACGTTGTTTACACTAAGTTCTGACCATACCATTCAAATGTTGCATGAAAAGTCAAGAAACATCAAAGCAGGCAATGCTTTTCCAATCTTCCATTGTCCACTTGTTTGATGCTATGCAGCCTCAATTTCCTGTTCTTGGCTGACAGCAGTGTCACATGGAGTGGTCTGCTGCTGTAGCCCATATGCTTCAAAGCTTGAGGGTTGTGCATTCAGAGATGCTCTTTGGCATATGTCAGTTGTCACGACATGTTATTTGAGTTACTGTTGCCTTTCTACCAGCTCCAACCAGTCTGACCATTCTGCTCTGACATCAATGAGGCATTGTTTTTTGCCAAGTTTGCCCAGAGAACTGCCGCTTACTTGATATTTTTGTTTTTATTTCAGAAATACTCAGAGCAGCCACCAACAACCATGCAACATAAGTCAATTAAATCACCTTTCTTCCCATTCTGAGGTTCTGTTTGAACTTCAGCAGATAGTCTTGACCATGTCTACATGCCTAAATGTATTGACTTGCAATGTATTACAAGCAGTTAAATTGAACCTAATAAAGTGGCCAGTAAATGTATAGTGGGAGTTTTATACTGTATATACAAATATGTACAAAATCACATTGATAAGAACAACTACAGAAATAGAATCCTAAAATGGTGATCAGTCAGGCATCAGTATAAACAACATTTAAAAAGGTCTAAGGTCCTGAAATATGCACAAATATCTTTTCCAAGACTATTTTTAGTTTTCTATTTTTAGTTTCTATTTCTGTAGATACAATCACAAAACTAACAAAAAACTAACATGGACTGGAAATGCCCATTCAGTCTAGATCATCGATGTGACTACTTGTTCACATCACTCGTTTTGACTAGTGTGTGGTTCTTCTTGGCTGCTTGCTTCACTGCTGGCAGCTTCCAGTCTCTGGCTGCATTTCTGGCGGTATCGCTCAGCACGCAGCTCTTCAAAAGAAAACTCAGTGACACCACTGAACAGCAGTTCCTTGCAGTACATGCTCTTTTCTCCAGTTTTGTCCTCATCTTCCTGCTGAAGCTGCATGTGCTGGTGCCTCTCTTGCAGCCTCTTTAGTGGCGTTTGCTCCTCACGACGGGGCTTTCTTGCTGAAAGAACACTGTTCACGGTTGGGTTGATCTTACATGGCGTACTGAAAGAAGAACAGAATAATCAGATTTATAAATAAATAAATAAACAGACAAATAAATAAATAAACAAATAAGATTCAGTGGCAACAAACTTTGAAAGTCTTCCAAAACAAGACCTTTAACTGATAATACATTTAAGTACGTTAGTCTTTTGGCTGCTCCCGTTGAGGAGTCACCACAGAGGACCACCTGATATGCAAATAACTTGGCACAGGTTTTGGGCCAGATGCCCTTCCTGACAGAACCATAACTTAATTTAAAATGATTTAATCCAGACTGGGAGTGTCACTGCATCCAGTGACTGGGGATTAGACACAGGGTGGGAATTGAACCCAGGCCTTCCGCATAACAAATGAGAAACCTACCACTGAGCCACCAATGCCCAGGCAGCGCTGAAAACCTACCCACACCAATAAAATACCAGTCCAACTATCTATACTAGAACTCATAGGCAAGCCAAATTATATAGACGCATAATTTGTTTTACTTATATTAGCATTTTTTTTTTATTACCAGCATGATAAAAAAAAAAAAAACCCTATTAGTTTTTTCCCTGTTCACTATTGTTTATAGGACACATGAGACAGGTCGCATATATATCATACGTCATATTGCATTTTAACAATTTTATTTAAACAGTCAGTATCTTAAATATTGTTTTAATTTAAGGCAATGCACAAGAATTGCTAGCTGTAAGTGTTCTTTAAGTTTTAGTTAAGTAATTACTGTGTTAATGCAATTCAATAAACCATTTGACCATAATCAAGTCATTATTTTTTTTCTTTCTAATTGTTTTCTGAATTTCTTAACCATAAAAATTTCTACGCATTTCAAAACAATTTGAGGTTTTTGTCAGGATAAAAAGTAATACAGAACGACATTTGTTCTGTTAGAGGAAAATAATTAGCAACAGGGCCATGTCATATGACCTGATGTGAAGTAGTTACTGTTACCACTCAAAAAGTTGATCATCTATAATAGCATGCTCTCAGGTGTTTTATTACCGACATTGTGCAATTACAGCAGCAATTTTCTGAATACTTGTCACAATGTTCCTATAAAAACCTTGGCTGAATTTTTAGAACCAACTATAAAAATACACATGCTTGTGATTATAAAGTTTATCTAATGTAATTAGAGAAAATTGACTGTGTCATGTTTAGGTCATCAACTGGTATGTTACAAAAATCACACAAAACATGGGGTTGCATATATAAAAACATTCTCAAAAGTGAGCTAAATGCATGTTTGATTTGTTTCACCATTGTCACTATCCTAACTCATATCCTCCTATTTGTGATTTAATTATTGACTTCCATAGCAATCAGGTGATTGTACAGTGTTGTTTACACGTCCTTTTTTTACAAGCTTGATGCCGTGAATGTTGAAAAAGACAACGAGCATGCACTTGGTTGAGCTGCAGACCTGCCTCGTCTCAGATAGCAATATCTCAAAGAGCACTCACACAACAGGGGGATGATCACTCTCCTCCACAAAGGGCTGGAAAGTTGGCTTTGGCGGTGGAGCAACGACACTATAGCCAAATCTGGACTTCTGGGGCAACTGGTAATGAGAGAAAAAAATCATTTTAGTGACCAAAAATAAAACAGTCACACACAATCGTCTATATACATGAGGGGTTTTCAAGTCAAACCAGGACATTTGATTCAACAGTTGTGAGAGTGGGGGGAAAAAATAAAAAATAAAAAAATTAACTTTTCTAAATAATCCCCTACTACACTGATGCACTTATCTCAGCGTTTCACTGGTGTTTGGATACCATCAAGGTAGATGGTATGAACTCCTTTAATGGCCCAAACTTATAGGCATGAGTTGACCGTATGGAGGATGTAGCAATAACTCCTAGCTGAGCTTCTGTTCTGTTGTACTGACAGCAAGATGCGTCTCTTCTGCAAGTTGCCAATAACTTATCTGTCGATTTTCAAGGATCAGGCATTCAATCTGCTAAATGTTCACAGGAACGACTGCAGTGGGCTCAAAGTCACCTCGGCCAGAAACATCATTCATGGGCGTACAGCCTTCTTTAAGACGTTTGGCCATTCAAATGGTTTACTGCAGCCAAGAGTCTCTGTAAAGTTATCTTTTTCTTGCTTTCAATCACAAGAATTTTCATTTCAAAGCCCGGTTTGAGCTGAATGTTTCTTGTATATGCCATACTAGCCAATGATTAAGAAAGTTCTAAGTGGAACATTTTCACCATAATTGAAATTAGTACCTTAGCATTTGCCCATTTATCAGGTTTCTGTTCATTCTCCTTGGCCTTGGCAGTTGGATGGGATGCCCAACTTTCTAATTTGAGTTCCTGAGGCTCAGGATGCTCCTTGTTCTCATCAAATATTACAAGACGACTGTTCTGACTTGGCGCAGCTGGTTGTTTAAACTGCAGACCCCTGGTATCTGTGAAGGGTGGAAGAAAAAAAAAAAAAAAGAAATCATTAATACATCAATGTGTCATGTGTACGATACTATTCTATATACTACATCCTCATTTGTTGTTTTTTGTAAATCATCAACTAATGGTCTATGATCCAGTTAAGCATGCAGCAGTTCAGTGAACAAATTTTGAAAAAAAAAAAAAAAGATAAATTGACATTTTTTACATAATTGTAAAAAGTGAAAACTGTGTTAGTATTCTTTACTCACAGCCAACAGTTCCAGTCGCCCTATTGATGGGAGCAACAGCTTTTTTCTTTCCCTTGGCTTTCAGCTCTGTAAGTGAAGCCCTCTGAGGCTCTGAGCCCTCATCATCTGTATCCTGATCATTTACTGACGTCATCATCTGCCTACAAACACGTGCCTGTAAAGCCCTGAGGACAGACAGATTGGGATTTACTTACAGATATGTCTGAAATGTGTGAAATGCTCTGCAAATCACATTTAATAATGTAAATCAATCTACAGCCAGGGCAATAAGTTTATCCAGTAGGGACCCATTTTATTTTTTGTATACATTTTTCCCTTGTACACCACTGTAATGAAACTGAAATGAATCAAATTATGATGTGATTAAAGTACAGAGTTTAGAGTGCCTGTGTGCAAAGCCTGCATTTGTTAGTTGAACACATGATTGTTTAAAAGAAGCATGTGGATTCCACTCTACATTACCGCTAGAACATTATGGCATGCATTTGCCATGTTATTGTTTCAACAAATAAGTTTTGTGGATGTGGCAATAACTCCCAGCTGCTAATTGGTGACAAGTTCACAGGAACAACTACAGTGGACTCGGAGTCAGGATTGTCATTTGCAGACATACGGTCTTCTTCAGAAATTTTTGGCCTGTTCACAACTGTTTAAGTGCAGCAAAGAGGCTCATCACCATACTCTGCTTGAAGTCTTCTGTAAATGTCAATCTATTTCATGCCTTCATTCATGAGAAATTTCATCACAAGTTCTGGTTTGACCTGAATGCCCCTCTATTTTAAAGCAATGTTTAATCTGGTATTTCTGTTCTTGAGTGTTAACAGTGGTTTGCATTTTGAGGTAAAATGGCTGTATTTACATTCATGAAGGTGGCTCTTGGAGAACAGAAGAGGATTATATGATCATACACTTTTGTTGTTTTCTCTGGTTTTAGGTACTTTTTGATGTTACAGAGATAAAGTGTATTTCATCTTTCAAAGAATCTAAAAAAAAAAAAAATCTTTAAAGAAAAGAAAAAAAAGAAAGATTTGGCCACTGGTAAGTGTCTGCTCTCTCCCTCTTATAGATCTTTCTATTTCCAGCCTAATGAAGTCCTTCACTTCACCTCAATCAGCACCTCTTTGGACTGCATGTTGAAAGTTCCAATGAACAGCTATTAAAGACAAATTAACACTTGGAATCAATGCCAAAGCTTTCAGCTCCTTAATCGGTCACAAAATTAAGAAACAGGACACAACTGGCCATCAAACTGCTTAGGAGTCTGTAGTCTGATTACTTTTGAGCCTGACAAAATAGCTGCAATTCCTAAATGATTAATATTACATATTTTACTTTGACTGTATACTTCAATCACATCTTGATTGTTTTGTTTCAGATTAATGGGCGCGTACAGAGGGAAAAATACAAAATTGTGCCACATATGCCATACTAATGACCTGACTGTATGGAAGATAAATAAAAGATACAAGAGTCCATACTTGTGAAACTGCTGTAGCCTGTCCAGAGGTTCAGCCCTACACTTGAGTCCTTCTTGAAATATGTTGTCAGCCAACCGTGGGTTTCCTCTTTTCTCATACTCTTCAGACCACGCAATATAAAAAGATGCCTGCATTGTCCCTATTCCCTGAGCCTGCATATAGCGGTAGACATCAAGTGGATCGGAAGAGTTTTCTGCCTATAGTTCAATACGACAGAGCACAAATATATTACTACATCACAAGTATGAGACAAGCTCAGTTATTGAATTTGTAATACACTTACAAATTTGATCCAAAGGTCGATGTAACGGGAATCGTTATAATACTTTTTTTCTTCTGTAAACTTCATGACTGCTCTTTCCAGAAGAATGGTCAAACCACTCTCCTTACCACCCTGAGGGTATGTCTGCTCAATCCATTTCATGTACCTGCAAAGCAAAAAGTCTGTCAGCTTAGTCTCCTTAGTCATATTGCAAAAAGACATTAAGAAAAATGTTCAAGACAATCTCACCTATCCCAGACATCAAGCGGGTCATCGCCGTCATACATCCGGAGCTCTAACTCGTATGCTCTAGAAATTCATACGCAATTAATTAATTAATGATAATAAAACCCCACAGTATAAACGCTTAGCTGAAAACAGAAAAAGGGTGCTTACTGTTTTTGTTGGTTGATGGCACTCGTGGTGCCCTCTTGTTGCTGGGCGAGCGCTTGATGCAGGGCAGAGATGGCTCGGCCACGTCTCAGAGGCTGGATGTTCTCTTTGCATAACTCCCACTCCACTTCTCCCTCAGCCATTGCTAAATGATAGCAGAGTCCACTTAAAGAAACTAGAAAATATACATTATGATACTTTTCTTATACGATGTCTGAGGTAAGCATGAAAAAAAGAAGAAGAAAAAAAAAAAGCACAAATCCAAAGCTTGGTTTGATCACCAAGACATTCTGTTTTTGCAGGACAATGCACGACCTGACAGAGTTCCTGTGGGGCCAGCGCTTCAGACATAAATCTGATCATGACTCGGGCGTACTGAGAAAACTTTCTACCTTGATGGTAGTAAGTGAACCGCTGGAATAAGTGGGATTATAGAGTCATGCTATATGACTTAAACAACTCCGAGATATAATTAATTTGTCAATCACTAAATTAGTCAACAAGCTTACAGGTCAATTTGCACGTAAAGTAACGTTAGTGTGAATTCAAAAGCAGTCAGGAAACCAAGCAAGACCATCTCCTTAATAAGCAGCGGTCTGTCTCTACACACATATACACTATATAGACAAAAGTGTTTGGATAAACCTGCAAATACATGTACTTCAATATGGAGTCGGTCCTCCTTTTGCAGCTATAATAGCCTCCACTCCACTTTTGGAGTGTTTCTGTGGGAACACTCGCAATCTCCGTTCCAGTTCATCCCAAAGGTGCTTGATGGGATTGAGGTCAGGACTTTGTCCAAGCCAGTTAAGTTCTTCCTCACTGAATTCATCAAACCATGTCTTTAGAGTCCTTGCTTTGTCCACTGGGGCACAGTCATGTTGAAATAAAAAGTCTTCCCCAGACTGCCACAAAGTTGGAAGCATTGCATTGTCCAAGATGTCTTAGTATGCTGAAGCATTAAGATTGCCCCGGACCTTGGGGATAAGGGGTCTGATTGAAACATCTGAATTCAATAATTAACAGGTCTGTCAAAATACTTTTGTCCACATACACTAGTATTGATCTTTCATTCATATAGAGCTGCAGAAAGCTAACGCAAGCGCACATCATATACGCACACTTTGACATCTAGCTAAATAATATGAACATGACCAGACATAATATATATATTTACCTGTAATTTAGGCAGAAGATTCTGGATTAAGAGAGCGTTGACAAGTAGCACTAGGTTAGCTGGCTAGTCACAGGTTTCATCTGCCTGCTAACAAAGATTTACTTATAGCTAGCTACAGTATTCATATAAGTTTCCTGCAAAGGTTCATTTAATAATTAATATCTATAAAGGACGACTCACATAACAAACGTATTACTTGTTTAGTATTACTTGTTTGTTTTTTTTTACCGTTGGAAGCTCTTCTTAACGTCTGTGCAGATTTGAACGAAAACCGCGAGGAGGCTGACAGCGTGCCGATTGGGCAACTTCTGTTCACGTGATCCACACTTCCGGCATAGACTCTTTTTTTTAACGAATCTCTGATTACAGATTATTTTACGATTAATTTTGCACCTTATCAAATTTCAATAGTTTTACATTGTAGTTTCAAATGTTGTTAAATCTTATATATCTATGTTTATCTCCTAACATATTTTTCGTCGTTCGAATTCTGCGTAATCTACAGCATTCTGGGTGATGTAGTTGTCAAAATAAGCGCATTAATCAGCTTTCGGGTCTATATTGTGTTAGTGAACGAAATTTGCAAACCTTTCCATATTTGTGGACATATTCGGTGTTTGTAGTTTTAAATAAGCGAATTTAAACCTTAAGTTTAGACGCACGTTATCTGCTAATAGATTTACCTGGACTACATTTCCCGTGAGCTCACAAACAAGTTTTACTTCCGGTATTTAGCTCGTTTGACAGGAGTTTTGTGTTGTGTTTGTGCAATGATTTTTTTTTCTTCATTAGACGTTTGAATTAATTTAGGCAACACATTAAGTTGTGTATATTAAACATTTAACGATAATGACTTAATAAAGTGTTTCATTCGTTGGTCTGGAATCGCGTGGTGTGTTGAATTTTCGTCTGTTGCATGACAATAACTGCAGCAGCCCCAGTGAGTGGAAGGCCAGCTATGGACAGGCGTTGTTATGGTTGTGCTTCAAAGTTCACTCTCTTCAAGAAAGAGGTTTGTCTATTTGTGTTTACATTTTTAGGGGGGGGGGGGGCTTTTATATGAATTATTAATGGCAGAAGCTCAATCATTCATGTGTTCTGTATGAACAATGGATACAATGATGTAATAAAATGTCATGTAGAAGACCATATTAAACACAATTATTATTATAAAATCTATTCAATTGACTGTTTAATGAAACTTGTTTGTGGATTCATACAGATTGTAAAGACGTGACACTGGTTTACTACTTACTTTTCCCTGCAATACAGCACACAACTTTATTACCCTGTATTTTTTCCCTATTATCCACATATATATGTAGATTTGTATATATACACGGATCAGCCATAGCATTATTACCACCTGCCAAATATGGAGTACCTATAAGTTTTCCTTCCTTGTATCACTTTTGGTATGTCCTGACCACAAGAGCTGCATTTTGGGAGCTGCTCTGCCCCAATTGTCTAGCCATCTCAATTTGTCTCAGAAGCTACATTTTCAATTTCTCCTTACAGTGGCAGTTGTAAGTGGGTGGGATATATTAAGTAGCAAGTAAACCTTTTTAAAAAGTTTGTGTTAGAGGCAGAAAAATGGGTCAAGCATATGGATTTGAGTGACTGATGGCCAAATTGTGATGCTAGAGCACTGGGTTAGAGCAGCTTCAAAAGCTTATGTGGGATGTCCCTGGTCCTGGGAAGGGAACCTGGTGAACCGACAACAGGGTCATAGGGGGCCAAGACCTGTGTCCGTGTGCATGGAGTTTGCATGTTCTCCCCGTTCTTGGTGGGTTTCCTCCAGGTACTCTGGTTTCCACTCGCAGTATAAAGACATGCAGATTGGAGCTCATAGTTTGTGAAAAACAGTTGGGAATGGGAATAATCATGGCCCCTAGTCACATAAGCACATATCCTTCTGATTGTTATGGACATTACCTGCTTATATCCCCTTCTCCACTTCAGAGCATCATCTATTCAGTAGTTACTGCATAGCCATGCTACATAATATAATATGTATATTAACTTTCTGTGTTTGTGTATGAATATTATTATATTATGCTTATTTAACTGCACCCTATAATTTGCACAATGCCTATATTTGCACAGATGTATATACAGTAGACAATTATTTGCACTTCTAGTAGATGCTAAACTGCATTTCATTGCTAAGCATGTGTACTATGCAATGACAAAGTTCTACCTACCTACCTACCTAAGATTTTAGATGGTTCCAGTTATTGATATAAGATTTTGACATTGTCACAAAGCGTCTTGGTAGATATTTACAATCCACAGATTTTGATTCATCCTGATCAATTTTATCATTTTGACTAACGAACATCTAATTTCTTTACAGTTGGGCTGCAAAAACTGTGGACGCTCATTTTGTTCAGGATGTCTATCGTTTAGTGCATTGGTGCCCCGCTACGGTAACACTCAGCAAAAAGTCTGCAAACAGTGCCATAGCAATCTAACAAGGTTTGCTTTTGAATACACTGATACATTATATTGTGCACTTGGGATAAACATTATAAATGAGCTATAAATATTTTTTTGTACATATAGTGGTGAAAAACAGAATGATGGAAGATGGTCTCCACCTGAAAACTACAAAAAGTAAGAGCAAAGGAAATATTTTCTTGCTGGAATCATATCACGCAATATTCTTACTTAATGTTAACGTTGTTTTGGTGTTGCAGACGAGTTGCTGCACTTGAAGCCAAACAGAATCAAGCTGGGCAGCCTTTAAGACATGCTAGCGGAAAGAATAATACACCATCTCTCATTTCAACTAAGGGTCTTAGTAAGGAGGACCAGGCGATTGCACAAAGACTCCAGAAGCTGAAAGAGGACACGAAACCAAGTAAGAGTGGTTCACATTCATTAACACAGTGAAGATGTATGGTTCAACACTGAGGTGCAGGTGACATGCCTCTGCATATAGATGTATTTTAGTCTGATTGTGTTTCCAAAGTGGTGCATGGCTGGGTGTCAGAAAATTGGTTTATGCTTCTGCATCAAGTATCCTACACCTTAACCTACGGCATACCCTGATGTGCACCTCCTCATAAATGTAACTGCACGTCATGGAGACACAAATGTGATTGGTCCATCTGGTAGTATTGCATTTCCAGCTTTTTCGCCATTGGATAAATAAACTCAGAGCAAAGGGTTCCTTAATTCATGCTCTCAGTTTAATAACCTGGGCATTGAAATGTGCATAACTGATTAACTAGTAGGATGTCTTCCTACTAGTTACTTTCTCTTTTTTTCTCACATGAATCGCGTTCATTGAATATGGGTTTATTTTTTATTTTTTATATGGATACATTTTTGTCTTAAGAAACATGCCAATAAATGCTGTGGCCAAAAACCTGTAAAGGCCTAATGAACATTAATTACTGAAACAGTCAGTATTTGGTGTGACAATGCTTTGAGAATCCTTTAGGTCTCAGGTACAATTTGTGCACTAGAGGGACCCTCAGATCCTAATGCCCTACAACTACAGGAATCGAGTGTGTGGTCAACCCGCTGCCGCTCCTCACGCTGCTCCAGTGTTTCGGCAGATATATTATTACCTCACAGTATGACAAAAAAGGTGAAGACGACGCTGTTACATGGTGAGGCACGCCCCATACACCGGCCATCCAAACTCCAACCACAGGCCGGAGAGGAATTTGTGTTTTATATATAGATTAGCTACTAAGTGTTACTGAACATCCTGCAGAGCCGCACACAGTTCTTCAGGGCTTTGACTGGTGTGCCTGCTTTTTTTTTGCATACAAAACTCTGCATTCCATTTATTTTTTTTTGTCTAAAAAGTGGTCGGTTATATAATATGCTGCTTATTACAGTATTGTTCTGTAATTTTTTATTTTGTGGTGGGGTATGATGTTTGAAAAAAAAAAAAAGTTTGTCCTTAAAAACCACAGGGTGCCTAAGACTTTTGCACAATACATACAATACTTACTTTTGTCTGTTAAACATATCATCTTTAAGATGCTTTAAATGTATTTGAATATTTTCTGGATAGTCAAAGTTTATGTCAGTAAAAACAAAATGCATTAAAAAAAGATCTGGCAATGCTTATTCACATTTCTAAATGTAATGTAAAAAAAAAAACTTAATATCTAAGGGCTTCTTAAAGGCAGTCAGAAGAATGGTCAGAAATACTTGCCATTTAAAACTGACCCGAAACTGGTGAAGAGACTCAACACAGAAACATAGAAACACCATCGCCAACTAGTGGTTTGGAGGTGTAATTTAAGTGAGGCACAGACACACCAGTACACAACTTGCTTACCCTACAGTGTAGGCACTGAGTAGACCTGCCACAGAAGCATAAATCAGCTTTAAGTGTGTGTGTGTGCCTGTGCCCTCTAATGGGCTGGCCCCCCATCCAAGCCCTTGTAGCCTGAGGTAAAGGCTTTAGCAGTATGGAAAGTGAATAAATAATACACCTTTTCGATCTATCTGTGTGCAGAATCCATTCCATCTGAGAAGGAGCTAGAGGCTCGTCTTGCAGCTCTGAAAGCTCCACATGAGCCAGTGCCTTCAGCTCGAGACATGGAAGACCGTTTAGCTGCTTTGCAAGGAAGACCAGCTCCTTCTCAGGCTCCTCCACCAGTAAGTCACTCACTCTCTCATTCATCGTCTATAACGCTTTATCCTGTATTCAGGGTCGTGAGGGGCCAGGAGCCTATCCCAGGAGACTTGGGGCACAAGGCGGGGTACACCCTGGACAGGGTGCCAATCCATTGCAGGGCACGCACACACACACACACACACTCATTCACTCACTCATTCCCATACTACGGGAAATTTGGGAACACCAATTAGCTTCCATCAGTACGTATAAGACTAAATTCAGTATAATGCAAAAACAAAATATTGGTTTCTTATGTTTGCTTTTATTTTACTTAAATGGTTTTACATGGAATGTTTTTGAAAGGAAGACTGTTAGAGATGAGGGACAAATCGATTTAGTTATGTTTGGTAATACAGTACATGTATTGCAGCACTGATTCTAAATTCTTTTGGAATTTATTATTATAATTATTATTATTTTTCATTTGTATAAACACATCACAGTTCCTCTGAAATCCTGCAGATGGCGCATTCTAAACTAGTCACACATTGGCAGGCAACACAGCATCCTGTGTGGTAGGAGCAAATAATTTGCTAAGATTGTGTAAAATTGTATCAAAATCAGGAAAACAAACAATACAAAACATAACAAAACATGTAATATTGAATTGGGATGTTTATAAAATTCACAATACAAATTGATTCGGCACCTGGATATTGTGATATGATATCAGGTAGTCCCTGGTGCATCCCAGCCCGAGAGACTAGAGAAGACAAGACTGTTTTGGGCTATTCGTTCATTTTAGAAGTGTGGTAGAAGAGAGCCAGTGTCATGGGTTCAGTAGACGACAGCATCTGCTTTAACCTTATTTTCTAGCAGGTCATTGTGCATAACCCTGTGTCACACTAGTAAGTGACAACCAGAGCATTCTGATCAAAAACATATTTTTAAATAGAAATCCACTCAATATTATGTAAATAATTTATGATACTCACCTGAACGAGCAACAACCACACACCCAGAATGAAAGCAGCTTGGAAAGTAAAAAGGAGGCAAAGAATATATTCAATTATTTTAGTAAGTAATTTTATATATATAATGTAAGTCATGGCAGTTTATTTGCGTTCTGACTTTAATCTCAGATAAAACCTTCTCAGAATAAATTCTAAGGGAAGACGTCAGAGCTCAAATGCATTTTATCTTCTTCTTTTGTAGCCTTTAGTAGTGTATTAAAGCAATTAGTTAATTAAATAATTAATGCCATAATTAATATAAATATGATAGTTATATGTTTGTTATGTATATGCTGCATTTGGACATTTATTCCCTATGCAATTATAAATGAGACACATTTAGTGTAGGTTTATTGTCAACATTTATATCAGATTTTCTTTTCCAGTATACTGTCGGTGAATAACTGCACTCCTACCTGAGACCAGCTTATCTGTTCAAAGAAATATACAAACATTACATGGTCACCACAATCCTGCGATCTTTTCTGTTGTGACGTGATGTCAGATGTTTTGAAAATTGTTCCACCATATGGTTTACTGATGCTTAAAAGATTACTGTCTCAGGTTCACCAGCCTCCTGAGAGCAGGACTCAAACCGAACAGGCTAATGACTTGATCACGCAGATGTCCGAGGAAGTTGCCATTGACAGACAGCAGTGCCCTGACGGTATTTATGATCAGCTTGTATAATGTTGGCCCTGTTTATTACAGTTCAGTCTAGGATCTACGCTATGTTTCCACCTGTTTAGCTTTACACTTACAGATTTTGACGCACTTTCATGTGACTTTTAATGTAGCTGATGACTCTGATAGCACATTCACACCACTAAACGATCTAAACAAGCAAGCAAGTGGGACAGTGGACGAGAATTTGGATGACGAGCAGCTGTCACTCAAGCAGATGGAGGAAGAAAAGAGCCGCTTGCTGGCTGAGGCCATGGATGAGCTGAAACGGGATGAAAACTGCCACGGGCAACTTCTTCAGATAGCCAAGAGAATGGCTGTGCTGCAGGGACGAGACCCAGACAAAGGTAGTTCAGTGTTGCTGGAGGTGTAGTGTGAATGCTTTTGATTATAAGCAAATCGTCATGTCATGTTGATGAGAATTCAGTACAAACTCTAACTCTGCTCTCAAAAGTGCCAGTGAATGAAAACTGATTGTCATTACTCTAATAATATATTTCCTATGGACATAATGGTATTGATGTTGGTATCTGACTTTCAAAAAACAGTGAAGTAGATCAATTAACAACACATTAGTATTCTCTTAACTGTGTTAATTTACCTGTATTTTTTTTAGTTTAGCTGTATTTTTTTCTAAATTTAAAAATGGATTAACCATGCAGTACATCACCTAAACAACAACAAATGAACAGTACTGTGCTGTAGGATTGTGGTATAATATTGGCGCTCCCCTCCCCTGGTTTCATGTGGTTTACCTCCAAGTCCTCTGTTTCCACCCACCTCCAGGAACATGTCATGACATGGATTGCCCTGGGGTGTTTTTCAATATATAACAACAATTGTGTATCACAAGTACTGCTTCTGGAATTCGGGTGTAGTACGGCTGTGTTTGTGTGTCTCAGTCACAATAACAGACTTCCAGCAACCTGACAGTGATGAAGAGACAGAGGAGGAAGCGGTTGCAAGGATTCTGAAGAAGGTAGAAAATGGTTGTAGAAATAAAGATAACAGCCTATATGCAGTGTTCAAGTCAAACCGGGACTCAAGACCAAATTCTCATGAACGAAGCCATGAAGCCTCTTGATGAGACTCTTAGACGCAGCAAAACATTTGAATAGTGCAAAAGAGTCGCATCTGTTTGTGGTGACTGCACACATAATTATTCATAAACGTAATTTGCACATTAGAGGAACTCGGCTGGGAGTTATTGCCACATGTGCATACAGTCCTGACCTCGCTTCAAGCCATTTCCACATGGGCCTTTAAAGGAGTTCCTGGGGGGTGGGGGTGGGATGAGGTGCAGGGTTTCAGACATGAAACGGGCAGTAAGATAATTTCTGAGAACTTTCTACCTTGATCGTATCCAAGCCCGAGTGAAACACTGAGATAAGTGCATCTCTAAGTACATTGATTGTGCCTGGATTATTCTGCACAATCAAAAGCCCCAGTTTGACTTGAACCCCCTTGTATATATTAGTATAATTGTACTATAAAGGTATTATTTGTTTTAATCGTATAAACGTACGATTAAAGTATTATAAAATTATTATTTCTGTTGTGAATTTTCACAATTACATGGCTACACTGATGACAAAGGGTGAATCATGTGACAAAACTATACCATGACAAAACTATAGTTTTTCTTTCCTCCTCTAGATGTCAGAAGAGACCGCTTTAGATGAAGCCAGTGGTTATAACATCCCTCCAGAGTACAGTGGCCCAGAAAATAAAGAAAATCCCAGTTTCAATAAGAAAAAGGTAACAAAATTTCTACACTCTTCCAGTTTGCATTCAATCCGTTGTTTATCAGCAAAACATTTTTGGTTCACAAAAGCATATGCACAATTATCTACCTCCATACCGCCTACATTTGATGCCTCTAACATCCCACTGGAGTAGCAAACAATTGTAAAGTTTTATATTTAGCACCCCTGCTTCCCCTTGCCTAAAAAGGACATTTATAGTAAGGTTTAGAATGTTCTATTTTGAGAGTGTAATTCATGTTTATGCCATAAGTGGGCAGCTTCAACTCCATTTATTCTTCATTAACTCTTGCCTAAGATGTATTTACTCCATTCTATGTATTGTATTTATGTAAGATTCCATCTCAGTCATCTAAAACAAAGCCCCCTGCAGTCTCTGTGAACTGGAGTGCCAGATGTGATGGTGATAATGAGGACCAGGATGAAGATGAGCTGCCCTGGTGCTGTATCTGTAATCAGGATGCCACCATTCGGTGCCACACATGTGACCAGGACCTGTACTGCAATCGCTGTTTTAGGTAGAAACCAATTTGTGTCCATTTAACAAAATCTTTTATTTTAATTATATGTTATTATATGTACACTGCCTGCATACAGAAAAAAAAGTCATATAAAACAATATTTAGATTTTTGATTTGATTACTTTTATTACAGCACAAAATGCGATGGCCAATTCATGTGTGAAAGTGATTCCTTAATGCTCCCAGACCAACTTTTTTACAATTTAAGTCTTGGAATACATCCATAAATTTCCATGATACCAGGGAAGAAAAACTGATAACCTGGTCATTCAGTACATTCAGATCATCAGCTAAGTTAATTTTTTTCCAAATAACGTTCCTGTGCCTAGACCTCACCACCTGAAGCAACCCCAGATCTTAACACTATCTCCAGAAGTGGGCACTATGCATGATGGGTGCATCACTTCATGTACATCCCTTATTACCTTGACACGCCCTTCGCTCTGCTATAATATCAATCCGGACAACATGATAGTTTTTTTATTGCACCTTTTTCTCTTATTATTCCCACTATGAAGTGGTGCTCTCCTGGCCACACAGCTGTTTAGTCCCAGTCCTGGGAGTTCTCGTCCCATTGTGCATGTGGAAATGCTCGTACTTTTACTGTTAGAATCCTGTTGGTTTATTTATGTTGGTAGCATAGTACACAGGCTACCTTACACATGCGTATATTATGTTTGTTTAATTATTTTACATGTTTATGGACTTTAAAGTCATTTAGACCATCATTTGATCACATTTTTACTTTTCTTTGCACTCCATCATTGTATCTAACATTGTATCTCATTTTGAAAACATTCAATTTTCTATTTATCATTATAACCAGTCGATGAACTGACCAGATTTCAAAATCGATCCAAACAGGCTCAAGATGACAGGAAGGTTTTACCTGATGAACCTCTTTCAATTATAGTTTAATTCCACTTATGTTTTTTTTTTTCTCTCCCATAGGGAAGGCCATGATGAATTTGATCGAAAAGAGCACCACACGTCCAGTTACAAAGCCCCTAGGAAAAGCAAGAAGAAAACATGATCCTCGAAATGCAGTTAAGGTGTGGCACTAACAAGCCAAATGTGTCAGTACAGATAACAAAATCATTGTAATGGAGAAATAGTTTAATATTAAAATAATCATTTAAGTATCTAGACATCAGTTGAAATAACCTAGGTACTTTTTAAACACATTAGCCCTTCGCAGAATTGAATGTTTTTTAAAATCTTGTATACTTTGGATGTTCAAGTCAAACCGAGACTTTATATTGTGCAGAACATGGATACGAGAGTGAGAACTGCCTTTATTTCTCTATATAATCCCCTGCTTCACTAATTAACTTATCCCAGTGTTTCACTAGTGCCTGGGTACGAAGGTAGAAAGGCTCCTCAGTATGCCAGAGCCATGATCGAACCGCCTTCTTCGTGTGTGAAACGCTGGCCTCCCAGGAACTCCTTTAGTGGCTAATATTTTTGGTAATGGCTTGAAGCGATGTCAGGACTTACTTAAATCCTTGAGACTTGATCGTCCCTCACAGTTTTTATCTCCTAATATCATCTGATCTTCGTCTAGGATTCATAGCTTTTGTAGTTTTGATTAAAAGCAGGTAGTTAAAAGTAAAGTTTATTAAATAAGTCATTCATTCATTTATATTCAGTACCTGCTTTCTGCTGCTCAGGGTCAACCTGGATAAAAAGCCTTTCCCAGAAACACTGGGCACAAGGCAAGCTTGAGGCCATCATTTCTGCTCACACACACACACACACACACACACACACACGTATTCATCTTTATATGCAATGTGGCACACACCGTCCACCTACTGGCACTCTTGTGGGACAGAACCTGTGGAACCCACATAAAGCCTGAGCACAAGATCAGCCTCGAAGCAGGGACCCTGGAGTTCTGAGGCATACAGTACACTCTGCACCACCATGCTGCACTAGAAATGTTTAATTTATGCCTAGATATTAGTTTTTGGATGAAAGACTTTCATAACTGAGCACTGCAATGTATTCAGCAAAGTATTATTTAAATAAAATACAGTTTTATGAATATAAAGAAAGTCTTCCTTTTCCTCCACTAGGAAAAGTTGTGGTGTCCATTTAGGGGAAAGAAAGGCACAGTGATACTTTGTGATGTGTATATTCATAAATTCCAATGTAGGAAGATGAATTGTCCCTACACTGAAAAAAAATATTTTACAGATCAATGTATTTCGATTAAGGGCTGAATTTTTCTTAAAATCGCTGAAATACGTCAACTATGTAATTGCAGCAAAAAGTCAATAATATAAATAATGCCAGGTTTATGGTAAACTCACAAAATAGAAATATGTACATTTGTTAACTTAATTTATTGAAGTGTCATGGACATTAAGTCAACATGTTAAAGCTACACAAGTTAAAAAATCATGGTCACACGACCATTGAGTTGTAATTTCCTTTCAGTAATAAGAGAAGTGAGTGAAAAGTTTTTAATAGATTTAATCATGTCTCATGTGCTGCCTGTGTCGTCAATAAAGCACTGTGACAATGTTTAAAGTCTCTCTGTTCAAAGGCTGTATTTCCAAGCACATCGTCTAGGCTTTGATGAGATTCGTGCCAAAGAGGTTAGCGTTTCAGCCGTGTCTGTCTGCTGGTTTGTGTGATGCATGTGGTTATGTTTAACAGACACATGAGTCACTACACCATTACACCCCCCCCCCTCCCCCGGTTGCCCTTTCTCTTCCTCTCTCACTAATTCTCAGATCTGATTCTGGATTGTTATATAATATCACTTTGTCATATTTGCTATTGGATTTTTGAATGCTTAATTACATTGCACCGTGATTGTCCTGCGAGGAATATAAATGAATTTAAAGTGAGCTGCTATTCAGAACAAATGTAACAGGGAAAGATAAGTGCATTAGCGGGCATTACAGACCAGCTCTTGGGACATATAACCATTGGTTGGTCCATCATCGAGAGGCGGCATGAACGTGAAAGGGGGAGATGAGTGGCAAGGAAGTGCCTTAGCATTAGCAAGTGCTCCAGCATTATGGAGCTTTACTACAGTGAGTGATCCATTAGGACACTAATCATCCAATTTTTTTTTTTTCAAGTGGAGATCAGACTTTTTGTCTCTCTGGCTGGACAAAAATTTGAGGCTTAAAATTGCTTGTTTAAATGGCTGCATTCGTGTTAAGAGTGCCTACCGCATGTTGTGGTCGCTACAGGATGAGAGCGGCTTCTCAAATGTGCTCGTGGCAAATTGTTCATGAGTATTAATGCTGCATTCGGGTATTTTCGATTGCTCTTGCATGTGAAACAAATTTTGCATTCCTCAATTTAGATGTAAATTTTAAGGTCAGGATCTTTATTTTAGCATTGTTCGCATGTCCTGAGGTATTTTTAACATGGGGTTTGTCTGCGTGGTTTGGCCTTTCGTCCACATGCAAGCTCTGTTTACAGTACACTCAGTCCCAAGAAAACGTCCTCACAGCATGATGTTACCACCATCGTGTTTGACTGTAAGGATGGTTTTAATAAGGTGATGTGCAGTGCCTAATTTCCTGATCCCAAATAGTTCAATATTTGTGTTATCAGACCAAAGGATTTTGTTTAAGATCTCATTTATAGTGACCCTTTGGTTCTTGGTTACCTCTCTGACCAATGCCCTTTGAGAATGAAGGAGGTTATTATGCTCTTGGGTGCTTTGAATGTTACAGAAAGGTTTTGTATCCTCTCCCAGATCTGTTTTCACACCGTCCTGTTTTGCACGTCTACAGATCATTCTCTTGATCTCATGCTTAGTTTTCACTCTGACATACACCATCAACCGTGAGACTTTTTATAGACAGATGTGTGCCTTTCCTAATTATGTTCAGTGGATTCACAGGTGCATAGTTGTACGGGTGGACACTTATCAAGCTATAGAAGCATCTCATGGACCATTCACAGGAGTAGAATGCATCAGACCTCAATGGCAAGTGTCAAAACAAATGGTCTAAATACTTAACATAGACTTTATTTTACTTAATATTTTTATAGATTAACCAAAAACGCTCCAAATCTCAGTTGATCTTATATTGGAGGCGCATAGGATTGACTTGGATAACACCTCCTAAGCACCACATAAGGGCAAGTGTGTGCTGTGCCGGGTGCAAATCGGCCGCTAGAATTGAAAAGGAAGAAAAGGTAGTAAGAAGAGGAACTAGAAAGAGAAATACTTTGTAATCATGACATAATCTTCCAGAGTGTTACAGGTTAATAAGAATGCAGCAATGGTAAACGATCTGTCATGCTGTGAATGCCGTGTCAGGTGGGTGACTCCCAGTTTAAGGGAAGAAAAAATGGCACATGGAGTGGGAGCATATCTACTGTTACTTAGGTTAGAGTTTTATAAAAAATGTAATAAAAAAACCTAGTGCCTGTATAGTGGCTCAGGGTCCACTTATCCGCCCCATCAAATCCGTACGATCTCTAAAACGTTCTCGCTGCGTGAGCCCTGGATGTCCACAGCACCTAACAGCAATCTGTAAGCCATTCAGAAGCAGAATGCATGCAAGCATCTAAAGGTTTTATAGTCTTAATTGGGATCAATTGACCAGTAGTATATCATTATCCTGTGAATTAAATGATCCGAACAATATAATTCCTCTAAATACATATCGCAATCTAAATTTGATTATATGCCACATCAATTTCTAAATTGAGTCTTGGTTTTAAAACTTGTGTTTCCGTGCATTGGATAAACAGTCTCTTGTGTTTCTAACCATCTCTTTTAACCTTCCTTGCATGATTCAGTGTTTCAGGAATGGTACAGTAAGGTTGTTAATCATACTGTAGATTTGCATTGTTTGAACCACTGGCTGAAAGATTTACACTCTCCAGATCACACTTTTTCAGATATTTGCGAGTAAGCCACTTCATTAGCTCTTCAATACCAAATTTCCCTGAGGCTCCTGATGCAAATATTAGAGATAATCTCCTCTGTTTGTCCCTGCTGCGTAAAGGCCTAATATCCACTATTTATGGAGGATTAAAGCTAAATTAAAACAGCTTGGGAAAAAGACCTAAATTTGACATTGTCAGATTGCTCTTTTTAGTATTATTAGCGGGAAAGACAAGCGTCTAACTTCTGTGTCTTGAGTGTCTTTTGCGTCCATCCTGGCCAGGCGTTGTCTTTTATTTAAGTGGTAGGATGCCACGTCACCCACCCACGCCCAGTGGCTCAGGGATATTATGTCCTGTTGCTCCCTGGAGAAGATTCATTATTCAGTACATAATTCAGACTTGAAAATTTCAACAGGTGTAAGGGCCCTTTCTCGCTTTTTTCATTCATAGTTTAATTGCCTTCTTATTTAATTGGTTGTTGTTGTTTTTTTTGGAATCTGTGTATGTATTTTTTTCTTCTTCCCCTCCTTCTCGCACACACAATCCAGACCACCAGCTCCATGTTTTTTTTTTCTTTCTTTTCCTTCTTTAAATATGCCTTGGGGGCTTGCCTTTCTTAGGCATGTACGGCTGGCTTGGAGTCAGTTATGGGTGTTTTTGTGCAATGAAACACTACATGTTTACTTTGTTAGATCCCTGTTTAAAATCAATAAAAATATTGTAAAATAGAAAAAAAAGAAAACTTTCTCTTGCATAAGGGAAGAGCAAGAATAAGGAAAACACTGGTGAATCCCAGAAATCAGTGGGTACAAACAAAATAAGAAAAAATCATGGATACGATCAGATATAAGAGAAAATCTGTTCGTATATCGCTTCTTACCTTAGGCCCAATGTCTAATAAAAATCCAAAGTAATACTCCACTTAACGACATTAGTCAACACCTAACAGTTTTATCTAGATACCAAAAATGCTTACTTGTATTCATATTTTTAATCTTTAAAAGACAGCGGGGCTTACTGTAGCTTTGCTAGCTTACTTGTACCAGCCATCCTTCTATATAACAGGAGCACCTCAAATCCTGTACCACTAACACTATAACAATGTGCAGACAAGCGTCTAGCGATGCTAGGCAATGCTCTGTGTTCTTTCTATTTTCAAAAAATATGGATGCATGAACAATAATGCACTGTATTTGGGCACAGAGAGACATTTACCTGTCAAGTTGCTCATTTTAAAACTAAAAAAAAAGAAAAACATCCAATGTGTTAGACATGCACAAAACACACACATGACTTCAGACAGATGACTTCAGACGGCCACACGCTGACCACAGTGGATTGTCTGGAAGACAGTGACGATGCTGTCATTCTGTGACATCCAACACAATGATCTATTCATGAGCTTACAACGGTACGTTTCATTCATGCAGTAATGGCTCCTGTGACACAGCGTCATGTAGAAAGGCACGCCAGTAGCTTTCAGTTTACTCTGAGAGTCTCCCGCATGTTGGCAGGAAATCGCATACAGTATGGTTGCTTTTTATCCTTAAAACATAAATTATCCATAAAAAAAATATCTTAAAAATAGCCTAACATTTATTAAACATGATTTATATTCCTTTTGAGGTATGTTTGGTAAGATAAATCCTTTTTTTCTCTTTCTCACTCTCTCTCTCTCTCTCTCTCTCTCTCTCTCTCTCTCTCTCTCTCTGAGGTTTGGTGTCCAGTTCAGCATTTTAATGATTCTCACTCATGGTCATGTAGCTTCACCCCCAGGATCTACAGTGACCTGCAGAGAATCACAGAAAAAAACAAATCATTCTGGACTGAAAATGAGTTTTGTTTAACATTACATTGTTCTACATGAATCAAACAATTCTACATGGGGGGTGGGTGGGGGGTCCTCCCTCAGATGCCTTGCGATCTGGCAGTAAAATTCATTACTGAAGGTCTGGCCCCTGGGGACGAATACAATGTAGCAAATGTTGAAAAAGACGATGAGCATGCACCTGGTCGCGCTGCGGACCGACAATGGCAGCAATGTTGCGGATTGTTCCCCAATGATCATCATGCACAAGCTGCGAAATTATTTCGTCATTCTCGGGGGTTGAGCTTGTTGATGGTCTTCCTGATCTCTCATCGTCTTCTGCTATTGAAGCGTGCATGCCACTCAAAACACCTCGAACGACTCATTGCAGCACAATGGTAAACTTTGCGAATCATGCCAAATGCATCTGTGGCAAATTTGCCCAGTTTCATGCAGAATTTCACGTTCACTCTTTGTTCTAACTTGTTTTCCATGATGAAATAGCAGACGTGATAACGCACATGGTCAGAATAGCACCAGTTGCACAGCTCCCGATGTACACAGGACGATGTTTTTTGGCACACTGACTTATGAAGGTCAGTGCTCCCTGTGCGTGTGTGCGTGCAGTCTTGTGCTGCCATCTGTTGGCGGGTAACAAAACTAGTCTCAAAACCTTTTGATACCACCTTATGCAAATCTCCTTCTTCCACAATCATTTAGAGGGATTCTGAGGCCATCGCTGAACACCACATACCACGTGATCAAGTGCATCATCGTGTGACCTACAGGTCCCTGTATGCAAATTAAATGGTTGTGTTCATGATGAAAGATTGAAGTATGACTTTTATGAAAGGAACAGAAAAAGCCAAAAAATGTAGGTTTGCGAAATTGCATCTGAACAAACCAAACCAAAAATTCTGGAACAAAATCCTTTAGAATGTTCAAACCAAGGTGAAGACATTTGATCATCCTGAAAAGAGACATACTGTATTTGACAAAAACCACACACAGCATCTAACCACAAACATTCCATATCACTGGTCAAGCATGGTGATGTTTTGGACCGTGTCTTGGAGTCGCAGTCATTGAGACAACTCCACTTTATACTGGAATATTCTTAAGACAAATGATAAGTGCATGGCCAACTGAAATTGCCATGCCGTTTTGCACCAGAGCCTTTATCAGTGACTTTAGTGGACTTTATATTAACTCAATCACCATCCCTGTTATATTGAACTTTCAGTCTTATAGCGCACAGATATACCAGGGATTGATTTATGGTCATACTATCTTATATCACCTAAATGAGTATGGGTTCCTTATTGAGTCAGTACTATATGCATAGTCTTTGTTTTTGTTCTGTATTGTTAAAAGAGCTACAGTACTGTGCAAAATTTCTGTAGAGCAAGAAAAAAAATACTATAAAAAGTAGGATACAGTAATTAATGAATAAAAGTCAATCATTTTTGTTACAACCCTTTGTTTAAGATATAGTCTCAGGCACAATTTGTGCAGTCTTATAAAGGAATTAGCTGCTTAGATTTACATTGTGCAGAACCAACCACAGTCTTTCTGAATACAAACCTCAAAAAATTTCACGCCTGCTTCTTTAGTCATGCGTGTGAGATCCAGAAACTTTCTTTTTTATTCTCTGGAAAATGGTCTTATACAATCAGTATAAATCAGTGATTTTTTTTTGTACTGACTTATAAAGTCCAAAATAATAAAGTCATAAAATAAACATGTATAACAAGGTTTTTACTAAAAACACAGCACAGTAATAATTAAATCAAATCAAATTTGTCCTGAAGCTGGGCTGAGATTGTGTCATGCAACAACATGCACATTAACATCTGAATGGTTCAATTTTACCAAAACAGTGTGAGAGAAAGTGTTTCTAAATGGTACTGATTTATAGGGTGTATTTATTTTTTTCTCATTCTGGGTTCTGATTTTTGGTTTCAGAAGAAATGACTGTGTAGGTCCATTGTAATGCCCTCTATGTTGGTGTCCCAGGCGGAATTGCACATAAACAGGAACACATAACTCCTTGGCGTCTTGTCTTGGCGTCCTTATACTGGCTCCCTGTGCAGTTCACGGTCAAGTATAAGGTGTTGTTAAAAGCCCTGCATAATCTAGCACCACCGTGTATAGTGCTGACCTTTTAAAACCATACAGTTCAGCACAGTCTCTCAGGTCTGGTGAGCAGCTTTTTATCTTCAGTCCCTAAATCAGGTCAGTCGTGCCTTTTCAGTAGCATTCTGTGGAATGAGCTGCCGCTGTACATCAGGCAGGCCTCTAGTCTTCCTATTTTTAAATCTCACCACAATACCTTTTTATAGTCTTTGGCATTTAATACAATGGGACATGGTTTTCTAATCCCAAGGTTTTTAATTATTTTGGTACATTATTTATTTATTGTTTCACTGTTTTATTTGCTTATTTCATGCAATTAAGGTAGACTTATTGTTGTTCATTGTTTTATTTGAATTTTATTTTATTTTATTTTATAATTATTCTCAGTTTCTATGTCTGCAGCGATTTTAGGAGCTTGAGCAACTATGTTGTGTTAAATGTGATTTAAAAATAAACGTGACATTGACATCGGTAAGGACCATTAAAAGACGTAGCATTAAAACTTTTTCCCCATAACAATTTTTTTTGTACAAGTAAGAAATAAAGGGGGGGGGGGGCAATAATTGGACCTTTAACACATTTCCTATCCACATTGACACAAGATGCAAGATTTGAAATGAACAACTAGCTTCCTTTCTATAAATGAATCTAGAGCATGTACTTACTTTGGGCACACTCTGTGTGGTGTTGTGTGAATGATTTATTTCATTCAGCTAATCCAAGCTGTGGCATTTAATGGTTAATTACTAAACCAAGACAAAAACAATGCGCAACATACAGTCGTTAAGGATCACCAACAATCTACACTTGAAAAGTATCTTTATGACCACATACACAACAAAAACATATAAATAAGCAAACAAAAATTTACAAGTCACCAAAAAAAGAAAAATGAATAATAGACAATGCAGTTTTATCTATGATGCCACCCTATGTCTGCTGGAAGAAGTGTCAGAAATTTACATCAACTATAACGTAAAAGGAAAAAAAGCAGCATGTCTAAACAGCTCCCTTGTCGACTCATTTGTCAAAGGAAAATTTGATGTTTTAACATAATTCCACTGACACGTTCAACTCTGTACAGGTAGATATGAGTTTTCAGACATACAGTTTTTCACATTATGTTACTTATGGATTTTGACCTAGGACTATTTCTTGAGGGGCCCGGACATCTTGCGCAGGCCCTTCATCCGATAAAGTAACCCGTTGATAAAATCCTGTGAGGATGAAGAGACAGAAAAGAAATATTTCCTTGTGTTATCTTCATACAGTAACTTACAAAAACTTGGATGATTAAGGTGTGAAGATATGCACAGTACCTCTTTTGGCTTTCCACATTCTTGCAAAAGCTCCTGGTGAAGAGGGGGGGAAAAGCCAATTATTTTTACATCAAGAACTTTAGCTGTAAGGTAAGATACAGAACAAGCTTTTATGGTTTTCTTACTGTACTATGTACAACATTTCGAATTTCAAATACACAGTACATTGCTGGTTTAGAATTACACCATGATTTACTGAGCCAAATGGCATTTCTGAATTCTCTAGCCCCTTTAAATCAAAATTAAATGCTAATATTCTTCTAAAAAATAGCTGAAAGAAAGGTTTGCTCTACTGAGAACAAATCCATGTGCAGTGAAAATAACCTGGAAAAATTATAGTTATGCAGAAACCTTTCAGTAGTCACAAAGTGACATATGATGCAGTATTTGCAATAAACACCATTGTCACACAGCCATCTTTCCCTGGTGCTTTCTCGTCTAGTTCTCACCAGGTCAGAGACGGATCTGAATTACAAGGAAACATGGCATTTATCCAGGGTTCATGAAGCCACAGTTATATACCTAACTAGTGTCCTATTTCATTCCTCACATGGATAGCATATGCCACATGTGTTATAAAGAATGGGAGTCACCTGCATCCTGACCTCAAAGGCACTCTTTATCAAAATTCACGAATAAATTTCGCACAATACATAAACGTATTTAGGGATCCCCATATAAGTAAAAGGCGATTTAAAAATGTATTTCTTGTTTGCAGACTGACAAATCTGCATTCTCTGAAGCCTATGAGCTTGAGCATTGCATGTTCATTGAAGTCCATATTGTTTGGGAATGGTTTACACCCATTTGCAGATTGATTTGAAGCAACAATTACTTCTATAAGGCTTTTTGCTTACGTCTTTCCCCTATTGCCGTTGTGTTAACACACACCTGAACGTTCCAGACCAGCAAACACCTGCTGGTGATCAATGGTGATTAACCTAGAGCATTTAAACCTTCTTCTTAATAAATTTAAAAGGGGGAGCACTAACTTTTACACATGACTGTATATCAAAGGGATATACACGAGATATATTGGAATGTTAATATTAATATGTTGCACTCCACAGGTAAGTTATGTGAGGTAAGTGACCTGATAAGCCCATTACAGCCATGCATGATTACACCACATAGTTAAATATAGCATAGTCAGTAATGTGGCATGTACACAAGCACACTGCACATGTGTAACGCAGTATAATCATATTTAATCCTAGTGATGGGTCGTTCATGAAAAAAAAGTCTTTAACGTCAAGAACGAGTGATTCCTTCATTTTATACTGGGTGCGCATGCGCAAAGCATCGCAAACCATCCGTAGGGTATGTACAGGAAACAGAATTAATTTAATTTTTTTTTTTTTTTATAGTAACCATTTTTATTATTCGTTTTTTAACAATAACAACAACAAGAGGGGTATACTTACAATTATGATAGAAAGGAGGAATTAAGTTCTTTAAATGTATTCATCGTTCTGGTTGCTTTCTGGCTTAAAAGTCCTTGTAATGGGAGATATTAGGCGTTCTGAATTGAATGATTCTTAACGAATCTTCTAGACCGAGTCGTTCGTTTTTTGTTTTGTTTTTTTGTCACGTGACTCCCATAGACGCTATGCAGTGCAGTACACGGGAAACAGAACTGAGCGATTCTTTCTCAATGACTCTTCGAGTCCCGATTCGTGTGTTCTTTTGTCACGTGACTCCCATAGCCGCTATGTAGTGCAATAGATAAAAAAAACAAAAACGAACGACTCAGACTAGAACATATGAGAGGTGAGCTGCTCATTCTGTTTATATTATGACCTTAGCTGCATTGTAATATATGTAGACGTGTTGGGGGGCTTTTAACTGAAAATGTAACATTTTTTTTATTTCTGAACATTAACAAAATGACAAAAAAAAAAAGATTCGTTCATTTTGATGAACGAGATTTAAAGAACCGAGTCACTAAAATGATTCAAACTTCCCATCACTAAATGAATCAATTAAATGAATTTGCCCCTGAAGGTCCCGTTGAGAACATTTTCTTTGCCAATCAAAACAGGGACCAGAAACATTCATGATTGAGACCTTACTATGCTGTTTATGACCAACAAAATAAGGGAATAAAACAGGTAAGAGTGTTCATTCAAAATTGAGTGTTCATTCAATTCACAATGCTTCGCTACATAAAAGTTAAAACACACATAAGAGCTAAAGAAGCCTATATTAATCACTACCCACTAGCCTAGCATTATTCACTGTAGCTCTTTAAAATGGCACCCAGTGAATAACAGATGTAGGCAGAGGTACAGTACACTACCGCTCAAAAGTTTGCGATCACTTTCTTTCCTGATTTTTTTATTTTATTTCTGAGGTATTGTTTGTTAATTGATGATTTCTGAGGCTGGTCATTCTAAATGAACTTCTCTGCAGCAGAGGTACGGTTTGTCTTGCTTTCCTGAGAACGTCTTCATGAGAGCCAGTTTCATCATGGTGCTTCATGGGTTGTGCAAATGCACTTGATAATACTGTTCTCTCAAGAACTGTTCCAGAAAGGTTGACCTCCGTGTCTTATGGTTGTTGTTCCATAATTACCTAATTTCATATATGTTATTTCATAGGTTTAAAATCCCAAGTATTGTATTAGAATGTAGAAAATAGATAATGGATCAGTAAACTAAAACAGAGAAATTTGCAAGTGATCCCAAACTTTTGAGTGGCAGTGTACAGTAGGTGGAGTTGAGCAGAGCATGGCTGAACTGAGCACTGAGCTTGGGATGGGTCTCTTGGTATATGAGGTCACAATTTTGGGAAATCTGATTGGCTTGCTCAGGCCCAGCGTAGTGCTCTTTTTGTGTGTGAGTGACCTACTGAACCACTATCTGGATGTATTTACTGATAAAGACTACAAATCACCTCACTAAGTCTCTCTGGATAGCGGCACCTGCCAACTGCAATAAATGTAAATGTAAATTATTTTGAAACCTGCGCTCTTCTATCCAGGGCTTCTTTGACAACAGGTCCAAAGTGCAACCCCAGCACATGAGGTAGATTACTTGAATTTTATTAGCGCACATAACCACACCTGATGCCATGCACGAACCAAGTAGGTGAAAAGTCTAACCTAAATCATGACCTAGGTGGTCGAGTGTGAGGCCAATCAGCTCCCTGGCCAGCATGCCAATCAGCTCCCTTCTTTTATCTTTATATCTGTTTTATCCTAATGTTTACTTTTGTATATTCAAGTGATTGTTCCAATCCGTGCATTAATGGTGATAACACATTGAAAGTGAATGTGATGCATGATAGAACTTGATGAGGACAACATAGTGCTGAGTACTCGTGAGCCTGTTGGGAATGGAGCTTAGCTGGCAAAGAGTTTAAGGTTGGCTTTCAAGCTCCCCAGATCTTAATCCAAATGAGTGTCCATGGAATGCACCGGACAACCAAGTCTGATCCATGGACGCCGCACCACGCAACCCACAGCATCCATTTTCCACCACTATCTCTCCAGTACCAGGCACCACAGCACGCCCCGGAGTCCTTGTGGAGTCATGCTTCCGTGGCACAAGAGGAAAATACACAATAGTGGACTTAAATTTTGGGGTTTTAATGGCTGATCGGTTTGTCTATATACACTGCCTGGGTAAAATAAAAAGTCACGACTTGGATTTAATTAAGCAAATACAGTAGGTGAGAGCTTTCCACTGGATAATTACTTCAGTGATTAACATGTTTATGTTGGCAACAAGTTAATTAACTGATGCAGTGAGTAGCTTCTCATTTCTTAAACAGTGGTTAAGGCATTGGACTATGGTTCGGAAGGTCCCAGGTTCAAGTCCCACTACCACCAAATTGTCCCTTTTGGGCCCTTGAACTGCTCAGATGTATAATGAGATAAAAATGTAAGTCGCTCTGGATAAGGGCGTCTGCCAAATGCCTAGATGTAGATGTACTCAATTTGAAAAGAGTTAAACTATTGTCCGGCATCAAGCAAAGAAAACAACTAAGGATTTTGCTGACACTACTTAAAATGGGTTAAGAACTGTTCAACACATGATTAAGACCTGCAAGGATACCATCATCTTAAAGGAAGAAATGTGGTTGGAAATAAGTGTGATGAGAGATCACTTAAATGCTTATGTTTCATAGTAAATGTAAGAGCATTTCCATATATTCACAATGTGACGAGAACTCAAGGAATTGGGACCAACAGCTGTGTAGCATTAAGAAAACCACTTATCAGTGATTTGCAAATGTACTTGTGTAGTAGAATTTTAAAAATTACAGAAGCGTGATCCTGGCCAGGTTACTGACTTGGTCTGATTGCACGGTTGGTCTCAAATATCAAAGTCAGTTATTTCACTAGTATGTTTGGATGATTTGTAAAAAGACCATCCATGTCATGTTAAGGTGTTTGAAACATGTTTTTTCATAGCACTTTATGTATTTTTAACACCACAGTATCCAGTCTGCTAATGCAGTAATTGATTAACCCCTGATTAGACCCTATAAAAACAACAACAGCAGCATTTCTGTAGGCAGTCTGGTTTTATACTTTCTGGAAGCACTTTGTATCCAAGTAGTACTACTTCCTGTTGGAATACACTGATACACATTTATAGATAGCACATGCTAATAAACAGATATAGTGATAAGGAGAAAAGGACATGTGTTAATCTACTGTAGTTCCAAGACCTTGTCATGACCTGATATGTAACATCCAAGGGAATTCTGTATATCCTATTGCTTATAATGTATGTATGTATGTATGTATGTATGTATGTATGTATATTTTTGTTATATTTTTAGCATAATTGTCTCTTTTGTTTTATTCTTACTTTGTCCTAATTGCTGCTGGTCTCTGAGAGCTACCCAACAAGTATTACCATAATGACAATATAGTCATTCTCTCACAGTCTTTATCTTTATAATGTAATACTTTATGGTCAATAAGGAATGACTACCAATTATTTACAATTTTCGGGAAACAAGTGTGTTATCTTTTACTACAATTGTATGTACTTTTGCATAGTTTGTTTTGTATCTGGAATCTAATGAGATGTCCATCTACAAGAGAACTCAATTAAAGACACGAAAGCAATAATTTTGACATTTAATTGAGCCAAATTATCCATATTAATCATCTTTGTCAGTAAAAGCATGGAAACTGATCTGATGCCCTTGAGCAACAATAAAAAACTTTCACCAAACATTAACTTGTGATCAATTCTGCAAATGGGTTGAAGGAACGTTGTCATATTCCTGCTTACAAAACTGTTTCAGCTTTAAGATGTTGATGAGCTTTCTTGTATTCATCGCTATTTCCTTTAGGTTCTATTGGTTTAACGTCTGGACTTTGACTTGTCCATTTCAAAATGTTACATCTCTACTGTTTAACCATTCCTTTTTAAACTTAATTTGTGTGCTTAGAGAGGTGGTCTTCCTGCATGACCCACTTACAGTTTGGCTTCAGTTCATGGGCAGATATATCCTTCTGTAGAATTTACTGGTGCAATCAAGAAGTCTTACTGTAGTTCCATTAATGATGGCAATCCATCCCTGAGGCAAAGCAGCCCAAGACCATGATATTTCTAACCATGATATGTTTATAGTTGGGAAGGGTGCTTATGATGGAAAGCATGGGGTGTGTTTTTTTTTAATTGCCACACCTTTGGAGAGTAAAAGTGGTCCTGAATTTCCTCTATGTGTAGATCATCTGCCTTACAGTGGATTAGTGGAGGCTAACACTTTAGAACTGGTTTTGTAATCTTTTCAACTATTTTTCAACTATTTCCCCTTAGATCTAGACACAGTTCCATGAACATGGTAAAGATCAGACTTTGATAGTGGCTTCTGACCCTTTTTGTGACCTTTTTATCTCGTCTCATTTGATCCATACGATCTGGCACAGGTTTCATGACAGATGCCCTCCCTACCACAATGCTACCATTTTCTACCGGAACCAGCAGTGCATGCAGTGACTAGGTTGCATGGGATATAGGGTTATGGGACTAGCAGGTACCAATGGCCAAATAGTAGTTGGAACAACTGAGCCTCCGATCAGCAGCCCAAAGCCACAGGGAAGATTTACATTTATGTGCTTGAGACTTGCCTGCAAAACTCTTCCCTGACTGCCATACCCTTGACTGAAACACCTGATTTCAATAGCCCTTTAAATTAACTCCTACTTCTTGAGGTTTGCATCCATTTCTGACAAAGATTTGATAGAGTAATGTTGGATATTTTTGCTCAATAAACAAATAAAAGGTTGGATTTTATTTTAACAAATAAAAGGATACATTTTGTCCATTTTGAGAATATTTTTTATTAAAAAAAAAGAGGAACTATCACAAGATTATAAATAATATTTTGTATTCAAATATGGCAAATATGCCAAAATATGTCAAATTGTGGGGTTGTATCAGTATACATTGTCTATGATTTTGCTAAATGCTATAACTCCACCTTCCACAGATTTATCAACATCGATAAATCAGCCTTCATTTATGTTTGAGCAATGTAAATATACAATTTTGTATCTATAATACACTACCTGTCCAAAAAAAAACAAAAAAAAAAAATACACAACAAGCAATACCAAAAGTTCAGTTAAACCTCCTTCTCCACCATTTCTATTGTGACTTTAGTGGTTGATAAAAGCATCTTTTTATAACAGTAGTCCATGAGTGCTGGGGAAACTGCAGTGAAAATAATGAGCTATAAACTTCCTCTTTTTTTTTTTCTCTTTAGCATTCTCCAAAACTCCGTCAAAGGCATGTAGTTTGTTTTTGCCAAAAATGTGTAACTTTTAAATTAACTTTCAAATTTGTTTTGTTGTAGACAGTCTTGTGCTCCTGAGGAAATGAGAGTAATTCTGAAAATCGCATTTATTCTGTTTTGCAGTCAAACCAATTAAATGTAAAAAGAATATTGCTTGGTTTGTTTGTTTGTTGGTTTGAGCCAGTGGTGGCTCAGAGGGCTAAGGCACTGAGTTACTGATCGAAAGATCGGCGGTTTGATTCCCAGCTCAGCCAGGTTGCCATTGTTGGGCCCTTGAGCAAGGCCCTTAAGCCTAACTGCTCGAGGGGCGCTGTACCATGGCTGATCCTGCGCTCTGACCCCAGTTACGCTGGGATATGCGAAGAAGGAATTTCACTGTTCTGTAATGTATATGTGACAAAAATCAAGGCTTTTTTTTTTTTTATTGATTGATTTTTTATTGATTTATTGTGTTGGGGATTTAGACCAATATCTGATGACATCTAGCAGCTCTGTATCAAAAATCTCAGTATCCAGTACAGGAAATATGACCTACAGTATGGTCCAATGTAATATTGTCAGTGATGGAACATTTTAAAGTGATAAAGAACAATTTAGAGCTTACATGTAGTCTGGTTCTTTGTTCTTCATCTGAGAGCTCCAGAAGGTCATCAATGTCAATCTCTAACTCGGGAATCTCTTCCTCCTAGGCAGAGCAGAGAAATGAAAAGCTTTGACACATGAACCATATTATTTTTGCAAATAACACTTTTGGAGCTTGCTTTGAAAAAAAAAAAAAAGTACTCTTGTTTTGTTTTTTTACATTCCTGACTCACTCCTCCAACACACACCAAAGTGACTCAATAATATATAGATCTGGTGACTGTGCAGGCCATGGAAGATGTTCAACTTCACTTTCATGTTCATCCAACCACTCTGTTACCAGTCTTGCTGTGTGTATTGGTGGATTATCCTTCTGATACATGGCACCACCTTTACTCAGGCTTCACTCTGGGCATGCAACAGTCTGGGTGGTGCGCAATTTTGGGGCTTCTCCACACTGTAACTCACCCGGATGTGGGAAAGACGGTGAAGGTGGACTCATCAGAGAGAGTTCTTAATGTTTCACACTGTTCACAGCCCAAGATGATCTCTGCTGGCACCAATGAAACTGTCATTTGGCATTGGCAAGAGTGACCAAAGGTTTGGCTATAGTAGCCATGTACATTGATCCTGTGGAGCTCCTGATGAACAGTTTTGGTGGAAACAGGAGAGTTGAGGTGCGCATTTAATTCCCCAGTGAGTTGGGCAGCTGTGGTTTTATGGTTTTTGAATAGAATCTGGGTTAGCACCCGGACATCCCTTTCAGACAGCTTCCTCTTGTATCCACACTTACTCCTGTTGGATGTGGTTTGTCCTTCTTGGTCGTACAGTATGCTGACATTACCTTGGATAACCGTGGCTCTTGATACTTCACAAAGACTTGCTGTCTTGGTCACTCACAGATGTGCCAGCGAGACGCGCACCAACAATTTGTCCTCTTTTGAACTCTGATATGTTATCCATAATGTTGTGTGCATTGCAATATTTTAATCAAAACTGTGCTATTACTCTGCTAATTAAACCTTCACACTCTGCTGTTACTGGTGGAATGTGCAATCAATGAAGATTGGCCACCAGGCTGGTCAAATATAGCCATGAAACCTCCATCATTAAATTGGTGTTGGTGCCAGTGTTTCAGTTTCATTGTCCAACCCCCTGTGTATATATAAAAACTGAATACACCATAGACATCAGAAAGGCCGTTCTGAGAGCTATGTAACAGCATGGTCTCAATGTGGCTCACTGACTTACTGTGAACTGTGATTGGCCTTTAAGAAAGAACGACACTGATACATTTTTACAGCAAAGGGGCATGGTGATTTGTCTTGATGAAAGAGACAATATGATTTGTCTTTAAGGAAAAGAGATTTTGTAGTGCAAGGAAATACAGAATGATAAACATCATATGGAAATATGGAATAAACATTGTGCTTTGTCTTGAAGTGAGACACTGATTGATTTGAAATTTGAAGATTGCCTGGTTTTGAAAAAAAGATACAGGGTGATTAATCTTGAAGAAAGCTGCACACTGTGATTAGTCTTAAAGGACGAAAGACACTGACTAGAAATCCCTATGACATCTGCAAGTGGAACCCAACTATGATAAGTGTTGAGCTGATCTGATTGGTTATTACAGTGACATGCCTTTAATTACATCTTGAAAATGCATTTGTCACACGCCCTTATGAGACACAAAAAGTGTACAATGCCAGGCAGATGACCAAGCCTAAAATATGGGATTAGATAAGGATAATTGTTGTGTACCACCTAAAGTTGTTATTTTTCAGATAAAGGACAGTTTCATGAGAATTTCCAAAGTGTTTATGACTTGATGCTGTTTATGACTTGATACTATTTAAAATAATGTCAAACGTTTGTCTGAAAAAGAAGTACAGAGTGTTACTAATGAGCTCTCAGACAAAATCTGACACTGCAGCTTCTCTGCTTCAGTGAAGAGGGACTGAGAAGCTTCAATGAGTCCTTTTAATGCACAGTTTGTTCTAGCTGATAAATGAACCATGCTAGATTGTTCATTTTCTCACAGGAAAGCAGTCACTAATTGATCGTCTCTTCTATGTGTTTTATGTATAGCTATCATGGATATAATATTATACGGTTCCATCAGGATAAAGAATGTATGGTAGGTAGAATACTAAGGTCTTGACATAGTAAGTAGTCTTTGTTAAATGTTGACACTTGAGCATATTGTAAAATTATAATGAAAATTTTTTGTTCTAACCATAGAAAACCATAAAATTTCAGACTTAGTTTTTCTGTTAACTCAAAAACAGTGAGCTTTCCCTGACCCCGAAAAACTTTGACTATAAGAATCTTGACTAAAGATTACGTTTTGTCTTAAAACAACTCCAGTGCTTTAAAATTCACTTATACCACGTCAGCGCTGTTATTTCAATGGTGTAAATATGATGTAATCCTTGTAAGTTTCGCTTTTCTAATTAATATCAATTGGTGCAGGTGTTTACATTACAAGTAGCTTATTACTATTTTATACTATTTTAAGTAGATTATTAATTTAAGCCTGCAATTAACTGTTCATAACATCACTTTTATTTAACATTTAGATTTCACTTACTGTATGGTGTAGGTGGAACATCAGGCAGATATCTACTCACTCACTCATCATCTATACCGCTTAATCCTGTATTCAGCAGCGGGCCTGGAGCCTATCCCGGGAGACTTGGGGCACAAGGCAGGGTAAACCCTGAACAGGGTGCCAATCCATTACAGGGCACACACACTACGGGCAATTTAGGAATGCCAATTAACATAACCTACATGTCTTTGGGAGGAAACCACCAAGCACTGGGAGAACATGCAAACTCCATGCACACAGAGACGGGAACTGGTCGGTGAGGGTGCTAACCACTACACCACCGTGCCGGCAAAAGTGTCATTAAATTCTGCCCAGTGGTTGAAACACACAGTTTGACACATGCACATTAATCTGGCACATAATTAGTCATAACTTCCTTTCTACTCAAAATTCTGATGCCGTTTATGATGCAGATTTAACTTTAGGCAAATGCCTAATTACAGTGGAACCTTTGATTGCGAATAACTTGGTCTGTGAGATTAGAGAGGTTCCTTTTTAAAGAAGTTTCCAGACAGCAGTGTTTCCGTTATAATGTGTTTGTCCTCCTTTCCTCTCGCCTTCACACACACACACACACACACACACTAATGGAAACACTGCTCTGTTTGTATTCTTTTCAAAGGTAAAGTGCAGGTTAATTTATATAATTTTGTATTAATACTATGTATTTTACATTTTGAATTTATTACTTTTTTATGAGTATTTTTTGGTTGTGGAACAAATCATCAGAGTTTCTATGGGGGAAATTTGCTTTGATATACGAGGTTTTGATAAACAAGCAGGCTTCCGGAACGAATTATGCTCGAAATCCAAGGTTTGACGTACTGGCAAAGTTTCATTAAGTCCTGTCCTGACATACAGATATACGAACATACAGACAGACAGACAGACAGACATACAAGTAGAAAATTAGACTGGTTTCGGGTATGAAACAGGAAGATATCATTGAAAGAACTTCACAAACAATCATTATACTCTAGCTCATGTACATATTCATATACATTTTTGAAATCGCCTTAAGATCCAATCACCAGTAGAACCGATTAAAATAAAAAAATAGAATAGTCTTAGCTGGCTTAAAAAATTTGAATGTTGATGACATCATCTCATGCATTAAGTTCAACTCAATTCAGTAACATTTTCTTTGCATAGTGCTTTTTGCAGTGGTCCTTGTCGCAAAGCAGCTTTACACAATCAAAGGAAAATTATGTAAATGTGTATGAAATGTGAGAAAATCTAAATGATTAGATGAATCAAAATGATTAGATTATCATCTAATTATAATGTTTAACAAAAATAAAAAGGCGGCAAACCATTTATTCACTGCTAAAAAGGCAACAGTGATTAAAATCCATGTGAAACTGGATGACGACTGTAACAAGGATATTAATTTGCAGGTGTTGAATTTGATATCATAATATGAAATATCACAAAAAGCATAAAATGAAAAGCTAGTGTGCTATGTAGGGTGTACACAGTCCCTTATTCCACAGTCATGAATCTGTCAGCATGTTAGCAGAAGCTCACACTCATGTTAACGTGATGTAATGAAACACAAGATCGAAAGACATCATGGACGGTTTTGAATGTTGGATTTGGCACTGGCAACCATTAAGTAATGTCCATTTTGTTGTCCAGACGTGGGTGGGACCATAGTGGACACACTTTGTGATGAGATGCAAAAGGCTTATAGATTTCAATTCCAGTCTTTTTGGAAGGGTGACCACAAGATTCTGGAGTGTTTCTGTGGGAATTTGTCCCATTTATTCTGTAGAGCATTTATGACGTCAGGCACTGATGATGGATGAGAAGATCTGGCACACAATTTCTGTTCCAGTCCATGCTAAAGATGCTCGATGGGGTTGAGGTCAGGGTTCTGTGTTAGGGCCAGTCAAGTTCTTCCACACCAAACTCATCAAACTATGTCTTTATAGTCTTTGCTTTGTGCACAGGGGCACAGTCATGTTGTAATAGAAAAGGGACTTCCCCAAACTGTTGCAACAAAGTTGGAAGCATAGCTTTGTCCAAGATGTCTTGGTATGCTGAAGCATTAGGTTTGCTCTTCAGTGGTGATAGGGGGCCTGATTGAAACACCTAAATTCTATAATTTACAGGTTTGGCCATATACTTTTGTCTGTATAGTATACATGATTTGAACACTTCATATCACGTTCATATCACTTTACTTACACCGCCCGTCTTTGGGTTCTAGTGTACCTATACAAGTTTATTAACGTATACAAAGAAAGTCGGAAACAAATAAGTAATATAATCTGCAACTGTAGTGGATCCTGCTGAATTGGCACTTATAAGGCTCTGAGGGCATTTGAAGATTTAAAGAGTTCCGTCCATCTATCATCATCAATCTACAATAGGGCCCAAAATGATTGTGTTGAACCTCCAGTGGCTGAATAATTTATTTCCAGACAGGCCTTGCAAGAACATTTAAAACATAATTTGTACTAGTGTCGAATGCTAATGTTTCTCTTCCTTAAAACTTAGTGCTTGCAAGGCAGACAATCATGGTTCTAATGTCTACTACTAATCCTTCCAGCACTGCCTGCCTCAGAATCAGACACATTTTCTACCAGAAACATACTGTACAATGACACTGAAGTTATAACGGTTACACTCTATGTGAAAATACCTGATACGAGATGAAATGTTTTGTGCAAACAGTTTCCATAACCCTATTTCCTGTTCAGCAGTTTATCACGTTTGTTAAGTGATGCATCTAGAATTGCTTTCACATAGCTACAGCGCTTTTCTGCCGAGCTTCCATCATTTATTTATTTATTATAATACATGAAAATGCAGTCAGAGATGCACAGATCCTTTAAGGCATCCAATGAGTGGCTGAATACATTAGAGATGAGCTTGAATAATTAATTCAGTGACACAGGGGACTGACGGTAAATGCTTCCACATGAAGACTCGACATACCCAGAGCGTATCCTTACAGCCAAGCCATGCAAAATTCAGCCTCTTTATCGACCATGTGGACAAATGCATTGCCACTCATGCACTGTGAATTAGCACCTAACAAGCTAAGTGCTTTCTAAGTAGAAAACTGGATGAATCTATTAGCTAATTACTATTACGAAAAAAAAATTAGTTACAAGAGTTGTAAGGTATGGTTGTTGGCAGGTAAGCCTCGTAATGAGAATATAGTGAGCTTACAGAAATTTATTCATGCAAGAAAGATTTTTAAATATTATGTACTGAATGAAACGAAGAAAGGAATTGTTCAGTATTATTACAGTTATCTGAATCAGGATTTTGGAGGTCACAGCCCACAATAAATTCTTTTTTATAAATATTGTGTATAGCTGCACCACAAGAGGACGTCAACCAACAATCAGGCCGGACATTTTGTTCAAAAAGTACTCTGCATTGCCTAAAGCACCAGAAGGAATGAATGCTTCATGAAACCTTTCAAGCTCTACATTTATATTGCCTGCTTTTAAAGGATGCAATCACAATCTCAATTTAAACAGCAAAACCACTCACTCGCTCACTCACTCATCATCTACACCACTTAATCCTGTATACAGGAGGCAGGTTACACCCTGGACAGGGTGCCAATCCATCGCAAGGCACATATACATACACTCACTCACACAATAATTCGCACACTATGGGCAATTTGGGAGCGGCAACTAGCCTAAACTGCATGTCCTTGGAATGTGGGGGGAAACCGGAGCACTCAGAGGAAATCCACCAAGCATGGGGAGAACATGCAAACTCCATGCACTAAAAGACAGGAATCAAGCCTGGCCGGGAATCGAACCCGGACCCTGGAGTTGCAAGGCGACAGCGCTTATTTAAGAACTACTTATTTTAATTCTAAATCACCTAGGCCAGTCTAATACATGTGAAGCAGAGAGAGCATTGATCAGGCAGTGCTGTGGCCGTGCTGGCTGTCTGCCACTTCTAGTCCATACTATTAAAATCCATAATTCTGTCTAAAGAAACCAGTCACTCTAAAGATAAGTATGTGGTTGCAATAGGGTGATGTACACCGCAGACAACATAATGAATGTTTGCATTTTACTGCTTTGTTTATTGGCTCATAATCTCATAATGGCATCATAATATATTATTTGCAGTCAGCAACAATATAAATTGTTGTGTCTGTTCATGTTCATGTTTATACTTGACCTAATGGGAGAATTCTACTGATTTAAAGCAACATGATTTCACTGTAAGAAAAAAGGAAGGTGACACAGTGTGTAACAAAAGCTCCCCAGTCTGTTCCTGAGCTCGGGGTTTTGTCTGTGTAGACCTTCTGTGCTTGTTCCAACTATATTTCCTCTGGGTTCTCCAGTTTCCCACCAACCAAAAACTATAAATTGTAGCCAGTGGTGAATTAACAAATGAACAAGTGTGTGTGCAGGGCCCTATTATTAAAGCTTTACCTCACACCCAAAATTCCTGTGATAGATATTGGATCTTCTGCGACCCTGACTAGGGTAAAGATCTTTACTGAAGATGGACGAATAAACATGGGAACCAGTAAGTGTGAAACTATGTTGGGATTTTTATTAGCGTTATGCTTGCCATAAAGATCGACGAAAACGCAACATAAAAATGAATCAGTTTAATAGAGACTGGACAGAATGACGACAGCACTAGACTTCCTCTGTAGTAAAAAGGTAACTTCGGGTCATCTTAAAAGTGTCTATAGGAGGAGAATGGAAAATATTTTATAGGAGCTAGCTGGATAAAATATTATTGAGGAGTTTTGTAATTGTAAAATAAAAAGAGCTTATTACTGGTGGTTGGTTGAATCTTGCTTGTTTCATTTAATAATTTATGATTTATGTACATTTTGGATGTGTGTCTGTTTGTGTGGATAGTCTGCATTAGGAGATGGTCCTGTCCCAGCTTATCTACCGACTCCTAAAAACATGTCAGCATTTTATGGTTGGTAAAATTTAGTAGATAATCTATAATGTTGCCAGGTGGCACAGACTGGTTAGGGCTGTAGCTTCACACCTCCAGAGTTCTCATCTCTTCATGATCCCACAATCCCAAAACATGCACTGTACTCTAGGCTGATTGGTGTGTCCAAATTCTCCATTGATTCTATGACTGTGTTTCTAATTATGTGTGTATAATTGTGCCCTGCCTTGAACCCCGCTCTTAGGGTGTTCCCTGCCTTGTGCCCTGAGTTGCCTGCGATAGCCTCCAGTCCCACACAGGGACCCTAAACCCTAAATAGGATAAGCAGTTCAATAAAAATGTGCAAAAGTACACTTTATACACTTTATTTACGACACGGTGGCTTAGTGGTTAGTACTCTTTGCATGTCCTCGGCAAGAGACATGCAGATTGGGCTAATTGGCGTTCCCAAATTTCCCGTAGTGTGTGAATGAGCATGTGAATGTTGACCAGAGATCCTACCACAGGCATACAAAAGAGGAATGAATAGAATGGTCACCACTGGCCTCCATGGTCCCTGGTTGCACTAGAGACTAGAGTTTCATGGTGGATGGATGGATTCCAAATACAGTGCAAATTGATTTCTATTCATTCCAAGAGAAACTCATGTGATCAGACAAGATCAACAAACACAAGCTAGGTTTCACAAAGTGAATCAAACTGAATTAACACAACAACAAAAGAACTTCCACACCCGAAATGCTCCTCTCTCCTCGTCAGCTGTGAGCTGAAACCCATACGGATCCTGGCAGCTGCACGGTTCTGGCTGCAGCTTGCCTACTGACACTATCACTCTGTCGAGGGAGCACTGATAACCAGCGGAAGGGGGAGGGAACAGACAGGAATCGGTGTTTACAACTCAATAACATGTAGGTGTGCCAGCCTCAGCATTTCTCCTTTCAAACTTGGTCCTAGCTTTAAAAAGGGTTTCAAAATCACTTCGAAAAATGGATTCGAACTTGTAAGGAACAGAAAGGAGAGCAAACATCGTTAAGAACCGAGTCGTCGGAACAAAAATTGTGTTTTTGTTCCTTTGTTGGTGGCAGCAGAGGAAATGCTGGCCTCATCACTGACGTTTCCATCATCACCATCATCAGTATTTGTATCAGCACTCTATCAGGCTATTGCACATGGCAGCCGGAGCCTTGTTGCCATGGTATCCCACAGACAGTTGAGCACATTTCATATAACCTTTACAATTACAATGCCCCCTCACACACTCGTCTACTCAAGCAGAAGCATCGCCAGGCCAAGGTCTAGGAGTTTTGGGGTTGTAAATTCAAATCCCAGCCCCACCAAGCTTCTACAGTTGGATGTTTGAACAAAAATTCTCACCTACTCTGGTATCAATTGTAAATCAGTTCTTTATATATAGTAATAATTTATCCTGTATAGGGTCACAGGGGCCTGTAGTCTATGCCTTGGACCCTGGATGGGAAGCCAATGTAATCGAAAGCACCAGCACACAAACACACATAAACACACCCAGTCATACACAACAGGCAATTCGGTAGCACCAATCAAACTACAATGCATGGCGGGCAAACCAGTGTACCTTGGGGAAACCCACAAAGCATGGGGAGAGCTCCACACATACACACACACACAGACTGGAGATGAGATCCATTGTGAGGGACTTTGGATAAAAGCATTAGTCAGACGAGCAAATAAAATTTTTTTAAAAATCACCCAAAAGCAATAATAGTGTGCTTATACAGCTTATCCAATGTTATCTGTTAAGTTTGGTTATTGTTCCTGCCAGATCACTTTAGGTCAGATAGTATCACTGAACATTACGTGTCATTTATATATGCGCTGCTGTGAGACAGCAGAACTGATCTCATTCATCATTTATCCATTGCAACATCACGATCGGTACTACAGTGCAGAATTAGTCCTTTAGTATTTAAAGAATCCCTCCAATGTGGTTAAAAAGGCCAGTTAACTGATCTTCCAGAGCCATGCCTCTCTTGGGGTGTATTACACACTTTATTCTGTTGGATAATTTAGGGAACTGGTTCCTACCAAAATGCCAGAACGAACACACAACTCGATCGCTACAGTGAGCAGTCTAATATAAACTACCTCTATAAACCCCCCGTCTCTCACCTCGCAGTCGAAAAGCAGGTGCAGCTGCCCATCGATCCACTCCTCAATGTCCAATCTCCTTTGGAGGTCTTTACGGTTGTATTTCACTGTTAGTTTGCCCAGCTTGCGAGGCGGGGGCTCCTCCTCTTTGGTCTGAAACATCACCCTGGACTGGGTGCCTGGTTCCGACGCCATGGCTGCCACGGCTGCACACAAACCAGGGAAAGCAATCGGCGAGCCCTCTCTCTCTCTCTCTCTCTCTCTCTGTCTCTGTCTCTCTCTCTCTCTGTCTCTGTCTCTCTCCTTCTCCCTTGCCCCCACTCTCCCTGTGTCCCTCCCTTTTTCTTTCCCTGGATCGCTCAGAACCGTTCTTCACTCCCTGTTCAACAGGCTTTCTATTTCAGCTCTTCTTGCCTCTGTCTGTCTTTCAGCTACTTCCACGCTCGCCGCCTGTTCTTTTCAAGGCTTGTAATGGAAGACACCTTTTTGTGTGTGTGTGTGAGTGAGCGAGCGAGCTAGAGAGCGAGAGAGAGTGAGTGTGTGTTGTTTCCCAGAGTGTTTTATGAGAGTCCGTGAGCACAGGTTACAGAGGGACTGATAAGCTGAGGAATATCAGATGAGTGACAGAGGGCAGGAAGTGTCCTGACAAACACCCAGTTTAATGTTACCTCACCAGTTCACACAGCTTACGCTGTAAAGAGCTTAATGGAGGGGAGGGAATGTTGCATGTTGCTGCAATATACAGTATCAGCCTACTCTGTATACCCACAAAGCTCTGGGATTCAATATAAGCTTGGCAGTTTAGAATCCAATTTTCAGTGCTAATAGGGCTTGATGCAGGTTTAATATCCTGTGCCCGGAAACATTGGGGAGTAATGGACTTGTCTTTGCCGTGTTTTCATTACACATGGCGGGAGACATGGTCATATACTTACTGTGCTTCAAAACCTGTTCCATTTAAAGGAAGTGATTAGTTCATGTGTCAGTTGTAATCTACATGAACTGCCCACAAAGTGCTGACACAAAAAAAAAACTTTACTTTTAATGGCTAGTGAGGCCCTGAATATTGACAACACAGTGATATTGATATTACTGTGGGTAATGATATGGTGTAGCATATATGGAAAATAATCAGCAACAGGTTGGTATGAGGGGCAGCACGGTGGTGTAGTGGTTAGCACTGTCGCCTTGCACCTCCAGGGTCCGGGTTCAATTCCCGGCCAGACTCGATTCCCGTCTCCGTGTGCATGGAGTTTATATGTTCTCCCCAATGCTTGATGGGTTTCTTCCGGGTACTTCAGTTTCCTCCCCAAGACCTGCAGGTTAAGCTAATTGGTGTTCCCAAATTGCCTGTAGTGTGCGAATGAGTATGTGTGTGTGCCTGCAATGGATTGGCACCCTGTCCAGGGTGTACCCTGCCTCATACCCTGAGTCTCCTTGGATAGGTTTCAGGCCCCCCGCGACCCTGAATACAGGATAAAGTGGTATAGACGGTGAGTGAGTGAGTGAGGTTGGTATGAGGCGGCACAGTGGCTTAGTGATTTTCACTGTCAAGGTACGATTACTGGCCAGGTTCTGTGTCCATGGAGTTTGCATGTTTTCCCAATGCCTTGTGGTTTTCCTCAGTTTCCATGTATTTTGCATGTTCTCCATGGACACAGGTTCAATTTTCGCCTTTGTGTCCATGGACTCTGCATGTTCAGAGATTGGTCAATTGACCTAATATGCAATCACCATTGTATGACCAGAGGTCCTACCATGGTGGTAATTAGAAGCCTTTCTGTTTCTTTGTCATCGTTTCTTCTCATAATTTTTGATGTCCATAATATATTCTCATACTCAGAAACAGAACAAAGATAAGTAGCATCTATTTTATGATGCCTGTTACGTTTTACTGTCTACTCCTTGTATCAGCTGATGGGAGAGTGATATCACTTGTAGTCCTGTCAGTGATCATTTGTGGGGCTCATTTAATGGCCCGTTCACTTTTCCCCTTAATATGTGTTCTAATTAATACTCATTTTTGGCTATAATATATTAATAAATATGTTAAACGTGATAAGGTAAAAAGTAAATACTACAGTATTGTGCAAAAGACTTGAGTCACCTCACCCGCCTTCATATTTTGTTTCCAAAATTTCAATTTATTTTTCTGATGTAGTTTTGAGAAATAGTTCTTTCGAAGGACTTTTTGGCTCTTGCTTTTTTGCAAGTTTTTGCTTCTCATTTTCAGTCCAGTCCCTGTACCTGACCAGAAGCAGAGGAGTGTTTTTCTTTAGGCGCACTCCTGACACAGTAAAACATTTCACTTTCCTATTTCTTCAACTACATATTTGAATTGAATTCAGTGTGAAGAAATGATGAGTGTCTCAGGACTTTTGAACAGTATTGTGTCATTTGAACACAGCAATCAATAATGCACAAGAAAACTGTATAATTATTACAATATTTTTGTATTATTTGTCAAAACCCGGAATACACCAGAATGTCAACGGAGCTCAAATTTGTGTTGTGTTCACATGCCAGTAGGTTACAATAAACAACACACAGCTCAACAAGGTCCGAAGCACTTCTATGGATCTTCCACAGCTCTGATTACAATGACAACAGTGTCCGCGTTATTTTTCTTTTGTTTTGGCAGGACATATCAGTCGGCTGTTTCACCCCGCTGATGCGCCGTCTGTTACAAGCACTGAATTATTGAGTGCCACTGCAGCTCAGCTTTCACAGCCAACAACATTTATTCACTCCACGTCTAGTGGCAGGTATTTCCCCTTCTGGTCCACTTCTCGATGAAAGGGTACAGGTTCAGATCAATTCCTCTTAACTATATCCTGATCAGTGCAGATCCTGTTCTCACCTGCCACAGTTTCATGCTCTTTGATTTGCCTTTCTTTCTTTCTTTCTTTCTTTCTTTCTTTCTTTCTTTCTTTCTTTCTTTCTTTCTTTCTTTGTCACACCTGCCTCAGCCATTGCATCAGCTCATGAATCGATGTCATAAATCCGAGCTTAAGGAAACATTTCAGCTTTTTTAAAAAGCTACTCAAGCTGCTTGCACACACTACTCAAACATGCTGGTTGAAAGGGAAAAAAATGGTATTTTGGAGACGACGGTACTCTGACAAAATAGGGCACTTTAGTATTTATTTATGAAATGTAAGTGCCAAGGTTTCAGCCTGATCAAGCAGTGCACATGGTGTCCCAAAAACCACAAAAGAAAAAATCTACATTTCTTTTATACTATTTAACTCTAGTTTTTAAAATATGAGAGGAGTTTGAGCTGGGATTTTCTTGTGAATTGATGCATAAAGCATTTAAATGGTGCCAGCCTTTTAAAGAAGGCTGTACGTCTGTGAATGCCGAGGCCGAGGTGGCTCGGAGCCCACCGCAGTCATTTCCATGAAAAAAATATCTGGTTTGATCACCAAATGCATTTTATGTTTGGTTTTTGCTGGTAAATGCACAACCTGACACTGCCCACTGCACCACTTGCCCATTGCAGGTATTTGTTTGGGAATTACTGCCACACATCCCCCATACAGTCCTGACTTACTGTATATTATAGGAATTCCTGAGAGGCCAATAGTTGGTCAGCTGACGGGGTCAAGATCAGGGTTCCTTTTTAAAAAAGGTGGCTATGCCTTTAGTCTACTAATTGAGTGCCACACCGCAGGTACAGACACGGAATTGTGTTAAGATGTCTGGAAAATGAAATGTGATGAGACGAATAAACACACAAAATTGACATATTTATACTATTATATATTGAATTGGATATTAAATCTATATATAGAACTTCTTGTTTGTGGAAAAGGCAGTTGTAAGTAGTTAATGAATAATTATAGCAAAATAGTATATACTTAATAACTGTAAATTAATTTGTCCTGTAGTGCTTATATAGTTATACTGTAAGTTGTAGCTTAATGTTTCTATTGCAGGCTAATTCTGATTCATTTTAGTCATATTTAGTCTTAAAATGGAACTTATGGAAAATAAAATATAGCCAATAACAGAAACGTGGACATTTTTTTTAGAGCTCCCCCCTAAAGGACTCAGGGGAAACTTTCAAGGGAGCTCATGACCTGTTCAGGGGAACTTACTGTACCTCCCTAATGTTGCCCCATAATTTGAACTATGACTATTGAAATATTGAGTTAGTGTAATGTCATTAGTGTAGCAGGAGATTATACAGAGAACTAAAGGTAGTTTAAGACTTTATTATAAGTGTTTAATTCTTGTAGTTTGTAATTTAATTTGATTAGCATTATATTGCAATTTAAATGTTATTTGAGAAATCCACCAACTGTTTTTAAAGGGGTTTCTGCTTTTTTCTTTGCAGAAGTAGGCGAATACATTCAAATATCCATGATAATAGCATATGATTGCTTAGTATTTCCACATTAAACAATGTGTATTTCTTTAATCACTCTGTATACAACGAATGATGGGGCTGGGCTTGTGTGTCACATTGCAGCTTAACCAAGTCAGGAGACATAGTGGAAAGAACACATCTAATGTCAGTTAGGCTAAACCTAGATTGCAATTTTGATTTGATGCACATCAGGGCATTGATTCTGCATCTGTAAGTTGATATACTGACATCTGGGTGAGATCACCTGTGCTGTCTGCTTGCTCGCCATGCTGGAGCAGTTCAGTGCATTTTAGAGCTAGTGAAGAGAAAGTGCTCCTCCTTACCATATTTGGCCTCCTACTGGTTGGAGGTGTTTCAATTACAGTACGGACGTGACTCAACTGCCTTAGTGCTTCTGTAATAAATCATGGTTATCAAGATAACATTAGGAGAAATATGGCTTTGAGCAGAGCTACATATTTACATCTGTAGCTGGTAAAATATTCAAAAAAAATTTATAAATTCTTGAACATGAATTATACAATTTAAGCTGAATGCTAGTGCACTTGAAAACATGCCTGCCCAAAGAAGTAGCTCTTAAAACACAGAGTATTTTTTATTCATTTTTGTTGCATTAATATGTTTCAATAAATATACACTATATTGCCTTCAAAAGCATCTGAACTTAACATCCACAGGGTTTAATATGACGTTGGCCCACCATTTGCAGCTATAACAGCTTCAACTCTTCTGCGAAGGCAAGGTTTAGAAGGGTGTTTGTGGGAATTTCTGACCGTTCTTCTAGAAGGGCATTTGTGAGGTCAGACACTGATGTTGGACGAGAAGGCCTGCCTCACAATCTCCTCTAGAATTCATCACAAAGGTGCTCTGTAGGGTTGAGGTCAGGACTTTGTGAAGACCAGTTAGGTTCTTTCACACCAAATTCGCTCATCCATGTCTTTATGGACCTTGATTTGTGCACTGGTGTGCAACTTATTAACATTGAATTTAATTGACTTAGAGAACCTGTGTGTGTGTGTGTGTGTGTGTGTGTGTGTGTGTGTGTGTGTGTGTGTGTGTGTGTGTGTGTATATATATATATATGTGTAGTGTATATATATATGTGTATATATATATGTGTATATATATATGTGTGTGTATATATGTGTGTATATATATGTGTGTGTATATATGTGTGTGTATATATGTGTGTATATATATGTGTGTGTATATATGTGTGTATATATATGTGTGTGTATATATATGTGTGTATATATGTGTGTATATATGTGTGTGTGTATGTGCGTGTATGTATGTGTGTGTGTGTGTGTGTGTATGTGTGTGTGTTAAAACCACTGAGCCAAACTTGCAGCTGCTGCCCACTGAACCTCACCATGAACCTTCAGCTGTTGTTCTGGCAACCAAACCTTTCATTTATTTACAAAAGTCATCATCTGAGGTTGTTTTTACTGTAAGGAAAATGAAAGAATGTTAGATGTGTGAGTATAAAGCTGTTATGTTAAGAAGCATTTATAATCTTTTCACAGCCTCTCAGTTCTGGTGAGATGAACAGCACCTGGTGTAATGCTCAGTTCCTCTCTGTAGACTCCTTCAGCTCCCAGTCCGACATAATCTACAGACGGCAGAGACACACACACACCCTCTTCTTTACAAGATCTAATGTTTAGTTTTGTTATTTTCTATGACTAGTGGACGATAGGAGATACTTCCTCAGTGTGATAAGGGGTCCATCGAGTCATCTCTGCTTGTTTAAAACTACAAAGACATGCTAAGTAAATCACGTTGTTTATTACTCTGATGAAAATGGGATAATATTAATGGTTATTAGATGAGCACTTTAGCACTCTCATGAAATACATAAGTGAGTTTCAGTTAATTGACCTAAAATGAAAATATAAGATAGAAATAAGAAGAGTTTTCTGCAATGAGAGAAAGAACATTTTAAATTTGAAATATATAAAATGTATATATGTGCAATATAAAAGGGTATAAGAGTTTTAAAAATATGGCGTGTAGGTACAGTATGGCAGCAGTATGAGTGAAATGTGTTTTAAAGTGCGAAGTTCGTCCTCTTTTATGTGAGAGAGAGCAGTCCAGTGATGGGGTGACTTTTCACTGGGGCTGCAATTAAAAAAAGAAATTAATTAATTAACAGCAAACCTTTAAAATTTGAGGTGTAGATGGTCAGGTTAACACCTCCACCTGGGTGCAAGATAGTCCTGACTGTTGCTCTGTGAAGAGAGCCATACCCCAGGAATTTAAAATATTCAGACATTTACAGCCATGGAAAATATGTTTGTGGCCCCACACTGTAGAATAATCCATCACATTCAGGGAACTACGCAGATAGATTGTAAGCAAAATTGTAAATATAAAAAGTCTGAAATGTTCAAATTATCGCCTAATGATCAAATTGCTGAGGGCCAAAAGTCCGGGAGATAGCATTTTACTTGGGAAATTAAACCAGTGTAGTACATCATTTATAGTAAGCTATCAATCTGAACTCTCAAGGTCACGCTTTAAATATTTTTGTATCATTGGACTTTATTGTGGTTTTCCAAAGCAGTGCTTCATACAAAAATTACCCAAATGTAAGTTGGTGAGCTGTTTGAAATTCAGAGGCATGCACTTTATCTTTTAGTCTTTTTCACAACACATTGACACTAGTGGTTTTAAAATAGGAAGCAAATCAGTCATCAGTGTCCATCGCAATTCACAAAAAATATTGAGACCAAAAGAGGGCTTCATGCATGTTAATGAGTTTTTCAAAAAAATAATTAATTGAGAATCATAATGGCTTATGAACAGAAAGGCAACAGCTTCTGGTGCCATTAATGGGAAATTGGTTTAATGCTAAAGTTTGCTTAAATGTTTTGTTACATATGTTATTAGATCCAGTGCATTGGCAAAATCAAACCATTAACAGTAAAAAATATAGTGGTGTATAATTTAGTTATAGAACCTAACTACATTTTAAACTGTACGCTGTACATACAATGTAAGAAAACAGCAAATGTAACCCATTAAAATATTTTTTTTGAAGTCAGCAAAGGATAATTACCTGGCTGAATATATAAGGCTGAGTACAAATAACTAAATTAATAAAAAGAAATAAAAAAAAAATACTTGTGCATTCTGTGACTGATGCATATTGTGAATAATCTGAGTCTGTGGCTTTTACCGAATACGTAGTAGAATCAATGGGAAATCAAAAGCAAATGAAAGTTAGAAATATAAGAAACAGTCTGGTAAGATATTTAGGTCAGAGGACATGGAGGGGAGAGTGATCACGTGGCTCAGTACTTCTCAGTCCTCTTCTGTGCTATGTATGTATCTAGCTATACTCGATCTATAGGTGATGTCATATCCTCACGTGGGTTCTCATATCACTGCTTTGTGGTTCAGCACTTCTTCTCCTTCACAACACTCATGTTTCTGCTTACATTTCGGTAAGTATAGCAGCTCTTCACGTGACATTTAATCCCAGCAAAACTGAACTTCTGTTCATCCCAGGTGACTCATCACCCTTTGGATCATGTGATCTCCCTGTACAACTGTATGATCTCATATTTGGTCCATGTATGCAACCTTGGAGTAACCAGGGACAATCTTGTGTCGATTTACTCTCATGTTGCTTATCTGACATGATCATGTCACTTTCTTCTTTACAGCAAAAAAAAAAGAAGCAAAAATTCATCTATTTTTATCCACACAGGCCACTCAGGTGCTTATTCAGGCCATTGATGTTTTAAAGCCGGACTGCTGCAACTGAGCACTATTTGACCTCTACACTGATTCATGCCTGGCTTGTTTGCAACCATTTTACATACTCCCACACCACCCCATTACTACAGTTTGCTCCGTCACCTGGCTTCCTGTATCCACCTGCATCTGGCTTAAAACACTAATCCCTGTCTACAAAGCCAAAACAGACCACTCAAACCATACTGATACATACCATACATACAGTAGATACAAATTCAGCCAAAAGATTTATACAGGAACGGTTTATACAAAAAACTTGTATCAATATTTTAATACTGAATTTATTGCTGATAATATTACTAATATTATATAAACATAATGTACATCATACTATTTTTCTTTTCCTGAAGCGTGTATGCATTTTTTTTAGCTGACTCTGTACATACAGTATAATGTTCTATATACTGTACTTGCAATGACATTTTAATATTTCCTTAAAATAATAATAAATATGTTTATGTTTATCTTCAATTTTATTATCCAAATTACTCTTGCTTGCACACTCTACATTTTGAACTGCTGCTGTAATATTGTTTACTTTTTTTTTTATTAAAATTTTCATTTATGTATTTTATCACTTTATATCACAGTCTACATTATGCCACTGCTCCTTAAAATGTTTAATAAAAACACAATTTAACTTGCATGAAATTCACCCGTGCCTCATGTAACACCTTGCATTCTAGAGTTACTGAACTGTATTTGGTCATTTCGCACTGTACCCAAATGATTCGGTTATAAACATCTGTTCATGACTAATATGATGCACTGCATGGGCTTAGTAACACAAATTCTGACCTTCGATTAAATAAATACCCCTATAGTATAAGTTCTCATTATCAGTTCTCTAAGCAGTGGCAATCTGTCAGTGTAACTATGGACTGTATTTGTATACTGTAGTATTGTTTTGTTTCTCAACTCATTTCTGTATTGTAAAAGGCTGCCATCCATTATCTGTGTACATTATCTGTGCATTCAGATAACGTCTGCCACTGTGAAAGTTATTTTTATCTTCCATCAGTAATAAACCTTCAGTGAGTGAAGTCATCTTTACATTCTAACCAGTGCACCATAAGGCTTACACCTCCCCAACTAGAAAGGTTTAACCAGAGCTATCCATCATGGCAATGATCAAATTAATAAACAAAAACCATATGTGTCTTACATCCATTCACAGTTAATCTTACAGTATATATACATGTGCATTCTTATCTAGTCCTTATGGATTAGATAAGGATTCTTTTCACCTGCACAGTCACACTGTGAATCTGGTGACTGCAGTGGGTGTTGAATTACTGTGGAAACATGGTTGTGTCTGTGGAACCAGTTTGAAGCCATAAAATGACGTATGTGTTCAGCAGTAATGTTCAGGTAAACAGGAGTGGAGTGGAGTGCATTCTTCTGCGGTTGTAGCCATCTGTCTGAGCACTCAGGGATAGGGCCCGAATCCACCACAACCCTGGTGAGGATAAAGTTGTTACTGAGGATAGATGGATGGATGGATGGATGGATGAATGAATGATTATCATGGCATATTTTGTGTTCTGGGCATTGTAATACTGTGATAGCCAAATTAACCACTTCAGGAAATTTCAGTAAAGGGTACAAGCTGCTTAAAGTAACACTCAGCCATTAGTCTGCCATCTGATTTTCCTCACTATTTGGATAAACATGTCGACATTAGGTCTCTGTGTTTTTACCACCAGATCACTTTTTTGCTATTCTGCCTATTGGCATTAACTGTAGACATAAAAAAAAAAACAATATATGTAAAAATAAACTTACAGAATTAAATCACAGAATTTTATTTTTGCCATATTATAGTATTGGAAACAGTATGCAATATAATTAAACGAGGTCGTGCCGTTCTGCTGAATATCAGCACAGCTGTAATGCGGTCATTGTCACGACAGCGCGGCCTCAGTGCTGAAGATATCACAGCCATGCTGGTATTCAACACAACAGCACAAACCTGGAATTGCTTTAATACAGCAGTATTAATGACATATTATTATCAATATCAGGGTCAGGGGTAGCTCAGTGGTTAAGGCATTGGACTACGGTTCGGAAGGTCCCAGGTTCAAGTCCCACTACCACCAAGTTGTCCCTGTTGGGCCCTTGAGCAAGGCCCTTAACCCCAACTGCTCAGATGTATAATGAGATAAAAATGTAAGTCGCTCTGGATAAGGGCGTCTGCCAAATGCCTAGATGTAGATATCCTTCCAGGACTGCAGGAACTAGCATTGAGCTGCCGACTAACAGTTAGTGCCCGAGAGCTAATGTAATTAACTGGGGTGAAAATAATTCATATTCTTACTGGTACTATGTAGCCAAAAGGTGCGGAGATTAAACCACGGAGGTGGCGGACAGTCCTGTACAGTAAATCTTCTAAGCTGCTATTTACTGTATATTTCCATTTATTCCAGTTTATAATATTTAGAACAATTTCCTGAGTTAGATATAGCATTCTAGAAATAAAGCATAAAACCAGTGCACTATTTAGAGTGTACAATCCCTTGTTCCACACACCAAGTACTGGTTTTGATCAGAGGTTAGAGAGAGATTTGGGATTCAGACTTGTGTTAGAAACCTGTTAACTGTGGACAAAACAATATTGAGGATTTGAGAACTTGGTTCAATCATTGTACAAATGTATCATTCGTGATGGAGTAGTAACTTTGTTTTAGTGGAGGAATTACTCTAACATGTGCAATTTGAACGACCTATGTCAATTAACGCATAAAAGTTAGTTTTGCATTACTTTTGGTACAGCACAAAAATGTTAGCTAAGTAATGCAAAATCCCTGGATTTTTAACTGTGTGGATTCCTTTTTTTTTTTTAGCATGGGGTGATAATGGTGAATTATTGCATTATTAATGTATACTCTTTTATTTATATTGTTTTATACGGTTTTGTTTATATAGTTTTTGCCATTAATTCATGGTCTTTTTTTTTTTTTTTTTTTTTTGCTTGTTTAACGTATTCCTTTTTTATTTGGGGGGGGGGATGTTTTATGTAATTGCTACTGTTTCCTCTTTACGTCCAGTTGACTTGATTTTCCACCCCTTAAACAACGTCAGCAACTAGACAAACCCCAGACTAGACAATGCAGGATCTTTAGTGTCTTTAGTCCTAGAAAAGTTTCAAATGTAGTCTAGTGCGTCAGAAGAATGTGGAAATGAACCCTGATTTGTTCATTCATCTTTCATCTTTGAGGTTGAAAAAGAAACTAGTTGAGCTGTTTCTCTGCTCAAGCTTTCAGCTGTTTTTCTGCTCAAGTTTCACACGCAGTCAAAGAGAAGTCAGACAATCATATTTTTGTCTACTTACATAAGATTCCCCAGAGAATGTCTGATGAGTTTGCTTGTCTGTTGCGTTTTATTTTTGTTGAGAATCATTTTGATGACAAGCATGAAAATCAATTTATTCTCGGTTTGATGAAGTGTATTGATTTTTTTTGCTGTTTTAGTTTTTTACAATAATTTAAACAATTTAATGCACTAAACACACTGTACTGTAATTTAAATGAAGCTGTTGGTCTTTGTTAGTCTTAGTAAATGGGTGACTGCTTATGTGCTCACAATTTTTGCACTTTTATTTGTAACCACTACGAAGCTCAACAGTTGGTGTTCTTGGGGTTGATGCTTCACCTTAACTCCTACAAACATGCTTTTTGAAAAAACATTCCTCCAGAAGGCTTTTTGTCCATGTGGTCAGCTACAAACTTTGAGCTGGAAGATGTAGGGTTGATTTTGGAGGAGGGGTTTCTTTCTATCCATGATGATGTAAATGGCTTTTGACTGTAGACGGGACGCTAGTGTTTCAGAAGCTTTTAGGTCAGGCCAGTTCCTGCGCTTTGGTTTTTCCTGTATTGTTCCTGACCATCCAAACAAATTTCCTCTCAGCTGAGAGCGATAGTTTGGATCTTCTTTCAGGCATTGACGATGTTGCTACACCTCCCAATGATTTATGTACAATTCTTTGAAATGATCATGGAATCTGCAGTTGTGTAAAAATTATTCCAAAAGACATTTGTGACTTGTGTAAATCTACCATCTGCACTGAGCTCCTTGAACTTACCTATTGTACTGTGTGTAGGTCAATCCTGTAAGTGCTGTCACACTTTTTATGTTGGCACAGAAAAGCTTTTCACAACATTACTGAATTATTCATTTATGTTGAGCCACTCCTATTTCTTTATATTTTGCTTCCAAAGAGCCAGACTGTCTTGTCTAGAGGAACAGTTCTCCAGTTTTTTTTTTTTTTTTCATTTTCAGTTCAGTCCCTTTACCAGTTTTTTTTTGTTTTGTTAAGCCACACAGTGACCAATGAATCATTCAAGTATTAATAAACATCTAAATTGAGGCATGAATTCATAAGAAACAGGTGCAGATGATGACAGATGATCAGACCGGTGATTAGTCAAGTCAAGTCAAGTCAAGTAGGCTTTTATTGTCATTCCAACCATATACAGTACGGTACACAGTGAAACGAAACAACGTTCCTCCAGGTCCAAAGTGCTACATACTGTACATGCAACACAAATTTACAGCATAAATTAACAACTAGCTAGCTACCTAAGAGAGCTAATTAGCTGACTAGCTCAGACATGACAGATTTACATTTTAGATTAACTGAAAAACTCTAGTCGTATACAAAATGAGACAACAAGAGACAACATAAAGTGCACATGCAAATGTGCAAACAAGAGCGACGGAGTGACAACACAACATGACACGTTTCAATACTTTTGTAGTAATGAGGTAGTGAGTTGAGAGAGTGGGAGGAGAAACAGTAAACATTAAACATTTCTGTAGCAGCAATGATGAAAAATGTTTTTGTGCAAATAATAGAAATAATAGTAATAAATATTGTGCAAAAAGAGCAGTTTCAGGTAGGTATGAACAATTTTTACAATTCCTAGATGTGGCTCACCTGAAGTGAGATGGTTGTTGATCAGTGTGTTTGCATGGTTGTTGAGTAGTGTGTATACACTTGGCCTCAAATGCATATACTGTAGTGGGGCTCTGCCAAGCTTGACCATAAAGCTGTTCTGCCTAATATTTGGCCTATTGAATTTTTGCCAAAAATTCAAGCCAATACATAGTCTTAACATAGCCAATACATAGTCTAATGACACTTAAATGATTATTGCAGGTTACCAATAAGAACATGTTTTAATATTTAAGAAAAACTCTATCTAAGCCTAGGCTCGGGGTTAGCCTTAGATAGATTTACTAATTCATTCATTGATCCAAATGGAAATAGCAGTGAAAGACAGTCACAGATTAACCTATGAGGGGTGTTCTAGTCAAACCAGGACCCTCGATTGTACAAAAAACTACCTTTAATTCATCTGTCTCATGAACAGTTAAATGTTCTTGCCAATGTGCAATAAAAATATGTAAAATATTAATATATGCAGTACTGTGCAGTATTTTTATTATAATTATTCCTTTATTTTACCAGGAAAGAAATAAAACACTTTTGAAAAGATACATAAAATCCAAAACACACACACATCTACTAAATCTATACAAAACATGTACATGTTTCCTTCACATAAAACTCAAAGTGGTTTCAAAGAATATTTAGAGAGGCAAGTACTTCTGATGTGTTACCTCTGAAGTGTTCTCTATTTCATTCCATAACCTGGGCGCATAGAAAGAGACATTTTTCCAAACTCTAGGTACATCTAAAAGTAATTTAGAAGATGATCTTGTCTTGTAATTACGAGTACAATATGATAAAAGATTACAAATGTAACAAGGCAATTTACCCAACAATGCCTTGGCAATAAACAACAATAAATGGAATTTTCTCCTCACCCAATACATCAGTGCCTATCCTCACTAATGTGTTTCTGGCTAAATAAATAAATCCCCACATCAATGTTTCCAAATCTTGCAGAAATTTTATTTTATTTTCCATTTCTGGTCTCATAAGTGATGACGTTAATGATGACTTAATTAACGGATAGAAATTAATGCATTCACTCTCTGTGCGCTAAGTTACAGTTTGATGTAGCCATGACTTTAGTCCAAAGTGCAAAGGGCCAACATTTCTTTACAAAGATGTGAGAAACTGATACTAATATAAAGGAAATTATTCCATATAAACGTATTGCTGCTAAAGATGAATCTACAAGCTCTTGAACCATGTGGTATCACCGACCTTCATTTTGGCTTCACTTTTGTTAAATAAATAATCGCACTGTTAAAAACTTATATATGTTGTTCTTCATCTGAGTTTTTAATTACTTAAATGTATTTGCCCAGTGTAAGAATATATTTATCGATGGAAACTTCAAAACTTAAATAAGTACGTTTTTCAAATCAGATGATCAGATGATTTTAACTATGTTTTTACACATAAGCACATACAATTTAAAGAGGGGGTACTAACTTTTGAACGTGGCAATAAATAAATAAATAAATATTTCTAAATGTTCTAAATAAACTGCGATTTCTTTTCTGTTTATGCCAGAATCCTTTGCGTTAGAGCTGCACAGGAAGGACCTGGAGTCTAACTTTAGTCCATGAGATGGTTCCTGATGAGCAAGCCGAGGATGACAGAGGCTCCCTGAGATGGCAATAGGAAGAAACCTTGAGAGAAACCAGACTCAACAGGGAACACGTCCTCATTTGGGTGATAACGGATAGCAGGGATTGATCTGATCTGCAGTCATACTGTGCGTTAGGCAACTTCAATATAACAGTAGATGTGCTTAAGTTAATATGGAGTCCAGTTTATTACTAAAGACTCGGGTATAAATCTGTAGGAAATTCCAGTCCTGAACTATTAAGTGGCTGCAGTCACAAGACCTTAAAGAACAGCTGTCTGCATCAGCCTAGGCCAGAGCCGTCTTCATGGTAAATTGGAACCGTCCCCAGTGACGAGATCTCCAACCAGAAGTGGCAGCATCCTAACATACCAGTTCACCATAATACTCCTATGAGTCTCCCAGATCTGCTCCTTTATCTATGACAATTCTATTCACAAAAATACTTGGCTAATTAAATAGGTTTTACTTGCATTTTAATTATATGCATATATATTTAATAAAAGTATATGTTAGATGACAAATAATCACCATAGGTGTTTTTTAAAGCAAGTGCTCTTCTTAATCAGAACGTCAGGAGCAAGTTGTCACGATATATATGTTTTCATGCAGTTCTCGGTTTTGCAATAATGATATCCAGCCTGAGAGTGAAGCAAAAAAGTGGTTTGCTAATTTATATGGAGCCAAGATAAATAATGACGCTGGTTGTCATTCAGTATCCAGGGTCTTGAGAAGCCAGTATGTATGAGCAGAAAATGGAGAAGTTCTCTCCGAATTTACTTTAATAAAAAAGTATATGCACATATAATTTATATTATATGGTCAGGAGTATGTGGACACACATCACACACTATGGGCACAAACATGAAAGCACACAGACAGTCGTTTTACCCTGTAGCTTTAACATTGTCTTATCATCAGTAGCTGATCTAACCAATACTCTTGTAGCTGAAAAGCACAAATCCCTATAGTTATGCTCCAAGATCTAGAGTAAATCCACCCATTTTCTTTTGTGCTCTCAGGTTCCCAGTTAAATATCTTTACCCACCTTCCATAGACATGCTGATTGGTGGAAGTTTCCTCTAGCGAGTATGTGAATGTACTGTGTGTATATGTGTGTGTGTGGTGTGTCTGTATATACACATTTTCTCCCAAGATCCTCATTTGAGAACCTTTGTGCATTACTATTTTGCCAAACTTCTTTCCATTGGCTCACTCTGTGGCTCAATATCACAGAATAGTCAGAATCCTTATAATTCCAGGGCCCTGATACTGTATGTAAATGTAAACAAAATCTAATTTAACCCTACTGTAGATGTGTAGGATTAGTTTATTATTAGTATTAGTATTAGTAGTAGTAGTAGTTCTATCACTGTGCTTGGTGAGTTTTCCCATTGTGCTCCATTTTCCTACCACAGTCCAAAGACTAGACTGTAGATTAAGCTAATTAGCATTTCCAAGTTGCCCTTATTGTGTCAGTGAATGTGTGAGTGCATGCTTGTGCCCTGCAATGGACTGGCACACCTTCCAGGGTGTCCCTACCTCGTTCCCCAAGTCACCAGGGATAGACTCGCCGCACAACCCAGATAAGGAGTATAGAGAATGAGTCAGATATTATATTATATATATATAAAATAAAAACAAAATACGTATATATAGTTAAATGTCAGCTCCGGATTTATGCATGACTGCCACCTTGTGGCCGTTTTTTACCCAAAGGCTCATCTTAGAACAAGCTCCTGATAAAGCTGTTTCTTAGACAGTATTGTATGATGTTTATTAGAAAGGATGATAAACCAATACACCTTAATAATTGTAACAAAATAATAACAATAATGAATAGCCTACATAAATAGTTTTAAAAGCGTTACATTTGGCGACTTATAGTGGTGTAATTACTTCAGTGACTAAGCTATTCCTCAGCCTGTAACTCAAACCCACGTGTGCGTGTGTATATATATATATATGTGTGTGTGTGTGTGTGTGTATTGTACACACTGTGTTGTTCCATTGATAATGCGCTGAGCGTCAGTAAGAGGAGTGGTCCGGATCACGTAACACTGGCCTCCTGCTCTCGTGCGCAGTGCGCTTCAGCGTGACACAGCGCGTCGTACACACTCCAGTACTGTTTAGTACGCTAGTACGCTCCCCAGCTGCGGCGCGTCACATTTCACTTCCTGTTTCGCAGGTATCGAGACACACCTGCGGCGAGAACAGGACGTCATACGCGCTTTACCTGAAACCGATATATATATATATATATATATATATATTTCATTTTTTGTGTGTGTGTTGTTGCTCTTCCAGTGGGTGATACAGGAGTGAAGAAGTCGTTCAGGTGAGAAGTTTGAAAGTGGTGTGTGTGTTTGTGGTGTTTCGCTTGAATGTAGGCCTGCTGCTGTTATTTTTTTTCTTAATAACCCGTGATTAAGAAAAAAACCTGCGCGCGCTCTCTCTCTCTCTCACTGTGTGCGCGCGCGCTCTCTTTAATCCCTCAGTTGAAATACTTTATATCTTATTCAGAGCTCTTTGTGACAATGCCTCGATCTGTTTGATTCCCTTCTAGAGTCCTAACTAAAGGGAGCTTATCTGAGCTGCCTGAGGAAGATGAAGATGATGAAGATGCCTATCCCTCCCTATCGGACCTGTGCGCTCATTCTGGCAGCGTCGCTGCTGCTCCTGCCTCAGAGCTCAGGGGAAGACTGTTTGAAAAAGTTTACCGCCGGAAAAGAAGACTTTGCTGTAGACACGGACGAGTCGGTGAAAGACGGCGCTGCGTTCCTCGGATCTCCCTCAGTCACCGGAGCCAACGAGTGTGTGACTGCGTGCTGCGGCGAGCCCGAGTGTAACCTGGCCCTAATCGAGAACGGAGCTCAGGAGGGGACCATCAAGACCTGCTTCCTCTTCAACTGTCTGTACAAGCAGAAGAATGTCTGTCGCTTTGTCCGAAAGAAGGGGTTCAGCAACCATGTCCTCACATCTGTTTTTGGCAGCTACCTGGAGCAGTATAATCCAGGTAAGTCTGAAAGGAAAGTGTTGTTGTTGTTGTTGATCTGGTGGAGAAAGAAATGACTCGATGATAATAATAACTTGATCTAGTTAGTTGCCCTAATACCCAGTCCCAAAACCATAGAAAGACAACGAAACCGGTTACATAAGACAAATTTTGCATGAAGCATTTTACCCCCCCCCCCCCCCAAAAAAAAAAACCCTAGTCTTTTTTGCAAGTGTCAAGTTAAAAACCTGACTAAATTAAACAATATTCTATGCAGTGTTATAGGAGACTCTGCTTGAAAATGATTAACTAATGCTGTTCATTGCAAAGCAACAGGAAGCAAAATGTGAACGTACCAAAGATTATTCCCATAAAAACATTAATTAATGCTGTTCATGACAACACAGCAAGAAATGGGGGCGGGGGGGGGATCACCAATAAATCATGTGAATGTACTGGAAATTATACTCACTCGAATATATCTACAGAAGCACAAGCAAACTCATAGTTTCATGATATGTACTGTATGCACCGGAATTTGGTGCACTTTTCAGCAAGTAAGGTTTCGCTATTAATATCTTTTTAATACTTTGTTGACTTTAACAGCAGCTGTAAAAACTCCAGTTTACCTAGACGTAGAATGAACAAGTTGACAACACGATGATGTCTTTCAGACACCCCAGGTTATGCCTTATGTGATGAATTTTACTCGGATCTTTAAATAGAGCTATAATTCTCTTATTGGAAAGATGTCTTAAATTACCCCTAGCTGTTTGTCTCTGGGACAGTCCACTTTCAAATAGACATTCCAAAATCCCTGCATTTTTGAAGATTTGAAATTTTGTTGGAATTTGAATTTTTTATGCTTAAAGAAGGGTGTTATGAAATCTGAAAAGAATGAAACAAAAAGTAGGTCATGATATCGACGACAAATGTTGGTGCATACATTTTATCATGAAATTTGGGGTGGCTATTTATTACTTTCCTGCCTGTGTATGTTCTTATGAACATTCACAAAATTCAGGTATACTCTACTGTCTGTGATGATTAATGATTTTGCCATAAGTAGCATTAATTCTTTCCCAAATATCCTACCTGAGTCAGCACTTCTGCAAAATAGCCTTGGGCCATTCCCATTAGGCTTTTAACTCCGAAGTCATATTGTGTCAAAACATTTAACTAAATAAGTGAAGTTCCTGTGTTGAACTTGCCTCACACAATACTACTTCTCGTATGTAACCATTTTTGGTTAAATTAATGTAAGCTCTAATACAATTTTATCAAATGTGCTCTTCACTGTCGGGTCCTGAATATGGAATCTCATCAGTTATCCTTATCGTAACAGCTTCATTTTCAGTTTTTTGATTTCATTGTATCCTGGCCTGCTTCACTTGTAAGTGTAATAGAAAAACAGTTCCTGTAATTCAAGATTCCCCCAACCCTTCCTCGTGAAATACTCCTGAAGAGCACACGTATGCGCAAATACCTCAGACCTGTGATGGCTTGCCTGACTGGGGACCATAAGAACCTGCTCTCACTGCTATTATCTAAAATGTCATCGTTTGATTTCTTGTTTTGGGCAGAAAACAAGGATCATCCTCCTAAAGCCTTGGGAGGACAAGACAGAGTTGTGCAGCCTCATGACACTGTGATGCTGAGTGGCATTGAGAGCAAGGATGACCATAAAATTGCTCAGTTCCAGTGGGTGCAGGTGTCTGGAAGCCCTAAAACTGTCATGGAGGTGTGAACTGTTTCTGATTTTAAAAGGCTGCTGTCTTGTTAAATAGCATGCCACATTTTGTAAACTCATTTAAGATAAACTCTTTCTGATAATAAGTTGTGCATTTAATTCTACCATATGGTCACCACAATTTTACACTTTTCTTTACGTTTCCTTCAGAAAACCACATTTGATGATGAAGTGAGGGTGTCTAATCTGTCTCCTGGAGTTTATAAGTTTAAGCTGACTGTCACAGATGAAGCGGGACAATCCGACTCAACAGTGGTCACTGTCTTGGTCCTCACACCTGAGCAGACACAACGTGAGTATTTGTTTAAACTTAAACTTATGAGCTGTTACCACAGTTTGATATGGGATGTGAACTTCATCCATTTATGCTGTGTGGAGAAGTGTGGGTTAACCTTTTTTCTTTTTTTGAATTTGTTTGATCAACATCAGGTTGTGATTTTCAACTTGTATTCTAACTTGTAAGATGTGTATGCATGGTGTCATGTGATGGACTGATGATCCATTTGGGCAAAATCTTTTGCCTTGCTGCCAGCATTTCTGCGATTGGTAACCCTGTCCAATTAGTACTGAATATTTTGATTATCTTGGTGCAGTTGCACTTACCAGGAGTCAAAATACTGTATATTATCAGCAAGTAAACAGTAAGTTCTTGATGTTGATGTGTTGAAAGCAGGAAAACTGGGCAAGCATAAAGATCTCAGCAACATTGACAAGGTCCAAATTGTGGTACTGTAGCTGGACGGCCGGGGTCAGAGAATCTCCAAAATGACAGTAGTTTGTACATGGGATAACGGCAAGCAGGCAGATGCAGTGTGATGGTCAGGGTAATGTTCTCCTGAGAGTGCTGGCAATCATGTAGATGTAAAATGTAATGTAAATGTAAAATGTGAACATGTAGATGTAAAATGTAAACATTTTCATAGACCAGTTACACCTTTACATGGTGATGGTATTATGTAATGGCAGTGGCTCAAATATTGTTCAGGAGTGTTTTAACACGAGTATTCAATAACTTTGGAAACATCGTTTATTTATTACATTTTAAAAAGTTGAAATGTGTCAATTAAAAAGGGAGAGGGAGAGATTTCATAGCCTCGCTGAGAGTGAGTTTGGGCTGCAACAGGTTGGGCTGTTCAGACTTTATGATGGTACTTGAGTCGAGGAGCGACTCAACAAGCCGGGTGCGACGGTGACAACAAAAACTCCCCGTAATATATATTACAGCAAGGAATTTTTGCAGATGTTTAAAAGGTGTTTTAAAGAACCGGGTTTTAAGTTAAAACTGCATTCAAGATGTTCAGTAATTTAATAAAATCTTCAAATAAAATATGCAGTATTTAAATTATTTAACTTATGGTGCAATATGAGACATGATTTCTTTTTTTTCTTAAATTTTTTTAGATTAGATTCTATACTACTACTACTACTACTACTAATAATAATAATATAGAGAACAGCATTTGTGGAACTATTATCATCTTTGGGTCTGAAAAAAATGATTGTCAGAATAGTTGTTCAGTGTTATCTGGCAACCCCTGGAGAGCACAGAACAGAGACCGGAGAGAGTGGAGTTGAGTGAGCAAAAATAAACACAAAAATATCAGGAATGACTCGCACTATGATGGCTAAAATAAATGAATCCACATTTCACATGCCAATTGTGAGGAGAGATCTGTCCTGATCACGTATCAACTACAGCCTCAAGACTAAAAACAAAAAAGAAAAATCATTGTGAAACTAAAAAAAAGAGTTTTTTAGTTTAATCTTGATTAAACTAAAAAAACTAAACTAAACTAAAACTTGTTTTTTTTTTTTTTTTTTGGGGAAGTCAAAATGAATATAAAATTTGATTATTTTATTTTATTTAAATTCCTTTAAGATAGTTCAAGGTGTTGACTTGGTCTCTAAGTTCCCCAGTTTTTAATTTAATCAAGCAAACATGGATTGTGCTGGACAGACATATGCAATCTATGGAGGCCCCACCTCAGAACTTATAGAACATACATCTAGAACGTCCTGCTAACGTCCCTGTTCCAGATACCACAGCATACTGTACCTTTAGAGGTGGTGGCACAAATCAGACCAACATATTAGACTGGGTTTTAACACTATGTTTGATTGGTGTCATACTGGCATATGATCCTGAAGTAGTAGTAGTAATAGAAGTAATAGTGTTTGTTTTATCATTACTAGATTAGCTTATTTAACAATTGTTTTAAAAAAATGGGTCATTCATTTCGGATGAGTATTGGAAATCCTTTGATATCATCCATAAATAATAAAGGAGCTGGTCATTTTTGTGTAGTAGTGATGTTCCATTATTCATCTGTGGTGTAATCATGGGTGTATAGATGAACAAATGTTGTTCACAAAGAATGTGTGGCCGTGGTTACATGTGTTGTTTATATAACATTCCTTTATGCTTTTGAAATTGCCTTGGTTAAGGTTCTTACATAAAACAAAATTGAATAGAGATGTGTGATTTTCTTCAACAAGTTATTCCCAAAATTTAATTTCTCTTTATTTCCATTTAAATGAAATAATAGATGTAATAAAGTAAATCATATCAAAACATAAGTACCACAATCATCAGTTTTGTTCAATTCAAAATCTACGAAAACTTTAAATGTAGAAAGGTTGAATGTGGTCTAGTGGGTCAGAGGAAAGCGGAAATGATTCTTGATTTGCAATACGCTCTCGCCTTAGAGGCAGTGAAACTAGTCGAGCTGGTTTTCTCCTCGAGTTTCACAAACAGAAATGGATGCCAGACATTCATCTTCTGTTTCCCATGCATGAGGTTTAATGAATAATCCTTGATGAGTTAGCTTTGTTTCACTTCAGTTGTTTCTTTGTGTTGAGTCATTTTGATGAGGAGGCATGAAATTGTGTCCACTGCCGGCTCTATAGAAGGCTTTTTATTGGTGGTTGTTTTTGTTTAGTTTTTTATGTTAAAGCAATTCATTCTTTTGATCACTTCATTAATCCCGCATGGAAAATCACATACAAAACAAACATGTCCACAATTCCTGTACTTGAGTAAAAGTTAAAATATTAAGTCTTTAATGTACATTTCTACTTGGGAAAAGCATAAGAGTACTTGCCTTTAATTATCAAAATTGTATTTGCTCACTCTAGCCTAAAAAAAAAGCTACAGTTAAAGAGCCTTTAATGCTGCGATATTACTGCTTTTAACACTACAGATCACTGTGGTTATGTAACATAACACCATGTTCAAATGTAGTGAAGTACAGATATTTGTTGTAGGATGTAGCGTGAGTAAAAGTTAAAAGTATCCCCTAATAAACCTACTTAAGAAAAGGACAGATTAATGAAAACTTGATTAATTTTTATATAAAGACTTTTATTCATAAAAGAATTAATAAAGCAAGATTTTTATTCGTATACCTCCTTTCCTCATGCAAATCAATATGTCGTTGCAATGTAGACATAGTGTAACTTAAAAGCACCCACAAGATTTTGTACAGTGTAAACAGGAAGCTACGCAAAAGAAAAAAAATGCAAACAGATGCCTGATGTCTCTCTCTCGCTCGCTCTCTCTCTCTCTCTCTCTCTCTCTCTCTCTCTCTCTCTCTTCAACATTTTTGGTTAAATCTAAAAATCCATACTTGAATCATATCTTTCAAAGACATTGTGGTGGTGTACAGAAGCAAAAATACAAGAAATGTCACTTTCCAAGTGTTACTTACATTATGGACCCAACTCTAAAGCACAGTAAAGCACCCACAAGATTTTGTTTACAGTAAACAGGAAGCTACCCAAAAGAAAAAATGCAAACAGATGCCAGATAAGGCTCTAAAGCACGCAATGCTATTGATGGAAAACTATTGCTAAATTTGCTATGAAGTTTAATCAGGAAATCATAGGGCGTATTTAACACATTGACCAACATGGACAGTACTTTTTATGTACTCCTTTCCACAAACACCTAAAAACTGCCCAGAGAGAACCTCAGGAGTCAAGTTATTTACAAAGTGTGTGAGCTCCTATGCTTCCTCAACTCTAAAGTTGCCCCCATGTCCTCAATAACAAACAGTAAAGAAAAGGATATAAAGGTCCGTCCATGTGCCGTCTTGCACATCAGGCAATGGACATTCGCCTCCCTGGAGAGAAAACCGTCTCTTCCTGGATCAGGTTGCCAACTCGAGGTCTGATTTGTATCTGAACAGTTGAGGGTGAAGGATTTTGATTGAAGCACAGTGGCACTGGGGCTTGAACCAATAATCTTCTGATCAGCAGTCCAATGCTTTAACCACCGAGCTACCCTTTGCCCCAACAACAAACACTAAATGACTTAAATTATGTCTTTGAAGTGTCCACAGAAATGTTAATCTGCTCATCCTCTTCCTGTTCACAGCGCTTGTATTATATTGATCCCTCAGTCCAGGCCTACCACGGCCTTTGTATTTGTAGATGTCAATTAGGGCAACATCCTGTCAGCTGGTGTTTCCTGATCTGCTTGAGGTCATCTTTCTTCCACAAGTCAATCAATATCATATTGATCTTGTTCACTTTGAGAAGTGGATGGTTCTGACCACAACACTCAACAAGTTTGTCTCCCACATCCCTATACTCCTTCTCTTGTCCAACCCTGATGCATTCTGAGATCTGACTTGTACTGGAAGACTTGTTGGTCCAGTGTTCACCTGGTGTCCAGAGGAATGGGGAGAGCACCGTTCCCATTCATGCTCCAGTGCTGCATAGTAGTCTGCTCAGCCAAGCAGTTCCTCAACCGCATGAACAAGAGGTTTTCTGTGATCCCTGAGTTCATGCACGTATCAATTTACATTGTAACCCCATTCCAACCCCCCCCCCCCCCTCACTTTGCGCAAATGGTTTGATGGTGTTAAATACACTTAAAGAATCAAAGGAAGGAAATAAGAAATGATGCAGTGACATAGGAACATGGCTTAACGGAGCTTAAATGGTGGCTGTGCATGACGAATTTCTATATGGAGAAAAAAAATACAGAATTTGTTTTAAATTATTTCTGACATCCAATTTTAGTACTGTATGTATTACTGTTTACTGACCCCATAGCTGTTATTTTCCTGTTAAATTGGAGTTTGTTATTGTTTGCTCTCGGCACAGCAGGTATATGAATAAAAGTCTTTGCCAATGTTGGTTGACATCTGGCACATGATTGTAAATATTCATGCTTTTAATATACTGTGCATGGAAGGTTTTTCTGCCTCTCTCACATGACTGGTTACTTATATTAAAAAAAAAAACCTGCTGGTATGTTTTCTGGTGTGTGGGCTGATCTCATCAGCTTTTATTTTCGTTTCCAGAGTAATTAAGTGAATAGCAATGTTTGTATTATCATCTCATGAATAAGTTAAGTGGAATGAGAGGTGCGTTAGAGCATTGCATGCAAGTAGTTTTTAAGTAATATTTTCTGACATTATGTATACAGTCTATACAGTCAGGTTCATAAGCATATTTTTGTTTCTGTACACTGAGGTGTAGAGAATTAAACTCAAGGGTTTTATGAAGAAAAAAAAACTATAATCCAAAATTACAAGAATTGACAGTACATATGTAAAGTTAACCTATGCATACAATATATGTGAGCCATTTAAATCAAACTAAGACTCGTGAACTTTCACGTGAATAAAAGTGTGAAACTGATTGGCACTTACAGACGACTTCAAGATTATTAGCCGCAATAAAACGGCTGGCTGGTGCAAACGTTTTAAAGAAACGAGTGACCAAGGTGGTTCGTAGCCCACAGCCGTCATTCCCATGAACATTTAGCAAGTCAACTTCCAAATTGTGGAAGAGACGCATCTGTCTGTGGGAACTGTACACAAACACCACTTAAACGTTACAGGAACACAGTCCTGACCTTGCTCCAAACCATTTCCACATGTCTGGGCTATTAAAGGAGTTCCAGGGAGGCTAGAGTTTCAGACTTGAAGTAGAGTCTCGGTCATAAATCTCCTCAGGCGAATCAGCTACCAGATATGTTATGTTGTGTTCCAGAATCAAAGGAGTAACGGCTCTAATTTAAAGTTTTATTGTATGCCAGCTTCCACTACAATTGAAAATAACAACTAAACAATTATGGTTAAACACAGTAAAACTAAAGATTCTCATCAGACGTGTTTGTAGCGTATATTTCAGATTAGGTAAGGTTAAATAAAACATTCTGTTCTAGGCATGGAAATGTGTCTACATGTGTGTCATGCTGACCTAAGGTTGATCAGAAATTGGAGAACCTATGAGGACTAACGTGAGATGATTTTTCTCAACTTTCTCCGCTCCTGAATGGCAATGTGTATCGTAACACCCATTCTTACGTACACAAACAGGAGCGGAAAAAACACATTTCTTGATTTCAGTATAAGCAGTGTGAGAACAAACCTGTGAGCCAAACATATTCCAGTCGATATCTTGAAACTGGTGTTGAAGTGATGAACCCATCCCCTCTGGCCTTACTTTCAATTCAATTTTTTATTTGTATAGCGCTTTAACAATGGTCATTGTCGCACAGCAGCTTTACAGAATCAAAAGAAAATTAGGGAAATGAGTATAAAATGTGGGAGGAAAATATGTACGAATCTAAATTGAAAACTTTCATTGTCCTCTCTGGTGTTTTTTTTTTTTTTTTTTTTTTTTTTTTTTTTTTTTTTTTTTTTTCTTTCTTTTTTTTTTTCTTTTTACATTTAATGTGTGGTATGTACCTACGGGGGATTTTTTTTTTTTTTTTTTCTTTCTTTTTTTTTTTCTTTTTACATTTAATGTGTGGTATGTACCTACGGGGGATGTTGAAGTCAAATCTGCACTTTCTTGTGAATAAAATTGTAAAGCTGATAAAGTCTTTTAAGCACAGTAAGGTAAGGAAACTCTTAGCCGCAGTAAAACACTTGAATGATGCAAACGTTTTAAAGATGGCCATTTTAAAGAAGGCCTGTGAATGATGACCCTGGCCGAGGTGGCTCATCGATGGAAAACTTGTCATCAACAGGTGGAAGAAATGCATCTGTTTGTGGGAACCATACACAGTCATTTGTGAACACCACTTTAACATCACGGGAACTCGGCTGGGAATTATTGCCACGTTCCCCATACAGTCCTGACAGCTACAGTCCTGATCTTAAAAACCTGCTCATTAAAGGAGTTTATGGGAGGATACTAGAAAACCTTCTAGGTTTTGATGGTATAGAAGCACTAGTGAAACACTGGGATACAGTACGTGCATTATATTAGCAGAGGCTTATATAGAGAAATAAATGTAGTTGTTGGTCTCTTAACTCTGTTCTGTTATTCTGCACAAACAAAAGACCTGTTTGACTCGAACGCCTGTTGTAGAAACAACACTAATCCGACATCCAATGTCACCATCCCATCAAGACGCATTGCACAAGCAGAAAACGTTCGGTAGGATGTCGCAGAAAGTCAGCAAATCTAACTGTTACCCAACTATCCTTTGTACTATGTACAATGAGAAATGACCAGACTGACCCAAAATGGTTCCATTCATGTAACTATTGCTGAACGTATTGTTACATAAGATATAGCAGGAGCTATTTTGGAGATATTCTGGAAGTTCTGCAGTTCTCATATTAGCATGATTGAAATACAGCAACTTCAGTTTAGTGTCTACATGACTCGTGCCCGTTGGAGTTCCCCTTCTTAAAATAATGAATGGCTAATTCAGCACTTTGCATGAGTTTGGGTTTTGTTTGTTTTTCTTCTTCTTCTTGTTTTTTTTTCTTTCATGGTCAACCAAGAGTGTGCTGATTGTATATTCCTTCCCTATATGCTGTTTAAGATTTATTTAGCCCATTCTGTATTGTTTCATCTTTTTCTAGACCATTGTATGGTGCCTAAGAAGATAGGACCATGCCGTGGTTCCTTCCCTCGCTGGCACTACAATGTGTTGATGAAGCAGTGCCAGAATTTTTCATTTGGTGGCTGCAGTCCAAACCGCAATAACTATGTGTCTGAGAAGGAATGCATCCAAGCCTGTGATCAAGTTACAGGTAGGGTACAAGTTAGCATTTTCTGTCCAATCACTGTTTAAGTAATTTAAACATTTAATAATGTGACAAAATAATTTTTAATTTCTATTAGTAGGCATAACAAACAAGATGATAAACAAGTTTAAAAAGCAGAAGCATGTTTTGGTCTTGTATTGCATGTTACTGCTGATGTTTGCTACTAATGCATTATTGTCCTCTCTGTTGCAGTGAATAGCACGTCATCCAGAAGATCTGGTCATGCTGATCTTCCGGGTGAGTTCATAAAACTGTTTTCTGAAGATGTCCGTCTTAGCTGGAGATCAATAAGACTATACAGTGGCGGCCAAAAGTAATAAGACCATGTATGGCATGTATTATAGTTCTCCCTGTGCGTTCACTAATTAGTTTTAGCCTTTCTAACTGAAAGGTTGTGCTAATCAACTGAAAGACTAGTGAAAAAAGTGTCTACTGTATGTCACGGTGGTATTCAGTGTCTTGAGACACGGCCTGGATCCAGACCTAAACCCAAGGGAACACTGTTGACCAATGGGGAAAAAGGAAGTATCAGTGAGGAAACCGTCTTGTGGAGATGATCTTCAGGAAGCAATCAAGTAGACATGGGTTGAGCAAATGACACCAGAGTATCACAAACGTCTTTTTGAAGCTATGTCTGGCTTGCTCCGGCAGATTTTGAATAATAAAAGACTTATTTTAAATATTGATTGTTCTATAGCAATAAGACCACATACAATTACAAATTATTCTTAACTTTATTTATTTGTTTGTTTGTTTGTTTGTTTGTTTATTTATTTATTTATTTATTTATTTTTGAGAATTGGGTCAGCATATTGATTTTTACTTTTGTCTCAATACCTTTGGCCACCACTATATAGCTATAATTCACCTTTGCTAGTTTGGGACTATAAAGAGTCCCAGAAATCATTACGCGTTGACTTTAATATTAAAAACCTGGACTTTTTTGACATGGTGAGCTTAAGTGTATGTTGTATAGATGTATTTCTTATGCTTGTATCAGTCTGTCAAATCATTTGTTCTTTGCAAACCTTACTCACATTATCTCTCTTTCAGATGAGCAGTGTGGAGTGCCATGTGGACCAGAGAAGTTTACTTGTGGTAATGGGTGTTGCATAGATAAAGAACTCCAGTGTGATGAAACGGCCCAGTGCAAGGACGCTTCAGACGAAGAGCAGTGTAATAACAGTAGGTACCAATGTTCAAGATGTCCCACTGAAAGTGTATCCTGACCTCTTGGCCATTTATTCTTGCTATGTCACTAGTCTTGCAGAATCATGATGTGCCATCCCTCAATATCTGGCTCACATTCAGGGGTGTTTCTGAACATTTGTTGACCTAAATAAAACTATATGCACAAAGATTGAAACCTCTAAACGGGTAAAGACAGATCAATAGATTGGTGGATGAAAAGATGGATAGACAGACTGGCATAAATGACAGGCCAAAATGTCTTTATTTCTCTTGGGTCACTAGGTTATTTGGCATGGTGAAAGGAAAATTACTTTTTTTTTTATAATTCAATAATTATAATTGAATAACTGAATTTCTACATTGTGGAACAGTGCTTGAATGAAAAAAAAAGCTAAGCATATCCCTTATACAGTATTCTATTAAATCATTTTATCTCTTCCTGCACAGTGAACACCAAGTTTCGCCGACTGCTTGACTTGGATAAAGATGAGGACAAAGGTTTGTATCAACAGCGATTTATTTAAAAATTAAAAAGTTAATCCATTAATGCATTCTGGAGAATAGTGTCAATATTTCTTTTTTTTTTTTTTCTTCTTTTTTTTCAATTCTGATTCTGTTTTTTCTTCGGTCAACATCAAGGCGGGTCAGTTCTCCATTGCACACTACCTCCTGTCACAGGACCCTGCCGGCACAGCACTACCAAGTGGTACTACAACCCATATGAACGCAAATGCAGTCGCTTCAACTACGGTGGCTGCCAGGGCAACGAAAACCAGTTTGATTCTGAAGATGAGTGCATAAAAAAATGCAGTAAAGTGACTGGTGAGTTTTTGCTAGAGGCTATAGAGGCCCTAACTAATCTTAAACATGCATATATGAATTGAAATAAAATCTTACCAAGTACAAAAATCTGTTGGTTATAGGTTTTGTCTGTTACTTTTTGAGATTACTATAAAAACAAGATTTTGCTTATTGAAACAATTTCTAGGCAATGTACTGTTTATAACAAAATTTAAGTTTGAGATTTAACTTTCTATAAAATGATCTGTAAGGGATATTCCACTTTATTGACATAAGCAATGTTAATTGATTACTTAACACCTTTTATATTTAAAACTCAATTTAAGCCAGTTTCTGTTATCGCCTTATACCAACCATAAACTGTCCTTCCCTTACTTTACTCTTTCTAAAAAAATATAGTACTTGGCATTTTCCAGAGAAAACAAAGCATAAACTCTTTCCAGTGCTGGATTCGTACATGGTGCCAACGTTTGAGATTCTTTCCAGTAATGTTTAATAAATGTCTTTATATCACATCAATGATTAGACTTTTTTTATTTTATTTTTTTTTATCTATTTAGTCTTGCATTATGTTGCTTGTCCATGATACATGCGTATGGATACATAGCATAGAAACAATCGCATATTAGAAAGAACAAGATAATATATTAAGCTGTTCTTAATGTAGCCGTAGCTGCTATCCGAGCTGTACAGTCATGCAAAAATGACTACAGATGAATTTATGCTGGTGTGTGTGTGTGTGTGTGTGTGTGTGTGTGTGTGTGTGTGTGTGTGTGTGTGTGTGTGTGTGTGTGTGTGTGTGTGTGTGTGTGTGTGTGTGTGTGTGTGTGTCTGTGTGTGTGTGTGTGTGTGTGTGTGTCTGTGTGTGTCTGTGTGTGTCTGTGTGTGTCTGTGTGTGTCTGTGTGTGTATAGTTGTTAATGTCTGAAATGTCTGTTTACGCAGAGGAGGATGCTTTTGCCAATCGGGCAACCTTTGAGAAGCAAGAACAAGATACTCAGTCAGGTAGTTGTTCATTATACTGCTGTCCAACTTTGTTTCATTTTGTCATTGTATATTATGAATTTATACAGGACTTGGTCTCGCATACTTAGTATTAACATATCAAAAGCATACTTTACAGAATTCTGTCACACCGCCATTCAATTGTTGTTGTTTTTTTGTTTTTGTTGTTCCTCCCCGTTTTTTTTTTTTTTTCCTTTTTTTTTAGTTTCTATTGCCATTGCTGTTGCACTGGGCTTGGCCATTCTGATCCTGCTAGCCGTGCTTGGTTACTGCCTGCTGAAGGAGAAGAGGCAGAAGCGGACAAGGCACCATCCTGTTTCTGCTAACGGTACGAATCTGTTTCTTCAAGAGGACACAGAGAAACTTGTCTACAACAGCACCACCAAACCCATCTGATTCCCAGCTTCCAACACAATATGCTTTTCTTCCTGTAATGCAAACAAATCTGTTCGTTAATGATTAGCTCATGATAGGGGTATCATGTAATCCACATTCCTAGTTCCCTAAAGATGGAAATTCTTGTATATACTGTAGTACCACTGTGAAAAGATTTTCTGGTAGACCTCTTTGTAGGAATTGTGTTAGAAAGCTCATGACCGCTCTGATTTCTATAACCAATCAGAATGGTTAAGTTGGTTAAATCACCAATTATGTAGTTATATTATATGAACAGAGATAAATCACAATCCTAGCTAATATTAGATACAAACTGTACCACTGCCATATGCGTCTATTAAATGAAATCGCAATGTGTCAGAATAACAAGAAGTTTCCCGATCCCACCGATTTTATTTTTTTCCCCCCCTCGCATGATGGAAATCTTGGGGTCCTCCAACACTGGAATTAAGAACCACTGATCTACAAGGTTACTGTAAACACAATGCTTAGTGTTGTCCCTGTCCTAACACGGCAGGTTTGTAGGAATAAGCACAAAGACTGGGTCCACTCCTCTGAACACCAGTAACTCTTGTGGATGCTTTTAAACAACTTATTTCTTTTTAAGGCTTATAAGATTTCTTTTTAAAGTGAATTTTATTCCGCTTGGTTTGAACAAGGTGTGTCTTGAGGAGGGAAGGTGATTTATTAAAACCTAAAATATTCATTTATTTTTCTTTTTGCTATCCATTTACTGTGTATTAAAAATACCGTTGTCTTGATTTATTATAGAGGGTGATGCGAAAGTCTGAATATAAAGGAAATAACAAAACAAGCAAATTGTTAGTTTTAAAGCCTACTGAAATGAATTTTTAAAAAGTTATAAAAATTTCATATCAAAATTCCTCTGGATCTAGACTTTCGTGACACCCTTTATGTACTGCATTATATTGTTTTATAAACAGAATGTCTGTACTCAGGGTTTAATGTTATCATTTAAATGTTCATATCGCCTTGGACACTTGGATAATTTGCCTGTCAGCTCTTGACTCAGACTGTTTCCACTGTGTATTTGAGGAGGAAACAGAGTTTAAACATGTAGTTATTTGAACATCTGGTAACATTTTATTATACATTATTTGTGTTTTAGGTTTAGTTTTTCATAGTGACCGATACATACAGTACTGTGCAAAAGTCTTAAACCACCACTCATTTCCTCTTCCAAAAATCTACACATTCTTGTATTTTTAATGTAGTTTTGAGGAACAGGCTTCCTGAAGAACATTTTTTGGCTCTCATTTTCAGTCCAGTCCCAGTACCTGACCAGTTTCCAAGAAATGTTTTTGTTCATTAAGTCACACAGTGACGGATTAATCATTTAAGCATTAAAAAAGTAATCTGAATTAAGGCATGAATCGGTGAGAAACAGGTGCAGATGTTGACGGATGATGGGTATACTGGTGATGATGAATACTGAGTGCTTGGAACAGACGAAAGGCGAGGCTGAGGCTGTTACAATTTAAAAATGGGTTGTTTTATGTATCTTTAGACACTTGTCACAGTAAAAAAAAAAAAAAAAAGTTACCATTTCTTTAATTACATTTACATAATTGCATTTAATTTAATATGAAGAAATGAGGGATGTCTCAAGACTTTTGCACAATGCTGTATTATGACAATTGTTTTAAGTGAAAGGATTTTTTTTTTATTTAAATCATTTCCAAAAACAAAATTTTAATACCTTAAGCTATGACAATCATATGTGAACTTCTTACTTATTTCTAATTGTACATATATAGATAAACCATTTTAAACTAATGTGTTTGTTTTTAAATATTCAATAAAATTTATGGTGTATGTTGTTTCCTTCTGTTTGATTGTTAGGGAATGATTCACCATGCAGTCAGAGATGCAGATTTTTTATTATTATTTATGTTTATTTTATTTTATTGAAACTAAAATCACTGATGCACATACCATCCCACTACTTCTTTTTTTTTCTTTCTCAGATTTTCTCCCTAATTTAGTCGTGTCCAATCCCTTTCTGTCACTAGGGGGCTCCCACATTAAGGCTACTACTACCACTCAGTCGGGAGGGCCGAAGCCAAATGACCATATCTTTATCTCATCATCTTTTCAACCTGCTCGCTCACACACCGTTGGGTCCGGTGTAACACAATCTGAGGACAGCGCTATCCGTCCCCACCGTTGCGCGAGCTCACAGACGCCCCTGATTGGCTGTAGAGTCGTGATTAATGTGGGAGCACTAAGTAACTCTCATCCCTCCCCCCTGAGAGAGCTCGGCCAATCAGCTCTCTAGACCTCCGGCTGCGAGAGGTTACAGCACCACCCGGGATTCGAACTTGCGATCTCCAGATGATAGGGCGAGCACTTTACCATTGCGCCACTCGGAGGCCCAATACCATTCCACGGCTAAAAATTTAAGTCAGATTAAAGGAAACTCTCTTTGGTATTCAAACTTCTGTTGGGGGGCGGGGACTCTTCATTCATTATCCATTAAATCTCATGAACCTGTGGCTTTCTCCATACGTCCTCCCTCGGACACTTTAAAACCTGGCAGTAGATTTTGTTATTGATGATCTGGCCCCTGGGGACGAATTCTCGATGCACAATGCCACAAATGTAGAAAATGCCAACCAGCAAGCACTTGGTCGGCTGTGGATCTGCCTCGCCTTTTTCGGTCGTGGGTGGATGACGGGTTTCTTTTTCTCAGGATCGTACTGCTACACCCAAGTTTCATCGACGGAAAAGATCTTCAACACGAACGATCCAAGGCACACTGACGGAGTTCTCAGCAGACTTTGATGCGATGTTCCTTCTGCTCCTGAGTCAGCAGCCTGCGAATGAACTCGGCAGCAACATGGCGCATGTCCACATCACGTGAGAATTGTCTGGATTGTTCTCTCAAGTTGCCGAATGGTGTTGACATTTTTGTGGCAGATTTGCCCAGTTTCACGCAGAATTTCACATTCTTCATTCTAACTTGCTGTCCATGAAGAAATAACAGACGTGGTAACGCATGTGGTCAAAATAACACCAGTTGCACAGCTCTTGGTGTGCACAGGACGATGTCTTTTGGCACCTTGACTTGTGAAGATTGGTGCTCACTCTTGTACCGCCAATTGACGTGTTACAAAACTAGTCTTGAAACTTTTTGATACGACCTCGTATGTGTATCTTTATTCATCTGTGTTGAGTACCGTCGTGGCCAAAAGTTTTGAGAATTACATAAATATTGGAAATTGGAAAAGTTGCTGCTTAAGTTTTTATAATAGCAATTTGCATATACTGCAGAATGTTATGAAGAGTGATCAGATGAATTGCATAGTCCTTCTTTGCCATGACAATTACCTTAATCCCGAAAAAAAATCTTTCCACTGCATTTCATTGCTGTCATTAAAGGACCTGCTGAGATCATTTCAGTAATCGTCTTGTTAACTCGGGTGAGAATGTTGACGAGCACAAGGCTGGAGATCATTATGTCAGGCTGATTGGGTTAGAATGGCAGACTTGACATGTTAAAAGGAGGGTGATGCTTGAAATCATTGTTCTTTCATTGTTAATCATGGTGACCTGCAAAGAAACGCGTGCAGCCATCATTGCGTTGCATAAAAATGGCTTCACAGGCAAGGATATTGTGGCTACTAATATTGCACTAAATCAACAATTTATAGGATCATCAAGAACTTCAAGGAAATAGGTTCAATTCTTGTTAAGAAGGCTTCAGGGCGTCCAAGAAAGTCCAGCAAGCGCCAGGATCGTCTCCTAAAGAGGATTCAACTGCGGGATCGGAGTGGCACCAGTGCAGAGCTTGCTCAGGAATGGCAGCAGGCAGGTGTGAGCGCATCTGTACGCACAGTGAGGCCAAGACTTTTGGAAGATGGCCTGGTGTCAAGAAGGGCAGCAAAGAAGCCACTTCTCTCCAAAAAAACATCAGGGACAGATTGATCTTCTGCAAAAAGTATGGCGAATGGACTGCTGAGGACTGGGGCACAGTTTTACCCAAAAACACAGCCATGAATAAAGAATGGTACCAAAACACCCTCCAACAGCAACTACAACAATCCAACAACAGTTTGGTGAAGAACAATGCATTTTCCAGCACGATGGAGCGCCGTGCCATAAGGCAAAAGTGATAACTAAGTGGCTCAGGGACCAAAACATTGAAATTTTGGGTCCATGGCCTGGAAACTCCCCAGATCTTAATCCCATTGAGAACTTGTGGTCAATCCTCAAGAGGCGGGTGGACAAACAAAAACCCACTAATTCTGACAAACTCCAAGAAGTGATTATGAAAGAATGGGTTGCTATCAGTCAGGATTTGGGCCAGAAGTTGATTGAGAGCAGCCCAGTCGAATTGCAGAGGTCCTGAAAAAGAAGGGCAACACTGCAAATACTGACTCTTTGCATAAATGTCATGTAATTGTCGATAAAAGCCTTTGAAACGCATGAAGTGCTTGCAATTATATTTCAGTACATCACAGAAACAACTGAAACAAAGATCTAAAAGCAGTTTAGCAGGAAACTTTGTGAAAACTAATATTTATGTCATTCTCAAAACTTTTGGAAACGACTGCTAGGCATGCGCTCTAATGCTTGTGTGCAAGAACAATTAAATGGCCAAACCAACTGACCATCAAATATCATGCACTGGTCGGAGGTGTGCCTCAGCTCCTCCTAAGGGAAATCCCTACAATTGGTACAAGACAGTTATTTACATGAGATCAGGGAAAAAAAGTTTTGAGTCCACTATGAGTGTATGTTTGAAGTAACTACAACTACAGGCAGATATAGTAGGCAACGACAATGCACTTACAGTAGAAGTTAACCAACATCCAGAAACCTGATGGGAAAAAATAAGTGCACCGTTCATCCAGTCTACAATTAAGAGGGTAATTACTCACTCATCATCTATACCACTTTATCCTGTATACAGGGTTGCAGGGGTACACCCTAGACAGGGTGCCAATGCATCACAGGGCACACACACACACACACACACACTCTCACACACTTAGTCACACTCTACGGGCAAAGTGGGAATGCCGCTTATAATAATCAGCTTATCTTTGCACTGTGGGAAGAAACCAGAGCACCAGGAAGAACTCCATGCAAACAGACCCAAAGTGGGAATCAAACCCGGAAGTAAATTATTCTCTATGCCACTTATCCTATACAGTGTAACAGCAGTACTGGAGCCTTTCCCAGGAGACTTGAGGCATGAGGTAGGGTACACCCTGGACAGGGTGCCAGTCCATCACAGGGCACACCAATTAGCCTACTCAGCCTACAGGGGCGGGGATCTGCAAACTTGACCCGAAATGGAACTCGAACCCTCCATACTTGCCACAGTGCTTGCCACCATGCTGTCTAAATAAATGTATTTCTTATTAAATTGAATATATTATATAAATGAATGTATTAATCTCTACAGTTTGGGTGAGTCTCATAGCCTATGCTACGATAGCATGAGAATTTTGTTCTTGGCTGACAGGACTGGAACCTATGTAGCACATCCACCTTATGGTTTAATAAACTGTGTGTTCTGAGATGTTCGTTCCTGCTCAGCACATCTGTAAAAAGGAGCCAAGGAAAAAGTAATTTAGTTTGTACGGATAAAAAATTTTTTTTTAAACTGTGCCTAACGAATCCAACATCACGGTCGAATTTGGTCCATCTTTCCTGTCTGGGAAAAGGGAGTCAGTGCTACTTGTTGACTAAATAGTAATAAGAAGATTTCTAAAAATGGGATTGAATCATTAAACATGCATGAGTGTTTAGTAACCGGCGACACCATGGTATAGTGGTTAGCACTGTCTCCTTGCACCTCCAGGGTCCAGGTTCGATTCCCGGCCAGACGCGATTCCTGTCTCTGCGTGCATGAAGTTTGCACGTTCTCCCTGGGCTTAGTGGGTTACCTCTGGGTACTCCGGTTTCCTCCCACAGTCCAAAGACATGTAGATTAGGCTAAATGTCATTTCCAAATTGTCCGTAGTGTGTGAATGTGTGTGTCCTGAGATGGATTGTCACCCTGTCCAGGCCCCCGTGATCCAGAATACAGGATAAAGCAGTATAGAAGATGAGTGAGTGAGTGTTTAGTACTGTTGTCTTGGGTTCGATTCCCACGTCAGATCTGTGTACATGGAGATTGCATGCTCTTCTGTGATTGGTGGATTTCCTCCAGGTGCTCCGAACCTCCGGTACTCCCTCCCACGGTCCAAAGACATGCAGATTAGGCTAGACAATGTGTTCCCAAATTGCCCAGAGTGTGGGAATGTGTGTGTGTGAACCTTGACTGGAGGTCCTACCTCGGTTTTACAAATTGGGAATAAATACACTGGTCACCTCTGGTCCACGGTTCCTAGATGGATATAATGGAAGTCAATGTCAATGTGGCAAACATTATTTAAGCCAAGTTTGAACAAAAGAGAAATGCACTTTCCCTGTTTGACCACCAGAGGGCGAAGTTAATCCGCTATTTGACATGCACTCTGTAGCGCATACCTTTGTGCTGATGTAGGACTGTAGAGATCTAATTCCCATCCCATGGATGTTTTCCGTTATTTCTGTCCACTATGCTGGAGGATTGCAACAGGATTGCAGTTATTGCATATCCATATCAGTATCTGGCTCTGGTCGTCCACTATTATTACCTTTTGTGGTCTTAAAAGTATTTTACACCACTTCCATCATTCACACATGGGATATAGAAAGTCTATTCATAACTACCAGATGGAACAACATGATTACACAAATTTCATATTTTTATATATGATTATGATGGCAACGGTGGCTTAGTAGTTAGCACCGTCATCTCGCACCTCCAGGGTCCGGTTCAATTCCCACCTTATGGTCTGAGTCCATGGAGTTTGCATGTTCTTGCTGGGTTTCCTTCAGGTACTCCAGATGCCTCCCACAGACATGCAGATTAGGCTAAATGGCTTTTGTAGTGTGTGAATGCGCATGGGAATGGTGTGGGTAAAATGGTCGTAAAAAATGGTAATAAATACAATGGTGATCATCATCGGCCTCCACAGTCCCTAGTTGGACTAAAGAGATTCCCAGATGGATGGATGGAAGGACAAGTGAGCAATATATGATCATATTCACCGTCTTGTGCACATGAATTCATGTAGACACAAATGTCGGCATGTTCATTTTTACATAAAACATGCAAAACCAGAAACCACATGTGTAAAACACCAGCCTTTCTCAATGAAAAAAAGCCCAATCCTTTGGAGGCCCCACCTCGCAATCTACAGGAGTTAAAGGATCTGCTACTGACGGCTTGGTGCCAGATACCACAGCATACCTTCGGATGTCTGGTGGAGTCCATGCCTTGAAGGGTGAGGGCTGTTTTTAGATTTACATTTACAGCATTTGGCCAACACCCTTAATCAGAGCGACTTGCATTTTTAACTCATTATACATTTGAGGGTTAAGGGCCTTGGTCAAGGGCCCAGCAGTAGCAACTTGGTGGGGATTGAATCTAAGACCGGCCAGTAGTCCAATGCTTTAATCCAACTCAGGACCATGGAGGCCAATGTGTTTGTCATTGTATTTATTGCCATTTTATGACCGTGATGGTCAACATTCACACATGCATTCACACACTACAGACAATTTGGGGGTGTTAATTATCCTAATCTGCATATTTTTGGACTGTGGGAGGAAACCCACCAAAGATGGGGAGAACATGCGAACTCCATGCACACAGACCACAAAATCAGGAAAGTGGGAATTGGGAAGGTGGGAATCGAACCTGGACCCCAGAGGTGCAAGGCGACATGTAATATATATATATATATATATATATATATATATATATATATATATATATATAGTGTGTGTGTTGTGTGTTTGTATATACAGTATATATACAGAGTGAGCAAAAGAAATATATATATATATACACACAAGTCAAGTCAAGTCAAGTAGGCTTATACAGTTCAGTACACAGTGAAACGAAACAACGTTCCTCCAGGACCAAAGTGCTACACACAAGTCAACACCATGTACTGTACATGCAACGACAAAAACTCCTAAAACTATCAATTTCTGTACGAAAAGAGACAACAGTAGACAACAGGCAACAAAGTGCAAATGGGCAAACAAAGAGCTACATGACAACACGTTACAATCCTGAAATACCTCTTCAGTTTTGAGGTACAAGGTGAGGTCGTGGGAAGAGCAGCAGGAAACAACTGACATTGCGTCAAAAAAATATGTCATATGGGTGCAAAGTGCAAAGTGAAAGAAATACTGTGCAAATGTTGCAAAGCGACTACCAGGAAAAGTCAATAGAATATTATTAATATGATCATATATATCAATATTTAACTTATAGAAATACATTTAGCAAAATATTTATACAAGCATTTTTTCCTGAAGTGTGTATATACTGCATACATTTGTGTGTGTGTGTACAGTTTAATTTTTTGTTTTTCTATTATGTTCTTACTTCACTTTACCACATGGGCCAATAAATAAACCTGGCAGATTAAAGGAATGTGTTTGCCATGTCGATTTGCGTGTCCCTTTCTGGTGACACGCCCCTGCGCAGTGACGCGGCTTGTGGGCGGGGCTTCAGTGCGCTTTCAGTAATTGCAGAGCAGCGCAGTGGAGCGGCGTGAGGAGTGTGAGCGGTGTGAGGAGTGTACTGTGTACTGTGAGCGGTGTGTAGTGTGAGGTGTGTACTGTGTGTGCGGTGTGTAGTGTAGTGCTGCGGTCCGCTACATGTGCGCTACACTTTAACAGTCGCTTTCCTGCGGATTTGAATGAAGCAACGACACAAAGTCAGCGATGCGCGAGACCTCAGATTAATCACAGGATACTTGGTGTGAAGGATCAGACCTGCACTGGGTAAGAAAGTTTCTGAAATGTGTGTGTGTTGTTAGTGCTGGTGTGAGAACTTCAGTCCGCTACGAAACTAACAAGCTGTTTTGTTGTTTGCTTGTTTTTCCTTTTGTACGCAGAATTACAATCCTTCATACTTTTGCAATGCCAAGAAAGACAAAAACAAATGTCAAAACTAATTGGCACCAAGTCTTTGTGTTTTGTTTTTGTTTAAAGCTTTTGTTTATGTAATTTTAATAGGAGTCTTCTTTAACATGATTTAAAATACTCAAACAGTAATTTGTCTTTAAAGTCAAAATACAATATAATCACCTTTCTAGGAAAATGCTAAACTTGTACACCATCTACTTATACGACACATACAAACCAAGAAATAAAAGTTGCTATAAAACTTTAGTATCCTTTAAAAAAAAAAATTTTTTTTGAGAATGTTAAGGGTGACACACTTCAAACCCAGACTTGTAAGCTCTGTGTGACTTGTTGTCTCCATCATGTTTTCATTTCAAGACTAACTATAAGACATAATGAATAACACCGATCAGCTGTAACGTTACGACCACTCATGGGTGAACTGAACTACATGGTGACATGCTGATGGGCACCCAAGGCTTACCCATGCACCAAAGTCCAGTCCGATCCCACAATAGAAAGGCACCAGAACATGCAGTGGGGGGACGGTATGCACGGGGCCCAACTTGGCTTTCAAACTCCTCAGATCCACTCAGCTTTACAGTGTTTAGAACTTCCACTAAGTTTGAGCAGATGTTCAATTAGTCCATAGGTGGGAATTCCTTTTTCGTGCACCCATAGGATGCTCCAGACAAACAAGTCCGATCCATCAAGGCCTCACCCCGTAACTCTCAGCCCCCTAAGATTCCACTGCCAGGGTGCTGGTGCCACATCACAGTACTCCAGAGGCCTTGCAAAACTACACCCCGAGGGGCAAGGTGAACCCGAAACTAAGGGCAGATGTTAATGTTTTTAGTGTTATCTATCTCTGATCGGTGTTTACACCCCCATTAACGTAGTTTCAACATTGCTGTACATGTTCATTCCAGTTAGTGCACTAGGATTGTGCCATCACATACCATTTGATTGCACAAATTAGAGTCAAAATAAAAGATGGATTTTTAGAAATCGTGGTGTGAAATATGATTCTGCACATTTGTAATGATGCGCATGATGGAATGGGAAGGGGATTTTACCAAAAAAAGAAAAGAGCCAGGTTTCATTTCCAATCACACTCCATCTCACATGCGTCATCAGGCTTTGTACCCAGACTCTAGAGAACGTTCACACCGATTTGGCAAGGCCAGGAGTGACAGGACTGATAATGCTTGTTTACTTTGGAAGAAAAAAAGTTTCCCTTACTGCTGAACTTTGGTCTTGCACATATTGATTTTTGTGCATTCAAATTCCAGCATATTCATACTAACTTTTAGCAATTGTCTCTATTTTCCTAGCTTCTCCACAATTTTTTTTTCTATAGGATTCCAGAGAGGTCTTTTGGATGCAGAATATAAACAAACCTACAATAGCTTTACAGTGTTTAGAACTTCCACTAAGTTTGAGCAGATGTTCAATTAGTCCATAGGTGGGAATTCCTTTTTTTTTTTGTTTTTTTTTTTTGGGTAAGATTTTGGATAAATGCCCGTGTTCAAGGCCCTGATTAATGTGACAGGACTGGCAGCCGCTTATTTACTTTAACAGTTACAACAATCATATACTCCTCCCTGTTCAGTCACCATAATAGAAAGATATGTGTTGTTGTATTAGGGCAGAAACTTTCTCCTGCTTGCACAAAGTGGCACATGCTCCGTGTGTACATTAACACAAATGGTCATAAAATGGCATAATTCTCCACGATGAATTCCAGATGCTGTGCTTTGAAATGCATTACAGCAGTGACACAGAGAGAGAGAGAGAGAGAGAGCTTACCTAACAGATTGATATGTCGTCGTTTTAATTTTGCACTCGTGAGTGTTGCTTTTAGTTTTGACAGACCCGCGGATGTCCAGATGTGCGAGTTTGCACTGTTGGTTTGAAATGAAGTCGTGTAATTAGACCCAGCTGTTTCAAAAAGACAGGCCTAGTGTTTTTTGCCCTGACCTTGTCTACCTTAAAATTCCTTGCGGAGTCACAGTGCATGTCTGGAGCACTGTCTCACTGCCAGAGTTGTGGTTGAAAATGGAGCAGCATGGAACAAAAGTTGGAAAGTCCAGGATCAAGGGGCGGAATTTACTGTGCACGGATTTGAGTTCTCCTTTTGTGCTCGGATCTATAATAATACTGTGCAGTTTGGCTATCCATAATGTACACTTCTGTGAGCGCTTTTTTTATTGTTTCTGCCTTTAAATATAATTTTAAAAATTCTTTTTTTAAAAATTATTATTAACGAAAGCAAAACTCCAGGAAGAGACTGAAATGCCTGTGGTATGCTGGACCGAGTTCAAGGTCAGTTCCTTTCTTCGGATACTGCGTGCATAAAGTGCCAACATTTATGTAAGGTATTTTTTTTCATAGACTTTCCGGCCTTAACTGTGCTGGCAAGAGCTAATGGGTCTGGGACTATTTTATATTGTGCTGTGAGGGCTTGATCTGACACTGGAAAGGATCATTTAGCCATTAGAGAATGCAGCCCGGGATGCATGAGTGCTATGCATTATTACATTAGGACCCTCTGATTCTCCACTAATAATCAGAATAATAGTCCAATCGGAATAAACCTGCATCATGTACACACCTCAGTCAGACCAGTCTGACCCGTTCTGGTCTCCCAATCAGAATGTAAATATTCGCCATGTAAAGACTTGATCCGAACGGTTCTCTCTAATTGGTATACATCTGTTCTCTCTGCACACGTCTGGGTAACAAAGTGCCGGGACCTGTTTCCGTGAGGAAGATTGTGCTAATTCCTGATCGGTAAACTCTGAGAGAACAAACAACTCTTTCTCATCAGTCTTTATCTTCATTCACTCTGTCGCCGGCTGAGGAAGTGGCACTGACTGGCACCGCATTTTATACATAAGAAAGCGTTTAACCAATCACAAATGAGACTGCATTTTGTAACCAATTATAATGCAATAGCTAGAATTTATTGGAAAAGATTGGAAGCCTAACCTAACCTCAGAGTTGGAGAAAAATACTTAAAAAAAAATTTTTTATTATACATTATGTCTAACAGATATAAAATGCTTTCCAGCAGACAGAACCACTTTGCACATGTCAACAAACTTATTCTGATTAAATGCCTTGAACATGTAAAACACATCGGCATCCATGTAAATGGGTCATTTGGAATTTGTTTTCAGATTAAAGAAATATCCATGTAAACGTAGCAGTTTATCTTTAGGGCTTTGTGTATTTTAATTTTTTCCCCCCATATAAAGACGCCTTATCATGCAGTATGTATGGTGGATGAGGTCATTCACTCGATTAAAATATGTTTTGACTTTTACGATAAACTTCAAACAGATTTCCTGCTTTCGGTATTGCAGGGTCTGAAAATAAAAGTACAGTAAGTTCATAAGAATAGTCAGACATGCCCGTCTTGTATTTGTCCTCTCCCGCTTCAGGCAATGAAGGGATTATGCAGTGTGTGCATTGGGCTGTTCAGTTTGTGCAGAGCTTACAACTGAGTGGGAACTCGTGTGCTGTTAAAGTCACAGTGGGTGTGTGAAAAAGCGTAGTTAGGAGTGAAAGATGGCGGTTTTGGCATTCCCTCCCTCCCGAGTTAGGACGGATGGCGAGCAGCTGATTTGTGTCGCAGTTGAGCGGCAGTTGAGTGGGAAAATGTGGGAAAGCAGACACTCCTCTCGTATTGTGTAACCGTGTGGAGAGAGGGAAGAGAGGGGGGGGATGTCTGATGGAAGAACAAGGTCATCCAGGACGAACTGCTGAAATAATAAAACCTCAGGCCATCACCGGACACAGCTCTGAGCGGTCAGGAGGAGGAGATCCAGTGAGCTTGAACTGTGTGATTTGGATCCTGTGAGACGCGTGGAGTACGCCACTGATCCCCCGGGTCCGCTCGGGGTGCGGAGTTCACCGTGGCCTTGCTGCAGTGGAAGAAAGGAGTCTGTCGAAAGGGTTATTTTTAGCGCAGCTCAGACGCACGGTTTGTTTGCTGTCGGACGTCTTTTAATTGAGGAAGTAATCGCCAGGGAGTCTGTCTAGTGTTAGTGTTTTTTTAACCCTGCAGGAACCCTCTTCTGGGTGACAAATGGTGTGTAAGGTTCCTACATGGATCTGTCCTAAGATCATGATTCATTATTTCGATTTATTCTTGATACTTTATCCTAAAACACAGTCAACTTTCAATATCACGCTATCTTTCTTGAGCGACAACACAATCTTGTAGCATATTCATCAAGTTGGGTAACCATCATTGCTTTCTCAATATATTTTGGAGATTGCACGTACGTTGTCTTCACCACCATATGTCTTATCTAAAACATTTCTTTGTAGATTAAAAAAAAACGCTCCCTTGGGAGGCTTTCTTTTACAAATGCCCAGACTTGGGCAACAAAGGCAGATACTTAACATTCTTCTCATGTTAGGCAGATAATTAGGATAGACTATTTTGCAAAGCTCATTCACTTGCTCTTTTGGGGAGCTTTATTGTCCCAGGAACGGCATGTCACAAAGGAAGAAAGATCAATTTAGCGCAAGGTAGACTATCTTCAATCAATTATCCCATCAAATTTGGATCTTCCTCTGGTTGTCCAACTTTAACTTAATTTGATGTCCTCTGAGCTGTTATGTGAGAACGGTATCGGTTTCATTCTAACCTGCTGAGAAATTGTAAAAAAGTTACTGCTTTAAGAGCAGCATGCAGAAGTCACTCCATCTGTCTCTAATTAGAGAATGAGTTCTGTTATCCACTGGCTAATTGTTGTTTTTGGAGGGGGGTGGTTGGGGGGGGGTCTCAGTCATTTCACAGGTCATGTGGTGGTTAGCATGTTTTATCAGCTGGAGAAGCAAATGCTCTGTAGTTGCAGTTGACTAAGTGCCAGCTGGGCAGTTACACATCTGTGTGTGGTATGTGTCTTGGCTTTTATTGGCAGCAGCACGAGCGATGGACCAACCGAATACAAAGTCCATCTATCCGTCTAGGAATCTCTGTAGTCCAACTAGGGACAGTGGAGGCCAATGGGAAACATTGAATTTATTCCCATTTTTACCACCATGGTTGGATCTCCGGGCAACACTCACACACATGTGTACTCATACTGTCCCCTTAAAATCATACTACCCCATGTATAGTTTCTTGACTCTGCCCTGACCAGTCTGTGATTTGGAAGCAACATGCTACAGGATGCTTTTGTTAGAAAACAATATCCCAGCTTTAATAGTTACATCGGTAAGTGTGTTGTGTTCTGTGATGGACTGATTTCACATTCATGGTGCATTGAATGTGGGAGGAGGGGTAGCTCAGTGGTTAAGATGTTGGACCTAATGATGACTTAGGATGTTCCAAGGTGCAAACCCCAGCAGCTACCAGTTTTCGCTGTTGGGCCTTTGAGCAAGACCCTTATCCCCCAAATGCTCATACGAAATGAGATCAAATGTAAGTTGCTTTGGAAAAGAGTCTCATGAATGTACATTCCCAGGATAGCTTCTGGATCCACCACAACCCAGACCAGGGAAAAGTGGTTACTGAAGATGAAAGAATATTGGGTTTATTAAAGAAGAATAGTAATTGCTAAGTTGTTGATGATCAAATCATTATAATGCTTAAAAAAAAAAAACATCTCATTTTGATTAAAAAAAAAAAAGAAGTCCACTTTGTTGTGAAAAAACCCCTGCTTTTTTAAGTAGGAGATAGTGGGTCCTTTTCATTCTTGTGCATATTTCACAATAGCGTAAATAGACTTGGACACATTGTGACCTGCCCCCTGCTTATTTATGGAGGACTTGTCCTGGGGTCACGCCATAAACACCATTTTAAAGCACTTTGACTCCTTTTTGCACTGTTTCAAGCGAACTCCTCTGCACTTTACAGATATGTAGGAGTACTCCGTCAACTTATTAGTGAAATGCATGAATGCTTGTAGTTAAAGCACCTAACTGAATGAATGGGATTGGTCTGGGGTTAGGTAAGGCAGTGTATACACACACAAGGCTCCACTCGGCCTTGGAGAGATAATTGCCAAACCTCTTGTGGCTGCCGGTTTTGGTGGAGCAGGTTGTCGGCTCATAGCGGAGCTACGCGGAGGAACAATGCAGAACTTAATCCCTGAAGAGTGTCCTGCTGCTGAGATCTTTGATCTTGTTCCCGTTCGAAAGGCAGATGCTTGCTGGAATAGCAGGAGAGAAGTTCACAAATCTATTTTCCCCAGAATTTATTTAGTTTGATTCAAGAATAGAGAACTAAGTAGTGTTTTCAAGGGTTTGTTATTGATGCGGGAAATGCAGCAGCCATTCCATACTCAACCCCTATAAAAATCCTGTCTACGATCACGCGGGAGTGAAATGATCTATGCAGTTCTGATTCTGACCCATGGGCGTTTTGATTTTGTCTTGCACTGAAATAGCAAACTAAAGTTTCAGCCTTTGACTTTGAGTGACGTTCACCTTTAGCCACTTGTCCTTTGTTTTGGAGCATTTCTTGGCAAAACTGATTAGATATGTAGATTTGACTTTAGATGTTTACACGGTGTGATATTAAATAGTGTGATTAACATTTGGATCCTCCAGACATGACCAAGTTAAAAGTATTCTTTATTTTGTCACATATACATTACAGCACAGTGAAATTCCTTCTTCGCATATCCCAGTGTAACTGGGGTCAGAGCGCAGGGTCAGCCATGGTACAGCGCCCCTGGAGCAGTTAGGGTTAAGGGCCTTGCTCAAGGGCCCAACAATGGCAACCTGGCTGAGCTGGGAATCGAACCGCCGATCTTCCGATTAGTAACTCAGTGCCTTAGCCCACTGAGCCACCACTGCCCAGTTATACAAGGTGCCGTATAGGCCATACGAGTTTGACACTTGCATATTTAATAAAGGGCGAGGAAGCTCCAAGATGGCAGCACTGTAGCAAGAATCTGACTATAAAGCATATACTTTTGATCTGTCCAAGATGAAACCAGGAAAAAAGTGATGTTATAACTTATTTATCCATTTGTTTCATTTATTGTACTATCTTTTAAATCCCTTAAATCATATCTATAACTTTTATATTATATTAGTTGAATGTTTAATATGTATCCGCCATGAAATAGCCTGTAAAGCTGATATGGCAATAAACCCTAATACGGACAAACAAAAGCATTTGGAGCATCGATTCAAAATTAGTCTGGACTGTTTGTCTGGCCGTCTGTTCATTCTTATTCCATCATTACATACTAACATACAAGTTTCTGTGCATGTCTTTGTGATGTAGGTCTCAAGGTGAGATTTAGTTAATAATTAACACAGATTTTTGCTGTGTACCTTTCTATCAATGAATAGTATTCTGATTGTCCTGTTGGAGTCATTTTAAAGTCTAACAATGCTCTATTTATATTCTCAGTATATTTTGTATAAAATCTAATTTGGGAAGCATTATTGGATTTTTTTTTTTGGCTTAAGCATCGGGTTTAATTTAAACACCACCACAGATATATTCAGTCTAGCTCTGGAAAGCTTTAGTGTTGCAGTTCTACCAGCCCACTGGCTTTCTCTGCCCACTGGCAGATATACAATGAGATGGCAAGTGGCTGGCACAAGCTTATACAGAACACTGATTTACTCTGTGCACTGGAATGGCAGGAATTTCCCGCTCTCCGGCCGATAACGCTCCACAGCCATGTCTCTCAGAGCGGAGGGCAGAGCAGGGGGCAGCTGGAATGCGTGGCTCTGGGTTAACTCCATGGATCTAAATGCCTGGCCCATGCAGTCAGCGCTATATAGAAGGACAAATCTTGTCAAAATGTTTTGATTTAATTTACATTCAAAGTTTTGGATGGAGGGATGGAAACAAGCTGGCAGTAGTTGTTATTTCTAGAATGAGGGTGTTCTTTTAAAGAGATACTTTGACTTGCCCAGACCCTGGAAGTGTTCGATCAGATTTGAGAAAGCCTGTTTGTCTTACTGATTACTGATTACATTTTGAGCCTCCATCTCACACCAACATTGAGATCCAAATGTCAGATCATGCAATCCGTACGTCCATGATTAATTTTTTTATTTATATTTTTGGGCATGTTTGTCGCGCTTAAATAATTGCGATCATCAAGCTAATTTTCATTATTACGCAAAGATAACACGAGTAAATACAAAATGCAGTTTCTAAATGGTGATTTTATTTATTAAGGGGGGAAAAACTGTCTAAACCTGTCTGTGAAAAAGTAATCCACCTTCTTGCTAAATCATGAAAGCACTGAGATTGGCTACGAAATTTTGAAACCCGAGTTAAATTGACCTTTCGACACCCAGGACTGAATACTGACAGAGCCGCTGAATCAAGAAATCACTTAAATAGAACCTGCCTGCCAATGTGAAGCACGCCAAAAGATCTCAAAAAGCTACACATCAAGAAATTCAAGAGCAGATCAGAAACAAAGTAAAACAATTAATCTAAAACAAATCTCTTATAAAATCAGGAAGGGGGCAAATACTTTTTCACAGCACTGTAGTCTAAATAATGATTGGATTGTTTGGATTTAAATCTTGCACCGTGAGAATTGGGTGCAACAAAAATTTTTGGTCTGGAAAACTCGTGCTTAGTGGTTAGCCGTCCCGTGCAAGTTTTTGGTTTGCACCTTCATGCTTGGTGGGTTTCCTCTAGGTAAGCTGGCCTCCATCCATAATCCACTAACAATGTACAATAGGTTGTTTGGTGTTTTCACCTTTCCAATACTACATGACTATGTGAGTGTTTGTGTTTGTGCCCTGTGATGGGCTTGTTTAACCCTCCTTGTGTCACTGTATCCTGGGATAGGCCCCAGGCTCCCTGCGACCCTTTACAGAATTGGTGGCAATAATAAGGCTTGGATGAGTGAATTGATGGTAAAATTAAGCTTCAGTTTCATGTATATTTTTTATTTTATTTTTTTTTTAGTGTCCGAAGACTGAGTGACATGCCAGAGAATTCTCATCACGGTCGTCATCATCATCATCATCAGGTCTCAATGGGTGAAGGTAAGATAGTGGATTTCTTTAACTACACTGTAAGCAGGCAGCATGGAGATGTAGATGGAGTGTCATAGCACTGGGTGTTATAACGTACAGCAAATCTCTAGTTCTTAGTCACATCTGGGGGGAAAAAAAAGAAGTTCAGAGCTTCATTTTTTTTGTTCCCTGAGTGGGAATTTTAATGAACGTTGGATTTGTACTCCCATGATAGCATTCATCAATAACTTGGTTCTTGTGGTGAGTGTGCCTGGCAAGTGCTTGGCACTGGCTCTCATGTACCACTTGCTTGAAGAATTCCAGTATGCCCCTTGCTCCATCTTCTGTTTCATAATCGACAGACAAGAGCCTGGGACTGGGGAGACTAGAGTCCTACCTTGTTTTTACACGCTGGCCACTTCATTCAGAACTACCTCTTGAATGCACCAGGCTTTCTTTGTTCTAGGATTAATAAATGACCGGTTGAAATGGTAATAGGGAATGATTTGATTCAGATAAGAATGCACATGGTCGCTTCTGGTTGGAAACAAATTTCACTGCTTGATTATTCACTTGTTTAGCAATCACATAAAATAGTTGAAATGTATAAGTTCAAATAGTACAGTTGTTCCTGTTTCAGCGTATATTTCAGCTCGGTCTACATCATCCTAGATATGAGCAAAGGAGTGAGATAGAAGTCGCACAGAACACCACTCTCGCTGCACTTTGAGCCTGATTCATTCTGCTAGACGGGAGATCCGGGCTTTTTTGGCACCAGTTGACCCAACTCCACATCCATATGATGTCTGTAGCAGAATGATAAAGATCCAAAGCCTTCATAACTCTTTCAGCACATTCCAGCTCCAGGATATCTTTACCCACGGGGTCTCCTGAAATCTCCTCCATTCAGCTGTGACCAAAGCGGAATGGCATACGTGCCTCACGCATGAGTGCTGCAGTCTGGCAAAGACAAATGGTGAAAAGAGAGCTTTGGACAGGAATTTACTGTCCTTTTTATTGCACGAATGCACAGCCCATCCTTCTCTCTTTATTTTTTCGAAGTTTTTTTTTTTTTTTTACCGCATGACAATAGCTCGTGTTTCACAAACCTCTACAGTGGCTTGGTCTGATTAGCTTTTGACTTTCTGTTGGTCCATCGCACTTTTGTTAGAGGAACCGCTAGTTTGTTTGCAGCGAAAGAGCTATTGATAACCCCCGAGAGGGAAGGCACTTATTGTGAACATTAGCTTAATGAGGCATTCCATGTAGCCATGGAGATCTCCTCCAGTTGTGCTGTTTTTTTTTTTTTTTTCCAACCCGAGGGACAGTGACCTCGTTGTAGGAACGGTCAAAAACATCCCCTTTACCTTGGACAGAATATATCCGTTCAGCTGCGTTCACACATCAGAATCAGGTTTTATTCGCCAAGTATGTTGACACACACAAGGAATTTGGTTTCGGTTCCAAGAGTACAGACTAACATAAAAAAAAATAATAATAAAAATAAAAAAAAACACATGTACAACAACATGTACCAAAACGCAATGCACAGTGATTACACAAGATTCAGTAACTTTACAGATTAAATATTGCTTGAACATGTGTGTCACCCAGTTGGAGGATCTAAAGTGGCTTTCCGGCCTCACTGGTAAAGCTTGCAATGAGCTTACACCTCTACATCCTCTCCACTGTGTTGTTTAGAGGAAATGGAGATTTGAATAGAGGCACTTCAGAGGGGGGCAGGAAAGTCCGTGCTTTTTTACCTTTGGGGTTAATTGGCTCTATGGACGTCTGCCTGTTCTGATGGAAAGTCAGGCTGATTGTGCTCGGATTCTTCCTTGAACCTTTTCATGAAATATATCGTGTTTTAGGAATTTATCCATGGCAACCCTTTTGATGTGTGGACTGTTTGATGGTTTATTGTCGCGCTCATGTTGTTAGAAAAATACCTTTCTCTGATTGAATCTCTGTCTTGTGTTTCAAGATGATCATTTACTAGTTATCGCTGATGTAATTTGACATAACTGTAGATTTTAATTATTGTTTAGGCAAATCACAGTTGTTGTTGTTGTTGTTTTCGTGATGTTTTTTGAGAAGTTGAATATTTTTGACGCTTGTCAACGATTTTTTTGCTTCTGTTGCTATCTGGGTATTTGGCCGTGTTCCTCCCAGAGCACTGCAATCTTCTCAAATTATAAGGCGGAACTTAAGATTCACTAAGTGGTTTTAAATTGTGGGGTTGTGCGCGAAGAAGACGATAACAAGGTCGTACGATGTTTCGGGTCTGTGGTCTAAATATCAGCGCTTGTACTGAAGGTTGTGTCAAAGTTAGAGCCATGTGATGGTCTGTGTTTAAAAAGGGCGAGATTCATTCATGGTCTTAAGGGACATATGGCAAGCACATGGAATGGAACGTACAAACTTGTTTATCTCACATTTAAGCGCGTGTTTATTTGAGTCGGTGGTGATTGCATGTTAATGGACTGATGTCATTTTTATTTGGAATGTACAGTATGTGCTTAATCTTAGAGGTACATTTGCTAAATTATGAAATGGATTAAGTCAAATCCTTCTTTGTGTAATAACCAAGCACAATTATGGCCTTTTGACACTGACTTTCATTTCTCACAGGTTTTGGTCTTTCTCACACTAAGCAACTCTCGTGGATTAACTGTTTTTGCTTCCTGGTTTCCGGACTTTGTGGTCTTTTGCTGATATCAGAGAGCCGTGTTGTTTTCAGGAAGCACCTATCCTTTGGGCTTCCCATGCCAATAACTTTGGAGTACCTGTGTTTTATTTCCTGACATATCTTATGTGATAAAATTTGTGTTTCAGTGCTGTTCTCTTATTTATAGGATCATGAAGATAATGGCATATCTAGAAAAATAAGAATTCATCTTGCATTGGTCTTGTGTTCATCCAGTTACATACTCTCTAGACTTTTTTTTTTCTCTGGATTTCCCCCCGATTTTTCTCCCTAATTTAGTCGTGTCCAATTCCTCCCCGTCACTAGGGGGCTCCCACATTAAGGCTACTACTACCACTCAGTCAAGAGGGCCGAAGACTATCACGTGTTTCCCCCGAACCACGTGACACCAGCGGACCGCATCTTTTCGAACTTTTCGAGGGGCGGAGTAACACACTCTGAGGACAGCGCTATCCGCTCCTTCCGTTTGCGTGAGCTCACAGACGCCCCTGATTGGCTGTAGAGCCGTGATTAATGTGGGAGCACTAAGTAACTCTCATCCCTCCCCTCTGAGAGAGCTCGGCCAATCAGCTCTCTCTAGACCTCCGGCTGCGAGAGGGTTACAGCATTGCCCGGGATTCGAACTCTCGATCTCCAGATGATAGGGCGAGCACTTTACCACTGCGCCACTCGGAGGCCCGATACCATTCCACGGCCTGTCTAGACTTTTAAACAGCACTTTGTGTCGCCCTGTGGAATGGGACACCGCCTCTACAACAGGTAGCACTAAATGGAGAACCGACAGTAGACAGAGTGTTTTAAGAAACAGAACTGAAAGCATGACAGAGCATGGCTTTCCTAAAGAAAAGGAAAGTAGACTATGAAAACTAAACCTTCAAAGATGAATGTACAGATCAATGTATATTTATTTGTAATTTGGGTTACAAAAACATGGGTTAGACTGACCATGCACACTATTCGGTCTTTAACAATTTACGTGATTTGTTGCAACATGTCCCAATATGTTTGTCCAGGAAATTTTGTTAATTAATTGGTTAAACACCGTTAAGGCTTTTCATCAGTAAGAGTAAGCAATATAATTTTTTTATCTACCATTCAGGCACCTCCCAGTAATGACACTGCAACTCTTGTTTAACAAAAGTGCCAATGATGGTATGATGTAAAAAAAAAAAAAAAGAAGAAGAAAAAAAGCCCAGATTTTACTGTGTGAAGTGTCACTGATGATTTGAGTAAAAATTACCTTGAGAAATTATACATATAAAAACAGTTTTTTTCATTAACACTGTTAACTGTTTTACATATTTACCTTTTTTACTAAGCAGTTGATGAGTTTGTTTAAATTTGGCAGGAGGCTGATGCATCTCAGATGCTGTTTGCTTTTGTGTAAATTGTCCACACACTTCAACACGCCTCTTCACTCTGCAAATATGCCGAGATACAGTATCAAATAAAGCCGTTTGCCACGTGTCCTGGACGAACTGGAAATCTGTTGAGCAATTTGTATACAGTTTGTATATAATGTATATACTGTGTGTGTGTGCGCGCATGCATATGTGTGTGTAGATGTGAAATGTGGATATGTGTGTGTAGATGTGAAATGTGGATATGTGTGTGTAGATGTGAAATGTAGATGTGAAATGTGGATGTGTGTGTGTAGATGTGGATGTGTGTGTGTGTGTGTGTGTGTGTGTGTGTGTGTGTGTGTAGATGTGGATGTGTGTGTGTAGATGTGGGTGTGTGTGGGTGTGTGTGGGTGTGTGTGTGTGTGTAGATGTGGATGTGTGTGTGTAGATGTGGATGTGTGTGTGTAGATGTGGATGTGTGTGTGTGTAGATGTGGATGTGTGTGTGTAGATGTGGATGTGTGTGTGTGTAGATGTGGATGTGTGTGTGTGTAGATGTGGATGTGTGTGTGTGTAGATGTGGATGTGTGTGTGTGTAGATGTGGATGTGTGTGTGTGTAGATGTGGATGTGTGTGTGTGTAGATGTGGATGTGTGTGTGTGTAGATGTGGATGTGTGTGTGTGTGTGTGTAGATGTGGGTGTGTGTGTGTGTGTGTGGATGTGGGTGTGTGTGTGTGTGGATGTGGGTGTGTGTGTGTGTAGATGTGGATGTGTGTGTGTGTAGATGTGGATGTGTGTGTGTGT